>OU612047.1:83418296-84042373 GCA_914767935.1 Coremacera marginata | reverse complement strand
GGTTTGTAACCGTAGATTTTCCTGAAACGAATCCATGTTGGAGTGGAGACAATAAAGATTTAACACTATGTGATAATTGTGAAGTAATGATTGCCTCGAAAAGCTTCGGCAAGCGCTTAATTTTGCTATTCCACGATAGTTATCGATATTAAAAACCTGTTACCAGACTTGTGCAACGGAATAATAAAAGACGACTTCCAGGCAACTGGAAAATAGCAAGATTTTAATGAAGAAGAAAAAAGCAAAGTGATTAGAGCTACTAATTCATCACAGCAATATTTTAGTATACATGACGATATATTGTCGGGACCACTTTTATATGACGTTGTAAGAGCTTTTAAGTATGATAAAACCGTGTTAGTATCAATTATTGGGAGACAAATATCCCCAGATTGAACACTAAATGGATAGCTTAGATTATCATAGGATGAAGATGAATAGGTCGCTTTGAAAAGGTCAGCGAAAAGATTACAAATGATATTCTCGCTATCTGATTCAACAGTTTTATATTTCATAAAAGAAGAATAGGAATCAATCTTGCGTTTTGTGTTGACAAAGTTCCAAAATGACTTAGCATCAGATTTGATATTTAATTTTACTTAAATAAATATCGTAAGATTGCTTGAATAATTGACGATACTTGTACTTAATTGAGGTATAAGAACCAAAATCTGTAATGCTATGAGTTTTTTGAAATTTTTTATAATACAAGGATTTTAAGTTTCGTAATTTTCTCAGTTCTTCAGTAAACCATACAGGACCAGATGATAAACGGGCTTTTCTCTGTGGTACTGATAATAGAAAACAATCATTGAGAGTGCTATTAAAAGCAGAGACAACCAAATCAAGGTTTGCGGGCGATGTTTGTGTATTAACGATATTTAGTACGGATGTCCAGGTAATATTAGATATATTGTTTTTTAACAAAACATAATTGGTTCTTTTAAAATTTAACTCAGCAGGAGGTTGAGCAATACGATTCCTTACAGATTGTTTAGGAAAACTAAGAGCAATTTCTAAAGTTGGATGGTATGGATCTTCAGGGAGCACGAGTGGGTCTGTCCTTGACACTGAAATAATATTGCTGTCGGCAAAATATACAAGATCTAACACGGCTATTCTTGTTAAAGTGGCTGTTTAATTGAAAAAGTCCTTGACTTGAAAGCTCATTTAAAAATGAATTAGCAGATGAGCATTCAGACGAAGGCAATAATATTGCAGGGTTTTCGGTGCAGCAGTTCCAAGCGACACTTGGAAGATTAAAGTCACCCGTTATTAGAATGTGACCATGAGGCTGAAGTTTTAAACACACTTTATTTATCGAAACCAAATGTTTCAAATATACTTCTACGTTGGAAACAGGAGGAATATATGAACATGTTAAATAAAGATTTAACGAACCATACTTTACAAGAACACAACAAAATTCAATATCAAATGCCTCAGGAATTATTATTTCTTGTGAAAATAAGAAGATTTAACGTCAATTAAAACTCCACCGCCATTAAAAGTTTCTATCTTTGCGGCAAATATTGAAATTGTTAGATAGAATTTCAGTATTTAGAGTGTTAGGCTTAAGCCAAGTTTCACTGAAAACAATTATGTCAAAAAATAGGTTGCGGCTTAAAATATGTAAATATTTTAACTTTGTATTTAATCCTCGAGCATTTTGGTATAAGATAAGGAATGCAAGGCAACAATCTAGTTTTTTGTTTAGTAGTACGAACAGGTAAATTAGCAAAAACCTTGATCTAATACCGTATTAAAGAGATCCCCAGGCAAATTTATTTTAAAAGAAGATACAGTGCGCTCATATGAAAACTTGAATTTGTAAACCGAAATATTCTTGTTAACAAGATTCAATTTAGAGTTTATATGATGTAAAACGTCTTCTTCGGATGTATCAAGAGCAAAACGAGACACAAATATAGATCTAGAAAGCTGGACAACCACAAGTTCTTTACAAGACTTGTGTTTTGGTATAGCACCAGTTAAAACCGAGCTCATAACGGAAGTTGATGGAATAGTATTAGTAGCAGTACAGCCTTCGGCATAAGTTTTTTTCATACCAGAATTACCCGGAGAATCATCACTTACGACTATAGTTGGTACTACTTCAGAAGACTCAACTGGATGTAAATTCAGATGAGCTGATGCAGCCTCATTGGTAGGGGCAATATATTCAGCATTTTGGCTTAGCAGATTTTGCAGAACTTCGAAGATTCATAGGTGGTCGTTTAGGCTTATGGGAAACAGAAGCTTCATCCATGATTTTAAATTTTTTGAACAAATCTTCAAAATCAGCCAATCTGGCTTGAGCCGCCACCAAGTCCTTAGACACCTCTAAAAAGCCTCTTCTAGATTGCCTTATAAGCTTTAAAATATCTACATCAGTACATCTGCAGTCTGTATAAGACTAACGAAGTCCTTTACTTTCATTGACTGCATCAAAAATTCTCGCATTCAATGCTGCGCACTTTACATGAAAAAAAGCATCACACAACCAGCAATTAACCAGATGGTCAGATTCACCTTTTACAATGCAGTTACGAAAATTGCAGTACATTTTGAATGAAAGAAATAAAATTTACAAAAGTGTAATATAAAGTGCAATAAAAGTACTATGGCAACTCTATTTCAGTGACAGTTTGAGAATTAAACAAATTGTTTATCAAAACAGTTTGATCCTAACACAAACATCTAAAAGGAATACCCTTTGCGACATATGCCAATGCTAAGCCGCGATTTCTCATAGGGCTTAACAACAGCATTTAAATTAACAACAGTTTTTAAATGACAATAAGATAGATGAGAAGAGTTTATTTATTTTTTTTTTACATATCAATTTTGAGTACTAAGTTTTTGATTTTTTCCTATGGTTTGTTGAAAAATGGTCTAAATTGAGAATTTCTAATTTCTCTTAAAACGAATTATTCCGAAAATAATCACAAACAGTAAAAATGTCTGTGACAAAATTTTACTAATTCAATAATATTAATATGAACGGTAAAAATAGGTTTAATTTCTCCCAGTGTATCAAAACCAAAATTAAAATCAGCTATGAAAAATGCAAACATTTTTTAATAAGTTCAGCTGGTGAAGCTGTATTCACAACTTTTATGGACATTTCATATAGAAGGGAGAAAAAAAAATTTTAGTCTTTAGATTTGGTTTCTTTTTGGCTATCTTACGCTTTTATTGATCCCCATCTTGTGTACAACTTTTTGAACCTGTGTGAACCCTAATTCGAGTTATCATTAAGGGCTAAAATATTACTGTTCTCGAAAACGATTTCGACAATTTAAATAAATTCAAAAGAAAATATTTGAAGATCTTTACAAATTTAACAGTTTCATTTTCTCATGATTCAATTCCAATAACAATTACTATTTTTATTGGACGTATATCTATTTTTTTTCATAAAATTTTTTTATTAGAGGAATCGACCCCGATAAAGTCATATTTAAATTTCAGACTATTTTTCAAAAACCGTAATTCGAAAACTGGTTTTGCACAGCACCAGTATCTTATACCCAACTTATTATATAAGATATCACATAAAAATAAGTTAATGTTAATATTAAAATAATTACTCAGCTATATAAATTTTTTTAAAAAGAATGAAACAGTAATTTTTTTTGGATATTTAAGAATTTAATCGGTCGTGGATTTATATTTAAATTATTTGCAAATTAAAAACACTAAAAACAAAATTTTTTGAACTTCCAAATTGTTTTTTAATATAATAAAAATAATTTTTTTAAGTTATGTGTTTATATAACTCCAATAATTTTTCAATTATTAAAGGTTATATTTTATCGAGCTCAAGGTCAATGTTGCTTTCCAAAGAAAACAACTGAAGGAATAACAACTAACAACAACAATACCCTATATAGAGTATCAATCACATAGCAGACTAGAAAGCTGTTTCGTTGGCCGCTACACCAACTCATCAGTAGCCTATTTATCGTGATTCTTGCTGTGATCCACTAAGCTCTTAATTTTCTACTTGTTTCACGAATGCAATTAGTAAATTACCCTGAATTGCGGTACGAGAATACAAATGATATGAAAGCAGCTTAAAGTTCTTATAATATGTTAACATTAACCTTGAGCTCGATAAAAAATAACCTTTAATAATTGAAAAATTATTGGAGTTATATAAACACATAACTTAAAAAACTTATGAAAGAAGGTCGTAATTAATTTACAAATAATAAAAATAATTTTAAAATGCTGAAGCTTAAAAAACTGTAATTGTAAATTTTTTTATGGAAATTTGGTAACATGATTAAAAAATCATCAAATCACTATAGAATTGGACTGTACAAAATGTTTTACAAAAATTTTTTCTATTGAAATTTTTTTTTCAAAAAAAAAAACATATTTAGATTTAAGGTGATTTTCCGAAACCTGATATTTGGAAAAGGCTTCGAACAGGGCTAAATTTTTGTGCCAAGTTGGAAATTTTAGATGTCAAATTTTTTGGTCATTCGCTTTACGTGGAATACCCCATAATGTGTTAAATTTCGTGGTTCATATATTTTTTATACTTTTATAAATGAAAAAAAACCCACTCAAATGAATGCTTTTCCAAAAGTTTTGGGTCTAATAAGCTTACCCAGCAAACCATAGTTGACGACATTGTCGAAATTCCGACGAATTCATAACTATTTCGAGCTGCCTTAAAGAAATCTTTACGAACTTGACGAAATTTTATATAAAATTCGTATAAAAAGTGAAACTGTTCCAATATTTGCGAAACGAAATTTTAATGATTTCTTTAATAAAGCTCGAAATAGTGACGAATTAATCAGAATATCGACGTAGTCGTCATCTATGGTTTCCTGGGTAGATATGGCATAAAAAATGTCAAGCTAATTTTCTTCAATTTAAAAAATTATATTCATTCTAGGTATAACTTTCATATATTTATTTGACTGGATATAAGGGACTTTTTGAGCTCTGAAACTGATTTTTAATATACCAACTCCTTGGAGATTAATTCCAATATAATGATTATGACTCTTATAAGGAAAATTAATCTTTCACTTGGCCAAAAAAATTTTTCAAAAATTAAGTGAAGTTTTCAAGAAAATTAACATCATTATCACAATTTATCCAAAAAAAATCACATTTTAAATTTAATTGTCTCATTTGTGTTAATTCTTTAGACTTTCTGCACCCTTTTGAACACCTAAAATCCCCCCTTGTCTACGGGCCTGACATCTGTAACGATAACTTAGACGTAACCTCGACATCGAAAATACCACAATCCGTCGATGAAGAAATTGCCCTTGAACAATCTACTAAAAGAATTTCAGGCCGATTTGAAACAGGTCTTCTTTGGAAATATACAAACACGACGCATCCAGATAGCCTACCAGTTCCTAAGAAAAGAGCTCGACGTGTTCTTCTCAAAATTAAGAAAGACGCTGTCCTATCATCAACTCTGATCCCAAAAATAAAAAGCTATGTTTCGAAGGGCTACGCTCGAATGCTACTACCAAATGAAATTGGTGTCAAGAATTGCTGGTACTTCCCATTTTTCCCGTATTAAAAGCAGACAAACCAGGGAAGGTTCGTCTTGTTTGGGATGTAGCAAGCCAAAACCGAAGGTATCTCTCTGAATAGCATGCTACTTAAAAGACCAGATCAGCTCACGGCTCTCGTCTGAGTACTGCGGAAGTTTCGACAAGGCTTAGTAGCAATTAGTGGAGAAGAGAAGTCCTGAAGTTAGCAACCGGATTTCACATAAGGAACTGGCATTCAAACTCTACGGCGGTGCTGAAGGCTTTAAACTCCGATGCTACGGAAACCGTCAATATAAATGTAGAGAACAACATGGACAACGCGACTGAGAAGGTGCTAGGCATGTGGTGGGTGACCTCCGAGGACAATTTTTCTTTTAAATTGTCTAAGCGCTGTGAGCATTTAAACGTTATTCACGGACAAGACTGGCCAACAAAACGAGAAGTTCTTAGCATAATTATGGGAATATACGTATATGACTCTTTCGGACTCATTACTTTCTACGTAATGTCAAAAATCTGTTTTCAAGGTATCTGGCGCAGCAGAATTGGATGGGACGACAAAATTCATGCATTTTGTCCAACATTTGTCTAACATTTTTCCAAATTAGAAAAAATCAGAATTCCGCGATGCTATTTCACTTCAGTAAAATCCGCTCCTCTAATGGAATTGGACACTTTTGTCGATGCGATCGAAAATGGACTCGCTGCTGTATGCTATCTAGTTTGTACGGAAAATAACTAGGTGGATTGTGCGCTCCTGGGTTCAAAAACTCGGGTAGCACCGCTAAAACTGCTATCAATCTCCCGCCTTGAACTTCAGGCCGCTGTACTCGGAGCCAGAAATTGTAGCTCGCTCCTGTCTTCTCACACAATACAAATTACAAAAAAAACGTCCTAGTCGGACTCACGGACTGTGCTACCTTGGTTACGATCTGATCCCCAACGGTATTCGCAGGTTGTTGCCTTCAGAATAAGCGAAATAAGCGGAACTGACAAATGTTAGAGACTGGAGATGGACTCCTTCGGCAGAAAATGTAGCAGACGAGGCGACCAAGTGGAAAAACACCTGAATTTTCCAATAACAGTTGTTGGTTTAGTGGACCCCCTTTCTTGAAACGATCGCCAGATAAATGGCCGCAAGCAGATATGGTTGACGTTCAAACAGATGAGGAGCTTCGACCACGCTACATTGGCTGTCAATCGTGTGATAAAATATTCAGTTTTCCATTGCCGGTCGAACCCGAACGTTTTTCTAAATGGAAATTATAACACTTCAAATAGGCGAGTCTATCAACAAGTCCAGCGATTTATACACACAATCTCCGTACGTCGATAAGGAAACTGTACTACGCTACGAAGGACGAATTATTTAAGACGGCCGCAAAAACCCGGTAATATTTCCAAGGAAGCATTACATTACAAAACTAATTGTTGCAAATTCCCATGCTAAACGTTATCATGGCAATATAGAAGCTGTTGTGAATGATATTCGCGATATATCGGTATCAGTGCGTAGGAGTACTGAAAAACGTATGGCGTATTGCTGACTTGCCTTACGACGAAAGCTATTCATATAGAAGTCGCTTATTCTCTCTCAACGGACTCATGTATCCTTGCCATACACAACTTTATGGCCCGCCGTGGCTCCCCCATTGAGCTATGGAGCGATAATGGTACAAACTTCAAGGGTGCCCAAAGTGAACTTCTAGATGTTTTCAATGAAATGGACCAAAATGATATGGTAAAAGCATTTACAAGTTCGTCAATATGCTGGCGTTTTATACCACCAGCCACTACCCACATGGGAGGAGCTTGGGGGCGATTAGTGCATTCAGTCAAAGATGTTTTATTTTTTCTCGCTATCCATCTGGAGAGCTGCTTCGATGTGCACTCATGGAAGTCGTCAATTCTCGACCACTTACATATATTCCGATTGCGAACGAAAATAAAGAGGACCTCACTCCCAACCATTTTTTGCTCGATAGCTCTAATGGATTGAAACCTTTGGCAGAGCCGACAAGCAAAGGAATAGTGCTTCGGAACACCTGGAGAATGTCTCAGCAGCTTGCGGATGCATTCTGGCGTCACTGTGGGCGCGAGTATTTTCCGGTGATTACGCGACGCAGCAAATGGTTTGATGATTTTTCCGAAGCCAATCCAAATTGGAGACATTATCTACATAATTGGCTCCAATAGTCCTCGAAGCAACTGGCCAAAAGGCAGAATCGTCACAATCAAGAAAGGAGCCGATGATCGAGTCAGAAGTGCGCTGGTGAAGATTGCAGCTGGGCTGTACGAGCGACCTGCTGCCAAGATAGCCGTACTTTTCGTGGATAAACAGGTGGTAGACCCTTCGGGTATATCGTTACAAAAAATACGGCAACACCGAATGTACATACAGATTCCTAAACTCGGCAACACTGTTTTTCATTTCAACACCAGGTAATACCATCGGATGATGAAGGAATTTAAGCAACCAATGAGGTATTTTTATTTTCATATAGTAGCTTATTCATTATTGCAAAAAAAAGGTAGTGAAATTGAAATTTCTTCGCTTTATGCAATTGAATTATAGAAAAATAATTTACGAGAATGCAACAATTAATTGCATAACGAAGATTCTGAAGTGCTACCAGGTACCAGTCAAGTATTTTTCGATTGCTTCTTATTTATAAAGAAACAGGTCTGTCTAATCATGTTAAATCAACAAATATTTGCTTTGTGCTAAGAAGTAGAAAAACATTGCTTTTTAAATTGGAAAGCACACAACTGCAATTCCGCTTTGGTTTTAGCAGAAGGTGTGCTTATAAGATTTTCAAAGTCAATGGACTGCATAACCCACAGAAGATTACTGATGAGTTGGTGTAGCGACCAACGAAACAGCTGTCTAGTCTGCTGGTGGTTGTTCTGTAAAGAACATTGTTGTTGTGGCAACCTGTTGCTTCATGAAATTACTTGGCATAAAGCTCAAATGTAATTCTTGAAAATTAATTTTTTTAAGAATTGCTAAAAACTAAATAAAAAAAAAATAAAAAAAAAAATTTGTTTTTGTTTGCTTAATTTATTAAAGTTTTAATTGGTTTGTGACAACTGAGTCACAATAGGCGCGCTTAAATTTTTTTAATATTTCGGATGTGCCAAGATGATCAAAACTCGTTTTTTTGTTAAAAGTACAGTCATTTGGTAGTTTTACCTGGAAAGTTCTCAGGAAGTTTTGATAATGGGTGCATTTTATAGATTTCGATCAACTTTGCCACCTCGTATTGTTGCCACTCGCGCCGTCATATTGGCAAAATGGCGACTTAAGCAGTTACAGTTACAAACACTGCTAATATCTCCTTTCCAACGATATCTCATTTCACGATAAAAACATATGTGTATCAAATGAAACTAGAGAAATTCCCTACAACTCATGTCACAACCTTTTTTTTCGTAAAATCATTAGTGTTTGCGTACCGCCAAAGTGGAGCGCCGCAAAGTGTATTTCAAATAAAATAAAAAAAAATTGCATATTATAAATTTTCATTATGTTATAAGACTGCGTTGGATTTGTATTTAAAATCCTTAAATATTAGGGATCCTGCATGCCCCCGAAACTGTAAACGATGGTTGAAAATTAAATAATTTGAGCTATTAAAAGTTCAACAATTGTCGAAACCGGCCCGGTTCTGCTAGAAAATCCGATATATTTTGGGATTTTTTATATAATATTTTTAAAATAAGAATTATGCATTTAAGATTTGCGGAAAAACACACAACCATCTATTTCGATGTTAATTCAATTCAAAATTCAAAGCCTACATTTTATTATCAATGGTGTAGTACTAAAAAAGATAGACTAGGGGCCAAGAATTTAACATGTCATGTCAAAATAACTTCCAAAAAGTTAATTGAAACTACTGCTACAGAAGTCGTTAATGATTAAAATAAGCACACTCCACTGTATTTAAAACATGTTTACGATACTGGTCATCAATACAGAACAATGGAAAGTTCTCGAAAAAACTTAAGTCATGATGAAGTGATGTTCACAATAGATTTTTCGGAAAATTGTTGCTGTAAGTGTTCTTAAGAAATACAAAATGCACTTTTGGAGCTTCAAAAAAACAAGTATCGCTTCACACTGGTGCCTTGAACCTGACAAAAATCACATAAAAAAAATAAAGAAATAACATGCGTATCGTTTTGTACGGTTTCTGAGTGTCTTCGTCATGATGCTTCAGCTATGTGAGCTCACTTACAACCAATATGAAACTTATCAATGATTACGTACCGTCCATTAAATCAATAAATTTTCAAAACGATTGACCTTCAACGCAATATAAAAATAAGACTAATTTCTTTTTATTTGCATACCACTGTCAATTAATAAAATTAGCCAACTCGACATGGAATTTCATAACTGCAAGTTATGGTAGAAGCTGTGCTGATGGAACAGATGGAACCGTTAAAGGGCTTTGTGACCGAGCTGTTTCTTTTGCAAAGATGTGACTTCAGCTGAGGATATGATTGATGTTATCGTGAAAAATTAATCAAAAGTGAACATTTTTTTTAGTAAGACAAGAAGAAAAATTTATAATGGATGGATGGAGGTTATTAAAAAAGATTTGAAACCAGCACCAAATTCATCAAAAATTCACCAACTTAGTTGGACACAAAAAACTGCAGACAAAATATTTTTAAACTGTTTGTCTTGTATATTTTGTAAGAAAAGCCCAACCCGGAAGTCACTATTCTTTAAATTATAATTTTGTCCAACAATTGTCAAAAATGGCTAAGCACTTTTTGTATTAATTCTATGAATTAATAATAATTTTAATTAATATTAAATAATAATTAATAGTTATGCGTTAATTCTCTGAAAATATAATATATAATACAAAAAAATTAAAATAAAAAAGCGCATATATTAAATAGTTGGTGTATACATTTTTTGCAAATCCATTAGCTTTTTCTCGTTGAGTACGCCGTTCATATCTGGGTTTCTGTAAAAATTGTTAAAATTTTGACATGAATATGTACAAAATACTGACTTGTAACGTTTTTATAAGCTTATGCTATACGGTAAAAACTACAAAAAACTGCTAAGCTGAGCCCCTTTACCGCGCACCTCGCTAAATGTTGTGTTCGCTTTCAGATTTATTACTTTGATGGGCTTCTTGTTCAGTTTGCAAAAGCCCATTGATGTGCCATCAATTTTTTTTTCCATTTTCCTCTACACCCAAATGTTAAAAGACTTTGGGAATTGCCCATATATGAACTTCGCATTCTGAAAATTTCAATGTCTTAACTAATATTAAAACCCTCGTCTACTGAAGATATAGGACATGACACCTAGTAAGCTTCGACCATGACCAAACTAAGATGTTAGTTACTCTTCTTAAGCTCATTTCTCTCTTCTTTGATTACACATTTTTTTAATGGAAATTTTGTCGCGTGGGTTATGTCGCGTGAGTTACGGCAAATATTTTTTGGAAACTCAATATATATTTAAAAAAGCAAAGTTCATCGGCAATGTGGGTTTATTATGAAACTTCATTGTTTTCCCATTATTTAAAAACTAAAAACAAAAACAGGTTATATGGTAAAATTCGCTGAATTTTTACAATCTAAACGTGCTTGTAAAACACAGATCCTTTTTTAGTCGCGTGAGTTACGCCCATATTTACCACTGTTATTCTTAATTAGTTACTGGAACGACAATTTCGGTATATCACACCATTACTATTCTGTTTAAGGCATATGAACATACGAAATTGTTTTACATTAATAACATAAATTTCCGAGAAAACGAAGCTTTAAGTCGTACGCATGTCGTGTGAGTTACGATGGAAATGCCCATATATAATTTTATATATAGTATATTTCATATTAAAAATATGTTTTGTTTGATAAAATTTCAATTTAATTTAGAATATATTTAAGTACTCCAGGAAAAATAAAAATTTCATATTATTCCCAAATATTTATTTACATTTATTAATCCAAATGAAATAAAATTACATTATTTTTAACCAACATAAAAATTAACAAGAACAACAAATCCATCACCAAATATATCAAACAAAAAATGCTACACCCACACTTACGATACTATCGAAACTGTGTCTTTTTTGCTTAACTTTTCTAATGAGCTCCCACTGGTACCGCCAGAGACCAACCAGATATTTTGTAGGTACGAGGAGTAAAGCTCACCTGTAAAAAAGGTCTTAAAAGAAAATTTGTCCAAAGCATAAAGTTACATAACACATATATATATATATATATATATATTTTTTAATCAAAAAAGTCAGGTATTTAAGGGTTAAACTAATTTTTCTTCGTTTAACTACATAGAAATTGTTTCAACCGCCTGACAAACGGTCTTTATAAACAGACTTTTTTTTGTTCATCCTGGAATATTCACACCTTCATGAATTGATGGCCATCTCACAAGCACCACCATCATCATCCTTCTACATTAAGCTATCCTACACGTTTCATAGCATAATAAGTATAAGGAAAAACTTTTAACAGGAATCATACATATTGATGTACATACTTTCAGGCTGAAGAACAAAACTGTGAAAAAGTTTACAGATACTTTATTTTGTGGTAAAACACGAAATTTAGTATACCACGGAAGGAATTTCCAAAAATCCTGCCCTGCAACGTAGCAGTGAAGCAATGCTGCTGCATGACGAAGGTGTCGTCATCCAAGAAGATTGAAGCCATGTTGCCTTAGTGCGAAAAGTTACTTCAGCTTTCCACTCGTTTAAAGTTTGCAAAAGGTGTGCAGTAAAAAGTTAGTCACGGAAATTCGGTGCTTTATAGAAGTATCTGCCAGTTCCTGGAAGTCCTACATCATGCAACCAAATACCAACAAAATAACTAAAAATTAATTTCAAATGCAATGAGCGGAAAATAAATGTACAGTGATAGTGATGTAAATAGAAACTTTCTTAATAAACACAAATATGGGTTCAGGCTTTTGGGTTTTAGTTCTACTTGCATTTTAGACAACTTCAATTCAGTTGGTGACCAGTTGAAGAATAATTTATTGCTATTAAATTCTTTTTTTTTTCTTTAATTGATAATTTATATAATTGATATTTATTCTTAACTCTCTCAAGATTTTCGTACACATATGTGTACATGATTTAAACAATTCTTCCTGACTTAAATTAATATGGCAATGCCATAATTTGAATATTTTCTCTGTTGTTTCTTCCACCATCTTTTGGCGTACATTTTGGCGTGATCCAAGTATAAACGTCAAAATAGTGTTGAATTGTGTGATTGGATTCTCGTGTTTTTTGTGCGTCTTCGGAAATCATAGTTTTCAAAAATAAATTAAAATGCTCAATAATAAAAAAGTGGGTAAAAAAACAATTGTTTGATATAGATATACAGCCGTATTCATAAAAAGTTACAAGCCTCTTGTAAACCCTTTATAAGACACATGCCAAAAAACGTTATTCATAAACGTTCAATAACGAAAAAACCTCTTGTAAAAGCTTCACAAATGAGAGAATTTTAAAATAGGAACAAACCTTCTGTAAACCTCCTGCAAAGCTATTTTAAATTTTAATGTTCTCAATTGAGAACAATCTTCTCATTTTGTGTCAAACAAAAATCAAAACAAATAAATATATTAAAATAATTGTGTTTGTTTGGCAGTTGCTATGGGCAGCTGTATTTTTTAAAGGTAAACAAAATTTTAAGGCCCAGTTTGAAATTTTTAGAAAAATTTTCGATTTTTTTTTTATTTTATTGTTTTGAAAAACATCTTGAGAATATGTAAAAATTTCAAACTCTTCAAAATTTCAAAATTTCAGACTCTTAAGACTCAAAATAAATTTCGAAACCGTTTAAGAGATGTGTAAGTTCTTATGAGTAGTAAACGCTCATAAAGTAAGGTAAACAAAAACTTTAAACGCGTTTTTTTCGAAATGACATTTTTTGAAACGGCTTGCACTTTAATTCGAAAAGAATTCGTCCGATTAACTCAGATCTAGTTTTATTATTTTTAAAAATTAAATACGCTTTGAGTGGACCGGCAAAGTCAAATAAAACGTATTTTTTTTTTGCTTAGTATTTGATTTATAAGGTCCGATTTCGTTCACAAAAAAAATTGGGGTTTTTTAATATATGCGGGTTTTTTTATTTTTTCTAATTTTAAACTTTTTGTCGGTTCACTCAATAGACAAAACTGTTCTAAAAATAACTTTTTTTGTTTTTATTTTTTTTTTTTCGTTCCCTGGAGAGTAAATAGCCGCAACAGACCTTTCTTTCGCGACTTCAACTTTTACACGCTGTCGATGCAAATCGAACTATCGATGCAATAAACCAAAAATAATTTAAGACTTAACTAAAAATAAAAACTAATTTGATATATAATAAAATAAAAAAATACAGTCATTTAAAAAAGTCCGCTTTTTTACTCAGAAAATTGATACTGGGCCTTAAGGCGGTCTTCTCATTCAAAACCCGTTTTTTGGACCCTTTTTAAAAAAATTCTTATTTGAAAACGCAAAGAATACTTGAAAACTTTTTTTATTTATTGTATTACAAAAGGTTCAAAGTAAATAAAAAAATTTTTTTGCCTCGATACGTGGGCTGTTCAAAAAGTAATGAGACTTCAAAGTTGGTGGTGAAAAAAAAGGTGTCGTCACGGCGGCCACGATTCCGGGTTTCCGGAGCGTCTGAAATGAAAAAAAAAACGGGGTTATAATCAGTATAGATGTTTTCTAGTATTTTCAATATTCTCGGGTGAACCTCAAGCTTAATTTTGTGATTTTTTTTGACAAAATGGCGGCCATTCAAAAAAAAATTTCAATTTCGGGTTTTTTTTTGTAGTTTAGTGTAAAAAAAAAATAGTAAAAAATTTTTTAAAATTATGGTCGAGATTCACCCGAGAATGGTGACAATTCTGCGTCGATTCCATTTTGTTTCATGAAAATCGGTTCAGTTGAACTGGAGATATCATGGCCGCCAGTTCGAAAAACGTGGGTTCGAGATAAACGCGTTTAAAGTTTGAAGTAATTTTTTTGGGAAAAAAAAAAAAAAAATCAAAAATGTTTAAATGCAGTTTTAAAGAGCTGACAATTTTTATTTACAAATATTAGTCGGCGATGCCAGCTCCATACAGGCCACCTTCCTCTTTTTCGTAGAAACTGCTTTCTGCTGCCCTCTCTGCTCTGCGAGCCGTTCTGCCAGCTTTTGATGATGCCGCAGCTCGAGTCTCTGATCGGTTCAATCTGTCTTCATTGCGAGATAGTGCGTATTCGTATGCGTTTTTGCCAATCGCAATACCCATCAAACCCATAATTTTAAGTATGGGTATAAAACCGTCGTTAAAGAGGCACGTTGCAATGAAATTGGCCACTTCGATGGTGCGTGCGCCTGAGTTGATGTGTTTGGGCGAAAGTGACCAAAGAACAGAATTGTAGGACTCATTGGAATTCTGAGTTTCAGATCCAAGGCATCTTTCAAGCAAATTATCTGCCGACAGCGCTTCGTAAGCTGGTTTTATTACCTCCATCACCTTCTTGTCGAGAGGTGCATACGTGTGGTGAAAGCTATCTAACGTACCTTCACCTTTCTGCCATGCGCACCAGCTTGACGCACCGGTGGGGCAATTTTGGTGTTACGGTTTATCATCGGTGGAGCACTTATGGTAAAAAGTGGCCCAAATTTCCTTTTTCATATCCTCCACGGAGTCAGGATGACGGCGGATCGCAAGGCCATAATATGTGGTCAACTCGGATATTAATTTGTCGGTGAGCTTGCCCGCACCTTTGCCTCCAATGCCCTTATTTTCTTTTTTTATTTTTCGAAGTCGCGTGCCCATTCGCTTCTGCACATGGCCAATGCATTCTTTCTTTTCCACTATAGGGTCACCGTCATAGGGGTCGACATCTAATACACCTTTGAAGGTCTGCGAATCACCATCGCCGATATACTTTACATATTTTATGCCGTGTGTTTCAAACGACCTGGAGAACATCTCTATTACAGCGTCCACCTCCATTTTCCCAGAGCTTCCTTCATGGTTTATGGTGCATTCTTCGTCATGAGTATCAAGCCAAATTTGGTAAGCCTCTGGCTCTACTTCCTTCTTGGCTTCCCAATATTTGCAGCTGTTACACAGACGAGATTTTACGACAGTGTCAACAATTTGTTTGGTATGCTTGGCAATCAAAGTTGTGACACCATAAAGGGAAGCAAAGCCACGCTTCTTCCAAGTCCCATCCCCCGACACAGTAAATAAAGTGGGATCGCACTCTGGATTCGCTTCGATCATAGCCTCTTTTTCTTCTCCAATAGCTTTTGAAATGACATGTTCGTACTCGATACAAACTGAACTAAATGATGCTTTCAGTTGAACACCTGGACTCAAAAAATGCTTCAACCCCTAAAATAAGCAGAAATGTGTATTCGTATGTGTGTATGAATATGTGTGCAAACACGTTTTTACCTAACAATAAACATTTTCAACGGAATTCGGTGGTTACTTTATGCCGCTTCGTTCGAAAATGAGTCGAAAAAAAAGAGCTCATTTTGACGAAGACCTTGCTTCACAAAAAAGGCTGTATCTTCTAAAGTATTTCGAATTTCTAAAAATCCTTTTAGGGGCATATTCACAACTACCCAAGCTATAAATAAAAAAGTCGAAAAAAAAAGTTGCTCAATGAGAAGACCCCCTTAAACAAATGCCTGCCAGTTTTTGATTTTATCAGTTTTTGAAGTATATCGAAATCACAATCCTATATTTTTTTTTTTTTTTTAAATATTTAAGCAAATGTCATTATATTTATCAGAGTCACAAACGAAAATTACAACTGTTCCTATTTTAAAGCATCAATATTCTCACTTTAGCTGTAATACTCTTAAAACTCGTTTATGAATACAACGCTTTTAAAGAGTATTTTAACTTTTAAAAGCGTTTTAACTAACGAACGTTTGAAAGCCGTTTTAAAATATTTTTATGAATACGGCTGATAATCTTTATCTATGAATATAGATACATTTTGTGCAAACTAGAGTATTTTTGGATCACTGGTAAGTGTTTAACTGCATGTGCACATATGTATGCATTTCTAAAAAATTAAGTTATATTTGTGACCATACACTTTTCTTAATACTTTTTTTTTAATTTTCTCTCCACACAATGTTTCATTACGCATTCCTAAGTGGTAAAAAGTGGTAATTCAGTATTGAAGATTTGCTGTTTCAATCACAAAAGCGTTGATCACACAAAAAGCACATTGTTAATAATCTCAACAAGTCCAGTATATTTCACATTTCGCCTACATTCCGTTTCTTCTAAAGAGATTTTATTACATGCATAGAGGTCTTCTTTGCACTTGAGAAAAAATGGATGGTATTCACATTGCTTGCAAAAGTAAAACATATGCCAAAATAATCAGTATAGTAAATTTCTCCAAGAAAATTTTTTTTCCTAGAATGATAAATCAATATATTAATACGCATACAAAAATAGTTTGTGATCCCTTTTCACCTGTGTTAACATCAACATATTCATATAAAACTTATATAGATGAAAAGGTATTTTCGAGTAGATGTGCATAATATAATTTTTATTCGAATATATTGTCATTAAGATACACTCTAAAAAGTAAATTGTATTTTAAACACTGCCTTAAAACCATCCTTTGCCTAAATATATTCATGATCTCCATGTAAATATCCTACATGCTTAAAAACCTAAAACGTTAGCAACAGCTGCGGCGCAGCATTTGCAATACCGGCAACATTTGTTGCAGATTATTATGAGTTTGATATTGTAATACTAGGTTCATAATAATATATCAATTTATATGGGCATTTCCACAAAAATATCAACCAAAAAAAAAAATGTCATGTATTTCGAAATTCAATTTTTTTATCTAGTAAAATACTGATATATATGAACTTCGCATTCTGAAAATTTCAATGTCTTAACTAATATTAACACCCTCATCTACTGAAGATATAGGACATGACACCTAGTAAGCTTCGACGCTGGGCGAACTAAGATGTTAGCTAAAAGAGCTTCTCAAGCTCTTTTCTCTTCTCTTTGATTACACGTTTTTTATCGGAAATTTTGCCGCGTGGGTTATGTCGCATAATTTACGGCAAATATTTTTTGGAGACTCACTAGTGGTATTCAATGATCGCCGTATTTGTGGCGTAAATAGCGTATGTGCCGTAAGTTCATACAACTTACCACACATACGCAGCTTACATCACAAATACGTCGTTCATTGAATACCACTACTATATTTTTAAATAAGCAAAGTTGATCGGTAAAGTGGGTTTATTATGAAACTTCACTGTTCTTCCATTATTTAAAAATGTTAAACCAAAAGAGGTTATATGGTGAAATTCGCTGGATTGTTACAATCTAAACGTGCTTATAAAACACAGTTCCTTTTTTTGTCGCGTGAGTTTCGCCCATTTTTACCACTGTTATTTTTAATTAGTTACAGGAACGACAATTTTGGTATATCATACCCTTACTATTTCTTCTAAGGCTTATGTACATAAGAAATTTTTTTACATTAATAACGTAAACTTTCGAGAAAACGAAGCTTTAAGTCGTACGCATGTCGCGTGAGTTACGATGGAAATGCCCATGTATACTTTTTAATAACAGTTACATAAATCTACAAGTAATGGTTAAGTTTTTAATTGTTAACAATAAAACAAGGGAAAAAAATAGAAGGAGTGCTTTTATGATAATGAATTAAGTATACTTCTTCAGTTTAAGCTAATTAAGAAAAATTTCAAAAATTGTTAAAATTGTTCAGGCCCTTGGGCCATCTCCTTTGGGCCTATATTAATTTTTTACATGATTTTGTATGGGAGGTACAAACAAAGCTTGGCCGAATTTAACAAAACTTAATCAAAAAGTTGTCAGTCATTAAGTCAGTCACTCAGTCATTAAGTTATTCAGACTTAATAAAACTGACAAATGTGTTTATCTTAACCAAATTTTAACCAGTTTTTGTGGTTGAACCAAAGGAAGTCAGTTAAATTTAACCAATTGTCAGATATAATGTTTTTCCTGATTTGTCATGTATGATTATCATATACCATTCAAGTGAATATAACCTGTTTTAGTAGTTAAATTTAACTGACAAATGTGTTAATCTAAACCAAATTTTATCCAGTTTTCCCTTTAAGCCTACTTTGTTTTTCCCGCTTTTTTTTACATATGTTTTGCAAACCACATTCGTCAGGTGAAAGTAACGTAGATCAGGTTAATACGATGTGGTTGACTCTCCTAACCAAATTCGTCAGGTAAAAGAACCTGGATCAGGTAAGAGCATTTTTCCTAGGTTGGATCCTAGGGGTATCTCTCTTGGATCTACATTAATTTTTCATATGATTTTGTATGGGTGGTGCATATCAAAATTGACCGATCTTAACGAAACTCAACCAAAATACTAAAAAAATATAGTTATAGATGCGCATTGAAAACGGTTGGAGTCGGTGAGACTCTAAGGGTACTTCCCCTGGGCCTATATTATTTTTTTAAATGATTTTGTATGAGAGATATACAAAAAAGTTGACCGATCTTAATGAAGCTCGGTCAAAATACTTAAAAAAATATAGTTATAGAATTGTACAAAAAAGTGATAAGATAAGAAAGTGCTAAAAATTGACTTATTCAAAAATAATTGCTTAGTATTAGGCCTAATTTAATTCTGATGCTGCCTAATAGAGCATCTTTAAAAAGTTAATATTTTAAAAAGCGGAAAAAAGCGGAGTATAGATTACATGTTTCTAATAGCTAAAAGTATATATTTAATGGCCCCGTATTTACTTTTAAGGCCATTTTTTTTATTGACAATTAAAAATAGTATATTTTATATATTTTGCAGAAAAAACTTCTAAGTTTATCGTTATATATCTTTGTTTTTTATTTGTTCCCAATTAAATGAAAAACATATTTTGTTTTTTGTCTTTTATCTTTTGGAAAATAGTTATTTTGTTAGCTTAAACTGTATTTTTGGGAATTTTTTAGTAACTACTTACGAACGCAAACTGTGCTTCTGATCATTTAAGCAAGAAAATTTTTCGAGTTTGAAGTGTTGCAGCACCCACATAAATGGTTTAGTTGTTAAAAATGTTATTGTTTTCTTTTATTTGAATAGTTTCCTTTAAAATGATATCAAACCATTTGGGTTTCTTTTCCATGAAGTTTTTGATTTTTGTCCAAGGAACGGAGCACTGGGTGACGTTTTGAAAATACAAAACCAAAACCAATAAATGAAGAAAAACTCCTTTTTTTTATTATTAATTTAATCCTTCAACGATCTTAATTTAAGGTATAATATACGTGTAACACCTAAAAAAACGCAGCTTTATTCAAACATTTTTTTTAAATACAAGGAGTTATTATTTTTTACAAATTTATACAGAGGGCGCTGAAAATGACATTAAAAAAAAGACATTCAAAACGGTTCGATGGATATCGCCTTTCTCATGTATCTGGAACAAAAAAATCAAATTTCATTTTAAAGTACACACCACTAATTTGGCATCCCCCCTACGTACGACCCCCGGAGAGTTTTTAAAATTATGGCGAAAGTTATAGTAAAAAATTAAAAAAAGAGATAGGTTTTCGCGCGCTTTTTTGTCTGTACAAAAAAAAAAAAAAAAAATAGTAGGTACTTGAATTTAAAGGCAGGCGCGGATCCACGGGGGGGGGGAAATTTCCCCCAAAAATCTCATAAATTTCATCAAAAAACTGAAATATGCATGTGTAACCAAGATAAAGCAAAATCAAATAGTACGTTTAAGGCTTAATCTACCCGTGCGCAATAGCCTTTAGAATTGCTAAATAATTAGTGTAGATGCTGGTCAATTGAAACAATTAATAGAAGATATTATTGGAAGATTTGCTAACTTGCTCGGAGAAAAAAGAGAAATGCTGGTTTTGAGATTAAAAGGTGAGCTTTGTCATTGGCAACAAAAATGGAAGGATCTAATATTATCTGGTGCTGGTAAACTACCTGGTTCGGCTGTTGAAGCTCTCCAATGCTGTGATAAGGACATTTATCCAACAATACAGAAGCTCCTCCAAATTTTCTGCACATTACCAGTGACCAATTCAAGCGCTGAACGTTCTTTTTCATCATTACGATGCATCAAAACCTGGCTCCGAACTACAATGCTTGAAAAAAGATTAGTTGGTTTAGCGTTGCTTCATATTCACTACGACATAGTTTTGAATCCAGAGGATGTAGTCGAAAGATTTTCCAAAATTGGTAAACATAGAATTTTACTATAAATATTTACAAATAATTAATAAGTTATAATTATTTTTAAATATGAATTAAATCATATCTAAATTGATGTTAAAAATAATAGAAAATATGCATTATTTTACTTCAAATAAAAGTTTTAAAAAAATATATCTATGTGAAAATTATTAAAAAATTTGCCCCCCCCAAAATTCTTCTCTGGATCCGCCCCTGTTAAAGGGGATGCTTAAAGGACGAAATTTCAAACAAAATGCAAGAAGATTCATTGGAATTGAACCAATAGATTTCGAGTAATCTATCGAACCGTTTTAAAAAAACTAGTTTCGAGGAAATAGCATCTAAAGCTTTTGTTTTTCGAAATTTTGCATATATTTTTTGAAATAATCGGTTACTATTATTTTATCTGCAATGCCAGGTATCGCTTAAAAAAACATAAATATATATTCTAAAAACTTTGAAGAACATATTAAGCAAACAAAAACAAAAAATTTTTTAAAATGTACACGTATATTATACCTTAAGGGGGTATTCCTGGTTGGAAGGCTATTTTTGGACCCTCTTTGAAAAAATTCTCATTTGAAAACGCAAAGAGTTATTAAAATTCTGTTTTTTTTATTGTATTAAGAACATATTAAATTAAATAGCATTTTTTTCCCCCTTTGAACAAGGGCTCCTCAAAAAGTTGTCGGCCTTCAAAGCTGGGAGTCGCAAAAAAAGGTATGCTGCTTGCGGCCCGGATAACTCGACTTCGGATCATCTGAAAAGAAAAAAGTAAGCGGCGTTAGATTCAGTACAGATGTTATTTAGTTCCTACCGTAATTATATTTTTTCGACTATTTTTTACAAAATGACGGTCATTGAAAAATGAAAAACCAATTTTGGGTCTTTTTTTTTGTAGTTTAGTGTAAAAAAAAATAGTCAAAAATTGTGATTTAGGTATCGACCAGAATGGCAAATTAATTAATTCTGCGTCAATTGCATTTTGTTTCATCAAAATCGGTTTTGTAGAACCGGAGAAAAGTGACTTCGAAGTTCAATACGTGATTTTGAAAAAACTCAAAGAAAATTTTAGGCAATAAAACATTTTTTTTTTTTGTGAAATACTTACATATATCAATCTGCAATGCTAGCCCCATAACACCTCCTTCCTCTTCTTCAAAAAATGAGGACTTAGCGGCTCTTTGTGCTCTTCGGGCAGTTCTACCTTCTTTTGATGCGGCCAGAGCTCTTGCTTCGGACCTTTTCAAACGTTCTTCGTTTTGAGACATGGCGAAATCATATGCGACGTTGCCAATCGGAATGCCCATTAGGTTCATTATTTGAAGTATTGAAGTATCATTATATAAATATGACAGTTGCAATATAATTGGCAATCTCTATAGTACGTGTCCTCATCTCTTTCGTGTTGGTTACCACGAAACTGGCGTTTAAGGCACGAGTTTTTCGATTGCTGCCATTGTTTCCTTTATTTTTACTTCTATAACTTTTTCTATCCATTGTCTTTAGCACAAACAAAAATTTTTATCAAAACTTTACTTTTGAAAACTGTATGCGCGCGCGCATCCGGCTTATAACTCAATTCAAAGTGAACTAAACGCTGCCAACATTCGAATACCTAAGCTCTAAGATGTGTATTCATTTATTTTTAAAATGCGTATACAAACAAGTTATTACCTCCTTAAAAACGCGTTGAACGAAATTCGGTGGTTGCTTCAAACCGTTGCATTCAAAATGTAACCAAATTAAGCAAATCGCATTTTGGCGAAAACATTGCTGGACAAAAAATGCCATATCGCACACTAAATAAATAACAGTCACTACTCAAAATTTTTAAATTTCTAGGTAAAGCCAAAAAGAATTTTATTTTTGAAGGAACTCCATACAAAGCAATGAGACAAAACTTTTTTTTTAGCTATAAAGAGAGAAGATGTGTACAAAATGTATTTGATGTGTTACAGTCAAAGTATATGATAACTACGAATAGTTTTACATTAAAACGTTAAAATTTCTAAATTTTAAGTTGTGACTGTTTTGTATTTAGTGTGCGATGTCTCCTAAAGTATTTCGAATTTCAAATATCCAAATATAAAATATATTTGCTATAAAAATATGCTAATCGAACAAAAATGTTTGCCAACCAGGAATACCTCCTTAATTCATTGTTGATTTTCATTCTACCTTTAAGTGGGTTTTTCTTTAAGCATAAAATTAAATCGTATTTAATTAAGGCGGTCTTCTCATTCAAAACCCGTTTTTTGGACCCTTTTTAAAAAAATTCTTATTTGAAAACGCAAAGAATAATTGAAAACTTTTTTTATTTATTGTATTACAAAAGGTTCAAAGTAAATAAAAAAATTTTTTTTGCCTCGATACTTGGGCTGTTCAAAAAGTAATGAGACTTCAAAGTTGGTGGTGAAAAAAAAAGGTGTCGTCACGGCGGCCACGATTCCGGGTCTCCGAAGCGTCTGAAATGAAAAAAAAACGGGGTTATAATCAGTATAGATGTAATTCTCGGGTGAACCTCAAGCTTAATTTTGTGATTTTTTTTGACAAAATAGCGGCCATTCAAAAAAAAAATTTCAATTTCGGGTTTTTTTTTTGTAGTTTTGTGTAAAAAAAATAGTAAAAAATTTTTTAAAATTATGGTCGAAGTTCACCCGAGAATGGTGACAGTTCTGCGTCGATTCCATTTTGTTTCATGAACATCGGTTCAGTTGAACTGGAGATATCATGGCCGCCAGTTCGAAAAACGTGGGTTCGAGATAAACGCGTTTAAAGTTTGAAGTAATTTTTTTGGGAAAAAAAAAAAAATCAAAAATGTTTAAGTGCAGTTTTAAAGAGCTGACAATTTTTACTTACAAATATTAGTCGGCGATGCCAGCTCCATACAGGCCACCTTCCTCTTTTTCGTAGAAACTGCTTTCTGCTGCCCTCTCTGCTCTGCGAGCCGTTCTGCCAGCTTTTGATGATGCCGCAGCTCGAGTCTCTGATCGGTTCAATCTGTCTTCATTGCGAGATAGTGCGTATTCGTATGCGTTTTTGCCAATCGCAATACCCATCAAACCCATAATTTTAAGTATGGGTATAAAACCGTCGTTGAAGAGGCACGTTGCAATGAAATTGGCCACTTCGATGGTGCGTGCGCCTGAGTTGATGTGTTTGGGCGAAAGTGACCAAAGAACAGAATTGTAGGACTCATTGGAATTCTGAGTTTCAGATCCAAGGCATCTTTCAAGCAAATTATCTGCCGACAGCGCTTCGTAAGCTGGTTTTATTACCTCCATCACCTTCTTGTCCATCAGACCTTGCTTCACAAAAAAGGCTGTATCTTCTAAAGTATTTCGAATTTCTAAAATTCCTTTTAGGGGCATATTCACAACTACCCAAGCTATAAATAAATGCAAAAAAAAAAGTTGAAAAAAAAAAGTTGCTCAATGAGAGGACCCCCTTAAGACACTTTTGGAGCTGTTTTAAAGCTAAAGACTTTATCGGTAAATTCAGCGATGGGTGTCTGAAAGCTGTTGCAGCTCTTTTTAAGGCAAATTTTAAGCTGAATTTACGATTTTGATTTTACAGTGTATACAGTATTGAAGGTAAAATAACCTTCATTTCTTTTTCTTGGAGGGTTTTTCTTGGTCAACGAATTACATTTTTGTTTATTCACTCTAAAAGTAAATATTATTTTAAACGCTACCTGAAAGTCAACTTTACCCTTAATGTAAGCAACAGCTTGTTTTCAATATTCTGCTGACTTAAATTAAGTCAGCAGGAAATCTTAATTTTTTATTGAAGAACTAGCTTTTAAAATTTTAAGCAACATCAATCTTAATTTCAGATGATCTTGCTACACATTAATTTATATTAATTTTAAGCGAGTTGTTCACTGAAAGCAAGTTGCGGTGATTCTGCTGGGTGCCGACATAAAACATCAAGTTTTGTGAACTAAAATGCGTGAATGCATAAATGAGCGTGCGTTGATATTAAATTGTAAGATTCATCCAAAAATCGTTTGTCTTTTCCCTTAAAGTTTAAATCAAACAAAAATTTGCACGCCATGCATTTTATGCTCCTAACACACATGGAATGCTGCAATCAAGTATAATAATTTTCTATTAAAATAAACGCGAGTTTTAGTATTTTAAAAGTGCATGAATAAAAAATTATACAAAAGTCCGTCTTAGGTAAAAAAGAAAGTATCGTATAGAAGTCATTATTATTTTTTTCATCATTACCATGGCGAAATCATCAAGGTGAAACAGGAAACTGCCTTATTTCAGAAAAAAACACAGGTGTGTCGTTGGACACACCAGAGAAGCGAAGCTTTTTCGCAGTTACATAGATTTGATAGCTTAATAATTTTTTCTTTTTAATAAATTAACTATTAAATTCAAAATTTAAAATAACATAAAATAAATTACATACATACACAAAACATACTTACTGCTAATTTTTTTATTGTTGAATGTCAAATATCCACGCCAATTACATATACGGGCATATAATGCCAGCGACTCTCCATTTTAACTCTCACATGGTTGTGAACTTGGCTGCACTGAACAAATTTTTTCTTTCAACAGCTACGTAGCGAAAAAATCTGTCGAAAATTTTTCAGATTTCACTCCAAGCAAATCACAGAACGAGAAGTAAAAAGCTTCGCTTTAAAAATATGTATTAAAGAACGCACACTAAACAAAATTTAACAAACATTTTAGATACCTTGCCGATGTCATGCATGTGTTTGTTAATTCCATATTTATTGATATCATCTATTTTTTGACACTTAAAACTTGTGGCCATTGCTAATTTTTGACACTAGTGGGCATGCTAATTTTCTTAGTACCAACAACAACTCAAACGCATTCACATTCAAACACACCGATGCTGGAGACACCTTGTGGCAAATAAAAGCAAATTTTTGTTAGTTGTAGCATAGCAAATACACAATCCTTTATCTATTGATAGATGATGACGATCTACTGTTAACATTGAATCAACAAGCGTTTCCAACACAGCTTGGTGGCCTGGTGGATAGCGTTTAGAACTCGTAATCAACTGATTGTGAGTTCGAATCTCCACCGGGGCAAAGAATTATTTTTTAATATCAAAGTATTCAATATTCTTGTTGTAATAAACGAGAGCAATAAGAAACTATAAAAATTTTTCGAAAATTTTTCAGATTTCACTCCAAGCTAATCACAGAACGAGGAGTAAAAATCTTCGCTTCAAAAAAAAACTAACTTCAAAACCACTTAAGGTAAAAAATCAGTAGGCAATCTGAATTAATTAGTTAGTCATTGAGATTTTAAGTTATAATTAGTCTATTAAGTTATTTTTTCTATTATTTATTTGACTAATTATCATACCATAAAATAACACACAATTCATTGGAAAACGCGCGTTCATTTAGTTCAACGAAGAACTTGATTACTTTGCGGCAGCGCGTGGCCATGCATGCCAAGGAACCGTTTGGAAACCAAAAAAAAGAAAATGGACATGAAATGGAAGATGATATGTGACAACAGCAAAACTTGAGCATAATTCCCAGCTACTTCTATTTTGCTTGTTTTCAGTAAAAACAAATTAAAATTTTCTATTTAAATTTAAATAATATAGAATATAATATAGAATAATATAATATAGAATAATATAGAACAATACAGAAGAATAAACATTAATTAAATGTCATAATAAAACGAAACAAAAAAATATTATGTGTCAGCCGGCGACTCCAACCTGGGCTGCTTCGCACAAAAATCAAGCTCGTTAACCAGTATGCCACGACCATTACAAAAATTTGGTGTACACAATTAAATGCGACGCAGCAACATTAGCAGCAATACACGAATATTAGCCGACTGAAAATATAATTGACGGTGATGCAATAGGTTAAGCAGAGCGCGCAGTAATCCAGTCATCTTACGCGGTCCGGGTTCGAGCAAGGACATATATATAAAGACCTTGCTTCAGGGAGGGGTAGAGTAAATTCGAAGTTCTTGAAGAAACAGACGAGTTCTTGAAGAAACAGACGGGCGAGTTAATAACGATAGCGAGTAGTAAAAGTAACGATTAGATACTAAGCGGCATTAGCGAACGCGTGCAGCGAAAGTGCGGCGCGACTAGTTGTACAACTACAAAAATATTTTTTTCTACGATGAGGCAAACAAAAAAGACAAATTCATTGATAAAGTTTGTTATTGTTTTTGTTTGCATGCATGTGTGTGGGTAGCTGAAATGGAAGAAAGAAATTTGCATTCATTTTTTTACATTCTGCTTGTTGATTCTTTTGAAAATTTATTTATCAATTTTGCTTTTCAGATTATGCTTTCTAGGTCTCCTTTCACATTGATCAAGAATTGAAAGCAATTTTTTTTACGTTCTCTTTTAGACTTGACGAAAGCTTCTACATTGGTCAAGAATTGAATTCAATTTCATATATTTTTTTTTTGTTTTATTAAAATTTAAAGTAAGTCCCCTTTCACATTGGTCAAGAATTGAAAGCAATTTTTTTTTTGACGTTCTCTTTTGGACTTGACGAAAGGTTCTACATTCATACATTCATATTTTTTTTGCTTGTTTTCTTAAAATTTAAAGCAAGCAAACGTTAGCGACTGAAGCCAACAACTTAATAAGAGAGAGAGAGAGAGAGAGAGAGAGAGAGATGCACGACGATACACAAAAAATAATGTGAAGTAATCTGAGAGAAATGCGAAAAGAACAAAAGGGAACACGAAAAAATTGAAGGTACAGAGACATCGAGATCGTCAACTTTTTCTCCCCTTCGTCGCTTCCGATTTGCGACGAATTGCCCACAAACTCTGCAAATTGAATTCAATTCTTGACCAATGTGAAAAGGGTCTAGCTGCCAAGCAACTAGAAAACATACAAGCAGCGCTCGATGAGGTGAATGGCCCAAAACACACTATAGTGCTCAGTATGCGTGAAACCAGTTTTGGTGTTGTGTACATGAACTGTGTAATTGTATTAGTTTGGTAAATTTTACGAACCCCCTAATAAAACATGACGACTTCGCTTATGTGTGCGTGTCAGTCACTCGTCACCAGTGTTGCCAGTTTAGCGATTTTGTAGCTAGTTTTAGCTTTTTTTTCTCACTTAGCTACAAATATTGTGTTTAAGCTCCTAGCTACTTTTTTTAGATATTTTTTATTTTCCTTAGCTTTTTTATAGGTACAAAATATTTATTTGAATTAAACATGTCGCATATAATTTTTGTGAATTATATTTCACCCTGTGAAAGCTTCGGTGTAAATGTGGAAGTAAAACCTAAAAAAATTTAATAAATGTTATGATATTATTATAACTGAAGATCTCATTAAAGTAATGAGTAATTGTGATATTTACAAGCATATAAACGAAGAATCACCTAGTGATGAAGAAACAGAAGTTATATGTATAAAGGTATGTATAAATTGTTCTTCTAATTCAATATATATATACTATATACAATTATTTTATATTTTTTAAATTAAACTTTAATTTGTTTTCATTACGTTTGTTGAAATAAATTTATTGTTTTATGTTTTATGAATTTTGTTGTTGTTTTTAAATGAAGTTTCTGTTTTTTAAATAAAAGTTCATATTATACTCTTATTATAATTTAAAAAACGTACCTTTGTATTATATAAATAAATGTTTGAATTAATTATATGTTATCATAAAAAAATTAACTCTTTTTCTTGGCTACAATGCTACAATAAAAATTTTTCTTTAGTAGCTTTTTTTTAGCTACTTTTTTTATCAGATTTAGCTTTTTCTAGCTCCTTTATCAGTTTTAGCTACAACCTTAAAAAAGGTTTCACGCAGACTGAGCACTACAGTGTATTTTGGGCCAATAGCATAAATTGGCAGGCATTTTTTTTTTATTTTGTTTTCTAGCTGCCAAGCGACAAGTAGCGTTCGATCAGTTTATGATGCCGAATCTGCTGAAATTCGGCAACAAGACAAGGTTGTCTGCTTGTTGTTGTTGCTATTCTATAGTAAACTAGGATTTTATCAACTGCCGTGTTCGTTGTTGGTATGGTAAGCCAGGATTTTTTCTTCTCGCTAGGTTTTTCGAAATTTCAAAGTTGTGTTGTTGTAGTCAGCTGGACTTGTTATTGGTACAGTTACCTAGAATTTTTTCTTATTGCTAGCACATTATGAATTATTTTAATAATTTGTTATTAAAATATAAATAAACAAGTTATAAATACTTGTTATTTGAGGTTATTCCAATTGGAGGTAGCTTGCCATCGACATTTTTTTAATATAGCTACATATTTATATGAAACCTTAGATATTATTAATAGATTCTTACTTCAATGTCTTAATGTTTTTAAGCACATATTTGAGTTTTTTAAAACAATAATTTCCTTTCTTAAATTTCGTCAAATTATTGTCATAATTATAAGACAGTAACTTTTTTTCCTGAAAAAAGATGTTTATGAAAAATTATGGAAAAATGTAATTTAATATTTTTTGGTAAGCAGGTTAGGTTTATTTTCTAATTGAGCTAAATATGTGTTTATAGAAAAAATTCGATAGAGAAGCAAAGGCGCGCTTGATGTTTAAAAATTTGTTAAAATTATTTTTAAATGTTGCTAGAATTTTCCACTATCCAAATGAAATTTTTTCTTGTAAGTAATAAATATTTTTCAATTTAATATTCAATATTTTTTTTGTTGTGAGTCTAAGCCCGTATTACCTTAATACCTTATTCTTTTTATAAATAAAATACATTCACTTTTTTTTAATTTAAATTATTGTGTATAATTTAAATAATATATACATTTTAAGGCAGTACAATTTAAATAATTTAATACGAAAAATTTGAGTGAATTTTTCTTAAATAAGTTAGAAAATATATTTAATTAATAAATAAATTTTAACGCAATAAAAGTTAAATACTTTCATCTAAGAATTTAACTAAATATAACTGAAACAAATTCAAAAAATTAAATTTAATTAATAAATGAATTTTTAAGCAATACAAATTTTGGCTGAATATGTATAACTTAAATAAACTAAAAAAATTAATTTTAATTAATAAATGAATTTTGGGCAAAAAAAGTTCAGTTTAACTGAATACGAGTATAAGTTAAATAAATAAAGCAAAAAACTTAAATTAACACATAAATTTTTGGGAAATAAAAGTTATTACCCTTTATAGGGCAAAAGTTATTTTTGTGACAACACCATTCAAATTGATGAAAATAATGCGTTTTATATAAAAAACAGGGAACAGGGGGCGAACCTTCACATGGCAACGTGTCTGACCGCCTCAACCTGGCTAGGCCAGCATTATCCATGTCAAAATCGTCTCAAGTCGACTCAAACCTCCACGTGGTGTTCCCTGGGCAACGGCAAACTGGCATCCGTCAGTTTGACGGCTAATTTGAGCGGCGGGTCACTCCATAGACCTTAAACATGGAATATGCGCAGGGTTTGGGTCTCGCAACATTACTACTCCCCAATGAAAACTACACCAGCCTCGGATAAGAACCCCAATTACGGTGACGACCACCGCAAACGAAAAACGGACAATGATTAACGGATATGCACCTGGAATGTCCGAACCCTTTATAGGGAAGGTGCCATTATCCAACTGGCGGAAGCCCTCAAAACAATAAAGGCTGACATCACCGCCATCCAGGAAATGCGATGGAAAGGGCAAGGCTGCTCTAAACAAGCACACTGCGATATTTGCGCGCACGCCCCGACGGAGGAAAAGGACGAAACCGTCAAGGACGCTTTCTACGCTAGTCTTGAGGACGTACACGACCACCTTCCGGTCCATGACGTGAAAATAGTCCTCGGCGATTTTAATGCGAAAGTCGGAAGGGAAGGCATCTTTGGCCCCACTGTCGGTCAGTTCAGTCTTAATGAGACCTCCACGAACAACGGTCTAAGACTGATCGACTTCGCAGCGGCGCGAAACATGGTAGCACCAGATTTAAGCACCTCGACATCCACAAGGTCACGTGGCCGTCCCCGAATCAATAAACGAGAAACCAAATTGATCATGTTGTAATCGACTGAAGGCATGCCTCTAGTGTTCTAGATGTGCGTACATTTCGGGGGGTCGACATTGACTCATGCGATTATGCAATTCGAAGAACATACGCACAGGAATACAAAGAAAGCTAGATGTCGCTAAGCTGCAATTACAACGGACTGCCGAAGCCTACTCCGCTCAACTCTCGGTTAAGCTCAACCAACCAACCTCTGGACCCGACGACGCCCACTTCATGCCCACTTCATGCGCGCTGCCGCTGAAGAAGTCATTGGTTTCCGACGCCCGCAACCTCGGAACCAATGGTATGATCAGGAGTGTCGCATCGCGACTGCAGTAAAAAACGCCGCATATAGAAAAACGCTGCAGTCAGCTGCAACGCGAGCCGTGCGAGAAAGCTACCGCGAAAAGAGGAAGGAAGAGAGGCGCCTTTTCAGACGCAAGAAAAGAGAGCAGGAAAAGCGTGAGCGTGAGGAACTAGAGGTATACCAGGGCAAGAAGGATGCACGAAAATTCTATCAACAGGTTAAGCGTCTAACCCAAGGTTTCAAGCCCGGAGCATCCACTTGCAGAGACGAAAATGGAGATCTGAATACGGATACACAGTGTGTACTTAGATTGTGGAGACAGCACTTCTCCAATTTACTTACTGGCGACGATTCCACCAATGCCGCCCATCGAGAGCGCAGTTCAGTGCCACCAATCGACGATGACGGAGTGGAAGTATCACCACTTAGCCATGAAGAGGTTTGAGTTGCTATCCAACGACTCAAAAACAATAAAGCAGCGGGTGCTGACGGCCTTTCAGCTGAATTGTTTAAAACCGGCGGCGATGAATTGATAAGGCGCATGCATCAGCTCATCAGCAAAATATGGCTAGCAGAAAGCATGCCCAACGATTGGAACCCTATACTTAAGAAAGGAGACCCTACAATCTGCGCTAGTTATAGAGGTATCAGTCTTATTTCCATCGGATATAAGGTTCTCTCAAGCGTACTGTGTGAAAGATTAAAGCCGATTACAAAAACACTGATTGGACCTTATCAGTGTGGCTTTCGACCTGGTAAGTCCACCATAGACCAGATATTCACGCTACGACAAATCCTGGACAAAACCCACGAAAATCAAATTGACACACACCATGTCTTTGTCGATTTTAAAGCTGCGTTCGATAGCTCGAGAAGGGATTGCCTATACGCAACAATGTCTGAGTTCGGTATACCTGCAAAGTTGATAAGACTTTGCAGAATGACGTTGAACAACACATGCAGCTCCGTCAAGGTAGGAAATGACCCCTCCGAAACCTTCAATACCGAAAGAGGTTTTAGGCAAGGCGATCCACTGTCTTGCGATCTCTTCAACATCATCATGGAGGGGATCGTACGAAAGGCCGGTGTGCATCGTAATGGCACCATTTTCGACAAAGGCGTCCAGCTCCTTGCGTACGCTGATGATATTGATATTGTTGGCAGAACCAAGAGAGATGTTACCGTTGCTTTCGCCGCTATCGAAAAGGAATCAGCCAAAGTGGGTTTGACGATAAATGAGGGCAAAACAAAGTATATGCTGTCTACAAACAAGGGATCGCGGCGTTTAGACTCCCACGTTTCATCCGGCATCTATAACTTTGAAGTAGTCAAGGAGTTCGTTTACCTTGGCACCGCCATTAATACCAAAAACGAAATCAGCCTGGAGATAAAGCGAAGAACAATAATTGCTAATAGGTGCTACTACGGGCTCAGTAAGCAACTAAGTTCCAGAGCCCTCTCTCGATCGACAAAACTAACACTCTACAAGACGCTCGTTCTAGTTAGTACGCATCCGAATGAACCACGAGCTGTATGAGTTCTACGAAGACATTGACGTAGTTCGGCGTAAAACTGTGCAGCGACTACGCTGGCTGGGGCATGACCATCGTATGGACGACGAAGCTCCAGCGAAAAAGGTGCTCGAGGCGAGGGTCGTTGGTCAATGATGACGAGGGAGACCATGCCTCCGATAGATGGACCAGGCCGAGGAAGCTCTAACTGCACTTGGTGTATCCGATTGGAGAAGGCGCGCGCAAAGCAGAAGTGTCTGGCGAGAGCTGATTAGGTCGGCCGAAATCCGAGCACGGGTTGTTATGGCCACCTAAGTAAGTAATTACAAAAATTTACCTGAGGTCTTTTTATGCATCGATAGCAATGATTTTATGCAAAATTAAACGGCATTCATTTTATTTGCTATCACATTTAAAGACGCACTTATAACAAAGTGATTAATTGCAACAAAATTTGCAAGCATCTACTACGGTGATAAAAATGTTCCTCCAAATTTGAATAATAAAAACTATTGGTGGGTTACTCAATAATGTCTTGGTATTATTTTCAATGACTGCATAAGTCTATCACATATTCCCACAGCTTGGAATAAGGCAAGGGTGGTCTTTATACTTAAGGCAGGGAAGATATCACATTCCACCCCTAAAGATTTCAGGCCCATTACCCTAACGTCCTTTCTATTAAAGACATTAGGACGCCTTTTAGATCTGTTCCTCCGCAGTAACATTGATTCTGCACTACTATCGGCTTCACAACATGCCTACAACACAGGAAGATCCGTGGAAGCCGCTCTGCATACGCTGGTCGGGGCCATTGAAAAATCCTTCTGAAATAATGAGTTTACTTTGGTTGCCTTCTTAGATATAGAGGGAGCTTTTAATAACGTAACACCACAATCAATACGACGAGCATTAGTCGAACTAGGCGTGAACAAGATCATTACATAGCTTATAGACAAGCTACTCAACAGTAGAATAGTTCTATCGGACCTGGTGCATACAGCGCTATAAAATCCGTCTCAAGAGGCACGCCTCAAGGTGGTGTTCTCTCTCCACTCCTCTGGAATTTGGTAGTTAACAACGGTCTGCAATCTCTTGAGAGAGATGGATGTGTAGTGGCAGCCTATGCCAATGACCTAGCAATCGCAGTCTGAGGCAAGTTTCCCACTACTCTATGCGACATTATGCAAAGAGCTCTTTGCAGACTTGAACAATGGGCCAATGGAGTAAATCCGGCTAAAATAGAGCTGGTCTTTTTCATCAGGAAATGCAAAACTCCGTCCTTAACACCAATCACACTAAATGAGTATGTTCTGTCCCTTGCAGATAACGCAAAGTAGCTGGGACTCATACTCGATAGAAAGTTCAGCAGCAAATTACAATAACAATAAATTACAGTAACAATATTATAACGACATCCAACACTAGGTGGGCTGAACTCACGACATGCAGAGCATTAGGGCTTATCTGGCCGACTCTAGATCCCGGGCGATCGAGAACCCTTCTCTCACTGGCAAGACCAGAATTTGCCACAGTAGTGGATGTCATCACAGGGCACTGCTTGATAGGCAGACACGCCTGCAGGTTAGGAGATATCTCAAATGACTTCTGTAGAAGCTGCAGGGACGAGGAAAAGGAATAAACTATCTCCCATCCTTTGCATTCCTGCCCCGCGATTGCTAGAAGAAGGCACAAATATTTAGGCTCTTTCTTCTTTCATGAGCTTGACGACCTGTCAACGACTAATGTCAGGCGTCTAATAGGGTTCATCAAGAGCTCAAGGTGGATTCATTTTAAATGAAGGTCTGTGTGCAGCGGTATCACAATGGACCTATCTGGTCTAAGTTAGCTGGTGTTGATATTGTATATTCACTGGCTGCTGCCTCTACCTAACCTGACCTAACCTACTCAATAATTTAACTGCAAATTTCTTTTGTTGTTCGTTTTTATTCATTAACTATAGTTTTTAAACAACATAAACATTAACGTAAGGTTTTTTGAAACATTTTTCTTTACATCAAAAAATATTCTTATGCATTGTCTTATATAACTAATAAACATTTTTAAAAATGACACATATTACTATATATTATTATGCTTGAATATTCGAAAATGGGTTTATGTATAAAAATATTTTTTTCTTTCAACTTTTTGTTTATTTAAAGTGAATTTATGATAATATTAATAAAAAAAAAAAAATAAAAAAAAAACGAAACGAAAATGGTCATTTGACTTTGACCGAGTTTCTTATGATCAATTTCGTTGTGTGTGTTGTGAAATGTTTGAACACAAATGATCGAGAACTGGACCTACCAGCTTTATGCCGACTCCGAACGGCTTATGTTCTCAAGAAGCGTTTCATGGCAGTTTTTACTCTCTGAGGTTTGCCGTTGTCTGCAGAGAGATGACCGCCGAACAGAAAAATTAATTCAATTAAAAAAACTTTCTGTGCCAGGTGGGATTCTGTGCCAGGTTCTCTGGCGTATAAGCCACACCCTCTACCCACTTAAATTGTTAAATAAACGTTACAAAAAAAAAAAAAGGTTATCGAAAAGGTTATCACACATTTCACATCACAATACGAAATGCGAACAACACATTCCTAAAACATTAAATAGTTGTAAATTTGTTTTCGTCAGAAATGACACCATTCATAAAAAGCTCCAAGAGCGCTATGATGATACGTTCGAAGTAATAGAACGAGCCTCTAAATATTTTAAAATCATGAAAAATAATTCCTTGGCTACAGTTAATATTCATAGAATAAAGCTAGCGCTATTAAACACCGAGAGAACACACACACTTCCTTTAGAACCCAAACAAAAAAGTGGTTAGTGAGTCCGATTTTTGGATTAGTAATTCCTGGTAAAAACCTCAGCCAGGGCAAGCAACATCTTGCCATTCAACTTCTTCACCTCACAGCAGAAAATTTCAACTTGAAGTAATATTTGCATATGAAATTATGGTAAAGTTAACAAACAAACAAAGAATTCCACCACACGCAGAGAAAAAAACGTTTATCGCCAATTTGCAGTAAACGAACATCGTTTATCGTGCTTGGAAACGTTTTTTGCAAACGTTTCAACAGTTAGGCCTTTTCCACATGGAGAAACTGAAAAGTAATCCAACTGCAACACAATTGCTTAGAAAGTTGCAAACCACTGCAATTCCAAACATTATTGCAACCTATGCTTTCATCAGCAAGTCACACACAACGCAATATTAATCTCTCATTGCAGCTAATAAATAAGCAGGGATATTTCTCTACTTCTTGTACAAGCTTTATATTTGTTAACTGCTCGCTCATTGCTGCTTCCTGTTTATAAAATAAAAAACATAAAACACATTTTTTCTGAATTTAATTGATAATTTTCTTGCCTTGAAGTAACACACAATTGTTTTAAATTATCAAGAAAAACACAAGTCGCAGATAGAAATTGCAGCAAGCTGTGTTGCATAAAACTTATTGCAAACGTGCTGCCAACTAGTTGTGAAAAAGTTGATTCATCTGAAGGTTTCGGTATACTTAAATGGGCTAGCAACATTTGTTGATGTTGCGTTGTTTTTCAATTGCTCCGTGTAGAAAAGGCCTTACGAGAAACGGAAAAAGTTGCGGAAAAAGGGTTATTTAGTTGCAAGAAAATAATTTCGTTTGTTATAAGCGCGTGCAATTTTTTAATTGCGGCAAATAAAGAATTTTTTTGTTGCATTTCTATTTCTATTCAATTTCTATTTCAATTCAATTTCTAATAAAACCAAACAAAAAACGAAAACGAATTTCTGTCAGCTGGGGACTCGAACCTAGGCTGTTTCGCATACAAATCAAGCACCTTAGCCACTGTGCCACTGCCACCACAACAATACAGTGGAAAGTTTTTGTTTTTGTCTGGCTTCTGTCGAGCTTCTGTCCATGACAAATGTTTAACTTTTGCCATAAACGGAAAAAAAATTGTGTAACTTTACTTCAATATAATTGAACTCCAAGCAGCAGCACTAGGCGAATATTAACCGACTGAAAATTCAATTGACGGTAGTGCAACACGTTAAGCAGAGCGCGCAGTAATCCAGACATCAACAAGCCCGGATTCGAATTCCAATGATTTGAAGTAAGATAAATATCAATTATTTCAAATCGTACTGGATTTAAATGTTTATAATAAAAAAAAAATTTGAATATTAATATTCAATAAAAATGCTATTTACTTAGTAAAGTGAATTGCGTTGCTATTTTTTTTTTTATTTTTTCGATATTTTTCGCTATTTTTCCGTTAGTTACAACTGAATATTCGTTTGCAGCTACTACAGCTCGCAAACGAAGTATAATTGGGTAATTTTTCAGTTACGCTAAACGAAAAATTTCTCTGCGTGCACAATGACAACATACATAATAGCTGCATTCCCGTGACACTGGATCAGATCAAATCTCAGTGGAACAGTTTTAGTTCAACTTTATTACAATTTAGCATTACCTGCGATGAAGTGTCAAAATACGAGTGTGCGCAGTAAGACTAAAACTCATCGAAGAGTGCTTCAGATTTGCCAAGTATGTTCGTTTTGAAGAAATGCTTTAAACTTGACAGCATTTTAAGATCAGAAATATAGCCAGGAAAAGAGCGGGTTCTCATTTTTGTTTTGCATTGTGAATAAAATAGAGCCACGAAGGTCTAGAAACGACAACGGGAATGTAACTAGGATAACTAAAAATAAGTTTTTGTAAAAAGTATTGTATTTGATTTTGTATGCAAATTTTAAAAATTCTGATCAATTGTTTGTTTTTTAAAGAAGCAAAAAACGTTAGTTACAGGATTATTGTGATTAAAATTAGAAAACTAGATTTTAAAATTTAGTTTACGCTTACTTTCAGCGAGATTATCTTAAATAAAATCCACTGATGTCGTCATATCTCTGTACAGATTAAGCAATATGATACCGTTTAATCTATCTTGCTACATCGTGCTTCTTAAATAAGTTTAGAGTCGGCTTCGCCTGAAAATGTTCGCTCATTTTCACACGAAGTGACTGAAAGAGTTTCATGGATGATTGGTAAATTAAATATATAAGAGAATATTTCTATATTGCACAGTTCTAGGGCTTCAAACACTGTCTTTTTTCCATCACTAGTTTTATTACTAACTTTATACCAAACATTCAGTTTCATTTTTAAATCATCAAAATATTCTTCCAAGTCATCTTAATAAAATCCAATTAGTTTTTCAAAAACTCCTAAAGCGCCATATCCAGCGGGTTTGAAGCGTGAGGAAATAGTGTTGAAATGAATAGTGGAAATAGATGTTTTAAAAATCTAACTGTTAGGTTTGAGATAAATTAAACGATTGTCAACAAATTTTGACAGAGACAGAGCCAACTGTTGATTAGTGTTAAATCAATTTTTATTTTGTTGGCTTTATGCTTTGAGCAAAATAAATAAATTCTATACAATATTATATTGTGAAGAAACAAATTGAATGTGTGGTAATTTAATAATAAAGTATTAGTATTTCCACCATCTAGGGAACTAAACGCCATTTCAACCAAGTTGGTGATTCAATGGTTGGCGCTATTGCAGTGTTGATTTCAATAGTTTATGCACTTTTATATGTAATACTCGTATATTGTTAATTAACAAAAAACTCAAATATCACAAACTTCGTTTTGATAATGGGTTTTTCTTAAAATTAACCATCACCTCTTTTTGACAGATCTAGGGACATTTTTGGTGAGAGAGATACGCTACCAAATAGAATGAGAAAATACGCTACCAACTTGTTTCTCACACCATGCTCAAATCGAAGATTTGTCAACAATACCCCAAGTGGTCAGAATTACAACTAAAAAAATTTAAACACATGTATTCTGAACGAATATGGGTAGCTTAAAAGATTACGGTTTCATTCTTTTGATAAAAACTTGTGATTACTTTTGTGTCCTATTTCTCTTTTTGCTACGATAATTTTGAGGGCTTTAAGCCCCAAAATGTCCCCTTTGGTTGCGCTGTTGATTGGTTGGAAGACCCCTTAACAAAAGTGTATATAGAATTTGTTTTGCCAGTTTTTACAAACCTTAACTTGGAAATGCTAGGCTATCAAATTAAAGTCCATGTTTTACATCAAAGAATTGCATCTGCTTTTTCAAATATTTTAAGTAATTTCTTTGGTTGTTAATATTTAGATAATACTGTGCTTGAAAATATAGAATTTCAAAAAAAAAGCTCATCATCTTTCACTGGTTAAAATTTATTTGGGCGGTAAAGTTATTGTATCCTTATTCATTTTAAGCAAAGATGAAAACGATTGAGAACAAATTGCTTAAATTTTTTTGCGGAATGTACAACTCAAATTCAAAAAATGGCTGCAAAATAGAATTAAAACTATTGAAATTGAATGCCTTCAAAATATAAATACTTTAGATATATAAATTTAGAGTAAAAATTAATAATATCTAAACGTACGATTTTTATTTTTTGCATACTAATGGACATGTCATGAACGCAGCTTTCAACCAAAATCCTAAACGCGCCACAATGAGTCGAGTCTATCGTTGAAAAGTTGCGAAAAAAATAAATTTCGTAGGTTTAGATATTATGATCTTTAAAATAAATTAGTACAATGAATCTTGATGATCTCAATCCGAAGTTAACACGAATCAATTTTGTATTATTTCCCTAAATTTTTTATAAATGTTTTAAATTTCATTTATTTTTATTTAATTTTATTACATATTAATTAATTAACAAATAACACTGGGCAACACTGATTCTGCGGCATGGGATTTGTTAGTCAATTTTGGTACATATGTTGATGAAAATCTAAGCCTATAATTTACATTATTTGAATTGACTCTGACTCTCGAGATAAACCGTTATTTTAAAAAGGAAAGAATTTCACCACATATTTTATCATAACTCAAGAACAATTTGTCCGATTGTTCCAACAAAAAATACCAAAAAAATTCTCATACAAAATGATTTTCTTAACTCGTGGTTTTTATTATTATGTAATTTTATTATTCTTTATGTTATTGATTTTCATTTAAAAATGTTTATCAAAATGAGATAACTCACTAAATTGTGAATTAAACCAAAACTTGTCAATCGATTTTAATGAAATATGGCTTGTTTTATTTGTAGCATATCTGTGTTTAAAACAAAAGATTAAAATAGAAAGCAATTTTAACCTTTTTGATTTATTATAAATTTTAAAACAACAAAAAAATTTAAATTTTTTATAAAAAAATGTTTTTTTAAGAACTCTCTGAATATTTCTGAAACTATTCTATATAACTTGGAGGTAATTTAGTTGCGGATTTTTAATTTTACCCAATAGAACAAATTCTTTTTGAGTTATGCTAAAATATGTGGTTAAACCTCCTTCATTTTTAAAATAACAGTTTATCACGAGAACCAGAGTCAATTCAAACAATGTGAATTATAGGATTAAAACGTCATTAACCCATGTATCTAAATTGACTCCAAAAAGTTACGCCGCAGAAAAAAATCTTCATTTTTTCACACTGTGTAATAGGTAGCTTTGAATTTTAAGTTTCCAAATCAATATCAAATTGATTTCTTATCAAATAAGTTAAATCCGTAATTTTGTTGTTTAAATTCGTACCAAAAGTTTAACTAGTACTTTTCAATTTAAAATTCGTACTTTTAAGATATATGGCCCTGTGTCATAGCTAAATTAGCATCGACATTATGGGCCCAATATTTCAATAAAATAATTTTTAATAATAAGCAATAAATTGTAAGATTGATTTAATTTTTAGTCTATTATAAATAAAACTTCATGTGCAATGGATTTATTCATGCAGTTTTTATAATTTTTTTCTGGGTTAACTTATTTTTTTGTGTTTTATATTTATTCTGTGCACTTCTTTCGTACTTCCTAATTTTATACATACAATAAAAAAATTATATTAAAATTTTCATTTTTATTGGTTTTTTAATTCTTTTAGTCTTTTTTTCGTGTCTAACACAGTAATTTCACCAAATTATGTTAATATCTGCGTCAAACATCTATAATGAAACACTTTACAAAACATACTTCACTTTATATTTCGTTTGTAGATTTAAGTATTTAATTTTAAAATATCAAAATATAGAAAATTTATATTCAGTTGTGAAAATAATTTAAGCAAAAAAGGTTGCTCTAAAATAAAATATGTACAAAATATATAATAAAAAATTAAATCAACAAAAATATTAAAACCTCATTGCTTGCACTAAAACTGTGTGCTCGGTTTTTTGTTTAGCACGGTTTTTTTAAAGGGAGTTGTACTACAGCGCCCTCATATTTCAAGATGGAGTAGAATAGATAGCACCAAAATATTATAATAAGAACCCCTTGATATAAAATTTCATGCATGCCTTAGCAGTTTAGGAGTTTTCACTTTTTTAAGAGCTTTTTTTCTACAGCGGTCTCTGGTGTTTGAGATAGAATAGAATAAATAAGTCCAAAATACTAACCGCATTCACAAACTCTTATATACATATTTTCATGCGAATCGGATCAGCAGTTTTGAAATCTATGGCAGTAAGACAGACAGACAAATTATTGGTTTTTATACCAGCGTCACCTGCTGGGTGTACATGTGTACATGTGTACAAAATTTACAAACATGTGTATTAGGGTCAGACTAAGATGTGACCAAAATTTGTAGTTAATTTAGGTTTTCTATATCTCGACCCCAGCGTCTTGGCTTACAGCCAAGACCAAGATATGATCAAAATTTGGTGGCATTTGGATCAGTAGTTTCTGAGATTAGCGATATCAAACATATTTACAATCATTTTTATATATTTGGATTGAATAATTTAGCAAGAATAATTTAAATACTAATTTGTTGGGCACGACCAGTGGTTTCGATGTTGAATTTCTCAATATCGAAATCCGTGTTAATTGTACTGTCTTTGTGCCATGCGAATAAAATCCATATCGTAATTGTTGTTTGGATCAGCTGTTTTCTGCTTTGTCAAATTATTAAATTGGGTACGACCATTATGTTATGTGCGGCGATTTTAACATTAACATGTTATCTAACGGCAATCTCGTCAGCCATTTTACTGATAGACTTACCGAAGTGGGATTTCAAACAGTTAATACTAGTATACCAACGCGTTTCGCAAATAATTCTATCCCGAGCTTATTAGATATTTTTGTAGTCTCAGATATTTCTTCAGTTTTGCTTTTTGAACAATTGTCGTTCATTTCAGATCATGATCTTATCTTTTGTACTTTAAGTGTAATTACTTCGCCAGCTATTGGTGAAAAAACTATCTCGTTTCGTGACTATAAATCTGTTGATTATGACTCTTTGCTTCGGGACCTATATACTATAAATTGGTCAGAATGGTGGTTATTCAGTTCTGTAAATGAGAAGCTAAGGTTTTTTATGAATACAATCTGTGAACTATCAGTTTGGCAACTAAGTAATTGCGGATTTTTTTTAGAAAATAAATGACAATTTTTTCATGGAACGAAATAACTTTATTCTGTAATGTATTGCCCGTTTTGAGCAATGACCTTTTGCCATCTTTCAGGCAGCATCATAATTTCACGTTCATAAAACTTCTGGTTTTTATCAGCAAAAAACTGAACCAGGTACGATTTGACATCATCATTATTATTGAAATTTTAACCATTCAAGGAGTTTTGCAAAGATCGAAATAAAAAGTAATCAGATGGTGCAAAGTCAGGACTATATGGTGGATGTGGCAAAACATCCCAACCAAGCTCCAATAATTTTTGCCGAATGACCAAAGATGTGTGTGGCCTTGCATTGTCATGGTGGAATACAACACCTTATCGATTTGTCAATTCGGGCCGCTTTCTTTCAACTGCATTGTTAAATTTAGTTAGTTGTTCAATATAGACATCTGAACTGATCATTCGGTTGGGTGGTAAAAGTTCAAAGTAGACAATTCCTTTGTAATCCCACTAAACTGAAAACATAACTTTCTTTTGATGAATTTCAGCTTTTGATGTTGTTTGAGCTGGTTCACCTGGCTTGTTCCACGATCTTTTACGATTGACATTGTTGTTAACAACCCATTTTTCATCACCAGTTATCAATCGTTTTAAAAATGGATCATTTTCATTTCGTTTCTTTAACAAATCGCAGATGTTAATGCGTTGTGTTAAATGATTTTTTTTCAGTTCATGAGGAACCCATATATCGGGTTTTCGTACATAGCAAAGTTGTTTTAAGCGATTTTCAGTGCATGTATGTGATACATGAAGCTTCTCTACGTGTTGTACTGTGACGATCCGAATCGATTATTGCTTTGATTTGGTCGTCATCAACTTCAACTGGACGACCAGAGCGTTTTTCATCTTTGAGTGAAAAACCATCAGAACGAAATTTAGCAAACCAATTTTGACAATGCCGTTTTTTTAAAGCTTCGTCGCCATAAACAGCACATAACTTTTTGTGAGCTTGCGATGTGTTTTTTCCTTCCCGGAAATAAAAAAGCAAAATATGACGAAAATGTTCGTTTTGATTTTCCATTTTTCAACAGACGCCAAACAAAAACTACACAACCGATCAAAAAATTTTTTTTTCTGATTGACAGTTGAAGTAGCAGCTATCAAATAACAAAATGTGTTTGACATTCCGATTACGTCAGCAAACCTAAAAATTCAACTAAAGTCATCTATGAGTGAAATCCGCAATTACTTAGTTGCCAACCCAATATGTGACTCACATGTTCCAATAGCCACTCGTCGACTAACTAACGTCACTTGCCCCTGGTTTACAAATAATGTCAAAATAGCCCTAAAAAATCGTAATAATTTAAAACAAGCGAGACTTTGCAAAGCGAAATCATTTCATTTCCAATTCTATGTCTTTTAGTAATGTGCTAGCCTTTGACACAAGATCATTGCCATCTGACTCTCTTTTACGTTTTGAGTTTGTTGCTGTAAGCGAGTATGATGTTGCCAGAAGTGTTAACAACATTAAATCCAACGCAATGGGTGTGGATAATATATCCATCAAATATATTAAACTGATTTTACCGCACGTCCTTACCCAGTTACTCATATATTTAACCACTGCTTCACAAGTTCCTGATGTCTGGAAAGCAGTTTGCTGATGTCTGGTGATGTTGATGTCTGATTCACAATTTCCTGATGTCTGGAAAGCAGCCACAATCATCCCCATTGAAAGGAAATCCAATGCTTGTGTTCCGTCTGACTATCGTCCTGTAAGTTTGCTATCATCCTTATCTAAAGCATTTGAATCTCTCATGGCCATTCAAATCTCAGAACACATAAGAAGATTTGAGGAACACATAAGATAATAAAAATCTTCGATGACATCAGAGTGCCATTCGATCTTGGGCACATAAGTTTGTTATATCTCTTAGACTTCTCGAAAGCCTTTGATTCCGTTGAACATTCAATACTGTATCAAAAATTATATGTAAACTATGGTTTTTTAAGCACGGCGGTCTGTTATATAGCTAGTCGGGAGGTCTCAAAGAGTCAGGGTTGGAAATAGTCTGTCCGCGTTCTGTTACTTATGCTGTGAGGTGCCGCAAGGGTCAGTACTTGGTCCGTTTTTATTTTCAATGTTCATAAATGATATCTTTAGCAAATGCCGTCATGTTTCCGTGCATGCATTTGCTGATGACCTTCAACTGTACTTGTCCAGCCCGTTTAACCTACTTGATAGTTTATGTGCTAGAATGAATGAGGACTTAAGTGAAATAACTGATAGATCTAGATCTAATAAGCTTAATCTAAATCCTCTTAAGTCATTTGTCTTACCAATTTTCAAAACTTGTCTGAAGCAGAGAACTGCAAAACTCACTTTTAGCTTGATTAAATCATTCACTGAAATTCTTACTCAACTCAACTTATTCAACAATGTTCAGAGTTGAATAAAATCAGCACAATCAATAAAATCAGTCAGTTTGAGTTTGAGTTCGTCTGATCGAACTTACATGTTTGAGTGAACGAGTGTTGACGTTGAATAAAATAAAATGATGCTGCTGAAGGCGTCGTTTGTGTGAGCTGATTGACGGATTGAATTCACATGTTTAAGTATTGGCCTTGAAGTGTATACGGATATGTGTTTCGTAAATGAGAAATCAATTGTTTGTAATGATAGTTGTTTGCACTAAATCGTAATAAAAACTTCAGCATTATTTTTCTTCTTCTCTCTTTCTCGCTCTCTTTCTCTGTCAGCACATGAAAAAACTTATATGTGTTGATTTTTGCTTTTTACGTTTCATTCTTGATGAAAATAATCGTTGTTGATCCCAACCAACAAGCATAAAATATGTATCCGAAGATGACCATTGATTAATTCGAGCAAGTCTAATCGATTGAACGTAGAGGCATGATTGTTACAGTTTGATTACGTATAAATATTTTATTTTTATGTGAGTTTTGCAGTTCACTGGTCTCAACTAGACATGGCTAACGCAGCGCTGCGTTGCGTTAATGAGTTGAAGCACTTCAATGCGTTACTGCGTTGATACACTTGTTTCAATAAAACTAACGCAGTAGCGCAGTAATGCAAATGACATGCTCAAAACGAAAGTAAAAAGTATTTATACAGCTAGCAAAAAACAGAAAGTTGAAAGCGAACATTTTTTCTCTGTATAAATATGGACAAGGGGTTGCGGGGAAGATGCTTGAAGTGCTTTTGACTGTTGGCAATTAATGTTTTGCCATTCACAGGATGGTTTTGTCAATTTTATTAACTGTTGGACGTGTTCGTGTTTGAAGCAGAAGTAAATTTGGATCCAACTTTAAACTTGTTTTGCATACCATGAACGTGTATGTATCTGTTTGATAGCTCGCATCAAATCTTAAACGAAATACAGTTTGTCTGCATGCTTGAAGTTTAATATATCTGCAGTTGTGGTGGATGCTTTAATCTGCGCTTCGTTTAGTTATATTTCATATTAATTACTTATGGATTTAATAATCTTTAATGAATCTATTATCAGAAAGATTTATTTAGATCAGATATATTGCTTAAAGAATTTTATTTTATTTCATTTATTTTTTCTAACTGAAGCCAATTTGCGCTTAGTATTCCACCACAAAATTCACCGCATTCGAAAAATGAACCACATTACGCCACGCGTTGGCCCTCATTGCGTGTATTAAATTCTTGTTGATACAGTAATCATAGCATTTCAAACTACGTTATATCGTAACTGCATTAACGCATTCCGCTGATACAGTAAACTGCATTTGAGTTGGTGTATCAACGCAGCGATTTTAGCTGCATTACCCATGTCTAGTCTAAACAAGTCTGAGTTACCAACGATTTACACTTTCTTACGAAGATCATATTAATACTGTTGTTTGTAAAGTTTACTATACCCTTCGGAACTTGTGGTGGACTGCATCATTTGTACCTGTCGATACTAGGAAAAAATTAGTACTCCAACTCATAATGCCAATCATTTCATACTCAAATGTTGTATATAGTAAACTTGAGTCCAGGTCCCAACTGAAATTACAACATGTTTTTAATAGCGCTGTTAGGTACGTTTATGGCCTTAAAAAGTTCGACCGCATCAGTCATTGTAGTCAAATACTAGATTGCGATATTTTCAATTATCTTGATGCCAGAAACCTCATTTGATTGCATAACTTAATTAACACAAAAACACCTAAATATTTATTTGAAAAGATACAATTTTGTAGATCGAACAGATATCTGAACCTAATGATCCCTTTGTACAATTTTCTCAAATACAACAGACTTTTCTTTGTTAACGCAATCAGAATCTGGAATTCGTTGCCCGATAGAATAAAATCAATTTAAAATAAACGCAACTTTAAGCATGCAATTTTTCAATACTTTTCTTAATACTTTCTCTTTCTTCTTAAGCTGTTTTCTTTCTTCTTTCCTTTTAGAATTAATTCCTGTTTTTATATCAAGTTCATTGTTGCTTATTACCTGTTTTTATTATATAATTCGTATTGCATTTAAATGACACTGTCTTATATGTAAACGTTATCTCTTAAATAAATAAATATAAAATAAATATAAGTTATTTTAAATTGTGTTGTTATTGCATACACATAGAAATTTCATACCGAACTTCAAATTTGCAAAAAAAAATTACAAACTTATCATTTACTACTACTACTACTAAAAAGAAAATTATTTAACCACTAAAGGTCTCTACTTCTTTGAGGTATAAGGTTCACACACATATTTTTTTACAAAAACAAATTTATATTACGGTCTTTATTGAATGTTCAAATATATCTAATCTAATATTGAAACAATTAAAAATCAAGTTTTTCAATAACGAAGAAGCAGTTGATCTAAATTTTAAAGAATATAGATTTAGGTTCTTAAAAAAAAAAACAAAAAAAAACGAAATGGAAATTTCAGCCATTGAAAGGACCTTGACTGAGCTTCTTATTATCAATTGTGTTATGTGAGAACTGGACCTAACAGCTTTATGCCGACTCCAAATGGCTTATGTTCTCAAGAAGCTTTTCATGGCAGTTTTTATTCTCTGAGGTTTGCCATTGTCTGCAAAGAGGTGACGGCTGAACAGAAAATGAATTCAATTGAAAAAACTTTCTGTGTCAGATGGAGGATTCGAACCTGGATTCCCTGTCGTATGAGCCACACACTCCACTCACTACGCCACGTTCTAGATTCCTGGATTTCTTTAAAAGTTTTCAAAATTGGCTCATGAATATTGGTACCAGTAAAACAAGTGCAAAAATTTATATCAAATCTTGAACGTGAGAGAGTTTTAACTTAAAAACAAAGTCTCAATCAATAAATATATTTGTTGAACGTTCCCATCAGAAAAGAGAATCAAATTTTAAATAGTTCTGAACTAGTTCCAAAAGGACTAGTCCCACTACAATACCCTTTAACATTGAACGAACTGACGCTTTTTGCGGGTAAATGTCATAGGAAAATACAATTTTCTTCATAAAAGCTCTTTCTTCCTTATATTTGAACTAGTTGAATTAGGAACATTTTTAAACTGGTTGCTTTCGCAGTAGCCTTAAAGTAGTTATTTTTGAACTACAATAGTTTTAAAGTGAACATCTTAAAAGTGTAAAATTTAGTATACTGGAGTAAAGGTCCTAAGGGCCTGGTTTGTACGATTTTTTCCATTCACAAGATTTATTACAGAAGAAATTTATTATTTACTAGCTAAATACCCGGCTTTACTCGGGAGTTGATATAAATAAATTCATTGAATTCATTCGTCGATTTGAAAAAACTTTTCACAAACTTTTGAAGGAATTTTGTGTGCATCTTTCAAACCGGTAACTTCTGCAGAATGAACAAAATGTAGCTTCAACATCTGAAAATTATGGACATTTTGAAACACCAAGGCAAAGACTAATATTTGGCACTCATTCATTTAAATTTTCTCATTCAGAAATGCTCTCTTTTGACCTCGTGTCGTAATGTTAATGTAATGTGTTCAAGGTACTAAACTTGTGGACAGTTCATGTGTTAATATTGTTGACGTAACCTTTGTGTGTTGCTGTTAAGGCGTTTCAATATTTATAACTCAAAGATACTTTCTTAAAGAAATTAATATATGTATATAAAACCAAACTTTCTAAGTAGCTATTTCTTAAGAATAAATCAAAACTTGTTTAAATCAAAAAAATATATGAAATAATGTATGGACACAAAGATTTGCAAAATAGGTAGGAGGGGCTTGGCGGGTGCTCGAAAAACTAGCTCGAAATAGAAAATTAGTTTTATTAATGTAAATAATACAGAAACAATTCATTTTTTTAACTGAAATAACTTTTGACAATCAAGATTATGTCATATGAAAAGGAGTCAAAAAAGCAAATTTGAATTTAAATTATTTTTGCAACAAAAACGTTTGCGCCATTTTTTAGTAAAACATTATTATTTGTATAATGTATAAATTTTTAGACATTTATTTAAATAATCTTATATGCCCATATAATATTATGGACCTTTCTTAAAGAAAATACCAAAAAATATAAATGCCTTACTAACTGCTATTATTATTTTCATAAAGTACATTTATTGACATTTCAGACAAAAAAGAATTGAGTTAAATATATTCAAAAACAGCAGAGCAACTTGCATCGAAAGACAAAACTTAAAATTTCTGATCATTTCTATGTATCTTTAATTTTTACAACGTTTTTTACAATTTCTTTTGTCAATTTTTTGCAAATAAGACATGATTTTGTAAATCTGCTCATGCGCCCTCTGGTGTTCAATAATGGAACAGAGTGATAAGTCATAAAAACTCACCGTATCCGAAAACCTCTACATACAAATTTTCCTGCAAATCGAAAGAATGGTTTCGAAGATAAACTATAAAAACAAAATGCCTGTAACCCGATCGCACTGCCCCTCCCGGGAATAATTGCAAATCTGAACCATCCAGGGATCCACTAAAACACACACAAGAAATTTCATCGAAATCGGTGCAGCCTTTTAGGATCAGTTTAATAACATACGGGAGAATTCAACCAGCGAACTTAAAATTTTGCTCATTTTTTTCAGGTTTTTTCAATTCAATCATCTGCCACGTCATGGGAAGTTACACTATCAGAAAAACAATTAATTCAAATTGAAGATAACTTCATTACCTTTCTTGTAAAACAAAAAAAAAACATATTTATATTTTATTTATGTTGCATTTTTTTCAAAATATTTTTTTCAAAATTTTCAAGCTTGTCCAAGAACTTGAATCGGCTAGCAAAAAGCTAATTCGACTATCTTCTGTTATCTGGAACATAGATGTTTTAAAAAGATTTCAAACAAAACAGCCTCAATTCAAAATCGATCCTGAGATACTTCAAAGGGAAAGCGCAATCAATGATAAAATTATTCAAACATATTTTCCTTCTAATGTTCGCGACGACCTGGTACAATTTGCTTACAAAGAACAGGATTTAAATCAAACACGCACTGATCTTTTCCTTGGAGGGATGCAGTTTAACTCTAAGAAAACGTTTCGCAAGAGATCAATTTAATTTAACAAGTACTTTTATGATACAAAATCTATTAATTGATAAACTTTGGTTATTTCTTTTTTTCTATCAGATACAAAACTAGCGAGCCTTCGGAAACTGAATGTTTTTGTTGTTCTAGCTTATATGCGATAATAGTTCCAATACAGTTTTCCAAATATTTTTAAAACTTTTTCAATATCGAGAAATAAACTAGGATATAGCGCAAAATGTTTTGACAGTATTTTTCCGTCACCTGTGTTATCTGTCGGAAACGCTTATGGGATTTGTTGGTCGATCTGTTAATGAACAAACGAAAAACTAAAAAAACTAAATAAAACTAAAAAAAAGGAAAATTGTACCAGTGTGTCGCGAACATTGGAAGAAAAATATGTTTGAATAATTTCATCATTGATTGCGGTATTCCTTTGAATAATCTGAGGATTTATTTTGAATTTAGGCCATTCAGTTTGGAATTTTTTGAAAATATCTATGTCCCAGATAACAGAAGATAGCCCAACTAGTGTTTGTTACCAGATCAAAGAACTTGGACAAGCAATGAAAAGTCGTAAACGACACCGCCGAAAGAGCAGTGATATCATGATAACGTTCAATGAAAAAATAACAACGAAACCGACAAACAAATGCTTCTCCAAGTTGTAGAAAATCCCCAAAAAATCTTTCCTATGAATAAAAAAAAGGAAATTCAACAAAAGTTAAGACAAAAAACATATAAAAGTTTATTTTCGTAAAAAAAAATATTTTGAAAATTAAATTCAAAAAAAGAAAATGCGTCAAATATAAATAATTACATTTTTGTTTTGGTTTCACAAAAAATGTAATGAAGTTGTCTTTAATGAGAATTCATTTTTTTTCTGATAGAGTCACTTACCATGACATGGCAGATGATTGAATTCAAAAAACCCGAAAAAAATTAAAAAATTTTAAGTTCGCAAGTTGAATTCTCCCACAACTTAAATCGTTCTTAAATAAATAAGTACACGGTTGGATTAAACGAAGAATTTTGGTTTTGTATCAATAAAATTTTAATTTATTTTTCCCATTAAATAGTGATTAAAAATCAATAAGTGAAATTTAAAAAAATGTGGCTCACAAAACACTCTTTTAGGTGACGCCCACTCGATTTTTACAGATTCCAAAAATTTGTTCGTCCTTCGTGGCCTACAAATGTGCTGTATTCAGAATCTGCCTGCGGATGGAGGATCTGAGATACTTTTGCAAAATGTATGGAGCAAAGATATAGTCTTATACACACGTAAAAATTGTACAACAGCGCCATCTAGTTTTCAAGACATATCAAAAGAGATACCGCCAGAAGCCTTGGCGTACACGAAAATCCTTTAAAAAAAATGTTCATCCAAATCGGATGAGCGTTTTTCCACTTTTACACAATTTCTTTAGAGATTTGTACTACAGCGCCCTCTGGTGTTCAAGATAGCAAAAAAAGATAAGGCCAAAAGACTCACCGTATCAGAAAACCTCTACCTTTCAATTTTCATGCAAATCGGATGAACGGCAAAGGAGTTTTTCGACGTTTTTCAAAATATTTATACTACAGCGCCCTTTGGTGCTCAAGGTAGAACAGATTAAATAAGTCATAAAAACTCAACGTACCCGAGAATCTCTATTTACAAATTTTCACTCAAATCAGATCAACGGTTTCAGAGATAAGCTAAAAAAAGAATGCCTGGACCCGATCGCAGCACCCCCTACCGGTTCCAACCTTTTTTACTGAATAAAAAGTTGCCTATATGCTGACCAGCGATATAAGGAACCTAGATTTCAAGTTTCATCTAAATTAATCCAGTGATTTTCGCGTTATGCTTTAATAGACAGACAGACAGACAAAAATTTTAAAAATGCGATTTTCGAACTCCTTGTCATTCAAAATTTTCAACACAAAAAGAATTTAAAAAAAAAATTTCATGTAGAGATTTTTTTTTTACAATTTTATATATTACAATAGCTGAATTCCCGGCTTAACTCGGGAGTTGATATAAATAATTTTCGATTTCATTCGTCGATTTGAAAAAACCTTCACAAACTTTAGAAGGAATTTTGTGTGCATCTTTCAAACCGGTAATTGTGACGAAAAGATCAAAATGTAGCTTCAACATCTGAAAATTATGAGAAAAAGTTAGAGAAATCGTGATTTGTGTGTGCGTGCCGCCGATCGCTTGCAAAAATATATTTTCAAGTTTTACATTGTATTCGATAGATTGCACATTTTTTAAAAAAATCAGAGCAAAAATTAATTTTTGGCAATTCGCGAGGAAATTTGACAAAAATTAAATAAGCATTGAAAATAGAAATTGGAATGTCAAAACAACGCCAACTTACGACGCAACTGACTTGCGCATTTGTTGATGCGTACTCAAATACCACAGAATTCGGCATCAGCTGTTCTGATTTGCGAAAAAAGAAAGAGGAATATAAATACACATAAAGAAGAGAAGAAGATATTTATAACCCTTCGCGCTTTGATGCGCGTTACTGTATTTTGTAGTACAGCGACCTCTCGGGTTCAAGATATAGCAAAATACATAGCGCCAAAAGACACACCGCACCCGAAAACCACTTATAAAAATCATACTTATCGAATGAGTTGTTTTGTGTTTTATGCGGTATTTGCACAACAGCGCCCTCTGATTTTCAAGAAAGAATAAAAAAATAACGCCAAAGCCCTTTCCGAACTCGATAATCACATCCTATATAGCCAATATACACGTTTTTATCTAAATCGGATGAGCGGTTTTTGAGTGTTTCACGATTTCTTAAGTGATTTATGTTGAAATTACTAACTAAATACGTAGACGACATTTTTGTGATAATTAAAACAGACAAATTAGATGACACACACAAAATATTAAACAAATGCAACGGTCATATAAAATTTACAATCGAGTTAGAACAAGAAGGAAGATTGCCGTATCTTGATGCTGTCGTTATACGTAATAACAACAAAATGAAAACGGACTGGTACCATAAACCAACATCATTAGGAAGATTAATAAATTTCTTCTCTAAACATCCTAAAAAAACCATCCTCAACATGGCGAAAAATTTTATAAGCAGAGTCTACGGTATCAGCGATGGAATTTTTCATAAAAACAACACTACGCGAATCACACAAGTACTCATGAAAAACGATTTTCCACACTACACTATTTCACGAATAATAAAAGAATATAAACACAACAACATTGCAAAAAACACAGATACTGCAGAGCCAAAAATATACAAAGGAATCACCTATATTCCGGGCTTGAAGGAAAAAATTAAAAAATCTGACATTTACAACAAAAACAATTTTTTATTAGCTCCAAAAACAAATAATCAACTTGGGCAGTTTCACAGCAAAACGAAGTGCAAAGTGGATGATATGGACAAATGCAATCTCATCTATAAAGTTAATTGCAAAGGAGACGGGTCCAACGTATTCAATAAAGTATACGTTGGGACAACAAAATCAAAGCTGAAAACTAGACTTGCAGGTCACAAATCAGATCTCAAAGCAAAACATGACCACAAAACAGCGCTCGCGGCCCACTGTATCCAGCATAAACACTCTCCGGACTTTGAACACACAAAAATTTTGCAATAGGAGACGAACTACCAAAGAAGATACACGATAGAAATGTTGCACATAATAAATGCTCCAACAAACATAAGGCTAAACTATAAAACGGACACTGATAATTGCGCGCATATTTACAAACACATAATAAGACAAAAGCACAGTTGACGATGAAGCCGCCGAACAGCTGCACGCAGCTTCAATTTTATTATATATTTTAATTTTCAATTTTAAAAAAATGTTTAAATGGTGAATATTTTTTTGTTTTTGTGTAAAAATTAAATTTGTGTAAATGTTTCTATTTTTCTAGTCCCCGTAGAAGGCTTAAAATTTAAGCCGAAATATCGGACAAAATAAATATAAAAAATCAAGGAAATTCAATTTGTTTTTTCTTTTTCACGGCCAAAGCCCAAAAAACAAAATCATTAAGTGATTTATACTACAACACCATCTGGCGTTCAAGAAAGTGCAGAAAAAAAAGTCCAAGATACCCACCGTATCCAAAAATCCTATGTACAAATACTTACGCAAATCGAATGTACAGCCAGGAGTTTTCAAGATTTTTAAAACATTTGTACTGCAGTGCCTTCTGGTGTTCAATATAGAACAAAATAGATAAGTCATAAAAACTACCGTACCCGAAAACTCCTAAATACAAATTTTCATGAATGGTTTCGGAGGCAAACTTAAATAACAAAATTCTTGGTCCAATTGCGAATCTGAAACATCCAAGGATCCACTTAAACACACACAAAAAATTTCACCAAAATCGGTGCAGCCGTTTAGGAACAGTTTAACAACTCACACACGTAGAAATTGAACACCAGCGCCCTCTACTTTTCGAGACAGAGCAAAATAGATAACGCCAAAACAGTTGCCGTACACGACAATCCTTCAATAAAATTTCTTTCTACTTTCTTCACGATTTCTTAAGAGATTTGTACTACAGCGCCGTCTGGTGTTGAGATAGCACAAAATGGTGTGAAGATAGCACAAAAAAGATAAGTCCAAAACACTCACCGTATCAGAAAACCCCTATATAGCAATTTTCATGCAATTCGGCTTATGAGTTTTTCGAGGTTTTCAAAATATGTAGCGTTTCAAATTTCAGCTAACAATAAAAAGAATATTCCAATATTAGAATATTCCGTAATATAAAAGAATATTCCGTACCGAATAACGTAACGTTAAATTTATTTTAAATAGATAACTTAACAAAGTATAAAAGAATGAAAAATACTAAGACAAAAATGAGCGTTGCGCTGTGTTTTAAATCAACTCGAACAAAAACATGTGAACAACTGTAGAGCATTCTATGTGCAAAAGCCTTACGCTTGTTATGATGCGCCGAAGGTGCCGATCGAACTTGACGCATTTGCTCACGTAGCTCACGATGCCATCGTTCAACCATTCCATTTCCAGCAGGATGATATGCCGTTGTGCATATTCTGTTGCTGCCGATGAGTTTTGCAAGCGCATCGAAGAACCGCGATTCGAATTGAGAACCTCTGTCAGAATTTATCGTAGCCTGCACCCCAAAACGTGCCACCCAACAAGCGTAAAAATTGTCGACTATGGTGCAAGCATTGATGTCCCTTAGTGGCACTGTTTTTAGCCACCGCGTGAAACGGTCGATGATCGTGAGTGCATACCTGTAACCACTGCATGGTTGCATAACGATGATGTCAATGTGTACATGTCGGAAACGCTCGCTTGGCATCGCAATATGTTGTGGAATGTTTTTAACATGACGGCCCACTTTGTTTTGTTGACACGCCAGGCAAGAACGCGCTCAACTGATGACATCACGATTCATGCTAGGCCAAACAAAACTTCCATTTGTACCCCTTATAAATGAATCTTGATGTATTTTATGACGATTCCCAAAATATTTTGGTTATTGCGAAAGCTTCCAGTGAGCTAAAAGCATTTTGCAAAAACCTCCAAAAGCATGTTTTTCGTAAATATTTTGGCTAGTGTAAAAATTGTAAATAAAAAAGCTGTCAGAAATTATAGGCCTGAAAACGTTCTTCTGATCTGCATAAAAAATTTTTGAAAATTTACTATTGGATTGGAGAAAATGCTGTTTTTCATGAATTTTCTCACCTTTTTTTGTATAGTATATTCACTTAAATTTAAACAAAAAGCTACGAAAACAACCAAATTTCTCGATGGAAAAAGGATAATTTATATTAAATCCTTTTTAGAATGTATTTTGCTGTAATGTTTTCTTGATGTAATTATGTGTTTTTGATGTAAAGCATAGTTTGGATTCACGTCAAATTCCACGAAATCTCCATATAAAATTTGGCAGCTGTGAAACAAGCGTAAAATTTCACAACATTTTCGTCAAAATAGTACTATGTTGCGCTGCGGAAAATCTAGTACTATATTCAGCAACATGTATCTAGCAACATTCTTTTCACGACAATTTAATTAAATCGACCATATATTTTGCCGTGAAAAGTGACAGTTGTTGTCAAAGTTAAAAAAAAAAGTTACATTCAAGTTGGGAAAGGAAGGCAAGCAAAATAAAAAGTATGTTTTTAATTAGATTAATATAATTTTCGTTTTATTTTTTAAATTTTTCTTATTAATAATTGCATTGGATAGCTGATTTGCACAACATGCTGTTCTATTTTCTCTCTGCTGCAGCTGGCAGCAATTGGTTGACGACTTGTCTAGCTGCAAAACAAAGGACATCATCCGTTTGCACATCCATTCTGAAAGGTTTTTTTTGTATTAATATATCCAAAAATTATAAAAGTAAAAGAACCTACATGATTTTCTGCTCTTCTGCTATAAATTGTAGCTTTTTTAATTGTTTCGGTAAAATTTTTAAGCTTACCATCAGCTGTTTGTTCGCAACATTTTCTGCTATCAAAATTTTCACGCAACATAAAAATAGATGTTGACAGCGAATTTCACGCAAACGAACAGAGTACTATGCTTAACGAAATGATCTGCAGTGCGACCTTGAAATTTCACTCCTCAATTCTCGTCCAAAGTTCTTCGAAGCGCCGCCTTAGAAGTTTCTCTTCAAAAAAGGTGAAAAAATGCATTAAAAACAGTACTATCTCTAATCCAATAACAAATTTTTAAAAATTTTTGATGGAGATTGGAAGAACTTTTTCTTGCCAATTATTTGTGACAATTTTTTTTACAACTATTGCACTAGCGAACATATTTACTAAAAACATGATTTTTGGAGATTTTTGAAAAATGGTTTAGCTCACTAAAGTCTTTATTTATTGCCAAAATATTTTGGGAATCGTCATAAAACACATCTAGATTTATTTTTAGATAGGTACAAATGGAACTTTTTTCAAGGCACCTTAATATATTTAGATTTATTTTTTATTAATATTATGAAGTAAAACTTTAATAATTTCACAGAGCAACAGCAGATTCCGTCTTGGGCGCAGCAAATTGTAATAAATAGCCGGAACGCTTTTTCGAACCCAACACTCCAACGCGTTTTCTACCACAACGTGTGATCAGGTTCCATTAAATTTTTTCAGCAATACTTTTAAAAGCAAAAGTAAAGTGAACTGTTCTACACTCAACGCCTTGCGTACTTTATCAGAGCTACTTCGAACTGCGCTAGAAAAGAACTAGTTCACCTTTCAATCGACTCCAAAATAACTGCTGAGATGTCAATGATTTTTTCAATTTTATTTTGTCTTGTCTTCTATACAAAATGTCTTTTATAAAAATTCATATAATCCATACATACAGGGTTTAGAAAAAATTACCAAAATATCAACAATTTTTTTTTTCTTAAATTTCTTAACCACACATTTAGCCTATCATTAAAAATTAATTCCACTAAAACATTGAGGAAACTAAATGCTTGATTAAGAATATCCTTGTCTTCCTTTTGGACCTGCAGATCTTATTTCTTAAAATCTTATATTCTGCTTATAATCTTCTTATGATTCCGGACGTATGAGTAATAATAATTTATTGAATAGTATCCTGTTCAACAATACACCGTTTAATCAAGTTGGATTCTATTTTAAATCCAAAATTTTTCACCTGCTTGGTATGTTAATGTGCAAACGCATGTTAAATGCATGTTATCCCTTAGTGTGCCTTAAAATCAGTCTTCTTCACTTCTGAAGTTCTTTGGAGGCAACATTCTTTTGTAATATATTCAAAACTTTCGAACATGTTATTCAGGAAGAACTATGTTGAAAACTTCGAGCATCACACATAAGAGAATGTGGCAACGATTTAGTCCCCCAACAACTCGTCTTGCAAAATTCCACCAAATACCCAAAACACACTCTCTAGTGGATCCAATATAAATGTTTTCGTTATTCGTATGTAGCACACATTTACATACACATCCACACTGAATGGCGTCAAGTGTATTACCAAATTTCTAATCACACACCTTTTATTCTGCCGTAGCTTATTTATTCCCAAAGGCCAAAACTCACAATGGGATGTTAATGGCTTTGCCATCCACAATCGCAACTACAGTCACATTCAAAAACGAAGAGTCGGCAGCGCATTACTAACGCTCGTTGTCTCGGTTAACTTTCACCTGCCAGCCATTCACGCCAGTTGGTTTGGTTATTATTATGGGAAGCATTTACAACTGGCGACAGAAAAGTTTTGCCGGCTTGGCTTCAATATATGCAAGCATATTCGAGGGAGCATTTTGAATGGGTTGGTCCATGTGTGTGTATGTGTGTGTATGTTTGAGTGGGTGTTTGTTTGCTCCCTGCTCTGCACTATGTCCTAGATATGAAACAATGTTGTTGTAGGGTATTTAATATTCACATGTTATCTGCAAGTGGCGACCTCTTCAACTCACGTAATTACCAGAAGCCAAGTGAAGGTATCAAAAACACTTCTGCATTTGAAATGTGAAAAATACCATGGTTTGTTTCCCCATTTCAGGTGAAAAGGTAACCTCATTAATTCATTTATCAACGTGCGCCCTCTCGAAAGGCAGTTCTTGGTCGTAGCAGCACCTGATAATAACGACTTTTGTATGGGTACGTTTCTTTTGTGTGTCTTAGCCGAGATGACGTCAGAGGAATGCTGTATAATGGCTTAGAATCTGCTCAAACCTCTTAAGAAATGGTAAAGCACTCCAAAATCGCTCATCTGATTAGGATGAAAATTTGTATATAGGGATTTTCGAGTATGGAAAGGGCTTTGGCGCTAATTTTTTTGTTCTATTTCGAAAACCAGAGGGCGCTGTTGTACAAATTCTGCAAAAAAAGCTCCAAACCACTCATCCGATAAGTATGATTGTTACTAGAGGTTTTCGGGTACGGTGAGTTTTTTGCGCTATGTATTTTACTATATTTTGAATACCAGAGGGCGCTGTGCTACAAAATACAGTAAGGCGTAGCAAAGCGAAGGGTGATAAATATCTTATTTTCTTCTTTATGTGCATTTATTCAACATTCTTATTTTATATATTAGGACATATTAGGACAGCTGATGCCGAATTCTTTGGTATTTGAGTACGCATTAACACATGCGCAAGTCAGATGCGTCATAGATAGGCGTTATTTTGACATTTCAATTTCTATTTTCATTGCTTATTCAATTGTTATCCAGTAAAAACAGACTTTCAAAATGATGGCTTGTTCACAAAAAAATGGGAAAAGAAATTGTAAAAAACGTGATAAAAATTAAAGGTACATAAAAATAAAGTTAGAAAGAATTCTTGACCATAACATTGGCAATCTCTAACGAACAGGCTACAAATTGCATTTTTCTATTAAATATATTATGTAAATATTTAGTACATATTTACTTAAGTACATATTTATTTTAAAAATTTCTTAAGGATAATTAATTTAAAAAATTGGCCGTTAATCATTCATAGCATTAATTTCAAAACAATAGAAATTTTTAGTAAAATTAATTTTTGAACTTATCAATGTTACCTGCAGCAAGAAAAAATTATCAGAAATTTAAAGTTTCGACTTTCGATGCAAATTGCACTGCTGTTTTTGAATATATTTAACTCAATTCTTTTTTGTGTGACATGTCAATAAAAGTTCTATATAAAAATAACAATAGCAGTAAGTTAGGCATTTACATTTTTGATGTTTTTTTCAAGAAAGGTCCATAATATTAAATTTTTTGCTAAAAAATGGCGCAAAAGTTTTTTTTGCAAAAATAATTTTAATTCAAATTTGCATTTTTGACTCCTTTGCGTATGACATAGCCTTGATTATTAAGTAATTGCAGTTTAAAAAAAAATTAAATGTTTCTGTTATCTACATTAATAAAACTCATTTTCTATTTAAAATTCCGTATTTCTAGCACCCGCCAACCCCATCCTACCTAGTGTGCGAATCTATGAGTCCATACATTAAAGCCTTAAAAACAAACACACAAAGGTTACGTCAACAATATAAACACATTAGACGCTACAGTAACATTACGACACGAGGACAAAAGAGTGCATTTATGTATGAGAACATTTTTATAAATGATTGCCAATACTAGTCTTTGCTCTGATGTTTCAAAAATGTCCAATCTATCGAATAAAATATAAAATTTGAAAATATACATTTGCAAGCTATCGGCACGCACACACAAAACACGATCTCTCCAACTTTTTCTCATAATTTTCAGATGTGAAGCTACATTTTGTTCATTTTGCCAAAGTTACCGGTTTGAAAGATGCACACAAAATTCCTTCAAAAGTTTGTGAAAAGTCTTTTCAAATCAACGAATGAACTCAAAAATTATTTTTATCAACTCCCGAGTAAAGCCGGGTATTCAGTTAGTTACGAATAAACTTCAAAAGTATTTATTTATACTAGAGTATGCCAGTGGTCGAAATTCGACCTTTTCGCATACCACCCACGAGCAACGCCGCACGGCACAGTGCAACGAGCCCATATACCGAGTGGCCAAAAATAGAAGGAGTTGTCCTAGAATCATAAAATTTTGTAAGAATGAGTTATACGACAAAATAATTATTATCACAAAATGTTGTTATAAATTTAATGAATGACACGCCCACCTCCGATATAACCCAAATCGGTAATCTGGAATAGTTCCCCAAAAAATTATCCTAGATCAATAAAATTTGGTACACATAGTTCTTATATCGCTGTTAATAAGTAGTAAAGTAAAAATGAACCGAATCGTCCGACTAACACGCCGACCTCCCATGTAACCGAAATCGGTAATTTGGTATATTTACCAAAAAAATTATCCCAGAGCATTAAAATTTTCTACACATAGTTCTTTTCTAGCTATAAATAGTTTGTGTGAAACTGAACCAAATCGGCCTTCTAGCACGCCCACTATACATATAACCGAAATCAGTAATCGTGTAATAGTAATCTTGAAATAGTAACGCATAGAGAATAGGCTAAATTTGGTACACATAGTCAGTAGCGCAACCAATGGGGGGATTTTGGGGCTTAAGCCCAAATAGAGAAACAGGACACAATTAAAATGACTCACACGAAAAGTAATCACAAGTTTTTATCAAAAGAATGAAAACCCAAAATACAAATTTCAAATCTATTGTCGTTGAACCGTCATCTTTTAAACTATCCATGTTTTATTCGTTCAGAATGCATGTGTTAAAATTTTTTAATTGTAATTCTGACCACTTGGGGTATTGTTGCCAACTCTTCGATTTGAGCATGGTGTGAGAAACAAGGTGGTAGCGTATTTTCTTATTCTATTTGGTGGCGGATCTCTCTCACTAAAAATGTCCCTTGATCTGTCAGAAACAGGTGATGGTTAATTTTTAGCAAAACCCATTATCAAAAATAAGTTTATAAATTTGTGTTTTTTGTTCATTTTTTAACAATATACGAGTATTTAATATAAAAGTGCATGGAAAACAACACTGCAATAGCGCCACCCATTGAATCACCAACTAGTGTAAAAGGGCGTTTAGTTCCCTAGATATAGCTGTGGTTGAAGTGGTAATACTTTATTATTAAATTACCCCACAATCAATTTGTTACTTCACAATATAATATTGTAAATAATATATTTATTGTACTGTAAGTATAAAGCCAACAAAATAAAAATTGATTTAACACCATTCAACAGTTGGCTTTGTCTCTGTCAAAATTTTTTGACAAGCGTTTAATTTATCTAAAACTTAAGAGTTAGATTTTTAAAACATCTATTTCCACTATTCATTTTAACACTATTCCCTGACGCTACAAAACCGCTGGATATGGCGCTTTAGGAGCTTTTGAAAAATTAATTGGATTTTATTTTATTTAGTGGCGGCCGTGGCACAATGGGTAGAGTGTGTGGCCCATGCGCCAGAGAACTCTGGTTCGAATCCCACCGTCACCTCTCTGCAGACAATGGCAAGCCTCAGCTAGTAAAAACTGCAATGAAAAGCTTTTTGAGAACATAAGACGTTCGTAGTCGGCATAAAACATGTAGGTCCAGTTCTCTATCATTTGTGTTCAAACATTTCACAAGACACACAACACAATTGATCGTAAGGAGCTCGGTCAAAGTCCTTTCAAGGGCTGAAATGGCCATTTCGTTTTTTTTTTAAATTGCATTTTATTAAGATGCTTTCTAAACGGCCCACACTACCGCAAACAAACTAATCGACCGATTTTAATTCCTTTTTTCTTTATCTGTTTGTAATGTTTAACTTTGAAAATTTTTCCTAGTTTTTACACGCAACAATATGGTCAAAAATTACATAAATTTTTCAACTTTTTTTCTAAGATTCATAATTTTCTTAATTTCCCATATTATTATTCAATTTTGGTAAAAGATGTGCTGTCATCGCCATCTAAATAATAAACTAAGTCACACATCTTCATCTCATCACTAAAAACCGACCAGTTCCAGCCCAGAGAACTGCAATGAGTATATGACCGAAATCGGATACTCAAATTATATCCGAGTTTCTTGTTTTTCTCAACTCTATTCAGACTCAATGAAATATGTAAAATACTTATAGGCATTCGGGGCTGGCAAAAATCCTCTACCTAACCCTCCGCGTGGGTGCCGGCTGGAAATAACTGCTACAGTGTCTCAATCCGGGACGGCGGTTAGCCAAGGGGAGGATGCAGCCACAGTGCTCTGACTCTCAATAGTTCTAGTGCTGTTGGTGCGTGTTCTTCCCATCGGTTTGAGGTATGGACTGAATCAAGGTGTTATGCGACCCGTGCCGAGGATTTACTAGGCTGGAGGCCCATCAAAAATAGTCCAGTCGCTCACGGAGCGTATCGGATACCAGGCGCCCTCCGATACTATTTAGCCTTACCCGCACACAGGGACCTCTGTGGGGGTGGACCTTCCATTGTCCTACACTCGTGGGAATCAAATGAAAAACACAAAACAAAATACAAAAACAAAAAACCATAAAAAAGAGAGTCCGGTACTCATAAAAAACCGGAAGGGCTCTATTCCCGTATCAGCCCGGTTGGTGGCAGAAGCCAAAGCTGCAAGCTGTGGCACTATCTCGGTGGGTGGGTTAGTCCCGCCTGAAGCCACACCAACACCAAGGACTGCAGAGCCGGTCATTAAAACGGCCGCTAAGGCACTGGGGAGGACCTTGGCCCGAGAACTTCGGTACAAGCCACGGCTAGATTAAATTCGGTCCGTGGAACGTCGGGAGCATAGGCCGGGAACAAACCCGGACCTGGTAGGGTTGTTGATCGGCCCTCAGGCGCGCTCGGCAAAGGCAAGCGCTACCGTCCGTCGAAACTGGCCTGGTACAAAAGGTGTGCCAAAGCAAAACTGCAAAAGAGCCAGAACAAGGACGCGGGACCCCCCCCCCCCCCCCCCGAAGAGCGCCCCCATAATGGTGAACTTGCAAACAAAATGCAAAGATCTTCGGAGGAGACACCTGCTGCAAAAAGGCCGAAAACGCACAGTCGTTTCACTGAAGCTAGGTCGTTTAGCGAAGTGGTCAAGGGGAAAGGAAGGGTGCTGGCCGTCATTGACAATGGGAGAGTGGACGGGGCACTCCCCCGGGACAAATGGAGGTGACTAGAAGCCGCATTAGCCAATGCCTTCTTCCAGGTCCTGGAGGAGAACCCTGGCCCTAGCCCCCACTGTCACGATGCCGGCTGGTACAATTTTGGCCGCATAAAGCTTATAGCTTGCGATGACGACAGGTCGGCTGATTTTAATAAAGCAGCCATCAGCAAAGTCGGCGAGTTTTGGCCTGGGGCTAAGCTGCAAGCAATAGAAAGAAGCGAAATACCGCAGCGTCCCAGGGATAGATTCTGGATTCCCAGTAGGCCCAATGATCCGGAAGCGATTCTTCGCATGTTCCGGACATGTAATCGGACATGCCCACAGAAGGGTGGGCTATCGGCAAGCTGGAGGAGCCTGTGGGACCCTCAAGGCAGGTACTTCTGCTCTTAACGCCAAATCGCTGAAGCCGTTGGAGGAGAAGAAGGGAGTCCTCTGGTTTGCTCACTCCAAGGTCCTCCTGAAGGTGTACAACAGGGACAGGAAGTCCGTACTGAGTTCTTCAACCGAAGCTCCGCCAAGCCAGGCAGAAGCGGGGGTTGCTGAACTCAGTTGACCTCATCGGCGTGTATTTTTTTTTTTTTTTTTTTTTATTTTATTCGCGAAGGGCGAACCTTCAAAAGGCGCCACCGTGCAGGTGGGAGTGTGCGATTCTTAAGCACTAAACCTAACCTCCGCATTGAATCGTCGTCCTTGTATAAGCCCCGTGGGACCGCCGCAAAGCATGACTTTACGGAGCATGGGAACAGCACTAAGCTGGAAACTGATGGATTTGTGTCCGTATTCTATAAGATTTGGTCATGGGCTTGTTTATAAACTCTACCTTATCTATTTCGCAAACGCTCAACTCTTCGCAGTTCGTCGATAATCAGTCGTGCTAGGGTGCTAACCACTGACCAGTTAGCTTCATTTCTCAGCATAAGGGTAACCAAGTTTTGATCAGTTACCGTTTCGCCGAGACAAACCGAAGCCTCAAGTCAAGCATTTTGGAACTTGGGGCACTCGAAGAGGACATGGGCCGCGTCTTCTGGTATACTTCCCTCGCAATGGGTACAATAGGGATCTGCTACGTGCTTGTATTTGTGCAGACATGTCCTGAAGCAACCGTGCCCGCTTAAAATCTGCGTAATGTAGAAGTTCATGGAGCCGTGAGTTCTACCAAACCAAGCGGTAATGTTAGGGATGAGCTGATGAGTCCACCGACCCTTAACTGAGCTATCCCAGCGATCCTGCCACTTTAGCAGGCTTCTCTCCCGTGCGAGTCTTTGGCGAACTGTTGGGTTTTCGCTATTGGCTTCGAACAGCGTTTCCTCTACTAGAAGGTCGATAGGTATCGAGCTTGCAAGGACTAATGCTGCATCCTCGGAAACTGTTCTGAAGGCACAGCATACCCTGAGTGCGCCAAGTCTGTGCACTGATTCAACACCACGTCGGTATGACTTCGTTTTCATTGCTGTGGCCCACACCGTCGACCCATACATCACGATGGATCGTGCTACATTAAGGAGTAGTATCCTGCACGCCTGTTTGGGGCCTCTCGTATTCGGCAGCATTCTCGATAAAGACATGCCTGCGTTGGATGCTTTTTTATGGGCATACTGGAGATGCTGTTTAAATGTTAATCGGGAGTATCATCACGCCAAGGTATTTAATGCATTCCTTTGATTGCACCAGCGTCCCATTAACATTGATGCTTGCAACTTCCATCTTTTTGCGGCTGCTTATGAGCACCGCTTTGGTTTTATGTTCGGCTAGACAAAGACCTACTGACATAAACCAGTTATATATAATGCCGATCGCCACACTACTGAGTGCCTCGACTTCTTCAAGATGTTTTGCAGTGGCCACAACCGCTAGGTCGCCCGCAAAGCCGACGATCTTAACGCCTGTGGGAACTGCGTGTCTAAGGACGTCGTCATACATAACGTTCCACAGCAGGGGCCCTAGGGCTGACCCCTGTGGGACACCACCGGAGACGTTATACACCATTATCCCCTCGTCTGTTGCATAGCGTAGTATTCTACCATCGAAGTAGTTCGTTAATATCTTAGAGAGGTAGCGTGGAATTTCAAATTTTGCGAGCGCTTTCATTATCGTATCCCAGTTTGCGGAATTAAAGGCATTTCGCACATCCAGCGTTGCCACCAGGCAATACTGCTTTGCCCCCTCTTCCAGCTAGTGCCTTCAACAGCTTTACTTGCTCTGCTTGTAACCAGTTTTATGGCATCGGACGTAGAGTGACTCTTTCGGAAACCAAACTGTTGGCTCGAGAGTCCTCCTCTGGATTCGTCTGAATTGTATTGCTTCTTCGAAGCGGTTGTACAGCAATTTCTCGAAGATCTTGCCTATCGTGTCGAGCAAGCATATAGGTCGGTAGGCCGAGGGATCCTCCAGAGAGCTGCTACCTTTTGGTATTAGCACAAGCTTTTGCGTCTTCTATTGTGCGGGGAATATGCCCTCTGTGAGACAAGCGCTATACAGCTGTACGAAGGCTTGTGTTTGGGCTGCGATGGCCATTTTTAGCGCACGGTTCGGGATTTCATCTGGCCCTGGGGCCTTGTCGTTATGAACAGCATTGGAGATTTTCATTACCTATTCTGCGGTTACCATGGAAATGACTTTCCCGTCGCCATGATTAATGACGGGCTGCATCGGTGGTTGCTGAGGGAAGAGCACACTTACAATGCGGCTAAGTATGTGAGGGCACGTGGGTGGTGGTCGTCCGAATGACTTCATCCTTTTCATTACCATTACCTTTTCATTACACAGGCTCGTGGTGGTGCTTACTTGGTCTTCGCAACATCATCGCTGCGTCGCAAGCTCTTTTCAGCTGCTCTGTTGCTTGCTTAGCCATATTCTGTGATGAACCAGTGAGGTGTATGCCAGCCATCATTGCTATGAGGATACCTTCATCAAGCGTTTCGACCTTGTATGATGGCTCACTATGGGGGCCTCTGCTCCGTCGATTGGTTTGCCTTTTCAATGTGTACACGATTGCTTGGTGATCGCTATGCGTGTAGACGTCGCTTACTTGCCACTGTACTTGCGTGCTCAGGTCACAACTGGCAAATGTCAGGTCAATTACTGAGCTGCCATTCGAGTTGGAGAATGTACACTGCGTTCCAGTGTTTAAAAGCACAACATCTAACGAAGCAAAAGCCTCCAGAATAATGAACCCCTTTGGTTCGTTCTCTGGCTTCCCCAGTCTACGGCCCACGCGTTGAAGTCACCAGCAATAACAACTGGTCTGATTCCTCTAACATCGTCAACTATTGCGTCGACAGTAGCAGCTAACTCTTCTTTGGATAGGCTTGGTGCAAGTTAACAGCTTACAATATGTGTGCCCATAACTTCTACACGAACAAAACCGTTTGCACTTGTATGCTGCCTCATTAGGAAAGGATGTCTTCCGCAGGAGCATATGGCGGCTCTTCCAGAAATGTCTGATGCCCAGACTCCTGGTGCTTTCGCGTTATAAGGCTCACTCAAGATAGCTACATCAGTGCTAAGATCTCGAACGGTTTGCGCTAAAAGATGCTGAGATTCAACTGTAAGAACCTCATCATTTCCTCGGTTTGCTAGCTCCTGAAAAGGACGAACATTTCCAGCTTCCGGCACGGTGATTTGTTTCCGAGCATTTTCTTTCAAGAAACAGCTTGCTTCCGCAGAACACTCTTTTGCTTTGTGGCCCTCTTTGTCGCATTTCATACAGCACTTACTTCGGTCTGTGCTGTTGCAAGTTTTCGCCGTGTGTCCAAAGTCTGGCATCTGGTTGGCGTAACTCGCGGACTCTGCAAATGACCCAGCCAACTCTGAGCTTGCCAGACTCTATCAGCTTCCTCGCCTGCAGTGCTGGAAGGCTTATGACCGCTGTTTGCGTGCCTGCATAGGCTTTACGGAGTGATTTCACTCTTGCCACCTTTAAGTCACCGAGCTGCTTTTGGACTGCGCTGCAGACATCTTCCGGTGTTGTAACCTCGTCAAGATCCTTGATCTCGACCTGTGTTTCTTCCGTGAGAGTCCTCGTTTCGGCTTGGCCATTGAAAACCATATCAAATTCTTTCTTCAGCTCCTGGGTTGACTGGGTGGTTGCGCGCTTAAGCTGGATAAGTACTTCACCTTTTTCAGTGCGCCTTACTCTCGAGACGTTTTCGCCGAACTTTTCAAGCGATTTGTCCTGTTTCATCCGCATGATGATATCGCTATATGAAAGCTCACCTGCTTTTGCTACGACGATTGCATCAGGTCTAGCCAGCTTCTGAGGCGGTTTTTTGCGTTTTTTGGGCTTTCTAGAGACCTTTGTCCAAGGCTCAACAATTCGCTTTGCCGGAGTTTTTGGCAGAGGAGACGAATTAGCCACTACGCTATAGGATGGCTTTAGGGCAGTCTCTTGGACAGCAAGCTGCTGCAGTCGAGTCTTTTTTGGCGGAGGTTTCCGCGAGTCACTGCTGCGTTCGCTTGCTCTTTTTGGAGTAGCCTTGGAGCCATGCGCAAAAATTGGGTCCGTCTGAGAGTCCTTATGGACTTGTGAAGCACTCGCGTTGACCTTTTTCTTGTTGGCGTTATCGGCGAACAGCTCAATTGAGAGGTCTTCGCAGGCCAGATTTGGCAGTCTTATAATCTTCTGGATCTCATTGTGGACGTTCGATTTGGTTTTGACGAACTCTGCCAGACCTTGTATCAATGTCTTCACTTTGGCCAGCTTTTTGATGACAGGGTCATCTATACAGACGCTTGCTGCTGCTTCAGGGGTTGCCTTGATGACAGACTCTCTATGCTGCAGCTTTGTTCCTTCGGGTGTGCCTGTAATTGGCGATCGCTGTACCTTTGAGCTCATTTTAAATGGGTTCTCGGTTGTAGTGTTGCTGCTCGTAGCTTTGACTAGTGCAGCGGTCGAGTGCGCCACCGCTGCAGCAATTTTTGGGGCAGAAATATTGTTTGAGGCCTCCAGAATCCTTGCCTCGACCGTGGGATTGCCCACTACTGTGGTTTCCACCTGGAGAATTTGCGTTATTACACGACATTCCTGGTAAATGGTTTATTTTCGGGGTGACCTTCCCTTATCCGTTTATACCTACAGACATGTGTGAATACTGCCGACCGCTACGGTACAAAAGCAGACCAGTGAGCCGCCCACTATGGGTCCAACGCTTCTGGGTTTTTTTTTTTGGGTTTCGCCCCTCTCATCAGCCACCATGCTGCCGGTTGGTAGCACAGCGCCCAGGTGCCACCACGGGGAGGCACTTGCCATCAGACAAGCGTGCTAGCACACAAATATTTATGTGGTAGCATGAGAGTAGACTTGGAGTTTAACTGTGAATATCGAGCTGGCTCCGCCAGGTTGAAGAAAACAGACTCTTTCACCTCACATTGTCCACCCCCTTGACACCCTCATCGGGGTGTATGGAATCTACTGTGAGGATGCTCTTCTCTCGGAGGAGCTATCCGAGGAGGAGGAGGCTAACACAACGGTCGTGGAAAGCCACAAATTTAGAGTGGATGAAGGTGCTCCAGATTAACCTTCACCACTCAAAACTCGCCTCGGCGAATCTATTAGTTCACCTTCATAAAGGTGGATTTGATGTAGTCCTCATCCAGTAACCCTGGGTATGTGGTGGCAGGATCTGCGGCTTGAGGACGAAGGGGTATAAGATGTTGGTAGCTAACAACGTAAGTATGCCTAGAACATGTATCTTAACCAAAAACAATATTAATTTATTTCTACTTTCTAGATACTGCGACAGAGATCTGGTTGCAGCCAGTGTAGAGCTTGATAGAAACACCTATTGGCTGGCTGCAGCCTAGTTTTCGCATGATGAAAGCCCGCCTCCAGATCACTTAAGGAAGATGGTGGACGACGCTGGTGGTATATGTCGAGGGGTCATTGTCTCGGCTGACGCCAATGCGCAAAACTCCGTGTGGGGAAGCACAAACGCGTACGAAAGGGGTGAGTTACTTTTTGAGTATTTAATTAGTACAAACCTTTATATATGTAATAGGGGTGAAGACCCAATCTTTGTTATTAAAAATAGAAGTGAAGTCTTGATATTACTTCAGCCTCAGACTTCATTTTCGACAAAATTGGTGAGTGGAAGGTGTCTGAAGAACTCTCTTATTCCGACTACCGCTATATTGAGTATACCTTTCCTAACACGTCTCCTAAGCCAATCTCCTCTATCAACATTAGGAGATCGGACTGGGGACTCTACAGAAGGGCCTTGGCAAAATCTTTGCCATCAGGTCCGATTGAAAAACCAAAATCGGCAATGGATTAAGAAAATCTAGTCGATGTTTTAAACACAGCAATGAATCGCTCACTGGCATCCTCCTGCCCGAAAAGGGCACTCAAGGGGAAGCATAAACCAAAATGGTGGTCTTCTTAACTGAATGGTCTAAGAACTAACTGCAGGAAGCTCTTCAACGCAGCAAAATGCTGGAGAGCGGAACATGATTGGGCTGCCTACAAGGTAGCCCTTAAAATATTAAAAACTGAAACAAGGAAAGCTAAAAGATTCTCTTGGAAACAATTCTGTGAAGGAATTGAAGATTTTTCAGAGGCATCCAGGCTGTGGAAAATTCTTGCTACCACACCATGCACACCCGGCTATCTCAAAAGGTCGGACGGCTCATCGACAATGTCTAGCGAGGAATCTCTTAACCTTCTTTTAGACATGCACTTCCCTGGTAGCGGCGCGCCCTTGTGTGCGCCCCTGCCTCACCTTAGCTGTTTCCAGCATGAGGTCGAAGACATCATCTCTGATAGAATGTTAAAATGGGCGGTAAACAGCTTCAAACCCTATAAATCACCGGGACCTGACGGCATTTATCCTATTGAATTACAAGAGGCTATGCATACAATAATACCTTGGCTTCGTATAATTTTTAATGGCTCACAGCTTGGAAAAAGGCAAGGGTGGACTTTATACCCAAGGCAGGGAAGACATCACATACCACCCCAAAAGACTTTAGGCCCATTAGCCTAACATCTTTTCTATTAAAGACGTAAGAACGCCTCTTAGATCTGTATCTCCGCAGTAACATTGATTCTGCACTACTATCGGTTTCACAGCATGCCTACAACAAAGGAAGATCCGTGGAAACGGCCCTACATACGCTGGTCGGGACCATAGAAAAATCCTTCTTAAATAATGAGTTTACTTTGGTTTCCTTCTTAGATATAGAAGAATAACGTAACACTACAAGCAATACGACGAGCACTAGTCGGACTGGGCGTGAATAAGATCATTGCAGAGCTTATAGACAAGCTACTTAACAGTAGAATAGTTCCATCGGACCTGGTTGCATACAGCGCCATTAGATCTGTCTCAAGAGGTCCTCCTCAAGGAGGTGTTCTCTCCCCACTCCTCTGGAATTTGGTAGTAAATGACGTACTGCTATCTCTGGAGAGAGATGGATTTGTAGTGGCAGCCTACGCCGATGACCTAGCAATCGCAGTCAGAGGCAAGTTTCCTACTACTCTATGCGACATTATGCAAAGAGCCCTTTGCAGACTTGAACAATGGGCCAAGCCCTGTGGTCTTGAAGTTAATCCGGCTAAAACAGAGCTAGTCCTATTTACTAGGAAATATAAAATTCCGTCCTTAACACCAATCACACTAAATGGTCTGTTCTGTCCCTTGCGAATAACGCAAAGTACCTGGAACTCATACTAGATAGAAAGCTCAGCTGGAAGTTAAACACAGCAGAGCGCACTAAAAAAGCCACAGTGGCACTTTATACTTGTAAAAAATCCATAGGAACAAGATGGGGGGTTTTCGCCTCGTATCGTTCACTGGCTGCATCAGCGGTGCTCTGAGAACAACACTGACTGCAGCCCTAGAGACCATACTTCATCTTTTACCACTGGACCTGGTTGCCAAACAGACAGCAGCCTGTTCGGCGATACGACTTAGAGAACTAGGAGTATGGAAAAGTATGACTACGAGTCACTCATCCATACTTAACAACTGCAACTTCATTCCATTAAGAACTGATTACTGCAAGCCCTCGCTTTCCTTCGAAGGAAGGTATGGTACGCTTATTCCGCCTAGAACATACTGGGTCAATGGTGCACCATGGAAACGAGGGTGTTTATATTTCTATACAGATGGATCAAAATTAAACGACAAGGTCGGGTATGGGGTCTACTCAAACGAGCTTGGAATATCTGTGGCTCGTAGGCTTTCTGACCACTGCACTATGGTCCCAATGACAAGGTTTTGAGGCAATAAATCACAGGAACCAGCTAGATCTTTGAAATTTCGTACAGATGATTATAACGTGTTTTTAAGTTTTCAGTAAAAAATTCAAGTCAATCGAGCAGTGCCACGCCCATTTCCAGTAGGTTGATTATAGTGACACTGCGGTTGAAAATCACGGGGAATTTATTATTGTCTAATTTTCAATTAACGCACTATAATTTTCACCAATAATTTTTGTAAACATTTCAAGTCAATCCGCCTACTGCCACGCCCACCTCCAGTGAGAGCTCTCTTTGAAATTTAGCGAAAATTGTATCATTCTGTTTGATATAACATATATTTAGCAACTAACTTAAAATCACAAAATAATTCGTTAAAACATTTCAGAAATTTACTTAAAAAAGAATGGTGTTTGGATTGTAAAGGTATCATGAATCAATCTAAAAAGAGAAAATTTAATTAATACGTACAAAAAACTGGCTTTTGTAATAAATTCTTACTTGACACTTTTCTGATTCATCAACTTCTAATTCGAAATTAAAATAAAATGATTCCTCTTGGTCCTCTTCAGAATATGAAATATCTTTATTTATAGCTGCATTTGACGTACTTGGCAGTTGATACTCATGGATTTCAGGAATCTTAAGAAGAGAAATAACTTCTCTTGGCAACTGCAAACTTCTCTTTTTTGAAAGACGATTTTTCAGATATATACTTGATAATAATGGGTCAGAGGAATCCAGGGCCCTGTTAAAAACATCCATTATATTATGCTCCCTAGAATCCTTTCGTGCGTGCTCCATGCGGTCTTTTTTATAAAATTTGTTTCTCGCCTCAGAAGCATGTTCACCAGCACATCCGAGAGGTACGATTGACGCTTGCAATATTTGATAAGAATGTGCTAAAATTTTATGTAATGTCGCTGACATTGGGTACCATTCATAATTTTTAAAATAAATATCTGCAGTCTCACCGCAAAATTTTTTTAAGTGGTCGCCACTTATTTCAAATTCAGAGTTAATGGTGATAAGAATTATATGTAAATGTTTTAAAAAGTCGATATTAATGTTGGTTATAGAAGAAAATAGTTCCGGATTAGAAAATGCTTTTCGTGCCGTATTGCCGTCGTTTGTGGAGCCACTCCCATTAGTTTTTGGCTTATGGACATGAAGGCCCATTGTTTTGCCAAAATTGTTCTTGAATTTCACTCTTTCTCTTTAGCATAAGAAGTTTATCCTCAGCACTCCGAATTTGCCATTTTTTAATATTAAGTCTATATGAAAGATTAAGGACAAATTCGAAGCATCGAATCCAGGCGTGTAATGGGCTTATACCATATTTTAATGTATTCGATTTTGGCTGAAACACCGATGAGCTTAAATCTTTTATCGACAAACACTGTTTCGGATTTGCACCGCATATTGGACACGACTGAGTACTCTTTGTTCCCGTTAGTACGTTCAACACTTTTCCATCAATTAAACTCATAATAAGCTCGTAGTTTACAGTGATCTTTCTACTGTTTACCATATAATATTCCATAGGCTTAATACTTGATATTTCCACATCAAGATTTGCTTTTTCTTTCAATATATGCTCTTTAGTTTCCTTTATAAATTCAATTTTAAGTGGTCGGCAAAAACGGACTGATTGAGGAGTACGGTTATTCCAAACGACTGCATTACTTGATGTGACTATTTTTAATGGTATAACTGACGTTACAAAGAGCGAGTTATCTAAACTTTCCGGGGAATTGCTGGTAAATATTTGTTTGAATGCACTCTGTCCTGTGGAACCGTCAAAACCGTAACTTAAAACAAAATTTATTTCATTGACTTCATCCATTTGCAGCAGAACTTCTTCCTGGCATGACAAAATTCTTTTTGCTGTATGATCAACTAAACTTTGGAGAGGAATATATGCTGATGAATCCGTTACCGTTAATCCATCAGGTCTGCATGCCAACTTGCTCTCTAGAATACTATTGTAACTGGGGAAAATATCACAGTTTCTTGACTTGCACATCTGTCTTATGTTAGTATATTGCTGTTTTGTTAAACTATTCTCTAGCAAAAAGCTTAATGCTTCTTCAGGGGAGAGCGGTAATGGCATTTTCTCGTTAGAAGTTATTTTTTTTCTCATTCTAGTTGCTTCTAATGGAGACGAGACAGCTTTCTTTAAAATAAAATTTAAATCATTTTCTTTTGCTAAATTAGCAGAAATAGAAGCAGCATGAATCAGAAGCATGGCATCATTTCCCTGTTCGGACGACACTTCTGAAGCCATTTTTCTTTTTTGTCGCTCACTTCCCTCACCATAACCCACATAAGGACGGCCTTTTTTCTTTGCACCATCCCTTTCTAATAGTTTGAACACAGTCTCACGAGATAACCACACTCTTTCATTTTCCAGAAAACGCTTCGTGGTCCTCCGGTTTTTAACCCACTTTTGTTTAGCATGTGCGCAGAAATTATTAATTTGATTTTTCACTGTCGTCATACAGTTGTCATTGACACTTCTATTAAATTTCGCAGAAATCCAGTTGATAACATTATTGGGTTTTCTATCATTTTCCAACCAAAAGTTAAAAATATCCAAATTTTTAAGTTTTACATTATCTGGAAATAGATTTTTATAAAAAACGGCAGATTGGGGCAGATCGTTTTTCTAAAAACTTTTAGTACATATTATTACCTTTCCCCACACATAAATTTTTTCACGGATACTCTCCCATAAACATAGTTCTACTCCAAAGAACCTATGGACGACAACACAAACTGCACAAAAAATACAACACATGTTGATACAAACTATTATTTACCACATATTTTTTTGTTTCAATTTTTAATAACATTTTAATTTGCATACCTTTACAAGTGTTTTCCATTTTACAAAATTATTATAATCTTCACAGTGCTTGTTTGGTGAGCCAAATTCCTTTGTTGTTTGTTTATGATTGAATGTCAGAAAATGTAACAAAGAAAACATGACAACTTTGACAGCTCGGCATGTCGTCAAGGGTTGCCACCTGACTCTAATATTTAACAGTTGAGTGTTTCAAAGTGTTAAATATAAAATTCCGTTATTATTTTTTTCAAATGATTGACTTTGAAAATTGACTTTTTGCCTCAAAAACCTGTCATTGGGACCATAGTGCACTGTAGTGTGTTTCAAGCCGAATTGATGGCAATAGGGGAGGTTGCATCATGGCTTTCAAAAAACATCGTCTTTAAACGGGAAATTCATATCTTCTCTGATAGTCAGGCTGCGATAAAATCGTTGGAACAAGTAGCCACAAGCTCTAAAGTAGCCAAAGAATGCCGTGCTTCATTAGGGGAAATGTCGAACTATTTCAGCATCAACCCAATGTGGGTACCTGGGCATAAACGCATAAAAGGTAATGAAAAGGCAAATGAGCTCGTTAGAAATGGGACACAAGCGCCACTATTCATGGTGAACCCACCGGGTATCCCGTTAGCGACTCTCAAGCTGCTAATCAGTAACAATATCATATCGAAAGCCAACACTAGGTGGGCTGAGCTCTCGACATACAGAGCATCAAGGCTTATCTGGCCGTCACTAGATCTCGGGCGATCGAGAACCCTCCTCTCGCTGGCAAGACCTGAACTAGCCACAATAGTGGCTGTCATCACAAGCACTGCTTGATAGGCAGACATGCCTACAGATTAGGAGTTATCTCAAATGACATCTGTAGAAGATGCAGGGACGAGGAAGAGTAAGAACCATCTCCCATCTTCTGTGCTCCTGTCCTGCGCTAGCCAGAAGAAGGCACGAATATTTAGGATCTTTCTTCTATCATGAGCTTGACGACCTGTCAACGACTGATATCAGTCGTCTAAAAGGATTCATCAGGAGCTCAAGTTGGTTCCATTATTAATAAAAGCCTGTGTGCAGCGGTATCACAATGACCTATCTGGTGTAAGTGAGCTGATGTATGTATTTCATTTACACCGGCTGCTGCCTCTACCTAACCTAACCTAAACTATAGGCATTCGGCTCATTAGCATATTTTCGGGTATAAGTACATTCTTATATCCGAGCACGGCGTGACCCGAACCACTTCGAGCCGTTTTCAATGAGTGCGTTGAGTGAGTTTAATATGGGTATTAAACGAATGTATTTTGAGTGTACTCTGAGTACTGCTCTTTCTCTGCCAACGTTTCTGAGCGTTACTTACTGAAAGCTAAGGCTTTTATTGAAATAAAACGATATTAAAAATGCAAACTCATTTTTTTTCTACGTCTACACTTACGATGCTATCGAAACTGTGTATTTTTTTAAGCCTCAACAACTTTACCTCATGCTCAGCTTTCACAGTGTAATATAAAAACAAAAAGCAACACAAGAAGAACACGTGTTTTTCTGTTGCTATCTAAATCAGTATTGCCATAGTAAACTTTTTTTTTTAGCCAGAACACAAAATAAAAATAGCCAAAATATTTATTCATGCATTTAAATAAAAAAACAAAAACTTCGATGCTGATTTTCCTAACTTCGCTTAACTGTATCTTGCTGTAAAACGAAACGAATACTGTCAAATTATTGTATGTATGTGTGTTCAAAAACTAATTGAATTCAGCAACAATTCGCAAAAAGAGCTGTCCATACTGGCCTCACTACAAATATGAAAGAAAGCCGGCTGAGTGAGGTCAGTATAGCCACCTCTTTTTGTGCAGTGTTTCTGAATTAGTTGCAATTTTGAGCACAGCCGTATTGCGTTGTACTTCACGATTGACATTATTGGTATATCGTGTTCACATGAAGGGAAAATTCACCATCGCGAAAAGATTGTAAATCATTTGGGTTAGGACAAGAAAATTATTTGCGCCAAAATAAAAAAAAAAATACCCGAATAAAAAAAATAGCCAAATCAAAAATAAAATCACCAAACAGCCAAAAATTTCCAAATCACCAAAAAAAAAACGCACAAAACAATTACAAAAAACTCGCTAACTTTTCACTGCTGCGCTCTACTGCGCTCTGCTTCATAGCTGTGGCAGATGAGCCGAGTGATTCGGCTGCTTGTGTCGATTATGAGTATTTCGGTATGAGGATAAGAATCAGCAAGACGACAACAACCATAAGTATTTATGAACCGAAAAAATCCAACCTCTCCCGATCCGACTCATGATTTAGAATACTCATATTTATTTCAGCCGCTGCATTATAGCTACGTAGAAGAGAGTATGAGTCGAGTTGCGTGCGCTAAGGGTTGAGTCGGTTTTTGTACTTATTTTTTTTGGATAAACACAGAGTCGCAAAAAAGCTAACCGTTGCAGATCGCTGTTCCAGCCCTGACAAAAATGTATAACAACGAAAGAATAAAGAAACGAAACAAAAGACAAACACAAAATTCAAAATTTATAGACGCAAAGATTTTTGACAAGGACAGACGTGACCATAAAGAATTTCATTTCAATTGCCTTAATAACTTAATATATTTACTTTTTCATTAATTAAATAAACTCAGTAAAAATTTTAACCTTTGCCTTTTATTGCCGTCACATGTGCATTCAGAAGTCTATTTTTGGTTGCATTTTTTTGTTTTTTTTTTCAGACAATCTGGAGTCGCACTATGATGTCTGAATTTACACATTTCTTTGAAGGACACCAACTTCAGCGCCATCTTTATATATAAAAACTATTTGTTAACAAACAAAACAATTTTTTACTTATACTAATGATATAAAACTAGCATGCAAATGAAATTTTTTGTATATATAATAAACTTTTTAGAAAACATCTTCTAAAAGTTGCATTCATTTTAACTGTAATACAATATTATGGTGTCTATAATATCTTCAATGAGGGGTTGCTGTGTATTAATTACAATTCGATTGTAATATATTTTATGCAAAATAGATTCGTTTTTATTAAGCAATTTCATTTGAACACGAAGTTCTTTTTCAGCACGTATGCAGACAGTTTCCACCGACTTTGATGGAATTTTCAAATAACCCTTCCAAAAAGCGCACGCATCTATTGAAATGTCATATCTAGAGAGCGTGGAAATCTGAAAGTAATCACAAAAAATAGCTTAACCCATTCCAGCCTGATGGGGTGAAATATCACCCCTTCATAAGTATTTTTTCTTTTAGCGTTGAAGACTAAATGGTCGGAGCCTTTTGTGTGAAATTTTGCGGATTGAGAGATAATGAATGGGACTTCAATTCTTTCTTAAACCATATTGTGAAATTTTTGTAATTAGTTGCTCTTACCTATGGTAAAAATCCATCAAATATTTTTTTTAGTATTCTCCAACATTTTAAAATTCAAGAAAAATAGAAGATGTTTGAATTTCCAGTAGTTTTCTCCGGAACATGAAGTTTGTTAAGCAATCTATATTCTGTGAAAGTTTGGTATCAGTCGGAGTATTCATCTGTGTATTATAAACGATTTACTTGAAGTGGACAGGCAAGTGTGAAAATTCTGTTTTTTTATTCTGGCGCAAATAAATATAGTTTTTTTATTAATACAGCTTTTTTTAAACATTTAATAATAACTTTTACATTAGTGTGCTGTTTTTTTATTGTCGGAGCTTCGTTATTATGGATTTTGTGTGGTAATTTTTGGATTAAATTGCTTGGGTATTGTCTGGAGTCTGTAATTAGGAGTATTTTTGATAAGTCATCATTCAAGTTATGTAATGGTGCCTTTGATATATAGTAAAGATTCTTTAATGCAGGTTTCTGTAAAATAATTACTTTTTCTCTCTTTGAAATTGATTGTCTGGACTCTGATAACGCACTACACAGTTTGAAATTTTGACGGCCTTCAGTCAAAATTTGGCAAAGGGTTAAATATGTTTGTGGGATAATTTCTTCATAGTTCCGTTTGGTTACATAGTCAAGGAAAGGAACTACGTAACTTTTCACAGCCTACGTTCCCAGACTCTTAGTATGATAACTTAAGCTGATGTAGATTATGCATAGTGTGGGTTAATTGTATTGAAGAGCATAAGCCAGAACTAGGTAATTATTTTCATAGGGAAGGTTGTCCTTGGTTTTTTTTTTTTGTGATGTTAACAGTTTTGTGGAGTACTCGGTTATAGTTTCGTTTTGGCTACATCGCCAAAGAAAGCAACTAAATAACGTTTCAGAGCCTATGTCTCCAAACTATTAATACGGATGAAAAGCCTTGCAATTTGTGTTTTTACACGAAATCTTGGTTATTATGCGTACTAGGAGCATAAGCCAGATCTAGTTAACGCCTTAATAGCATAGAAATTCTTTAAAAAGTGTTTGTCCAAAAGGCTGTTGGGGCGGTTGGAGTCTGCGACAATTTGATGTATAATAACATAGATTTGGAAAGTTCTCTGCTGTTGTAAAGTAGTATATTGGATCAAGTCTATATCAAGTAATTGAATCGTTAAGGAACATTTATGTAGATATCACACGAGCTATGCAATGATATAATAAATGAGTTTATCATTCTCATTTTGTCCAAAATTTGTTAGGATAGTTTAGGGCTAATGCAAAGCTTAGGGCTAATGCAATGATTTGCTACACATTTTTGTTTTACAACACCCTTAAGTGTTTCCACACAGTGAAAACAATGTTTACCATTAATAAAAAAAAAGTTAAAATAATAAAAAGAAATGTTTTGACAATAATATTATAAGCCCCCTTTGCTTTCAATGTACAGAATTTTGGCACACCTGATGCCGGACGGGTGAAATTTCTCTCCATCATTGTCTCAGGTGTTCGGACATGTAGACACCTACAATTTGTTTTATTTCTATTCTAGGTATCCCTCGCTAACATATATGAATTATATATGAACGAAATCGGCCATCGGGAACTATGTGCAGGCAGCAATGGTTTAAATTATATAATATACTCGGGGACTTCTTCGCCCAAATTTTATTCCCTTAAAAGAAAAATATAATCAAAATTGATGAAAAATGTCGGCAAAACGCCAAGGTTTTATTTTCCCTATTTTATATATTTTTAATTGGAAAAAAGATAATTTCTAATTAGAATCCACTTTTTTAACTTATTTGATAATAATAACGTTTGTTTTCAATTTAAAAACACACACGTATGGAAAAACTCACTTGTGAAAGGAAATCAACTTATTCTTCAATTTTTGTCTGTTTGAACAACTTTTCACAACACAATTCTTTATAATTAAATGAAGGTGCACTTTAACCTTTAATTTTTAGCAAATTTTGGCGATAACAATTACTTTTTAATAAATAAATTTCATTTTTCGCAAAGTAAACAAACTTTCAACGCCAAAAAAAATTGCTTCAACACACACACTGTATATGTGCAATATTCCTATTGCTATTCCTATCTTTCTCTATTCTAAGGTATGATTGTAAAACATAAACATGTATTTCTAAAAAGATATTTAGGCTATTCACAGTTTAAATACGCAGGCCTGTTTAATTTACGATTTGTTATTTTTACGCCAATTAACGTAAGCGTATTTTTCTTTGTTGTTGTTTTGCATGCAAACGCAAATACACAAACACACGTGAAGAAAATTAGCCCTTGGACGTGTTTTTTGTGTCTTGTATTTTTATGCCCTATCTACAGCATATATAACAGCGTTGCAAAATCATTGAAAGCAGCAAACACATACTGCGGTGCTCACGTTTCAAAAATAACAAATGCTATAAATACGCTTTGTTAATATACGTTTAAACTGTGAATAGCTTATAATAACACTTACACATCATTTTTGATTCGAAATGAAGAGCTGATCATTTAAACTAAAACGTGCAATTTTTGTGACCAACCAAAAAGTTCCCTCCTTAGGATAAAACAACTTAAGCGAAAGAAGAAAGAAAAAAGTTTAATTTTGCTTTTATTCCCCAAAACTAACCTTTTTAAACAAGTAAATTAATAAACTTTACTTGTTGAGATTATTGAAAAGTGTGCTATTTGTGTGACCCTGATTGTATATCCAACTAGAAAGCCTTCAATACTGAAATATTACTTTTAGACGATTATTTATTACAATAAGTATGTTATTCACACCAATCGTGAAACATTTCGGCTATTCACAGTTTAAACGTATATTAACAAAACGTATTTATAGCATTACTTATTTTTGAAACTGTGAGCACTTCAGTATGTGTTTGAATTATTCAAACACATTGGCCTAAAAATGGTAAATCTTAAATTAAATAGGCCTGCGTACTTAAACTGTGAATTGTCTAATTGATTCATTTTGTTATGATTTTCAAAGAGAATAAATTCTCACGAGCTTCCTTAAAAAAAATCACTATAAAAACTGGTTTCTCGAGACTGAGTTTTCCAATTTAAGGGAGGAAACCTAAGTAACGCTGCGTCTACAGCAGACAATTGTCATAAATATTTCATAATCTGTATTAGTTGTCATTTTGAAAAGTATGTTTAGCAACGAATAGACGTGTTTTTTTGATCGCTCGCCGTTAGTTAGCTTTTCTAAGTAATAGCTTAACCATATTATACCGAAGTGCGGGTAATTGTATAATATCGATTTATCCGTACTGTGCATCTTTGGGAAAACTGCTAACATCATAAGACTCTGATTTTTTAGCAATTTTTGTTGCTGATTGAAAACTAAATCTCAGTGCAATTTTTTCCCGCCAAATAGTCCAGAGCTATCAACTAACACTATGACCACTAGATCGAAAACCTTAAACTCAAAAAACCTGCCTTCAACACCTACGCAGTCTGGCTCGCCGTTGACTAATAACTCACTTCTCACACTAGTTCAACTGGATGACCGACTCAAAAAACAAACTGAAACGCTAGTCAGCAACATGCAGAGCGAACTCAGTCAACTACGCAAAGAGTTTACTCTAAGAATAGAGGAAATTGAGAAAATATGGACGGAAAAAATAAACAGCGTGAGCGGCGCACTAGCTGATGTTGTTGTGCGCGTTGAAAAAATTGAGTGTGATCAACTGGAACAAGAAGAAAGGGAGAAAAGATGGGTGGATAAACTAAACAGCGTGAGTCATTTATTGGATGACGTTGTGGTGCGTGTTGGTAAGGCTGAATGTGGTGCTGAAACAGCTGAAGTTGCTGCGCTAAGAGAAGAGATGTGTACGCTAAAAAAAGCAGTAAATGATTTTGAGCAAAAAAAGAAGTTGCTGCGGATGCCGTGCTCTTTGGAGTACCTATGAGTGGTGAAGAGAACCTGACTTCTTTGTTCAATGAACTGTGTCAAGGTTGATTTATAAGGTTGTCGCAGGGCTCATCGCACTCTCTACTCAGTACCCATAATTGTCAAAACCAGCCAATTTTGCGAATGACTACGAAAGAAAAACGGATGATAAAAGAGAGCACTTACAGATTTTCTATGAGCTGTCAACTTCGATTTGACAATTATGGGTACTCGCTCTCTCCCTTGCGACAACCTTATAAATCAACCTTGAGCTGTGTTTTACCATCGGCTGCAGACCCCCATCGCTCAGGAGTGTGTTTCGCATTAAAAACAATAATAAGCGCGGAATGAAAAATACTCCAATTGTGGTGAAATTTTCCAGCGCTTCTGAGAGGGATGTAGTTCTTCGGTCGGCTGCTCTTTACCGAAGAAACAACCGTAGAGATCTTGCTCTGTGTGATTTGGGACTCAATTCAAACTCCAGCACCTACATAAACGAGAGCCTAACTAAGCGCAGTCGTTAACTGCTACAGACTGCAATTAAACTCAGGCGCAATAATCAGCTGTTCTCTGCACATGCTTGGAGAGGGCATGTTTTTATCAAAAAGTGTGAAAATGGAGAAAGTTTTTTGATAGAAGACCTAGACCAACTTTCTGCTATCGCTCCGGGTGAACTGTATGGAAATGTCGCAAATGACTTCAATATGTAGCGAGACTAAGTTAAGTTTTATTGCTCTTAAAACTACTTTACCTCTTTTCTTTACTATCTACCACTGTTTCTTCCTGATATCTAGCCTTAAATTTTACGTTTTTAGTGACAACATATGTAAAGATATCTGGTTACTTAATTTTAATTTGCATATTAATTTGTCGTTATTTTATGTTTTTAAATATTTTTGTTTGCTTATACTGGTTACTTTTGCTTGCTCTCTCTGTAATGACTGGTACTTATAACAGTTTGTATGGCACTAACGAAAATAATAAGTCGCTTATAAATATTCTATGTAAAAGATATTCTGGCCTTAAAGTAGTGCATTTTAATGCTAGGAGTTTAAATACTAGCAAGTTGGATTACATAAAATTTGTTTTTGAGGATTCGTCTATTGATGTAATATGTGTGTCTGAAACCTGGTTCCGTCCTGAGGTAAATGATTCGGTATATGCAATAAATAACTACAATCTATTTAGACATGATAGGCGGAATAGAAGAGGAGGTCGGTTTCCATCTACTGTCGAAATAGTTTGAAAGCCAAAGTTGTAAATAAATCCACTGAGGGTAGTATTGAATATATTAATCTTTGTGTGTCAGATAACTACACTAAAATTTTTCTGTCTTGCGTCTACAATCCCAACAAAATGCAAAGCTTAAACTCATTCTTCACTGAGCTGTCTGAATATTCGATTGACTATAACTTCTTTATTATATGTGGTGAATTTAATGTTAACATTCTTTGTCTTGATAATATATCTAAATCTTTGTATGATAATGTTTCGTCTGTCGGTCTGTCAATTGTGAATGAAATTATACCCACGCGATTCTGTAGTAATGATGTCCCTAGTCTTCTTGACTACTTTATTGTCTCCGATAGCACATCCGTCTTACTGTTTGATCAAATTTGCTTTCTCTCTGATCATGATCTAATTTTTTGTACTTTTGACATCACACTAACTCGAAGGACTATATCCAAAACAATATCCTACCCGGATTTTAAATCCATTGATCTTCAGGCCTTGAATTATGATGCATGTCTCACCTGCTGGAACGAAATCTGGTTCTGCGCGAGTGTCGGTGAAAAAGTAGCTTCCTTTTCAGGCAACCTCTATGCAAGACATGTTCCTACAAGGACTGTTGTTATTAAAAATGTTTCATGTCCCTGGTATACTTTAGGTGTCCAAAACTCTATCAAAAGACGAAATAAACTGCACAGGATCTGGAAGAATAATCCTACGCCGGAAAAATGGGAAAACTACAGGGCGGCACGGAATGCTTCAGTTTTAATCGCTAGGCAATCCAAAAAAAGGTATTGCTCTAATAAATTGAAAGCATCGCTACCATCAAAGGTACTTTGGAGAAATTTAAAAAATGTTGGCATTGCAAACAAACCAGTATCTGAGTGTTTTCTTGACCCTGATGTACTAAATGACTATTTCTTAAATAATAACCATAGTGTTGGTAGTTCTGAGGAATTATCATCAACCTTTGTGCAACCAAACTTTCAATTTTCCACTGTCAGTGAATATGAGGTCTGTAAACGACTTATGAATGTAAAGTCTAATGCCATTGGGGAAGATGGAGTTTCGATTAAGTTTATCAAACTAATTCTAACTTGCGTAGTTAGTCCAATTACGCACATTATAAACCATTGTATCACAACGTCATCTTTTCCTCAGCTCTGGAAAATAGCAAAAGTATTACCTGTTGCAAAAAAACCAACTGCGTGTGAACCTACTGATTTTAGACCAATTAGTATTCTGTCGTCTCTATCAAAGGTCTTCGAAGCAATTATGGCCGGTCAGATTTCTGATTTTTTAACTACTAATAGCCTATTATCTCCACTGCAATCTGGCTTCCGTTCTGGGCATAGTTGCTCAACTGCCACCCTTAAAGTTATAGATGATATCCGAACACCTTATGATGAAGGCTTAATTACACTGCTCTACATGCTGGATTTTTCTAAAGCGTTTGACTCAGTAAATCACTCCTTACTCTGTCAAAAACTTGGGCGCAGGTATGGGTTTCGTAATAACGCCGTAGATCTCTTAAGGTGCTTTTTGTCGAACAGAGTACAGAAAGTTTGTGTTGGCGATATATGTTCTCAACTTAAGCCGGTATGTAGTGGAGTGCCACAAGGTTCCGTTCTTGGCCCTTTACTATTTTCAGACTTTATCAATGATCTTTTTTTCATCTGTAAATACGCCACTATACATGCCTTTGCTGATGATGTGCAATTATACCTTTCTCGCAGGACTGGTCTCTTGGAGGACTTAAGTTGCAGGCTAAATGAAGACTTAAAGGGTATAAATGAATGGGCCATTCAAAATTGTCTGAAATTAAACTCATTAAAGTCTTATGTACTGCCTATTAGCAAAAACAAAATTTTCTTTGATGATATTCCCGACCTGTTTATAGGAGACAAGAAACTTAAATTAGTAGATAAGGTAAAAAGCCTGGGGTATCACATTAACTCGACCTTAACAAGCACGGATCACATTAATAGCATAGTATGTACCATCTACTTTACTCTGCGAAACCTTAAAATGACAGCTGAGCTTACTCCTGTGGAAACCAGGCGAAAGCTTGTGTTGCAGCTTATAATTCCTATTATTACGTATTCTGAGCTCATCTACAGCAGGCTTGACTCACGATCGGAACACAAACTGCAAGTTGCATTTAATCATGCTACTAGGTATGTCTATAACCTTCAAAGATTTGATCACATTACTCAATTCAAGAAAAGTATTCTTGGTTGTGACATCATTAGTTACCTCAATGCCCGTAATTGCATCTTTTTGCATAAACTTATTCATTCCAAAACTCCTCGGTATCTTTTTGAAAAACTACGCTTTTGCCAGTCGACCAGAAGTAATATTATTATAGTGCCTAACTGGAACTACCTGAACTCAACCAGGCTTTTTTTCGTTAATGCCGTCAGATTGTGGAATAGTTTACCCAGCGTAATTAAATGTATGGCTAGCAAAGGTGGCTTTAGGCAAGCGGTTTTGAATCACTTTTCTTAAAAAATAGTATGTTTTTTTTTTTTATTTTACTTTTTGATAAGAAACCAGATCTCTACTTTCAAACCCCTATTTCTCTTTTTATTTCTTTTCCCTTTCTTCTTTTCTCTTTTATTTACTAATGTATTACTTATACCTCAAAAATGTGTGTTAATCTATTTAATCTTTTCCTCTAATTCAATTAAATGTATTATTTATAATTAATTATGATTACTTAAGTATTCTTTAATTTTAATTATAATATTTAATTCTCATACCAAAATCCTACTCATTGTGTATGCAACTGCCTTTGTACAGCAAAAGAATTTATTCTTATTGTACTAATATTTTAAATTAAATAAATAAATAAATAAATAATAAAAAATTATTGTCGGTTGCAAGGAAATTGTCTGATTATGACGTAGGTGGGCAAGACAACTGCAAGACAATAAATGACATTTGTTTCGTTATTGGACGTTTCCTTTGAAAGCGAATAGAAAAAAGAAAAAGAATAAAAAAGAATACAAAAGCGCTATTTTTGGTTTGCATATAGGTTTTCGATGTGAAAGTTGTGAGATCAAAAAGTATGGTTTTACGCACAAAATTTAATTTGTTTTCGATGGCCAACGATCTCCAAGTGCCACCACAAGCAGCAAAAGAAAGTGCAGGGTTAATTTTTGTTAACATCCTCCAAGTGCCACCACCAGCAGCACAGGAAAAGCAACGCAAATTTCTTGCTCCTTTCGCAGGCCAACGTCCTCCACGTGCCACCACTAGCAACACAGCAAATGCAATGTTATTTTTTGTTAACATCCTCCAAGTGCCACCACCAACAACACAGGATGTGCAACTCATTTTTCTTGCTTCTTTTGTTTCACTTGCTGGTGGTGGCACTTGGAGGGCGTTGGCCTGCGAAAGGAGCAAGAAATTTGCGTTGCACTTGCTTCTGTTGCTGGTGGTGGCACTTGGAGGATGTTAACAAAAATGTTTAAGAAAAATTTAACTAATGCACCGGGAGATCGTTGGCCAACGAAAAAATTTAAAGTGCTTTTTTCTAGTTTTTTAACATTTCTCAGCATTTTTTAAAAGAAAACGTCAAAAATTGTCAGCATACGTCAAATCGTTGTCAGCTCAATTGTCTGCCTGACAATTGAGACAATTGAGCTGCCGACTGAGAAAATGTGAGTGTGTTATTAAAAAATGTGTGAGTGTATTGGGATTGTTAAGACAAATTGTCTGGTGTAGACGCTGGGTAACACACGAAATATAGGCGTATATTTAAGAATTTTTTTTGGCTCAATAAAAAGGTTAATCAATAAAATGTACTTATAAAGGGTGGTTAAATTTTAAGGCCCGATGTTGATTTTGAATAAAACACAAACTATTTAGGAAATTATTCTTCAAAAATTATTAATTTCTTTTTATTATGATAATATTGGTATGGTTCAATTATGTGTGGAACAAAATATTGGCCAAATGGTCGCCGCGACCTCGGCGGCACACCTCCATCCGATGGTCCAAATTTTCGATGACGCAGAGGCATAAGTGAGGTTCTATGCCGATAATGTGCCGAATTATCTCATCCTTTAGCTCTTGAATTGTTGCTGGCTTATCGACGTACACCTTTTCTTTCAAATAACCCCAAAGAAAGAAGTCCAACGGTGTCAAATCACATGATCTTGGCGGCCAATTGACATCGCCACCACGTGAGATAACACGGCTATTGAATTTGTCGTGCAAAAGAGCCATTGTTTCGTTAGCTGTGTGGCAAGTGGCACCGTCCTGTTGAAATCACATATCGTACACATTCATATCTTCCAATTCGAGCCATAAAAAGTTTGTTATCATCTCACGATAGCGAACACCATTCACAGTAGCTGCCTGACCGGCCTCAGCCACACTATCACGAACAGCAGCAATATTTTCTGCAGTACGAGCTGTACAAGCATGCACTGGTGTTTTCACATCTCCTACAGACCCGGTTTGCTCAAATTTTTGCACGATTTTCCGATTGTACGCACATTTGGACGATTAAATTGACCGAAAAAATCACGATATGCATTTTGATTTGAACGCCCATTTTCATAATAAGCCTGAATAACTTTAACGCGTTGCTCGATTGTGTATCTTTCCATGGTTCAAATTAAGTTAGTCTGAAACTGAGAAATGTCAAATCAAATGCAGGTTAAAACTTGACATTTAGGTGTGGTTCACATTCAACATCGGCCCTTAAAATTTAACCACCCTTTATAAGAACTATTAATAATATAAGTATTGATATACAAAATGTAATGTAATTTCGATATATTGATTTTCGCGAAATGTTACGTGATCGAACAAAACAGTTACAATTTCCAGAAAAAAAAGTCACAAACTTATTGATAAAACAAAAAGTAAGCAATATAAAAAAAGTCTACTTGCGTCGATGGATAAAAGTATTTTAAAGATACCGTCAACATTTCAAATCGATCGTCTCAAAAAAGTATTTTCGATAAAAATGCGTTTAAAGTTTTAAGTACTCAAAATTCGTATAATATTTTCATATAGGCGACTGGAGCTCGGGACCGTATATTTAGGCGCCCGCAAGCAAAATGATGCACAGTATAATACTTAGAATAGGCAATTTTTCCAAGCATGCTTATAACATGTTCAGCTTAGCTTAATATGTAAAACAAAAAAGAGTTTTTCATTTAACATGGTCGTTCACACTGCCTGAACTAGTTTCAAATTGGCAGCGGCAGCAGCTTTGCAGACGCTTCCATACTTATCTGTGCCACTCATGCTGTCAATAAATTTTTCAGATACTTGTACAATTGTGTACTGATATGGAAGTGACCAGAATATCTTGCTTTTCTATTTTTCATTACTTATGACTTTTTATTTTGCTTCAAAATCTAATTTGTCTGCATTAAAAGTGTCAAATTTGAAAGCTTTCTTTAGATACAAAAAGCAGACAAAAAAGCTTTTCTGACGTTAGTAATATCAAATTTAGAAACTTTTTCAGATTTGGGTGTGCTAAACAAAAAAAAAAATATTTTTGTAGGGATTGGTGACCGCTAAGCATGGTCATGATTTCAAAGTAGCCCTCAGTACAAATTCGGTTGGACACCACTGCCCTAAAGCATCTTTAAAGCGAAACAAATTTTTTCGAATATTCCAAAATTTTACTAAGGTTCCCCCTTTAATATATAATATATTATATAATATAAAAAAAAAACGAATTAGAGCTAAGTAATACAATATATCATTTATATTAGGAGAATAGGTTTCATCATAATATATGGCCTTCTTAAAATAATATTCTAATTGCTGAACTCATCTTGGGGAACCAGTGTTTTTGAGTGGAAATTCTGTTGACCACTCTGAAGAATTTATTCTCTTTGTAATTTCATAGAATATTTTTTTTTTGACTTAATTATTTTTGAAGGAAAACAAAAAACTTGAATAATTGCGTGCTATTATTTTATTTTAAAACTTTAAAAATCATTTTGTAAAATATCGCTTTGTTAAATTTTTTTCAGACAATTCTTTTAATTTTTTCTTAACGTACTGCAGACCTGAATATTAATATTTCGTTTCTAAATTCGCTCCGAAAGTGAAGTTATAACATGTAGCCACTGGAATATGTGGAAGTACATTATTTTAATATTAAAAAATTTTTGAAGTTTTTTTTGGAGTTTTCCATTCGCCATTAGGCCATGGAAAATTTGCTATAAATTTTTTCTCTGATACAGTAGTTCACTTCAGTTTTTGTGATTTGTCAATATATTTGGTAAATATATATTTATAATAGGAATTTCAGTGGCAGAAATACATACATTAATATATGAAATTAATATATATTTACGATGACTAAAAATTTTTAATAATGTCAAAAAGTAGTTCTTCCATCTGTCATATATCCTGAAACCAAGAACACCTAAGTTTTTTAATAGTTCTAACAGAAATAAAACGACTTAAAAGATTAAATAAAAGTAATGTGCCAATTTCAAAAAACAAGTTTTTGATTTATGTTCAACAGTTTCTCTGTCAGATGGCAATAAAAAACAATGCATTACATTTATGGTACAAGTTATACAGATCGTTTTGTTAAGATGCAAATGATGATCCGGAGTTCTTTATTTATTTATTTATCTTTTGAGCTATGCTCAACTGTTTGTGACAATATGAAATTAGGAACTAAACAATAATTTTTTGACAACAACCATAGATACCAACTTTACAATAAGAAGAAGAATATTATTTTGGATTCCATGAATTACTTAATAAGTTGAAATCTTGAGAAAATGCAGTGTCTACATTTTCTCACTGTTTCAGGTTATACACCTTCTCACGAGCAGCTATTCGCTGGTTCGTCACATACAGCGCTTATATGACAGATGGCTGGTTATTGTTGACTGTCTGATGGCTGGCTGTTGCTGCTGGCTTAATAACGTGGGCGAATTTAGCATATTTCGTTAACTCCTTCCTCTGTTAAATTCAAAACGTCCCTGTTTTGATCACTGATTCTGTTTAAAATTTCTCTAAGGTCCTGCTGTGCGTTTGCTGATAATTTCCTATTCCTGAATTGTTTAACGAGGAAAATTACTATTATGCTGATCATACCAACGGTCGTTACAAAGATCATTATGTTTTTTGCGATTGTAAATCTTCATTAATTGATGCGATGTGGTTAGTATTTTCTAAATGAATTTTGTGGAGATATGTCAAGGATAACTTCAAGGATAACTCATGTGAAAATGTTGAATCCACTTTAGTTGTGAAGGTTGAACCGTTAATTTTTATGGCTGATGTAAAAGCCAATAAATATGTTCCCGATACCGTTAGATTGTGCTGGTCAGTGACGGTAGTATTAACGACTTCGTTCAAGATAATGATTCCTTCGTAGATTTCTTGGATTAGTGGTGAGTGATATGCGGTCTCCGTCGAGGATGCTGCCGAGTTGTTATTCAAAAGTTGCTGCAAACATGATGATGTTGTCGGTTGACAAATTCGGGCGACTGATATGTCGGTGCAGTTTTTAACTGGTCGAATTATGCCATAACAATTTGCTGCTTCACTAATATCTAACTTAACAATACACTCAGTTCTGTTTTTACACGACTTTTACACGAATTTGATTTAACACGACTTAAAAATAAATCTTTAAATTGTGTTTTTACACGCTTTATTTTGATTTAACACGATTGACCCAAATTCTGAAAATAACAATTTTAGTGTTGCCGCGTGCATGCATGCATGCATGTCATCAGTCGTCCCTATTGTATTGTAAGTGTACTATATTGTTTTTTTGCATTCTTTTCTCAGTTTCTGAAATTGTTTTTTTTTTTGCATTCTTTTATAAGTTTATGAAATTATTTTTTTTTCATTCTTTTATAAGTTTATGAAATAAAAATATACGCAAATATTAGCTATAACGCTCCAATATGACTTTGAAAATGGTTTATTGTATTATTTCTACAGATTTGTTAAATTTGGAACCAATCTTCTACTTTTCCATAAGTGCAATGCATTTTTTTACACGATTTTTTTTGCACGAAATCTTTGGAAACGTATCTACCGTGTAAAAACAGATCTGAGTGTATTTTTATCATGACTTACAGGAAAAATCTTTATAGAGTCGCAAAATTGAATGAGTTTGGGAATTTTCACAATATAAATTATAAGTTCATTGTTTTGTAATACTTTTACAGTAGAAACTCTTAAGATATTACTAATGCTAATTGGTACGATTTCAGAGTCGGTTAAATGATTGATTTCAATATTGTCCAATAGATTCTGTCCTGTATTATCGAATTAATCTTTGTTTGTCTGTTCCTGTTTTCTACTAAAATTTTTTGTTTCGTAACCAATAATCCCAATCCTCATGGTCAGGGGTGCCGGCTATTAATTTTAGTGCTGAGCGCAAGAAATCTATTGACCTAGCAAATCTTCTATTGATGCGGATTGCGCTTATAATTCGTCCGATTTCTTGTATTTGTGTGGCTATTATTTGCAAATATTGTGAAATGTTTCCGACCTGTGAAAGTGTTTCCTCTGTTTGCGCTATAATCCTCTGATAGTCCGTCAAGTTAGTCTCGTGAATAAGGTAAATATATTCGTCAAACACTACCAAACAGCTACCTTCCCATTAGTGAGTGCTATGAAATGTGCGGGTGAGTAGTCAATTATTCTGGCTTAGTACTGTCGAAGTAAACATATAATCCTGAGAAGCAAGAGAAAGGAAAAAAAATGGAAAGAGAAGAAAAAAAAACTAAATAAAAATTTAGAAAAAAAAACTAGAAAAAAAAAATTTGTTATCTTAAATTGTTTTTGTGCACTTTTTTCCCATTTACTCGTACTGTTGTACCCAAATCTTCTTGTATTATGCCTTCAACAAACACTTTGCCAAATTTGTTTCCTAACCTTCTATTTCGGTGAATAAACACTTTATCTCCACGTTGGTAGGTTTTATTAATACTTTTGTATTATTTTTAGTTCGTCTTCCGTATAACTATGGAGTATATCTATCGGTTTTTTTCCTGTAACGGAATGGATAGTGTTGTTATATTTTAGCGTTGCTAATAAAATTAAGTCCACTGTATCTGTTATGTCATACTGTGCTTTAAGGCAGCGTTGAGGGTATTCTTTCTACTTGACCATTGCTCTTGCTGTGCATTGGGGGCACGAAATATCGTTCTATGTTGAAGTGATCCCTAAGAAATGTGGATATAGTGTTGGATTGAAATGCTTTTTCGTTATCTGAAACTAGAAGTCTTGTATTTTTAAATTTCAAAAGGATTTGGAAAAGCGCTGCTTTGATATCTAAAGAGGATCGAGAGGTAATGGGTATTGCTGCCGTAAATTTCGAGAACTTGTCCATGCAAGTTAAGAAATGTTGTTTCTGCTATTGCTATGTTCTGGGGTTTCCGTTGGTACTTGTTTTCCAAACAAATTTTACAATTTGCAGTGATGCCTTTAAGCATTTTTTTATGCCCGGGAAATAATATTCACTAATTATTTGTTGTAAGTTCTCTTGCAACGATCGATGTGTGCGATTATGTTTTGTAATTGCTGTTTCTAATTGGTCATCTTTATTTATAATATCAATTACTAGACGCTCGGTGTGAATAAAGTTCACCGAAGGAAATTCTGTCACTAACTTGTCTTGGATGAACGCCAAAGTTTGCAAATCACAATGGATAGCGTTGATGGTATTTGGGTTGATGGTGTCCGTCGGGTATTTTATTAAGGTGTCAGTGGTAGCAAAATTCATGGTGTGCCGGATAAATTTTTGGAATATAATTTTTGTACCTTTAAAACTGCGGGTTGCTCGAGATAAGATAAACTGGTTTACTGGGGATTTTATTGTCTTTATAACCTGTTAGGAAGACATTTCACTGTGTACTGTTACGTCGTCCGAAACTTCTGTCACTGCGTGAATGTATTGCCTGCTCAAAGCATCAGCAACTTTGTTTTCTTTTCCTGGTTTATAATGAAAGGTGGGAGCAAATTCTTCAATAAACGCGCGCCATCTTTTGATGTTGGAGTTGCGATCGGAAATCACGATCGGAGATCACGAAAGTGGAAATCACGAAAGTAAGTGGTTGGTGGTTGGTAAAAATATGAATATTTGTTATTCCATACAAGTAATGTCTCAGAGCCTGTAGAGCCCATACTATAGCTAATATTTCCCGCTCGTTGGTTGCATAGTTTTCTTCTGGAGACGCCTTCTTGTGATAACACTGCTCCCAATGCTACACTAGAAGCGTTGTTGTCAGTTCGAATGGCTTAGTATAGTCAGGGTGTGCTAAAAGAACATCATCAGAGCCCAGGCTTTTTTTTAATTTTTTAAAAGCAAGACAGGCTTCTTCGTCAAATTCTATTTTTTGGTGTTTTGAGTGTTTTGTTCCAATATGACCATTTTCGCCGCGGAGATACTGTGTAAGGGGTTTTGCTATTTGAGCAAAGTCCTTAATAAATCGTCTATAAAATCCTGATAATCCCAGGAATGAACGCAGTGATTTTAATGTTTTGGGTTTTTCGTAACTACGATAGCATGAACTTTATCGGGGCATTTTTAAATTCCTTTTTTGGAGACAATAAATCCTAGGAATTCTACTTGTGGCTAAAAAAATTTAGACTTTTCGGGTGAGACTCTCATTCCTGCTTTTTCGAGCTTCTGAAGTATGTTATTAATGTGCTCTAAGTGTAAATTTTCGTCTGGAGAGTAAATTATGATATCGTCGATGTAAACATGACATATCTTTCCAATGTCTTCTCTTAGAACTTCGTCTATAGCTCGTTGAAAAATGCTCGGTGCATTTTTCAGTCCAAAAGGCAAGCGACATAATTCGTATTTGCCATTATTGACATTGAAGGCTGTCTTCTGTCTATCATCTTGGGCAAGTGTGATTTGATGGAAACCAGATTTTTAAATCGATAATAGTAAAACATTTTAATTTACCTAGATTAGCTAATATCACGGAAGTGTCTGGTATAGTTTATCTGTCAGGGATCGTACATTCATTAATTTTTCGGAAGTCAATAACCATTCGTAATTTCTGTTTACCATTAACATCTGCTCCCTTTTTGTTAACTACGTGAATAGGGGAGTTAAATGATCTTTGGATAATTCCATCTTGCAGTAAGGATTTTATTTCCTCATTGACAAATTCAGCTGCTGAAATCGGGTAAGGGTAACCCCTTGTGTAAACAGGATTTCCTGTTTTTGTTTTGATACAAGCTTGCACTGTAGTGTTATAAGGTAGAGCTCTGTCGGGGTCTGCAAAGGCATTTGCATTTAATGAAATTATAGGTTGAAGGCGATTGAGCAGATGTGGTGGAACTGAATTGAAATCTAGGGTAATTGAGTTGACTTCTTGATAGTTTTGATGCGCCAAAATTTCTTTGCCAGTTTTGTGGTAAAGAATTCCTTTTTTTACATCTATAAATGCCTCAATATTTTTGAGACAATCGCAACCTGAAATTCCGTCGAAATTTTTAAGGGCAGGTAATAGATAAAAAGTTGGTTCAAAATGTTTACTTTACATTCCTGTTCTATAATATTCGTTCCATTTACGGAAATTACTTTAAAGGATTTTACGACTGCTTTAATATTGTTTAGAAAACTATGAGGTTTGATGTAATTTTTTGGTATAGCTTTATCCCCTGACTGCTTAGGTCTATAAGATGGGTGGGAATTGTAATTAAGGTTTTTTGGAGGTGTTAATTGTTGTTGTGGTCTGTTATTTTTTATCAAATTGTCTGCAGCAAATGTTTTAGCAAAGTCGTGTCTTTTTTGATTCGTTTCTAGTTCTTAAGCGGTTGCTAAAGCCGAAGGTAGATCAGCAGGCTTTGCTCATGATATAATGACCAGGTAATATTAATCGCTACTTTTAATCGTTACTTTGGGCAAATTGTGTCAAATAGCAGTATTGCAATTACAGTAAGAAGTAAAGGGGGATTTTTGTTTTTACTTTTGCCTTGATGTCAACATTTGCATATGAAATCGATAATTTTTCTGCTGAAAGGTTATTTCTAAAATATAAGCATTCTTATTTTGTGTGTAACTTTTTAATTAATATATTATTATAATCGTGTGCGCAACATGTGGCGCTAATACAAAACAAGGCCAAGTTTAAGTTTTTAGCAGCGGTTGAGACTTTTGTGACATTCTCACAAAAAGTCTTTAAATTTTTTTAATTATTAAAATACTTTTATTTTATATATAATACTAAACTTTTATTGTGAAAAGTTAATATTTATGAATAAAAGTAAAAGTTATTAAATAAAAGTTATTTATAACTTTTAATTTTAACTCTTATTGGATAGCTTTTATTATTAAGTTCTTTTTTAACCGATATGAATAAAAGTCGGACGAAGTCAAAGAGTTTACAAATACTTTTATTCTTAAATATATTTAATAAAGGTTTTTGAAGACTTTTATTTAAAAAAGTCTGTCATTAGAGTCTTTTGAGACTTTTATATTTTTAAAGTCTTGATTCATCTTGAATTTTTTTAATTTTATTTAAATTGGTTGCAGTTTTTTCCTATAAAGACTTCTATCAAGATTTTTAAACATAAAAGTGTCAAATAACTCATATAACTGACTTTTTGAAATAAAAGTCTTTTAATGCCGGCGATACATTTAGAGGAAAGAAAAAAAGAGTGATACTGAGGTGATAGTTTTAATACAAAGAAATTTGTTTAGGGTTTCAAAATTTTAAAATTTGGTAATATATACATTTATTTAAAAAAAATATTTTTTTTTTTCAAAAACAAATATGGCGCTGGCTACAACGATTGCTGCAAAATATCCCTTTTCGCACTGCGGGCATTGTGCTGGCTCCTAGGTTGACCCGAATATTTTTTTTTAATATTAAAACGTAATGAAAATATCTTCTATCTGCATGAGACAGAATTTTAAAAAAAAACTTCTTTAAAATTTTATACGTAGTTGGAAAAAGAAATTTGCACTTATTATCCTTATTTTTGTTTTAAATAATATCTAGTGCGAATGCAAGATATATAATTAGAGGTATTAACGATGTGGTGCATTATCGTTTTATTGTGTATCTTTGATAAATTTGATATCTGTTAGATATGTTAAATTTCTGTAGGAAATTTTCTTATTATTTCCTACAGTTAAATGATGGTTTCAATTTATATTTCCAAACAAAAATACACACAAAAATTAGCTCATTAAAATAATGCAAAAATTTATTGAAGATTCATTCACCATAACGTGAAAATATTGTATATTTTGTAAAAATTTATAACAAACGTGAACACCCCTATTGTGTGCCGATTTCTAACTTCGGCTAATACAAGAAGCAACATTGTTTCCACCTACTCGCTACATTTTGACACTTTATGCCCATAATGACAGTTTTTCCACAGCTGATTTTTAGCGAATAATACTACCTGGTGATTATATCATGGCTTTGCTGAAAACAATATATCGCACAATGGCCGTCGCAAACCAGAGATAAAAACTCGCAGGGCGTTTTCTCGTGTGCGTTCGTTAAGCACAGAAATTACGTCTTCGTTATTACTATGTATCATCTTATTTTTGTCCAGTATTAAAGTCAGTTGCTTATCCACATTGTCATAATAGTCAATAAGATAACGGTTACATTGGCGAAGAATGCTAAGTTCGTTTTCAAGAACATGAATTGGTCTTCTGTATCTCCGAATAACATTGATCTAACCTTGCTATTATGGCTTTGAAATTAAGGATTGTATTAAAAGAAGAAAGCGTTGCGTTAGCAGAACCGGTTTTTTGTTTCTAAATATTCCCATTGCTATGTAATACTCGTAATGTTCTAAACCTTCCGTGTAATAGTTCATGGAGAAATGAGCTGCTTCTCGCCAAGCTGGATATGCTGAAGCATTTCCGTTAAATTCTGGTATAGATTTATGGCTTCATTTTGCATTCCTATCCGATCAATCGTTTCGTTCAAAACAGTGTTCGTTCGTGTTTTTGAAATTTGTAATTCGAACAGAATCAAACAACGATAAAAGCTGATCAGCCAACTAACGATGCCGTAGTACAGTTACATATTTGCAATATGTATTTCTAACGAGCACTGAAACTACGAATCCAAATGTCAAAATCAAACGAACACTTTTATGCTATCGTTGTGGTTGCAAACGTTAAAAGAATGGTTAAAGAATTGAAAATTCTGAACCTAAAGGTAAATAAATTATGAAATATATAAATATATACAGTGTTTGAAGGCTGTGAAGCACTCGAAATACATTAAATAAAAATAAAAACTGCAATAGCTGCATACATTTTATATTGTTATGTCAAAAGCAAACACACAATCACTGAAAACAAAAATAATGAAAAGCAAGTCCGCAAACCTCTTAATTCCTCAAAGTTTATTTATTGAATACACAAACCGGACAAAACCAAAAAGCACTGCCAACATATAAGAAACGAAGCAACATATTAAAAACATATCTGACAAAATACAGAAAACTTCCCTAGTGTTTGATATGGCAGTGCCACATTTGACAACTGCTTGTGTATAACAGTTTGAGTGTACATATCAAAGAAAAGCTTGACGAATGAGCCAACGATAAGCTTCGTTCGAAATCAAAGAAATAAAATATAAGGAAATGGTGTTTCTCACACACACAGTGTACGTGTACTGCGGCTTTTTTTCTGATTTTTTTCTGACAGTTGCGATCTTACTGCAAAACAAAACAAAGTGCCCGAGCAAAACATTGAAAAAATTAAATAAAAAGCGATTATAATTGCTAAAATATATTGAATTTATAAATTCAATACAACAAAGAACATTTTAATTATGCGTTGTGCTATGAACAATTGTTTAAGTTTCCAGAGACTGAAGGAAAAGCTGGTTTCATTTCACAAGTAAGTATTTTGCAATTGTGTTCAAACAATTTTTTTTTATTTAGAATTTTTTTAAGAAATTAACTTTAATTAAACTAAATTGGTTGCAGGAAACTGTTTTCCAATTAGAAATTCACAAATTTCTAATCAGAAATTAGAGAAAAAGCATTTATTGAAATCAGTTAACTTCGCGCCATTTTTGCGAGATCGAAAATGTCAAAACACAAAACGTACTACAAGGGCGCATTTATTTTTCAAGGGCGCATTAATTTTTCATGGTGGCATATATTTTAAGGGCGCATTGTCTTAAATGGGAAATATTTTTGTATTCATTTATTTATTTAATTTTCAGATTTTCAGAATTATTAATTTTTTTGATTTTGTGAAGTTATTATATATGAAATAATTATCTAGAAAAATTGATCCAGTTCCTACATGCAGTAAAAATTCGGTTGCAGAATTAGATGAAATTAAATGTTCAAATAAAGAATATTTTAAAATTTTACAAAATATTCAGATAATGCAGCCTGGGGAGAATGTATTAGAAATGGATCGAAAACCAACTACAAGAACACTAGAATGTGTTGAACTCACTACACACGTGAGTAGTGTACTCTGTCAAAATGCTTGGATCAGAAAAATAATTATGATCGTTTAAGAATGAACAACTTCCGTAATCAATACTATATTCAACTTCGCTATTTGCATTATTTAAATTATCGTTTTTAACAGGATAAGTGGAACTTATATTTAAAATAGCAATATTTTATAAATTTAAACAATTACCTACGCCCGCTTCTCTAATTCTATATCTGATTATTATATTTTTATAATCGGATTGAAACTGATTAACGGATGGATTATCGTTTCGGTCTAAACTAAATAATAATTCAATATGGTACTGATTAAGTTTATAGAAAGAGATATATACCAACTTTTTATTAGCTATAAACCTTTCATAAATTACCCCAATATTCATTAAGCAAGTTATGATATCTAAGAATCCTGTTTTTCTTTTGTGTAGTATAAGCAACTGCCCATCAACTGTGTGAAGCTTGCTTATATAGGGAACAACATTTTTGGAAAATGAAATCAAACTAGCTATATTTTCTTCGCAAAGCGCCTTTTGGAAACCAAATTTTCGAATACTTCTACTATTCAGTATATCGAAGACATCATTCATTTGCCTAATAAATTCAACTGTAGCTTCACTGTCTTGAAATTCTTGTAAAAAAATGACATCTCTACAAAAATCCAATGCATCAGCTACAGATTTGAAGAGCTTGCACGGCAAGCCTGACTTTCATTTTCTGGTCTCTAAAGTATATATGAGCTCTTCTAATCTTTGTTCCTTAATGCAATTCTTCTCTTTCTTGTAGCTCTACAAGCCTCTGAAGATAGTGCCACTTAATAGCTTTGTTTTCAGAATTTCTAAACTCTTTGATATCTTTGATAAAGAGTTCCTTATAAGCTTAACCATATGACAGGGGTCTGGTAATATACAAAAAATGCCGTTCAAAGAGTCTAGGTGAAAAACAGTGTCCGTACTAATGCCACTTAGGTCTGCGCCTAATAATCTTGATTCAATAATAGGTGCGTTTTTTTGGCATGGCTATATGCGCTTGTTCAAAAAAACGCTTATCGGCGCTTAGCATTTTCTCGTCAAAACTTGGCAGCATTGCGATCCATTTGTCAAATACTGAGTATTGTTATTTACAATATTGACATTTTGAAAAAAAATCTCAAATTAATATAATATTATCCGGAAAAATATTTGTGATCAAATGGATTCCTCGGAGGAAACACAAGTATTTATACAAGCAAATTTGACTGTAATGAAATCAAAGACATGTACTTATATAACCAAATTTTTATCTATTCAAGGCTTGGGCTTTTTTCTTAGAGAGCTCAAGAAGTAGCATTCGCTGCCACGATGAACGACAAATTGAAAACATTTCTAATTTAATATCTTCGGATTCTTCAACCTCCAGTTCTGAAGAATCAGAATGTAATTCTCATCCAAAATGCAAAGATTATGTAGCAGTGATTGATTCATTTAGCAACGAGGACTTTAAGTGCCATATGCGACTGCAGCGGCCAACTGTTGACTACCTAATAGGTATGAATGCAATCTTTATTTTGGGTACATAAGGTTAAACATTTTCTTCCCTTAGAAAATTTTTCACAGTCAGAGTTCTTGCCAAAACTTGTCCATGGAGGAAGATCAAAAATAGGAAGTAGGACAACAATTTACATGTACATATGGTACATCAGCAATACGGTAACTTTTAGACAGCTTGGTAATTTGTTTGGGGTATCAAAATCATCTGCGTGGGTTGCTGTACGTCGCGTGACTTCTTGACTCATTTCGATTGGACACGAGTTTGTTAAATGGCCACAAGGGGCTGCTGCAGAGAAAACGAGCAAAAAGTTTGAGGAAAACAAAAAATTCCTAATGTGATTGGAGCTATTGACTGCGCACACATAACAATAAGAGCACCAAAAGTTGCAAAGGAAGATTATTTTGACAGGAAACAAAATTATAGTCTGGTTTTACAAGCAGTTAAAACTTATCTTCGGCAGCTTTTGTTTTAAGCTGCAGCTTAGCAGCATAGTAGCACTCACGAGGAGACTTTCTCTTAATGCTTCGAACAGCAGCGGACGTAGAAGGCAAGTCAGGATCTAATACTGGCGATGTTGGCACTTCTATTGGCTCAAATAGAAACTCTACTTCTACATCTTCAGAGTTGAGGCTTAAGTTTGGGTCTGAATGACCGCCATTAAGACACGAAATGGGCCCTCTTCCCAGGTGTATCGTATGGGCATTAGAAATTAATGGCTTGCTGCCAAATATTTCCTCTAATTCCTCAAAATAGGGGGGTATGCATGGGGTAACGCCCGTCTGCTTCGCATTATCTTTAGCACTTTTGTATGCGGTCAAGAGCGTCCGCATTTTACCTTCCAGTGCTGTGGCTGAAGTACTAGAGTCCTGAAATGGATGAAAATCTATTATAAGCACAGCATAATACAATACACTTGTAATTGCTCACCGTAACACCTTGGGATACCATGTCTTCAAGAATATTGTTGTAAGCAAATTTTTTCTTTCTAGCGTGACTGAATTCTTCCTTTTTACTCAGATAGCATCTTAGGAGACCTAAAGTTTCTTCACGGCTCCACTTTTTCCGTTTATTGCTAAAGAATAAAAGACTTATGCTATTTATGAATATATTTCATTGACAAAATAGTCATATAAGTTTTATATCTCACCATTCATTTTTGGCCATTTCTCTGCTCATAAAATTAAAATTCAATTTAAATTGATGTTTATGTTTATCTAATAAGAATTTTTTCATCGATGTGACATAAACATAGTTGTTTTCCAAAAAAGTGCTGCCAATAATTACGTAAAGTATAATTTTTTTGATTTGGCAATAGTGCTTCTATCACCGACTACGAGCTAAGCGGATATAACTATCCTGTCTTAGCTAAGCAATTTTTTGTATGAAAAATGTTGTTAAGCGGATATAGCGATGCCAAAAAAACGCACCTAATGTTAGTTTTTTTGTTGTGTTAATATTTTTCATGTTATAAGCTTTTGATTACTATTGTTGTTGTGTTGTTGTTATTATTAAGCAATAAGCTATATATAAGGGCTATTAGTTTATTATATAAGTAGTTGCATGAATATCAAATTTCTTATATAAATGTAAAACAAAGAATTATTTTTGTAATATTTAGTTATTATGTAATAAATGTATATATCATAAATCATTGACTTAATTTTTTACATACATATGCAATACTTAACATTTCATATGAAATTCCAATCAGAAAAATCGCGCCTAGCTGTACGCAACAGCCGAATACGGCCCTGAGTGAATGTTTCTGTATTAGTGTGAACATACACTAGTAAGAAAAATGCCTCACTTTTATTCGAGAACACCACTTCCTTATCTCTTATTTCTATGTTCGAAATATGTACATATTTCCGCTTGAATTCAACATCGTTCGCATAGCCATCGTTCGTTGAATGCTTCGTTAGGAATACAAAATAAGGCTATTAGTTTGGATTCCGAATTACTTAATAAGTTGAAATCTTGAGAAAATGCAGTGTCTACATTTTCTCACTGTTTCAAGTTATACACCTTCGCGCGAGCAGCTGATCGCTGGTTCGTCACGTACAGCGCTCATATTACAGATGGCTGGTTATTGTTGACTGTCTGATGGTTGGCTGTTGCTGCTGCACTCAACGAAAAATTCTTGGTAAAATTGATAAATAACTTTTGTTAATCTTTAACAAAACCGAATTGTGCACTCGATTAAATTTTATAATAAATGCTTAATTTTTTATCAATTCGAAAGAAACTTATCCATTTGATGAAAAACATAATAAAACGTTAACTAACTGAATGTGTTGATTTGAAAAAATGTGTTTTATATTTTTGAAAAATGCTTTTATCAACTTGATAGAAACTTATCCACAATAACAAAATAGTCAGTTAGTCGGTATAAAATTTTATAATTTTTGTAAATAGAGTTAACAAACTCACTTCGTTGGTTGATAAATAGGTTTGTTGTGCTGAAGAAATCATTTATAAAATTGATAATCGCCTAAGTCAAGCGGATAAAATTTTAGTTTCGTAATAATGAAATGAATTATCAAATCCAAAAACGTTCAATTATTACAACAAAAAAAGATGTCTGGCATTTCGATGGCGTTATTTGTTGTTCGCAGAAATTATAAAAAGAAGTTTTGTGAGTTGTCTACTTTTTATTTAATATGTTAAATTTAATAAATTTTGAGAAAAATTATTTCTAGAACAATTCAGTGGAAGTAAGGAGTTTGCTTAATAGTTCTACAGCAACGTATAATGTTATAGATTTGAATTATTTTTTTTGAAAACTAATGTAAAAATTATATTCTTAGTGGTACATTTCTAAGGTCCCTATTATGAATTGCAACTCAATTATTTAACTATGTAGATTTAATTTAAGACTTAATTTTTTTCGTGTAACGTATTACATATATTTCAGCTGAGCGATTTAGTTTGCCTTAATCTTTTAAGAATTTTCCAACTAGATGGTTCAACTGAAATGTATGTAAACGCTACACTAAAAAAAATTGAGTAAAATCTACATAGTCAGCTTAGCTGAGTTATAAATCATAATAAGGGCATAAATTTGATTTTGTAATATTTAAGATTGCTTGAAATATTAAAATATTTTATCGAAACAACAAATAATTTTTGTATGATTGATAAAAATATATATTTTCAACATAAAAGCATTTCTCTATTCAACAAACCATTTTTTCAGGTGGAAATATTGTTTATTCATTTTGACAAACTCTTTTATCAAATGTGCAATGCAAACGCGACATTCTTGATAAAGGCTTTTCTCAAATCAAAATATCCGTTTATCAACTAAGCAAAATAAAAGTTTGTTAATATGATTACAAACTCTCACCTTCAATCCAATTGACAAACGCTTTTGTTGACTCTACACTGACAAAAAATTTATCAACTTGACCTAGGAATTGGTCAATGTGAACAAATACTTCTTTGAGTGTGGCTAAATAACGTGGGCGAATTTAGCATATGTCGTTAACTTACACATTAGATTAAAAAGTTTATATAAAAAATTGAAGTTGATAGCTCATAGAAAATCTGTAAATGCTCTCTTTTTTCACCCGTTTTTCTTTTGTATTCATTCGCAAGATTTGCTGATTTTGACAACTATGGGTTCTGAGAAGACAGTACGAACAGTCCTGCGACAACCTTATAATTCAACCATGGCAAAAACCAATGGGCAATAATAATTTTCTGAAAATAAATGTTTAAAATCACAAAACAGCGATTTATATCATTGTAAATAGATTTGTCCTAATATATCCGTTTTACCCTTCAAATAATTTCCTTTCTTATTATTTGTCCCGCATTTATCGATAATACAGCAATGCTAAAATACATTTTAACATTCGAGGTCGGTGTGGTGAATCTCCTTACCCTATCTTATTATTGTATCATGCATCATTATACCATGATTCAATTATTATAAGGTTATCCAGATATTTGACGTCTTCTCACAAGAATAAGAATGTATACCCTTATTTAAAGAGGAGAGCAAAAGAGCAATTATTTAATGACATAAATGTCCCGCAGTTGCATGAATATCATACTTTTTCGTAGTACAAAATATTAAATATACATTTGACTACTACGTTTTCTACTACCTGTTTGTTTTGAACATGGATGAATTTTTGATTTAAAACAATATTGAAAAAATTTAATTTGTGTATGCAAAACACATTTTGCAAAGAATTTGTATGAATATTTTGATTATGTTTTTGAGCTTTGAGCTAAAATAAGTAAAAAACAAAAGTCAGCTTAGAGGTAAAATTTATTAAAAATACGTTTTTTAATCTGTGATACAGAGTTTTGAAACCATTTGCTTAACCAAAGTGATGATTATTGTTATTTCTACATTTATATTAGGAAAAATCAATCATACCTTTTTTCCCTCTTTTGACAAAAGATATCTAGTTTTGTTCACACAACGCAGAGAATAATACAGAAAAAAACAATATAAAATTAAAAATAACAACGTTAAATTAAAATTCAACAGTGACAAAAGTAGAATTAAGTTTGAAATTTCTGAATCAAAAATAGTATTTTTAATTTGAACATGAATTTCCTTTTTATTCTGAAATTGGTTATTGTTAGAATAAAGATGTTTTATTTTTTAGTACGGAAATCCAACGGCACTGCGTACTTTTGCGCTTGCTCACTGCCGAACACATACGACGTCTTAAATATCCTACATGTTGAAGGCTTTTTTATTTTAAATTATTTAACACTAGTTCGAAATTAAAAATATCACATACTAAGACTTAAAGTAATTTGAGATAAATGACGCTACAAAAATTTAAAAAAATTTCCATAAATTATTTTTATGTCAATAAATTTAACTAAAATATTGCACACTTGATTTTTTTTAACATAACCACAAGCATGTGGAAAAAGTACTTTAAAAAAAAACAGCAGAACACTGAATCATACTTTTTTTTGGGACTACCACACAACCCTGGCTGTCATTTTTTCAAGAGAGTAAAAACATTTTTGTGTACATAAAATCAGGGTATGTCCATGATACAATGATAAGGTAGGCCCGCTGCGCTGAGTGCTCTCACGCGTCAACGAAGAGTGGATAATGAGAAGCAACATTAATGTCAAAACGACGAATTTCGTAGAAATTGCAAATGAAAAAAATATTTTATGTTTCCAAGTTGCAAACAGTGCGGTCGCGGGTGTTAAATTTGTGCTAATTTGAGTGAAAATATTATATAAAAAGCGTAATAAAAACTATAAAATGTGAAAGAAGTCTTAAAATTGCAAAAAAAAACCTGTAACAGTTTTAACCTAAAAACAACTGCGAAACGTGAGCATAAAGAAATTCGCGATGAACAGCTGATTTTGACATCAATGTAGCTTTATTCTGCTTTCTACTCCATTCCTCTCCGTGATGACCTTACCTTATAATTCTGCCATGGGCAATGTTCATTAATATAGGTTAAGTCACTTGAGAGAAAAGCACTCTTTTTCTGCCTTTGCTCGAACTGTCAAAGTAGCTGTTAGCTAAAAATTGTACAGATTCAGGTTTTTTTTTTCTTGATGTTCTTTTATCCATTCTGACAGTTCGACCGAGCTTCTCTCAAGTGACTTAACCTGTATTAATAAACCTTGGCCATGGGTATGTCAAATATCTGGATAACCTTATAATGATTGAATCATGCATTATACCATCATTATACCATGGCAGAATTAAAAGGTAGGCTCAAGTTGGAGTAAAAAGGTGCTGTATGTCAAAATCGGCTGGTCCATGGTAGAATTATAAGGTAAGGCCGACTCAGAGAGGAATGGAGTAGAAAGCAGAATAAAGCGAGATAGATTTCAAAATCAGCTGTTCATCGAGAATTTCTTTATGCTCACGTTGCGCAGTTGTTTATAGGTTAAAACTGTTACAGGTTTTTTTTGCAATTTTAAGACTTCTTTCACATTTTATAGTTTTTACTACACTTTTTTTTATAATATTTTCACTCAAATTAGCACAAATTTAACACCCGCGACCGCACTGTTTGCAACTTTGAAACATAAAATATGTTCTTCATTTGCAATTTCTACGAAATTCGTCGTTTTGACATATATCTTCCTTCTCATTATCCACTCTTTGTTGATGCGTGAGAGCACTCAGCGAAGCGGCCCTACCTTATTATTGTATTATGGGCTGGTCGAATTTTAGTTTTCTTATTGTTGTTTTTGCCTTTATCTTTTGACGTTAAGCGTTCTCACAGCTTTGTTGTTGCAAAACTTGTTGTTTGAGTATCTATTTAAATGTGAGCTTACCTTATAATTGTATCATGCATTATACCATGGCATGGCAGAATTATAAGGTAAGGTCATCACGGAGAGGAATGGAGTAGAAAGCAGAATAAAGCTACATTGATGTCAAAATCAGCTGTTCATCGCGAATTTCTTTATGCTCACGTTTCGCAGTTGGTTTTAGGTTAAAACTGTTACAGGTTTTTTTCACATTTTATAGTTTTTATTACACTTTTTATATAATATTTTCACTCAAATTAGCACAAATTTAATACCCGCGACCGCACTGTTTGCAACTTGGGAACATTAAATATTTTCTTCATTTGCAATTTCTACGAAATTCGTCGTTTTGACATTAATGTTGCTTCTCATTATCCACTCTTCGTTGGCGCGTGAGAGCACTTAGTATCATGGGCCTACCCATGGTAGAATAATAAGGTAAGTGCAATTCAAGGTATATTTAACAAGGTAGTGTCGTCTCGGAGCGGTGGGTACCGCACCTGTCAAACACATAGAATATTATAATTTGCAAATTGTGTTATTTGTTTTGGTTTTATTCGTAAAAACCTGATTTTGACAGGTGCGGTACCCAGCACAAGAGAGAATTTTAACTACTAACACTACCTTGTCTTATTCTACCATGAGTGCAATTCGGAGAGCAAATGACGACATAGAAAAACATTGGCGTAGGTATAATGTCACTTTTGACATTTGCCATTTACTCGTTCGGCTATAGGAATGTATAATTTGCTTGTAACCGTATATCTCAATTGAGTACCCAGATTTTATGTGAGAAAACGTAAGAAAAGTGATTAAAAACCATAAAAAGTTAATAAAACTAGCCGTGTTATTTTATATAAATTAAAAAGAACAACAGTGTGTTATTTCTGTGCGAAGCGACTCGCCTTTATTGCTGCTGATCTTCTAATGATAATTGCAAGATTTCTAGATTGGCTGCTACCATCAAGTTAGAGCCAGTGTATTCTTAACGTCTCTCCTATAGATCAAATACGAAAGATCAAACTCTGCCTTTTGTTCGTTGTTGTTGCGTAGTGAGTTCAGCGTATCACTCTCGCCTCACGATGGATCATGAATACTGGTAATACTGGTGTGGACAGACGTATTCGAAACGACTTATGGTACGTTAGCTTTACGCATTGTTCTTCGGTTAGTGCAGTCTCTCTCGCTGCACTAAATGACCTCCAAATGTTGTTGCCAAGTGGAGTGCTCCAACATACGCATATCGTGAACGCCAAAACGTTAGATTAACGTTTTAGAAATGTAGCCAAAATGAAATACATGGGGATCAGTGACAGAGTGTAACCTGCATCGTTAACTTATACAATACAAAATGAATTGTATTTTAATTGTAAATGAAGCAAATACAAGTTAGCTTCTAATATAATTTGAACTCGACTACTTACTTCGATTGTTCGGTAACCGATTTATTTACATCGCTTTGTACGGCTGCTTTCAACTGTCAAAATATATTTTGACAAAGTAAATTGCAGCTGGAAAAGTTAAAATATGTTCTTTTAAAAATAAAGCTGCAAGTGTTTATTTTATTTAACATACTTGTGCCAATCATTAAGATAAAATATTTACAAAGCCTCAAAGAAATTACCATGGATGTGCCCAAACATTTGTGCCTAGCAATCTCATCGGATAACGTCACGCTAAGTATTCATGGTAACCTCTACTTACGTATCATTGATCCACACCAAGCTTCTTATGGCGTTGAGGATCCAGAATTTGGCATAACACACATATCTGGCTTTGCGTCGTCACAATGTTAGCATTGTGGACTCCATCCATAAGGTAAGTAAAGCTTTGGAAATAGCGTATCTACGTTACGAAATAAGAGATATTCCTTTTACATACCAGATCACATGAAGCTATGTAGATGGCAGTGAAAACTGAAAGACGAAAGCGTGCTGTTATTTTAGAGCATGCAGGTGTACGTGAAGCAAATATTAATGCCGCGGAGGGAAAACGAAAATCCAAAATTCTTGCATATGAAACTGAATGGCAGGAACACATCAGCAAAACAAGTGGTGAATCAGTGGCAATGTTAGCCATAGCTGATGCGCGTTGTAGAGGATTAGTTGCTGTTCTAAAGTCGCTGGTTACTGCGGAAGGACACACAAAGCTTGGCCAAGGCACCGTTTTGTTTGTGGAAAGCCGGAGTTAGTTAAGGATATTTTTTTCGATATTTGCAATTAATTTAAAATTCTCTTAAGATACATACTTGAGAAAAAATCAAAACAATTTTACTACTAAAGAACACTTACCAGCAAAACAATAACTATAAATAACAACAGTTGCAAGTACCAGGACAGCTACAAGCAACAAAACAATTACCGCCTAACCAACAGTTCCCAGCTACACTCTCGAAGGGTGAAAATGTGCAACTAGTTGTCATGGATACTTCTTTGCTTTGCACTGGATGCTTTTCATGTACCCTAATTGAATATGTGCGCTAGAGATAATTTCAGAGCAGAGCGAACTTCAGACATATCCGATTGTGAGATAAAAGGTTTGTCTAGTATCAGGAAGTAAAAGTAGCAAACATTTAATCAAACTTACTTTGCAGGCCTGCCGGAACATTGCGATGCAGATATGGTGTCTAAGCTAGAGCAACTTATACCAAATGGCAGTATTATTAAATGTGATTCTGTTGAAGTTTATGGAGAAGATTCATCTCACGTTATCAAAGTTAACCAAATACCAAGAGCGCTTGTAACGGCCGGATTTTTGGATTTGCAGAGCTTAAGAAATAAAATTTTAATTAGGTAAATAGAGAGAACACACATTACTAAAGTATAATGCATTTTTTTTTTAAAGTTTAAATTGAAAATAATCTGTTTTGGTAAAACAAAGCTAAATCGTCACATACATAAAAATTAATATGGACTTTCTAGAAACACAGTAAGCCCGCAGGTGGCGTTGCAAATTGACGTAAAAAAAAATAATACTTTTCCGGTGGGACAAATAAATCCTACAGAAAAAAAAATTAAAAAGGTTTGTGGTTAATTTAAAAACCTAACTCTTGGGATATGATAAAATATCATAAATTTTTGGGCTTTTAACTTTGAGCTCAAAATTTTTATAATTCAAAAATTAAGGGCCCTATTATGAATTACAATTCAACTAAGTTGACTCGATTCAACTCAATTGTTTTCGTTTAACGCATTACTAACATTTAGTTGAACCATTGATGAACGCACTTTTAAGCATTTCAACAAATCACAAATGAATATTTGAAGTAGTCTGTCCGCCAATTCATATTTGCAAAACAGCTGATTTTGACAGTATACCTACGCCATTGTTATTGTTGTGTAGCAGAAGAGAGGGTGATTCTAATGCATCTACCTTATAATTGTATCATGGGCCTACCTTATCATTGTATCATGTACCATGGTATCATGCACACAGCCTAATTCACTCTATTTTTACGTCTTTCGAATTATGACGTTATCGAAGAAAGCTAGAAGTGTGTGAATTAAAAATTTAATTGTGAATTAAAATTTAATAATTTAATATTTTTACTAAAATGGATCTAAATGGACAATAGTTATTTTGCTAAAATAATTGAAAACATAACTCTAGAAATTTTATATTTAGAGATTTTAAACTTTGTGTGAAGCTTCTTTTCTCCATGTAGATAATTTTTTTATGTTACAATAAAATCATTGGTTAAAAACATTTCATTCTATAATAAAAATAACATAAACTTAACCTGATAAAAAATACAACTGCTTTTTATTAATGTCATTGACTGAATTTACATTACGTTGCATCCACTCGAACCATTCTTTCCGATTTGATCTGTGGAATTGGATTTCTTAAAAAATTCTTTGCGTTTCTGAGAGGAAGTCAACCTGCCTAAAGAATCGGAACTGGTCTGGCGCATAATGCGTTTTCCATCATGCGGATATTGTTCCATAGACCAGCTAGGATTGGGATGTGTGATGTTTTTAGTTTGTGAGCTAATCAGTAAGCCATCGGGTGCGTTTGAAGACACAGATGTTTCTTCAAGCATGAATGTTTCTGACTTTCTTTTGGTATAATTTGCAGAATAATCTGAGCTTGACGTGGACGATTGTATAAACTGATTGAGCAGGTAGAGATGAGGCTGCAGTGCAAGCATAAAATTGCGATAGACTGAATTCTTGGCAAAAGTCCAATGAGTGATGTGTGTTAGCGCTGATTCAATATGGTTACAAGTTGCCAGACATTCCGAGCGTATGACAACATTTATAATGCGTCCAATAGAGGCAGCATCTTGGAGTAGAATAGAAAGCACCAGTGCATAGTCTATACAATTGGCCTCGATAAAGAGCTGCAGCAAGTAGCGCATCTTCACAGCAAGTTTTTCCGGCAGCAACTTTATGTTTGTGTATTGAATGTTTTCCGCACAATCAAGTCCTAACGTAAATGCAGGCAAAACGTCATCGTTCAACGTCCTGTAACAAGGATTTTCGAATGAGATTTGAGAGTTCGATCGCGATCGTAATTTCGAGAATTCTCCTATGGGTTGATTAACTGCCGACTGAGCTGGCAGTGAGGAATATTGTAGCTCCTCGTGTTCCTGTATTGCTGGTATGAGGTATGCTGCTGAATTTCCATTATTTGTACTTGTTGGGGTATCCATTAGCGCTAGGCTAAAGTAGCCAGATTCTGATGTCTGACTTGATGTGTGTTGAATATGCTTGATCTGAGCATGTGGAATGCTGGTTAGGTCCATATCAGAGTCGTGATGAAAATTTTCAGAGGTATTGACGGAGAATGGTGGCAACAGTTTAAGTTCCTTGTGTAATGTGACCAAAGTGTCGACAAAGTTTTCTAGCTTGGCTGCTCGTTCCTTCTCTTGTGAGAGCCAGCTAACAAGATGAAAATCCAGAAAAGCGCTCATATAGCCAAGCTCTATTAGTTTGCATTTTTGTAGCAAAGCACGAGCATGGCGCTGCAAGATGGATTCAATGAAAAAGGTTTCCTTCTTTTCCTTGGTTGAGTTGCTGCGTTCAGATTTCCTGCGCAAAACTGACTGTCCGCTGACATTCACTGAGGTTGATCCGCCTTCATTGGCAACCACATTTGAGGTGGAAGGAGCCACCACAGCCGTTTTCTCTTTTCCTACTTTAGGCAAATTGGCAATAACAGTTGTAGAGAAGCTGCGTTCACGCGCAATTGGACCCAAGATGAGGTTGAATACCTCTGAACTCTGATTTACCTGGGCCTGGTTCTGCGCTGGTGGTGCAATTTTTACATTAACGACCATGGAAGAACGCGGAGAGTCGATCTCATTGGGATCGATAGCCTTAAGAAAGCGTATCAAATCCTTGGCCAGTTCCCATTTCCTATTCTCCAGCGATATATCAAGCAGCAGGGTCGCATACTGTTTGCTTATAACGGATGGTTCAAGATTTTGCAAAATGATCAAATAGCTTGCGGCAGTCTCCAACTCTTCGGACTGCAAGCACTGCTGAAACAGATTCTTAGGTTTTCCCGCCATTGAGAAGAGATAAGGCCAAAGTGCAATTTCCGTCTTCCGTGCACACTGCACAATAGTTTGCATGTAGACCGGAAATTCACGTATAAAATCGAGTATACTGGGAAGCAGAGCATCCGGTATGGGGTCTTTGCTTGTGGCCTCTTCTTCGAGTACTTCGTGCAGCAGCAGTTCCAAGGCGTGTGGGAAGTACGGCAGCGCACGACAAGACTTAGCTATCTCCCAGGCACTGTAGCCGAGATTGCGTTTGATTAATTGACGTAGTATTTTGTGGAGATACACCTGCGACTTGCGTTCCAACAAACAGAACGGCATGGAAAAGTGCGAATGTTGCTCATTGGTGTATAACGTGGTCTCATTTTCCACACCCAGTACGATGACATTATCAAAGAGTATAACAAGGGGATACAACTTCAAGGGAAATGACAGCATGATACGTTTGGACATAAATGTGTGCAGGCGTTGGGGCGCATCACGCACCTGTTCATTGAGCGGCGGCAAGATGGGAAGCCAAACACGCATGCCGTGAGCGCCCGAGTAGAGCCACAAGCAGTCGCGCATAGGACTCTTATCATAGGCATTCGATAGCCAGAACACCTCCACGCAAGAAGCCAGACAAGATGCCATAAGCGAATTGATAACGTTACTACGCATGTCACGCTGAATCATGAGAATGCGTCCGCAAACATTTACAATAATTGTTTCCGCCGCAGCGTTGGACTCGGCTATTTGCGACTTTGTGGTTAGGTCGTTCTTCAGGTTAGTTACTGTCAAGGACACAATGCATGCCGGATGTATGCAAATACTTTTAACATCCACTTCGTAAGCGCACTCGACGTTCAGCGTATATGCATTGCTCATAGTCAGCACAAACATGCTCACTATACCATCCGCTGTCAGAGCTATGAGTTGGTCCTTAAACATGTTTAGCGAAATCACTGGGGCGCGTACTTGTATCTTGTTGCCAAACTGATTGTCCAATTTGCACTCTTCTGGGTAGCAGCGTATTTCGTCGATTCGGTCCAATAACGAGTAGCAGCCCATCACAATGAATTTTTTCCACCACAGCAAGCCGCCAGACACAACAAAATCCTTTTCCTGCGACTCATTGCCAAATAGCTTCCACTTTTTGGTGAGCATAGAGTAGTGTGCCAGACCAGTGCGTCCAGCTACGGCCAAATGTAAGCCTTCAACATCAATGGCTGAGTAACGAACTGGCCAGTTGGTGGCAGCATAGGTCAGCGGCAACTGCAGCACATTCCAGTACTTGCTTTCGGATAGAATACTAGAGATGTCGACAGATTTTTTAATTTCCATATTTTCATCAAACGCCGCTTTTCCTTCATTAAACTCGGTGTGATTGTTTGGAAACGTAAACTTTGAACCGAAGTAGGTTTTCTCCAAATTGTCGCCGAGGTTCAAGTACAGGGTATCGTCACCTTAACAGAAAGGGACGAAAACATTTAAATGTGAGAAAAACATCTTTGTCAAAAATAGTTACACTTACCTTGGAGCAGCACATGCGAATTTGAAGTCATGCAGGGATTCATTGTCAAGGTACTCTTGACAAAGTTTAAAAGCAAAACGTTGCTGCTGGCGTTTTGGACAGGTTCATTTCCACTGCATGTCATGAATAACTGATACCCTTCGGTTGACCATTCCATCTTCATGACCATTAGTGGATTATTCTGCATTAGATCAATATGTATGCCAAATTCCCAACTAAGGGAAGACATCAATAATGCGCCGAATGTACTCCACAAAGAAAAGCCGCCATTATCCCACGAAACAGCCAACACGCAGCCATCTGGACTCCATTTTAGCTCATTCACCGCGCCCAATGAGCCCGGCATTACTCTCGAATTTAGCGACAACTTATGCGAGTACTCCAAGCCACCTGTAGTATCCTCTATAGCATAAACAGCTACGTCCGAGCTACGATGACCATAGGCCATAAGACGAAACTTGTGATTCACACTGCAAACAGTGGCATCATCCATATCCGGCACCCAAAAGCCATGAATTTTTTTCTCTTCAAAACGCAAATGTGTTGCAATGAGAAAAGCAGCACGCTGGTCATTAAACACAACCGCACAGCCACCAATGAATGGTGAATACTCCATGGCAGAAACAAAGTGATGAGCGCCAATGGGCGGAAGACTCTTCAAATTACTATTCTGGTTCATATAAAAAGGAATGTTGCGTAAATTAATAACGGAGTGATTGTCGCTACCCTTTTCGAACTCATCCCATTGTAGTTTGATGAGTTCGCACTCTTCCGTGGCGATAATTAGCTCTGTTAAGCTTATGCAACAGAGTGTTGTTATGATGGATTCCAATGAAATGCTTAAGAGTTCTTTTAAATTGAGTCTTGGTATATTCTCCTTAATAAATAATTCTGCAGAGTCTCTCTTAAGACTTGCATTGGGCGGATCAACTTGGGTTAATACTCCACCATTGGCATTTATATCGAAATCTAACTGATACAAAAGCAACGATCCAGTACTTGTGAGTATCGCAAGCTGTCGCGAGTCGGGTTTCCATATGATTACTTTATTTGTTCCAAGCACTTCTACGGATTCGGTAGTGCGTCGATAAAAGGTGATTGGTATGAGAGGATTCGCATACCACACACCCAAGAAGTCGTCTCCAATAGCAGCTACTAGAATCTTGACTGCATCGCAGCAAACATGGACAATGTTTGCATATTCATTTGGCAACGAGAGGTTGACGGTCTGAGGCCATCCAACAGGGAAGTACATGATTGAAGTGTGGGGGAGTATACAGATAAGTTTCTGAATTACTTAACGAGTGGCAGATCTGCTGCTGTATAAAAAAACTTGCCTTTAAGTCGTTGTAATGATGAATCTTTATATGTATGTCTTATTTTATTATTCCTTACATTGTTGAGTATTTAGTAATATTTTTATTTTTATTGCTTAGTTTTTTCTAAATTGCCATAATAATTCATAAAAATATAAGATATTTTTCAGCACAATATCTCTGAACAAAAGTATTTTGACAACTACATTGAGTGTTGCCAACTACTTTTTTAGTGTATCTTGACTAGTATTGCCATTTCGGTGCTTTTGGGTCTAGAGTTAGTACTTTTTTAAATTGGCCAACATTTGCTTTTAGCCCCTAGCTTTTTCTAGCCCTTTTGTATTTGTAACAGCCCTTTTTGGCTCCAAAAATTATAACACAATTTTAAACATTTCATGGTTCCAATAAAGCATTTTAAAGTTTTTATTGTTGTTTAGGCAACTCAAGCTAACAAAACGATTATAATTATCAATGGGAACCTGTGGTGCGTTCATGTAACTTAGTTGAGAAATCCTCTACTGGTAGTGACGTCGTGCTCAATCGCTTTGCTTAACTCTACCGACAGAAAACAAGTGTTTATGTATACCATGAAACTCACCAATTGAGATATTCATGGTGGGTTGACATTTGTGATTGAGAATTGTATTCTTGTTTAAGAAAAATTTGTGCCAATCATGTAACTAAAAAAAAAATATTCTTAATCTCAACTGCATCTAGATCAATAAATAAGGTAAAAACTGTATAATTTTAATTTGAAAACTGTTTCAGCATTGAAAACTTGGCAAATTTTCATTTTTTGTATTGAAATGCTTGATCGCGCTGTACTGTCGCTTATGTAGTTGATGCTGTCCAGCGGGATTTGGAATGGTGCGCACCCAAAAGCCCCAGCACCGGAGCTCTATACAGTGTGCTGCACTCTCAACAGCAAACACATGTAAAAAGTTCAAACAGAAATGCCGAGCACCGACATGCTAGCACCAGCACAATGCAATCGGGGCTGGGGGCAAATAAAATAGCACGTTCACCGGGATCTGACTTAAGAAAATACCCGATATAAGGAACATTTTACTGTTTTTTTTTTTAATTTAATGTGACAACCATTCAAAGCATGATGAACTTTCTCTCTTCTTCGAAATATGGCTCCCCAAACAAAAAATTAAAATTTATATTAAAAATTAAATGTCAAAAAAATTTAAATAAATATCAAACTAGTAAGGAATGGAGCTTCGGCAGGGTACCGAAGCTAAAACACCACCCCGTGGCCGTATTGAACTATATCCGAAGTCTTTACACATCTATAAAAATTTTATGTTTAATCTGCAAAAATATCTGTGTCATACGCTTAATTTAATTTTACCCTCAGCTGGCTGAGGGTAAAGCTGCTGGCACATGCCGCACCCACTATTCTAGTATAAAGACTCCACATTTTACCGAATAATATATGTATGGGTTGGATAAACGACGTGGGCGGAACTTGGGTACATACATACACGATGTCATTAAATTTTTTATATTTACGAAAGTTTTTAAATTTTGATGACGTCATTTTGTATTGAAGGGAGGCGTGGTCTTAATCCGATTTTGCCAAATATCAAACAGTGGCTTATGCTAAATATCAAAATTTGTATGCAAAATTTCAACACATTTCAGTAATTTTTGCAGATTTTTAAGGGATTTAACGTTTTCAATAAAGCCACTTTGTATGGGAGGTAGGCGTGGTTTTCATCCGATTTTGCCAAATATCATAGTAATTATATATAAAAGCCTATGTGCAAAATTCCAAGAAATTTCTGCAATTTGAGCAGATTTTTAAGGCATTTTACGGTAAATATAAAGCTACTTTGTATGGGAGGTAGGCGTGGTTTCCATCCGATTTTTCCAAATTTCATTGCTATGATTAATATTGAAGATCATAACTGACATGCAAAATTCCAAGGCATTTCATTAAAGTTCGTGGATTTTTAAGAGATTTTGCGGTTAAAATATAGTGACTTTGTATGGGAGGTAGGCGTGGTTTTTATCCGATTTGGCCCATTTTTGAACGCAATATTTCTTTTTTAAAAATAAACTCATATTTTAAATTTCATTGCGATAGCTTCAAAATTACGGCTGTAATCGTGTCGACAGACGGGCACGCGGAAATCGACTCAGGAGGTGATGCTGATCAAAAATATATATATTTTTCTATACCTTCTATTTTTCTACGCTTCCTTCTTGGCGTTACAAACGGAATGACAAAGTTAATATACCTCTTACGCAGTACGCGTTGGGGTATATATATGAGAAAAATCAAATTGAAGAAAAATGAATTCTTAAAATCAAGACAAAATTTTAGCAATGCAGTTGATGAATTTATTAGCAATCGTTATTATTGAATTTCAACAATAATTTTGAGAGAATGTTTTAACTTTTGTTTTTGGATTTCAGTCACCCGAAATAAATAAAAAATTTTAATAAATTTAAACGAAATAAAAATCATACTTACTACACCATCCATTCTCAATCGCAAATTGACAGACTCTACAAGTATAAAGCTGACGAGAACTTTTCAACTAGTAGAAAATACAATACTCAACTCACCACAGTTCTATGAACGCTCTAGTTGAGAATGTCGTCATTGTGACGTCACAATCTCAACGAGTTGAGAAAAAAACTAGTAGAGAATAGTTACATAAACGCACCACTGAGCGCAAATGAATCGATTATTACAAAAGTCTAAATGGCTGATTACCCAAGCGTAAGTCGCCTTTTCCACACGGCAATTTTTCTTGCCAGCAAGTTTTCAATTCCCTTTTGAACTTGCCAATTGCGTTTCCACACAGCTTTTCTGAGCAAGTTCTTGAGCAATTCTGATTTTACTTTGAAGAAATCGCTAGAACAGTTTAATAAAAAGTTAATAAAGTTTGAGGTAGTTTTAGTAGTTAATATTAAATTTTTATGCATTCACCGTTTTATTCAATGTTCATATTATTGAAATATTACAACATTTATTTACAATCAAAGCTTTTTTATATGAATACTTTGTCCGCTAATGCGCTGCCATCTTAACTGACGAATCAGAATAAAACGAAACATCAAAGAAAGAACAGCACAAAAGAAAACTTGCTGGTACGAGCAAGTCTGTACTCGACTTGCCGGCAAGAAAAATTGCCGTGTGGAAAAGGGGTCTAAGGTACCCTGCAGCGTCAAGAACTGGTACAAAAATAGTGAATTCACTAGTACTAAGAAGACAGCTACTAGTACCTCGCCTATCTCCAAGCAATGCTTTTGACTGTCGCATTTAACATGGGCTTGTCCTACGAAAAGGGTCAATTTTCACCCACTGCATCAACGCGTACTAGTGCAAGAACTGGTTCATTGGGAAATATATTGCACTAGTGCCTTGGGGCAGATATCGCACCAGTTCTAAATTTGGGTCTCTCGGGATAGATACGAGTATTCGACATTGTTTTTCAAACGCATTAAGAAAATTTAAATTTAATTTAATATATTAATATATTTAATATTTATTTTAATATAAATATACATATAAACACATTAACATATTTACAGTATAACAACCAACACAACAAACTCTTGGGACTGCAGTAGGTTGTCTGCATGCAGTTAGCAATTGAACACACACTCCATCTCCATTGAGTCATTTATCTCCATTGAGTCATCCACTTAATTTTTTTATTTTCGTTTTTCTGGCCTAACTTTATTTTATTCAATTATATTTCGGTATATTTAACACTTTTTAACAAAATAAAAGAAATGCCGGCAAAAAGAAGAAAACAACAAAATTCAAGTTGAAGCCAAACCGGCATGGATATACGTTTATACGCGCAGCTCGCTAAATAGCTTTGTTTCACTTTCTCTAATCGAATTTACTAGCGCGTTTTTGTCTACTAGGGTACGATAGATAACTAGTTCGTATATAACCTTTAAGTACTAGCACAAAAATAGTGCACGGTGAATATTGTCTACCAGCTCGCTGCAGGGTAGCGTAGCGCTGCGCTGCCAACTGTCACGTTAAAATCTGTTTAATGATAAATGTGTACAAGTCGATACCGAAATCGTAACGTGACGGGACGTAGCGTAAAAGTCTGTAGAAAATAGATTTCTAAGTTACGTTATGTCTTTTGTCAATTCGACAGCTGTGAGACAAGCAAAAAGTTTTGTTTAACCTCAAAAATTGTAAAATTTAGTACTTTAAAAAAATATGCAATCTTAAATTGACGAATTAACACTAGAAGAAAGAAGCGAGTGCCTTTACACAAATTTTCCGTGGGGTACAAATCAGTGCCTGCAAAACGTTGCACTACGATTGCGGTATTTGTTCATCCTCGAGACAACGTCCCGCTAAGCCACAGCATGCTATGCTTGGCTAATCAAGCCTTAACTTCTAATTGTTATGGAGTCAGAGTTATTCGAAAATGGAAAGGACTCACTGTACTCACCATAAGGAGTAGTCTCAAAAGGGTAAATATATGTTGCCACGATTTCCCAATAACGAGCAATCTCTCAAAATTGAAGACCAAAACTGGTATATATGACGGTAATAATAATCATGAATCTTCTTTTGAAGAAGATACATTATTTAACTTCAATATAACTTTTATTCAAACAAAGTAAAAATCTAATTTTGAGACCATCACTCAATTGCTCATAAGTCCGGTATTTATCGATAGATTTTCTAAATCAATAACTCATTTGCTTCTTAAAAATGTGATATATACGTAAATAATTTTTTTATTCATATAATATATTTTTATTTTTAGTAAATTTTCACAATTTTTGTAAGGTGATAGAATCCATTATAGATTTTAATTTTGGCCAACAAATTGAAGTTTTTTTAAACATTTTAGAAATAGATTGGAAAATAATGCTTTAAAAGATTGTTAAGAATTGAATTACCTTTATAATGGCATCTTGAGCAAATCGAAAACTTTTACTCAATGTATGGTCTGATATGTGAAGCTTCCTCCGAAAAAAATCCAAGAAGAATTCCAAAGTTCATATTTCGAAAACCTGTCCATAAAACTTTTAATATAATTTTAAACTTTAGCGAAAATAGTCCATAATAGTCGCATTGAATGTACAAGAATTCTGTTTTTTTTTGTTTTAGCCAGTGTGAGTAATTACCCTGCAGCGTCAAGAACTGGTACAAAAATAGTGAATTCACTAGTACTAAGAAGACAGCTACTAGTACCTCGCCTATCTCCAAGCAATGCTTTTGACTGTCGCATTTAACATGGGCTTGTCCTACGAAAAGATTCAATTTTCACCCACTGCATCAACGTGTACTAGTGCAAGAACTGGTTCACTGGGAAATATATTGCACTAGTGCCTTGGGGCAGATATCGCACCAGTTCTAAATTTGGGTCTCTCGGGATAGATATTCGACATTGTTTTTCAAACACATTAAGAAAATTTAAATTTAGTTTAATATATTAATATATTTAATATTTATTTTAATATAAATATACATATAAACACATTAACATATTTACAGTATAACAAACAACACAACAAACTCTTGGGACTGCAGTAGGTTGTCTGCATGCAGTTAGCAATTGAACACACACTCCATCTCCATTGAGTCATTTATCTCCATTGAGTCATCCACTTAATTTTTTTATTTTCGTTTTTCTGGCCTAACTTTATTTTATTCAATTATATTTCGGTATATTTAACACTTTTTAACAAAATAAAAGAAATGGCGTAAAAGAAGGGCGTAGTTTTTGGCGGACGTGGCGTAGTGAGTAGAGTATGTGGCTCATACGCCAGAGAACCCTGGTTTGGATCCCACCTGGCACAGAAAGTTTTTCCAATTGAATTAATTTTTCTGTTCGGCCATCAACTCTCTGCAGACAATTTCAAAGCTCAGAGAGTAAAAACTGCCATGAAAAGCTTTTTGAGAACATAAGCCGTTCGGAGTCGGCATAAAACATGTAGGTCCAGTTCTCGATCGTTTGTGTTCAAACATTTCCCAACACACACAACACAATTGATCATAAGAAGCTCGGTCAAAGTCCTTTCAAGGGCTGAAATGGCCATTTCGTTTTTTTTTATGGGCATATTTTGTTAAACGCGAGCGATCACCTATCTTGGTTTTTTTTTTCTGGCAACAAATTTCATTAGAAAATTTCATTGAGAGAGAGTTTATTTTACTTCATATGAAAACAGAATTGGCAGACAAAAAATCTGCATTTTACAAAATACGGCCATTAAGATTAGAATGAAAACTTAATGCTGTAAACAAAAGATATAAAAATAATGTACCCTAAAAGCTAAAAAACATGTTGCATCAATGAATCTTAAAACTAGCCCTTTTTTAGCTCCAAATTTTTTATTTAGCTCTTTCTAGCACTTTTTTTTAATATTCTAGCCCCTAATGGATATTTTTTTCTGGCAAGACTGATCTTGACATATCTCAGCAAACACAAGAAAGGCCCATATTAGACGATGTCCGTTTGTCCGATCTTTGTTGTTGCTTTCAATGTGAAACTGTCAAAAAACAGTGAGAGTGAGAGCGGACAAGGTTGATTTATAAGGTTGTCGCAAGGGAGAGAGCGAGTACCCATAATTGTCAAATCGAAGTTGACAGCTCATAGAAAATCTGCAAGTGCTCTCTATTATCATTCGTTTTTCTTTAGTAGTCATTTGCAAAATTGGCTGGTTTTGACAATTATGGGTACTGAGAAGAGAGTGCGATCAGCCCTTAAACAACCTTATAAATCAACCTTGAGAGCGGATGAATTTTTTGTAAGGCGGACAAAATATGTTCATTTTGTCTGCTGTTGATGTCAGCAGACAACGGCCACAACAGTGTGGCGGTGTGGTGAAATAAAAGTTTTGCCACACTTTAGCAGCTAAAAAGTACTTTTTCTAAGGAAAAGTACTAATATCCTACTATAAGATAAAGGAAAAACAGTTGCTTGAAACACTTACTTTTGGCAGGTTATATTATTAAAATATTGACAAGAAAGGGGTGTTGGAAGAATTGGTTAGTAAAATTATAAATATATGAATGGAATTCATTTATTAATTTAATGATAATCATTTTATTTCAATCTTTATTCTTAACAGGTTAAGCCAATCCGAGAAGAATTTTGCAAGCAAAATCAGTTGTTTAACTATTGGTAAGCATAATGATTGTTTATCTGCAATAACTCAAATGCATTTTATTTCAGAAAGAACCAAAATGGCAATTCCTTGGCCAGCTGCGAAAAGGAGCCTTTACAGGATCGCCTTTCATGCCACTTTTTGATCCAGCATGAGCGATTTCTCCTAATTGTTTCCCTTATCTGAAGTGCTTCGTTGACCAAGGCTACAAATCGCTGCAAAACCTTCCTGTGCTTGTTGTTCATAAAAACTATGTTTGATGCGTATTGATTTGCCGAGTATATTATATTTAAAGCTACTAAGTCGTAATCGATTTCTATTTTGAATAAAAGATAAAGAAATACCGCGTATCAATAAAAACACAATAGAATAACAATTTCAACTCTACAACTTTCAATCACTTTTGTATCTACGCAACGTTGCTATTAAAAGTAATTGTTTTCAAAGTGCACAAAATAAAGTGCAGCAGAAAATGTACTCAAACTAAATGAAATGTCAAATGTGTCCGCCCTAAATTTTCTGTCGTGTGACCATCCAGCGGACAAGAGAGTAAAAAGTGTTTATTTTCGTCGGACAAACGGACATCGTCTAATATGGGCCTATATGATCGATGTTGCTGCTGGTGCCTCTGCTTGGGTCTACTCTCGTGCTCGCGTTGTTTACGCTCTCAATACCGTACGACGACAGCATCTCTAAATAACGCGCTGTTGAGCTACAGCCGGTTTTGTGCAAATCTATATTCATGTCGCCAACTATGATTATGTTTTTTGTGCCGTTTACTTGGCTAATCACTTGCTCTAGTTCATTTATAAAAGTATCAATGTCTTGCGACGGAGGTCTGTAAACTGCTTGTATAAAAAAATTTTGGTTATTTGCGCACATATTAATTGTCATTGTTTCAAACGCGACGATTGTAGGGTGTACCATGTGTGTATATGAAGTGCTGTTTTTAATGTAGACCACGATGCCGCCTCCTTTTCGGTTTACACGGTTAAAAAATTCTGCGTTATAGCCGTTTATTTGAAAAAGATTATTTTCATCATCAGTTATATTAGTCTCAACTATAATGATAATATCAACTGATGGAAGTAAATTGTTAACCGCAGCAAGGAATGATGTAAAATTTGTTCGTAGTGATCGAATATTTAAAGAAATGCATGAAACGTGATAACTTGTAACTGTTTGCTTTTTTATTTGTTGATAACTAATATATGTATTTGTTGAAATTGTATTCATTTTGTGCTTAATCTATTATCTATATCTTTAATCTATTTGATTTTATTTTTTAGCTTTTAATGCAGTTTTTTTTTTTTATTAGTTATATCAGGGAACAAACTAATTAATTAAATCAATATCGCATTCTGTATAAATTTGAGTTGTTGACGAGGATTAAATTTTTTTTGCCATTATGCGTCCTTCGCGTACCCATATAAATTTCCAGTTTGCTGCTTTTGCTTTGGTTTTTGCAAGCCAAAGTAGTCGTCGATGCGATGCTGTCAGCTGGTCGTTGAAAAAAATGCGTTTAAAATTTAAGTTTTGTTCGCCATCTTTAGTTGCTGCATAATTGTTTGCTTTGCGCTCAACGAAGAGAATTTGACGATTATAGAGTTGCTTTTGTTGTTGATGCGGTATGTATCAACAATGTCGCACTCCGGTAGGCCTATGTTGTTTTTGTCGGCAATGTTGAGCAGGGCTTGTTTGGCGCTCTCGTTGTCTTTTATTGGAAAGTTGGTTATTTCAATATTATGTTCCAGTGCCTTCTGCTCCAACATGTTGGTGCACGTCTTTTTCTTCGTTTTTGGCGGTTAAATCTTTAACCTGAGCGGCAAGTTGAGAGACTGTTTCGTTTATTTTAGCAGACGATGCTGCAATTTCGCTCTTAACCTCTGCGTAGGAGCATACTAAGCGGTTGCTCATCTCTGATATCAGCTGCTTCAACTCTTTCATATCAGATTTAAGATCCTGCGCAAGGTTTATTAATACAGGTTAAGTCACTTGAGAGAAGCTCGGTCGAACTGTCAGAATAGATAAAAGGAAATCAAGAAAACAAAAACCTGAATCCAAGGTTGATTTATAAGGTTGTCGCAAGGGAGAGAGCGAGTACCCATAATTGTCAAATCGAAGTTGACAGCTCATAGAAAATCTACAAGTGCTCTCTATTATCATCCGTTCTTCTTTCGTAGTCATTCGCAAAATTGGCTGGTTTTGACAATTATGGGTACTGAGAAGAGAGTGCGATCAGCCCTGCGACAACCTTATAAATCTTTATTATAAATTTTTATTCTTAACAGGTTAAGCCACTGAGAAGAATTTTGCAAGCAAAATCAGTTAACTGTTGGTAAGCATAATGATTGTTTTTCTGCAATAACTGAAATGCATTTTATTTCAGAAAGAATCAAAATGGCATCCATAAAATTTTAAATTGAACTCCTTATTTCTTTGCTGGAACGAAAGCGGAGGCTGTGGGATGTACGTCATCCAAGCTACCAAAATAGAAGCATGAAGGAGAGTGCACTTCATTCTATTGCAGGCGACCTCAAAGCCTCATTTCCAAATACGATGCTATCACCGGTAAAAGATTTTCGGACGAAAATACAAAATATAAGAGGTCAGTACCGCAGGGAGCTGAGGCTTTTGGAAAGCAGCAAAAGGTCCGGAGCTGGTGCTGAGGAGATAAGAAAACCAAATCTTTGGTTTTATGACCAATTGGATTTCTTAAAGCCATTTGTGGAAATAAGGAAGGGAAAATCCAACTTGGAAAACTCTCCTCCACAAAGAAGTAGCACACCTGTAAGTAGTGCATTAAATTATTATGTTTGTAAGTAACTTATTTTATCTTTTAGAACGACGACCACCACGACGCTGAAGAAGCTGCAGGAGACCGAGATGCCTTTAACGATTCTGCTTGTGTGAGTTATATTTTTGTATATCACATTAACTGCATAAGGGGTATGTTAATATTGTCCAGTCATGTTATAACATATCAATTGGTATGTTGATCAATTGTGTTGTGCGTGTTATAAATATTTGTACACAATTGATTAGTGATGGGAACTATCGAATAAAAATATTGGAATTATTCGATAGTTCAAATTCATTCATTTATTCGATAGTTTTTTTATTTATTCTATAGTTTTTTTCATTATCAATTAGTTTGCTTGCTGATTAAACGAATCCAAACACTAATTATCATTTAGTAAGGCATCGAACGAAAAAAATGTTAAAGAGATTATATTGAAATCACACCAGTAAATAGGTATATAGCGAGTTTTTAAGTCAAATTAATGAATATATTATTTGATAGTAAATATCATTCGATAGTCCTTTGAACTAGTTACTTTTTTATATTTCTAATAAATGAATAAATTATTCGATAGAAGAAACCACTCGATAGTTATTTGCACTAGTTACTATTTTTAGTTCGAATGAATTATTCGATAGTTTAAATCATTCGATTGTTTCATGCATTAGCTACTACTTTTGAAAATAAATGAATGAATGAATTATTCGAACGAATTGTTCGATAGTTGAAATTATTCAATAGCAAACTGTCGATAGTTGAAATCATTCGATAGTTCTGTTATTTTTGGAAAAAATTAAGAAATATTGAAAATATTTCATTTTATATACAGGAAATTTTTTTTAGCGTGGCCGGGGATCCAGATAACATTTGTTTTCTTTGTTGGGATAAGCACATTTTAAGCTGCTATCATTTTCACGACAGTTCTGACATTAGGACAAAATTGTTAAAACAAAACGTATCGAAGAAAGCTTTCTCATCGATTAAAAAAAAAACAGTTATGAAATTTCAATTCAAGGTTGTTTATATTTGTGTATTCACATAAAGTAATAAAAAAAGTAAGAAGTAAAATAAGATAAAAATGGATTACATTTTGCCTTCCTGGTTGGAATACTCCATATATGTGTTGCGGATCATTTCCGGGCTGTTGTCCTGAAATTCCAGTGCAAAAACGTAGTTAGTTATTTCAGTAACAGGTTCATTGAAGTTGGTCAAAAAATTGCGGAGTACGCAACACGCAAACACTACATTCTCAGTACTTTGAAGTTTTCTTAAATTTATAGGCTTCTTCAATACTTGGAATCTTCCCGATAAAATCCCAAAAGCCCTTTCAACCACTTGTCTTGCTCGTGATAGTCGTTTATTGTAAATTATTCTGTTCTGATCATTTGTTCGATGAGAAAATGGTTTCATAACGTGTCTCTGCAGGGCAAAAGCACTATCGGCCACTATAACGTGAGGGAGGGATCTATTGTTGCCAATAATTTTATCGGGTGGAAAATGTTGAGCTCCATTGTCTATTATTTGCTGCAATGAAGACTGGCGCAGTACTCCTCCGTCATTTGCTCTTCCATTACACCCAATATCAATATAGATAAACTTGCAGCTTGCATCGACAAGTGCAAGTAAAACGATATTGTCGGTGCCTTTATAATTGTGGAAATATGCACCATCCTCTTCAGAAGCATAAAAACTTATATGTTTTCCATCTAGAGCACCGAGACAGAGAGGAAAATCCCATTTAATTTCAAATTTTTTACCTATTTTGGCCCATCTCCAGAAGAATCTGGAAACTAAAAAAAAAGAAATATTTTATAAATATTTATACAAGTATTGTAAATATTTGTAAGTATTGTTATTATTTTGTAAATAATTCTTGATACTTATTTTATTTTTTCATATTTATTTTTTAGAGATCCACAAGCAAAACTGCGAAAAAAAGAAAAACCAATGAGTCCCTTACGGAAGGTATGCAGAACTTAATTCAGTTTGCAAGCACCTTTTCTAAGCCACGACGGTACGAGTGGTTTGGCGAACAAATGGCTCTTAACAATTTCAAAAATGAAGATGTTGCCGATGACACCATTGAAGTGATGCAGAGAGCTCTCCGTGAAGGGGGAAAAAAAGATAAGGAGGTTTCAAACCAACCTTCAACCAGCACCGATATACTGCGACAAGTCATGCACGGAATTATTGAAGACTGTGATATTTTATAAAAAGTTTTAAGAATTTTTTGTGATATTTTACTTTACTTAGTGTCTGCAAGACTTTTTATATTTGATTTTTTAGCTTTAAGCTTAACTGGAAAATGCCATTGAAGGCAAATTTTTTGTTTTATGAATTTTTTGTGATTTTTTACTTTTTTTTTTTTTGTCTGCAAGACATTTTATTTTTTAGCTTTAAGTTTAACTGGAAAATGCCATTTGTTTCGCCATTTCATTTTCATTTAATTTTTTATTTACATTTTTTCTATCTTGATTTTATATTAGTTTAAGAATAAATGAATTGTTAGTTTTAAGTTAATGAATTATGCACCCTGTTTGCATAACTTCTTTGTTCTTAACTTCTTTTCGCTCTCTCTTTTTTGATCTTTTGTATTAGATGTAAGATTTGAATATTAAAACTGGCTTGAAATAAAGTACTTGAAGCGTTCGTTTCTTTGTCGAAGAGCTCCGCGGAATTTAAGTGCCCTAACAATTTCACAAAAAAGTTAAAACCAACATTTAACAATTAAATAACATTCAACAATTAAACATTAAACAGTTAAAAACATTTACAGAAAGAAGGTTAACGAAACCACAAACAATTTAAAAGTTAATTAAAAGAAATTAACGTTCTTAAAAATTATTAAGAATTTTCATGGCGCCCGAGCAGGGACTTGATTAATTTCTATTGCCGAGCTCAAAATCTTGTCGCGCTTCAAATTTTTCGTTTTCGCGATTTCAATTAAATTAAAATCATCGCTTTGTGCCGTTTGCTAATCCGCCGCTGCCATCGTTTTTAAACGCGCAAAATAGTGGTTGCTTGCTGCCGAACATCGTTGCTGCTCAGTGATCCCGTTTGCTGCTGAAACGCTGCAACTATTGCCGTCCTCTGCTTGCGTCGCTGCTGATCCGCCGCTGTTGGTGCTGTTGCTGCTGCTGGTGTTTGCTGTTCCGTTGCTGTTAACAACGTCTTCTGGTTCCAATGGTTTGCAGTTGCTGTATATGCAAAAAGGAAGTTGCCAAATCCAAGGTATTTAAATGCAATTAATTTAAAAAGTGCAGGAAAGTTCAACTGCTTAATAAAGCAAGGCGTTCTTATCGCTACTAAAACCGGCAAAACTGATATAAATTGCCGAGAAATTATAAATATTTAATTAACAAAACGAATTTAAATTTAAAACTAAATTCGTTTTGCGCACAATTAATTGCATTTCTGTTTAAAATTACACACATACCTACATACTCGTATATACACAAAGACGTGCAACAACAAAGTGCGTTGCGCAGATTTTTATTAAAATAATAATTAATTTTATCGCGCATAATTTATTTGAAATCAGAATTTCAAGTCCTTTCGAAAAAGTTCAATTGATAAATTACCGTGAAAAAATCCTTAAGCCACAGTTTTCGTCTTTGCTACTTTTCTTAAAAAAAGTGCCGTCGGCAAATTTCAACCAATTGTCAAATTGAGAATTCGCGTTTTAGTGCAAAACCGAGTTTAATCCCTAGTGACTTTAAAAATAAACATTAAAAATAAGTGAATAAATTGATTTCATTATTTTAAAAAACAAAGTGGAGTGCAAGTTTTCTTTTCGCGTGTGTACAAATATACATACACACAATCATCAGCTCGCTCTCTTTGTTTTGTTTATTAAAGTTAATAGCATTGCTACCTCGAAAAATTTATCGAGAGACGTACGCGGGATTTTTCTGATAAATAACTAATAATTGAACTTAGTTTATTTAATAAATTTTAAATAAATTGAACTTAGTTTATTTAATAAATTTTAAATAAATTGAACTTAGTTTATTTAATAAATTTTAAATAAAATCAAAATTGAATTTCTACACTGAAAAAAAAAAATATTCAGTCGTCGAATAAAATAAATTGTTTTTTTTACATTTCGGCAATTCAATTGCATTATAATACTGGTGTGAGACTTTAACTTACAGTGAGTAATTAAAGTTTTTTTCGATTGCGAAGATGAACTTCTCGGTGTTCTTGAACAATTTAAGTACACAAATTAAGTAAATTCAAAGCAGTGCGCTTAGAATAAATTAATTCAACAACAAATAATCTAATTTTGTTCGCCAATTTATTGCAAATTGCGTTTTTGTTGATTTAATAACTTTATTCGCAACTATGGCTCCAAAACGCCAAAATTCTCCACACCAAGATGCCACAGATGCGTTAATTCAACAGAGAGAGACTGTATTGGCTAACATTCTAAGAATGAAAAGATCCATACATGAGAAGACCATTTCTTTAAATCCTCTCGAAATAGAATGTCGATTAGATATTCTTAATTCATACATTGAGCAAGCTATGAACTATCAAAGAAAGATAGAGGCAATCGATGCCACCGATGATTTTCGCTCAAATCTAGAAGATGCATGCGTCTCTACGAAATCATTGTTTTTGCAAATTGTAAGCAAACATAGGAAGTCTAGCGTTCCTAAAACATCGTTTGGATGCAATCAACACCAATCTAGACTTCCCAGCATGCGTCTTCCTAAGTTTAGTGGGAAATATGCTGATTATAAGAATTTTATCAGTCTTTTTGAAAGCCTTGTGGATAACGATCCCACGTTGACTGATATTGAAAAATTCAACCATCTGCTGTCATGCTTATCTGATGAAGCTCTTGGTAAAGTAAACAGTAAAGGCCTTCCAAGTTACGGAAAGAAACTATTCGAAGGCTTTAGCTATTCTAAAAAAGGTTTATGACAATAATTGTCTTATATTTTTCGATAGCATTTCGAAGCTTTTTGATTTGCCAGAGATCAATAAACCGTCCGCTTCTGCCTTACGTACCATGATCGACACAGTATCAGCGCTTTACGTTTCCCTATTGTCAATAGGAGATGATAAGAATATAACAAATGCGATTCTTATTCATTTAGTAATGTCAAAGGTCGATCCAATCACGAAATCCAAATGGGAAGAACAGCTGGACTATGATAAGCTGCCCTTATGGAGTGATTGTGAAAGTGCTCTCAATAAGCGATACCAGCATGTATCAGCAGATGAGGCTTCCACTTCTAGGTCAAGGTCTATTAAACCTAAGCAAGACTACGGGAAAAAGAAAAATGAGTTCGTCATTTGTGTGCAACCAAAGAAACCAAATTACTTCTCAGGAAGATGGCAAGTGTTTGTTCTGTAAGTCGAAAGAGCACGCTATTAGTACATGCCCATCTTTCGCTGCACTGCCTGTTTCGCAAAGGTTCGACACAATAAAAGCTATTCCAGCTTGCATTAACTGCCTGAAAAAAGGGCACAATGTCTCAAGATGCAAAGCTGCACGGTGTCGAGTGTGTAATAAATCACATCACACTCTTTTGCATCAGTATGCTACAAACCTTCCTCAAGCAACTTCAAGTTCTGATTCTGGTCAGCCATCCACTTCTCGTGCCTTTGTGAATCACAGCTCGGCAACGGATGATCAAGTTATCTTAGCTACAGCCGTAGTAGGTATAAAAAACAAATCTGGTGAATACCAATTAGCCAGAACTTTGTTAGATTCCGGTTCACAGATAAATTTCATAACCGAGGAACTGTCGCAAAAGTTGCAATTAAGAAAGGAAGAGAGGGATTTAAATTTGATTGGCATTGGTAAAACAAATTCCACAGTTAAGCATAAGGTTCAGGCCACTGTGAGATCACGTGTCAACTCTTATGAGTTCTCCAGTGACTTTTGGGTGATGCGCTCAATATCTACTTACCAGCCAGATCAAAAGGTTTCCACAAGTAATTGGAATATCCCTTCTAACATTGAACTTGCTGACCCATATTTCTTTAAACCACAGAAGATCGATTTATTACTTGGTGCTGAAACTTTCTTTGAGCTTCTTTCTGTGGGTCAAATAAAACAAAGCCCAGATCTTCCAACACTTCAGAAAACCTTGCTTGGGTGGATAGTGTCTGGAAGGTATAAAAGTATTGAAAGCCCTAAGTCTCAAATATCCAATTTGCTAAGTCTTAGAGAAGAAGAAAGCTGCTCACTTGACTCTCTAGTTCAAAAATTCTGGGATTTAGAAGAAATTCCCAAGGAGTCAACTTCAAAGAAAATAACTCCAGAGCAACAGCTCTGTGAATCAAAATTTCTCGATACGGTGCAACGGACACCGTCTGGTCGATTCAAAGTATCGCTGCCTTTCAAGTCTGATCCCAGCACACTCGGTCTGTCATTTGAGATAGCGAAAAAACGATTTCTGTCCTTGGAACGCAAATTGTCAAAGGACTCAAAGCTGCGAGATCTATATATGGACTTTATGAAAGAGTACCTTCATCTGGGACACATGACACTGATCAAAAACAATTTCTGTGATACTCCACATTATTTTATTCCGCATCAGTGCGTCCTGCGACCACAGAGTACTTCTACGAAACTTCGCGTAGTTTTTGATGCGTCTTGTCGAACATCGTCCCAACTGTCATTAAACGACATTTTGTTAGTTGGTCCAACGATTAAAGAAGAACTTTATTCGACTCTCATCCGGTTCCGATTGCATAAGTATGCACTTACTGCTGACATAACAAAAATGTACCGTCAAGTCCAAATTGACGAGGCAGACCGGAAATTCCAACTTATACTTTGGAGAGAAAACTCATCAGACGATCTACAATTTTATCAGTTAAACACTGTAACATACGGTACCTCACCTGCACCATTTTTAGCCATTCGATGTCTTACCTATTTAAGCGACCTGTACAAGGACATGCATTCAGTTGGGTCAAAGACATTACGCAACGATTTTTATGTAGATGACTTGCTTACTGGTGCCGACAATTTTGAAGATCTCGAACTTATTCGAAAGCAAGTCACTCAGATTCTCGAATCAGCTCGATTCCAGTTGGCTAAATGGTTCTCAAACCATTCGTCATACAAAAACAAAGAATCCTTAGAAAAACCGTTGCAATTCAATGATACCGATTCCACAAAGGCGCTTGGAATACATTGGATTCCGAAGAATGACACATTTAAGTTTCATTTGGAAGAAAACTTTCACGACTTGCGAGCCACGAAGCGAAATATCCTTTCAGTTTCATCTCGATTTTTCGATCCTCTCGGACTTCTTTGCCCAATCGTCACCAAAGCAAAATTCTTACTGCAAGAGATTTGGCTTCAAAAACTCGATTGGGATGAATCAATTCCTATGCGCCTCGATACCAGTTGGCAAAACTTTAAGACGAATTTGTGTCAGTTGGATGCTATTAGCATTCCACGCTACGTAAACACACATCCAAATTCGAAATGTGACATTCATGGCTTTGCCGATGCTTCGATAAGAGCATATGGTTGTTGCATATACATTCGAAGCAATGACTCCAATGGTATCCATTCAGAGCTTTTGACTGCTAAATCAAAAGTCGCTCCGCTCAAAACAAAATCTCTGCCCAGACTTGAGCTTTGTGCAGCGCACCTGCTGGCAAAACTTTGGACACGAGTTCAGCAGTTCCTGAACTGTGGAATTGAGAATGTATATTTCTGGACGTATTCAGAAATTACATTACATTGGATTAAAACTCATCCATCGACACTCACAACCTTTGTAGCGAATAGAGTATCTGAGATACAAGAATGGTCTCACGACGTTTCTTGGCGACATGTGCCGTCAAAGCAAAATCCTGCAGACATTGTCTTCAGAGGATGTAATGTGGGCGAGCTAATTAATTCAATTTGGTTCAAAGATCCATTATATCTGCTACAAGACGCTGCCACATGGCCTCAAAATAGCCATTTTGACTTATCGCCTGAACAAGAAACGCTTGAAAAGAAAACAACCAAAACGGTGCTTCTTGCAGTCGACGAAACTCCAGATGACATCATGAAGCTGATTTCTAACCTAGACACTAGATTACTGAGAATTTTTGTATTTATATACCGTTTCTTGAATAGAGCTCGAGAAAACGAGGAAATTACTTCAATTATTCCGACTGCAAGAGAATTAGAATGGGCTTTCCTGAAAATAGTCGAAATCGTTCAGAGACATGAGTTTTCGAATGAAATTCATAAGTTAAATAAGTCCCAAGTCTTACCACCCAGTATTCAAAAACTGACTCCGTTCATTCATGAGTTTAAAGATGGGAATCAAGTTGTGAATCTACTTCGTGTCGGTGGTCGTCTTCTCAATGCACCAAATTCATATGAAACAAGATTTCCACTATTGATGCCTAAAAAATCGCACTTTGTTGAAATATACCTACGGTATCTACATATAACTAATTGTCATGCGGGTCCAAAGGCATTAGTTGCTCTTCTTCGTCAGAAAATCTGGCTAATAAATGCGCAAGAAGTCTGTAGTAGAACCGTAAGAAACTGCATACATTGTTTTCGTTACAAGCCTAAACTCCAAACTCAGATAATGGGAAACTTGCCTTCTGATCGTTTGAGGGCGCTAAGTCCCTTCTTAATTTGTGGCGTAGACTTTTGTGGTCCCGTGTACACAACTCTCAAAATTCGCGGTCGACCACCAGTCAAAATGTATATAGCAGTTTTTGTTTGTTTCACGTCCAAAGCTGTCCACTTAGAACTAGTTGCAGATTTATCTTCTGACTGTTTTATTCTTTCTTTTAAAAGGTTCATCGGACGCCGTGGTCTCCCTCAGAAGGTGTACTGCGACAACGCGACGAACTTCGTCGGCGCGAACCGGAAGCTACAAGAGCTGCAAGAGGCGTTCGAGCGACTGAAGGACAAACTCGTCTCATACGCCGCAGAAGGGGGGACCGAATTTGTCTTCATACCTCCTAGAGCCCCACACTTCGGAGGACTGTGGGAAGCTGCTGTGAAGTCTGCCAAGCACCTCTTGGAGCGAACAATGGGCAGCGCGCTACTAACCAACGCAGAACTGGAAACGATGCTCGTCGAGGTCGAGGCCGTTCTGAACTCCCGACCCATCGCGCCACTGAGTCAGGACCCCAACGACAGCGAGGCTCTAACAACAGGGCACCTGTTAGCCGGGCGTCCTCTACGCACGCTGCCGCCAGGATCCGTGCTCGCCGTGCAAGACAACAAGATGTCGTGCTTACAGAGATGGCGAATTCTATGCGAGCTCAAGCGCAGGTTCTGGCAGTCTTGGTCGAAAGACTACATACTGGGACTTCAACCCAAGGCCAAGTGGGTGCTCGAGGAACCCAACCTCGCGGTCGGACAGCTGGTCGTCGTACACGAGGACAATCTGCCGCCTCAGCATTGGATGCTCGGCAGAATAGTAGCCGTAATCGCCGGTCAAGACGGCAAGGTCCGTGTGGCGGACATCAAAACAAGACCATTTGTATGACCATTCGTCATACAAAAACAAAGAATCCTTAGAAAAACCGTTGCAATTCAATGATACCGATTCCACAAAGGCGCTTGGAATACATTGGATTCCGAAGAATGACACATTTAAGTTTCATTTGGAAGAAAACTTTCACGACTTGCGAGCCACGAAGCGAAATATCCTTTCAGTTTCATCTCGATTTTTCGATCCTCTCGGACTTCTTTGCCCAATCGTCACCAAAGCAAAATTCTTACTGCAAGAGATTTGGCTTCAAAAACTCGATTGGGATGAATCAATTCCTATGCGCCTCGATACCAGTTGGCAAAACTTTAAGACGAATTTGTGTCAGTTGGATGCTATTAGCATTCCACGCTACGTAAACACACATCCAAATTCGAAATGTGACATTCATGGCTTTGCCGATGCTTCGATAAGAGCATATGGTTGTTGCATATACATTCGAAGCAATGACTCCAATGGTATCCATTCAGAGCTTTTGACTGCTAAATCAAAAGTCGCTCCGCTCAAAACAAAATCTCTGCCCAGACTTGAGCTTTGTGCAGCGCACCTGCTGGCAAAACTTTGGACACGAGTTCAGCAGTTCCTGAACTGTGGAATTGAGAATGTATATTTCTGGACGTATTCAGAAATTACATTACATTGGATTAAAACTCATCCATCGACACTCACAACCTTTGTAGCGAATAGAGTATCTGAGATACAAGAATGGTCTCACGACGTTTCTTGGCGACATGTGCCGTCAAAGCAAAATCCTGCAGACATTGTCTTCAGAGGATGTAATGTGGGCGAGCTAATTAATTCAATTTGGTTCAAAGATCCATTATATCTGCTACAAGACGCTGCCACATGGCCTCAAAATAGCCATTTTGACTTATCGCCTGAACAAGAAACGCTTGAAAAGAAAACAACCAAAACGGTGCTTCTTGCAGTCGACGAAACTCCAGATGACATCATGAAGCTGATTTCTAACCTAGACACTAGATTACTGAGAATTTTTGTATTTATATACCGTTTCTTGAATAGAGCTCGAGAAAACGAGGAAATTACTTCAATTATTCCGACTGCAAGAGAATTAGAATGGGCTTTCCTGAAAATAGTCGAAATCGTTCAGAGACATGAGTTTTCGAATGAAATTCATAAGTTAAATAAGTCCCAAGTCTTACCACCCAGTATTCAAAAACTGACTCCGTTCATTCATGAGTTTAAAGATGGGAATCAAGTTGTGAATCTACTTCGTGTCGGTGGTCGTCTTCTCAATGCACCAAATTCATATGAAACAAGATTTCCACTATTGATGCCTAAAAAATCGCACTTTGTTGAAATATACCTACGGTATCTACATATAACTAATTGTCATGCGGGTCCAAAGGCATTAGTTGCTCTTCTTCGTCAGAAAATCTGGCTAATAAATGCGCAAGAAGTCTGTAGTAGAACCGTAAGAAACTGCATACATTGTTTTCGTTACAAGCCTAAACTCCAAACTCAGATAATGGGAAACTTGCCTTCTGATCGTTTGAGGGCGCTAAGTCCCTTCTTAATTTGTGGCGTAGACTTTTGTGGTCCCGTGTACACAACTCTCAAAATTCGCGGTCGACCACCAGTCAAAATGTATATAGCAGTTTTTGTTTGTTTCACGTCCAAAGCTGTCCACTTAGAACTAGTTGCAGATTTATCTTCTGACTGTTTTATTCTTTCTTTTAAAAGGTTCATCGGACGCCGTGGTCTCCCTCAGAAGGTGTACTGCGACAACGCGACGAACTTCGTCGGCGCGAACCGGAAGCTACAAGAGCTGCAAGAGGCGTTCGAGCGACTGAAGGACAAACTCGTCTCATACGCCGCAGAAGGGGGGACCGAATTTGTCTTCATACCTCCTAGAGCCCCACACTTTGGAGGACTGTGGGAAGCTGCTGTGAAGTCTGCCAAGCACCTCTTGGAGCGAACAATGGGCAGCGCGCTACTAACCAACGCAGAACTGGAAACGATGCTCGTCGAGGTCGAGGCCGTTCTGAACTCCCGACCCATCGCGCCACTGAGTCAGGACCCCAACGACAGCGAGGCTCTAACACCAGGGCACCTGTTAACCGGGCGTCCTCTACGCACGCTGCCGCCAGGATCCGTGCTCGCCGTGCAAGACAACAAGATGTCGTGCTTACAGAGATGGCGAATTCTATGCGAGCTCAAGCGCAGGTTCTGGCAGTCTTGGTCGAAAGACTACATACTGGGACTTCAACCCAAGGCCAAGTGGGTGCTCGAGGAACCCAACCTCGCGGTCGGACAGCTGGTCGTCGTACACGAGGACAATCTGCCGCCTCAGCATTGGATGCTCGGCAGAATAGTAGCCGTAATCGCCGGTCAAGACGGCAAGGTCCGTGTGGCGGACATCAAAACCAGAAACGGCGAATTTAGGCGGCCTATTCATAAATTGGCCGTACTACCATTTGAAAATTGAAGACAGTGGAGTCCTTCAACGCGGCCGGTGTTTCGCCATTTCATTTTCATTTAATTTTTTATTTACATTTTTTTCTATCTTGATTTTATATTAGTTTAAGAATAAATGAATTGTTAGTTTTAAGTTAATGAGTTATGCACCCTGTTTGCATAACTTCCTTTGTTCTTAACTTCTTCTTTTCGCTCTCTCTTTTTTGATCTTTTGTATTAGATGTAAGATTTGAATATTAAAACTCACTTGAAATAAAGTACTTGAAGCGTTCGTTTCTTTGTCGAAGAGCTCCGCGGAATTTAAGTGCCCTAACAATTTCACAAAAAAGTTAAAACCAACATTTAACAATTAAATAACATTCAACAATTAAACATTAAACAGTTAAAAACATTTACAAAAAGAAGGTTAACGAAACCAAAAACAATTTAAAAGTTAATTAAAAGAAATTAACGTTCTTAAAAATTATTAAGAATTTTCACCATTGAAGGCAATTTTTTTTTTGTTTTATGAATTTTTTGTGATTTTTTACTTTTTTTAGTGTCTGCAAGACTTTTTATATTTAATTTTTTAGCTTTAAGTTTACCTGAACAATGCCATTGAAGGCCAATTTTTTTTTGCAAGTACTTAGTTCATAATTTTTGTTTTTATAGAAACCGATAAGTGCCATTAATTTTAACTTTATTTATTATATTTTTCCCATTTTCTTTTTTAAACTTTAAGCATAACTGGAAAATGCCGTTGAAGGCCAATATTGTTTTGTTGTGATATTAATATTACTACTTAATTTATGAATTTTTTACTAAAGTGTCTCGAAGACAATTTTAATTTTACCAAAGTACCTTACAATAAATATATTGAAGTAAAAAATATTATTAAATCTCTTCATTTCTTATAACGTACCTTCATGTACAAATTTTTGAGCTTGTTCCAGATTGCCGCGCAAACTCTGGGAATACATTCCACTAAATATGAGTGCGACAAACGTATTCCAGACACCTATATGATTCTCCGGAGGCCAAATAGCGTAATGTAGCCGCAAGCTGCTCTCTTGGACTTATGGCTTTTCTCATGATCGTATCATTTTTGGCAATATTATCTTTAATAAGCTCAAGAACAATATCAAATTGCTCATCTGTCATACGAAAATAGTTTTTATGAGCTGCAGGGTCTTCTTCTTGCAATTCCTTGGCCAGCTGCGAAAAGGAGCCTTTACAGGATCGCCTTTCATGCCACTTTTTGATCCAGCATGAGCGATTTCACCTACTTGTTTCCCTTATCTGAAGTGCTTCGTTGGCCAAGTCTACAAATCGCTGCAAAACCTTCCTGTGCTTGTTGTTCATAAAAACTATGTTTGATGCGTATTGATTTTCCGAGTTTATTATATTTAAAGCTACTAAGTCGTAATCGATTTCCATGTTCAATAAAAAATAAAGAAATACCGCGTATCAATAAAAACACAATAGAATAACAATTTCAACTCTAAAACTTTCAATCACTTTTGTATCTACGCAACGTTGCTATTAAAAGTAATTGTTTTCAAAGTGCACAAAATAAAGTGCAGTAGAAAATGTACTCAAACTAAATGAAATGTCAAATGTGTCCCCCCTAAATTTTCTGTCGTGTGGCCATCCAGCGGACAAGAGCGGTTTGTTCGTCGGACAAACGGACATCGTCTAATATGGGCCAAACAAATTCTCCAACTTTTGAGAAGTTTTGAATTGAGGCAGATTTGAGAAAATATATGTAACTTTGTGGCAATACTTATTTTGATTTGCAAAAATGTAAGTTTGGCAACAACAGCGAATCAAATGTTTTATTGTTTGATAAAAGATAAAGTGTCAAGTTGTGAAAACTATCTAAAGTTTATCCTCCCATTTTTGTACAAATAATGGCATTTATTTAGTGCGAAAAGTGTTAGAAAAAGTTTATTGGGCATATAACAAATCTGTTAGCAGAGCGTGAGTTCGCTAGCCTTGCACATCCGGAACACTAAGCGGAGAGGAAACCTTGGAGTTGGCGGCGGGTCCATCCACTTCGAATTTTTCATAAAAAAATTATTCAAGTGTGGCCGAAAATAATAATTCAGATACAGGACTAGAAGAGGAAGTTACATTGAAAACGACCAAATCAGGAAAGTTTAAGGACGAGTTAGCAGCGTGGGCTGTTAAGTTTAATACTTCAACTGCGACTACGAATGATTTATTAGCATTATCGCGCAAGCATATAGACAAAATTAATTATTTTTATTTATCTTAATAGAGTATTCAAATGTCTAAAAGATAAAAAATTCTGATTTCGCTAAGAATAGTTTTTATATAAATATAAGAAAATTAACTGTTGACCTTTACGAAACTTTGTTGTTTTAATTGAAAAATATTTCATATTTTTAATTAAATCAAAGTAGGTAATTAAATTATCATACGTTTGATTTAAAATAAACATTCTAAAACAACATATTGTTTCTTATTCCCTGATTTAATATAAATTACAATTTCTTTGCATAGGCACTTCATGTATATATTCAATTTGAGACCATTTGGAGAAATCTCTTTAATATCAAGTTGAGAATTAAAAATTTCTCAAACTGATAACTAAGAAAAATCACCATATCTTTTAAGTTGGGAATACTATAATCCGCTTGTTGAGATGCTCTTGAGAAGTAACGTTGGAGATTTGAGAAAGCTATTTGATCTCAAATGCACCTCAAGTTGATAAATAACAAAAATGTTTATTGGGATGGTACGACAGCAAGTTTAAATCAGAATTGCCAGCTTTTGCTAATTGAAGTAAATTCCCACATTTTGTTTGTTGACGCATGCGAAAAAAACCGTTTTTTGAACAGAATCAGGAAAACGAACCATGACCATTAGGCCAGGTCGATTTGCATGGAAGAAAAAATATAAATCTACGGGCAATTATAAGAAACTTAGCCTATATTCTCATACAAGTAAGTTAAAAACCTTTTAAATTTTTATAAAACCTGGCCAGGGAGGTTTTTTGGACGAGGAATCTATTTTATTTATTTAATTACAATAGAAGTTTTTTTCTTTTTCTTTTTGAAAGGAAAAATTCGTTTATAATTAATGAATACCTGTATAATATTATTTTTAATAATAAAAATAAGACCCCACTTGAAAGTCATTAAGAATTTTGTTGTTTGATACAAGAATGGAAATTCGTCAAGCAGCTATAAGAAAAATAGTTCATATTAGAGAAAATTTGTGGAATCCACGCGAAGTTAGACCGTATAAAAAATCAGGTATCAATTTGAATTGCAATGATTATTTCGATATGATTAATTTGAGTAATGACAACATTTTATTTGCTCCTCCATTTATAGCAAATATTCCATACGAGAATTTGGTACAGAACATTGGCCTTCCAGATCCACCGTTTTTTAACCCCAATATTGCTTGTCATATACAAGCGATAGAACCACATGTTCAGCTTTTAAGTAGCGTTTCATGACATCGATATTACACAGTCGATGTAAAGTACCCAAAATGGAAAGCAGAGATTGGAAACAAATTGTACGAAAAAACCAACCCTACAACTTCGTAAGCAAACAGTTTCACTATATCCTTACGTTAGGCTCTTTGCTACAAACAGAAATGAGTACCAAAGAGAGCAGAAAATAAAAAGGGAAAGAAAACTATTGCCTTGGTGTTATACGAACACAACATGTATTTAATTTTTTTGGATTTTTTAAAATTTATTGATAAAAAAAATGTTTTTCATTGGAAGTAACTAATTAAATACATAAAAAAGCAACACTAAAGAATTCATTGTTTAGAGTAACGTGTTATTACTTACTTACCTACTTAGGTGGCCGTAACAACCCGTGTCCGGATTTCGGCGACCTCATTAGCTCTCACCAGGCGCCTCTGCTTTGCGCGCGCCTTTTCCAATTGGATACACCAAGTGCGGTTAGGGCTTCCTCAGCCTGGTCCATCCATCGGAGGAACGGTCTCACTCGTCGTCGTTGACCAGCGACCCTCGCCTCGAGCACCTTTTTCGCTGGAGCTTCGTCATCCATACGATGGACATGACCCAGCCAGCGTAGTCGCTGCACAGTTATACGCTGAACTACGTCAATGTCTTCGTAGAGCTCATACAGCTCGTGGTTCATTCGGATGCGATAGTCATCGCCGACTCGAACAGGACCGAAGATTTTGCGAAGAACTTTTCTCTCGAACACTCCCGGAGCAGCTGCGTCAGTTTGCAAAACTACCCATGCCTCAGCGCCATAAAGCAGCACAGGTAGAACGAGCGTCTTGTAGAGTGTTAGTTTTGTCGATCGAGAGAGGGCTCTGGAACTTAGTTGCTTACTGAGCCCGTAGTAGCACCTATTAGCAATTATTGTTCTTTGCTTTATCTCCAGACTGATTTCGTTGTTGGTATTAATGGCGGTGCCAAGGTAAACGAACTTCTTGACTGCTTCAAAGTTATATCTGCCGGATGAAACGTGGGAGTCTAAACGCCGCGCTCCCTTGTTTGTAGACAGCATATACTTTGTTTGACCCTCATTTATCGTCAAACCCACTTTGGCTGATTTCTTTTCGATAGCGGTGAAAGCTGCGGTAACATCTCTCTTGGTTCCGCTGGCAATATCAATATCATCAGCGTACGCAAGGAGCTGGACACCTTTATAGAAAATGGTGCCATTACGATGCACACCGGCCTTTCGTACGAGATCCCCTCCATGATGATGTTGAAGAGTTCGCAAGACAGTGGATCGCCTTGCCTGAAACCTCTTTCGGTATTGAAGGTTTCGAAGAGGTCATTACCTACCTTGACGGAGCTGCATGTGTTGTTCAACGTCATTCTGCAAAGTCTAATCAACTTTGCAGGTATACCGAACTCAGACATTGTTGCGTATAGGCAATCCCTTCTCGGACTAACGAACGCAGTTTTAAAATCGATAAAGAGATGGTGCGTGTCAATTTGGTTTTCGTGGGTTTTCTCCAGGATTTGTCGTAGTGTGAAAATCTGGTCTATGGTGAACTTTCCAGGTCGAAAGCCACACTGATAAGGTCCAATTAGTGTTTTTGTAATCGGCTTTAATCTTTCACACAGTACGCTTGAGAGAACCTTATATGCGATTTAAATAAGACTGATACCTCTATAACTTGCGCAGATTGTTGGGTCTCCTTTCTTAAGTATAGGGAACAGTACGCTGAGGTTCCAGTCGTCGGGCATGCTTTCTGCTAGCCATATTTTGCTGATGAGCTGATGCATGGCCTTATCAATTCATCGCCGCCGGTTTTAAACAATTCAGCTGACAGGCCGTCAGCACCCGCTTCTTTATTGTTTTTGAGTCGTTGAATAGCAACTAGAACCTCGTCATGGCTAGGTGGTGGTACTTCCACTCCGTCATCGTTGATTGGTGGCACTGAACTGCGCTCTCCATGGGCGGCATTGGTGGAAACGTCGCCAGTAAGTAAATTGAGAAGTGCCGTCTCCACAATCTCAGCACACACTGTGTATCCGTATTCAGATCTCCATTTTCGTCTCTACAAGACGATGCTCCGGGCTTGAAACCTTGGGTTAGATGTTCAACCTGTTGATAGAATTTTGCATTTTAGAATGCATCCTTCTTGCCCTGGTATACCTCTAGCTACTCACGCTCACGCTTTTCCTGCTCTCTTTTCTTGCGTCTGAAAAGGCGCCTCTCTTCCTTCCTCTTTTCGCGGTAGTTTTCTCGCACGGCTCGCGTTGCAGCTGACTGCAGTGTTTTTCTATATGCGGCGTTTTTTACTGCTGTCGCGATGCGACACTCCTGATCGTACTATTAGTTCCGAGGTTGTGGGCGCCGGAAGCCAATGACTTCTTCAGCGGCAGCGCGCATGGAGTGGGATATATGCGCCCAAAGTCCGCCGGCGCCGTCGGGTCCAGAGGTTGGTTGGTTGAGCTTAACCGAGAGTTGAGCGGATTAGGCTTCGGCAGTCCGTTGTAATTGCAGCTTAGCGACATCTAGCTCTCGTTACATTCCTGTGCATATGTTCTTCGCATTGCATAATCGCATGCGGATCTTGGATGGAACAAGATGGTGGTCGGAGTACGTTCGGGGGTGACCCCCCGAAATGTACGCACATCTAGGACACTAGAGGCATGCCTTCCGTCGATTACAACATGACCAATTTGGTTTCGCGTTTTTTGATCCGGGGACAGCCAGGTGGCCTTGTGGATGTCGAGGTGCTTAAATCTGGTGATACTTATTACCATGTTTCACGCTGCAGCGAAGTATGTCATTAAGACTAGCGTAGAAAGCGTCCATGACGGCTTCGTCCTTTTCCTCCGTCGGGGCGTGCGCGCAAATAAGGCTGATGAAGAAAAATTTTGCCTTGATGCGAATCGTGGCAATCTTTCACAGGTGTGAACCGGGAAACAAGGTGGCGTAGTTTCCGGCTGACGACGAATCCACATCCGAATTCGCGCTTCTCCGCATGGCAGCTGTAGTAGATATCGCAGTGTGCTTGTTTAGAGCAGCCTTTCCCTTTCCATCGCATTTCCTGGATGGCGGTGATGTTAGATTTTATTGTTTTGAGGGCTTCCGCCAGTTGGATAATGGCACCTTTCCTATAAAGGGTCCGGACATTCCAGGTGCATATCCGTAAAGCATTGTCCGTTTTTCGTTTGCAGTGGTAGTCATCGTAATTGGGGTTCTTATCCGAGGCTGGTTTAGTTTTCATTGGGCAGTAGTAATGTGGCGGGACCCAAACCCTGCGCACATTCCATGTTTAAGGTCTATGGATCGACCCGCCGCTTAAATTAGCCGTCAAACTGACGGATGCCCGTTTGCCGTTGCCCAGGGAACACCACTTGGAGGTTTGAGTTGACGATTTCGACATGGATAATGCTGGTCTCGCCAGGTTTAGGCGGTCAGACACATTGCCCCAAAAAGGTTACACATTGCCCAAAAATGTGAAGGTTCGCCCCAAAAAAAAAAAAAATAACAAGTAAGTGTAATTATTTCAAGTTATTCACAATTAAAATCTCCATTTACTTTTACTAACAAAATGTATTCTAAATTGGACGGAGAAAGCGTGCTTCTTTGATCCAAAAATATATATAGAGTCCGCCAAATAACTTTTTTTTTTGAAAATGCAAAAAAAAAAACTACTGAATATTTTCTCAAATTTCTTTTTTTATTTGAATGTACAATCCTTCCGGTTAATAATGGAAAATAATTTCATTCAAATGGCTGTCTCGGCTAACCATGCAGTAGCCTACACGATCGGTCCAATTTTTAAGCACATTATCGATTGTGTGCAGCTGTATTTCACCAATGGCTTCACGAATATTGTCCTTTAAAGCGTCAATTGTATCTGGTTTGTCGGCGTAACACTTATCTTTGAGGGCACCCCACAAATCATAGTCCAACGGTGTCAAATCGCAGCCAATCCGAGGTGGCCAAACGACATCAGCTCTGCGGCTGATAATGCGATCTTCAAAAACAGGGCGCAAAACATCGAGTGTAGCTTCGGCTGTATGGCACGTAGCGCCGTCCTGTTGAATCCAAATGTTGCCAATATCCTCCTTTTCAATTTTTGTGAACAAAAATTCGTTCAACATGGCCCGATAACGATGGCCATTGACTGTAACGGCCACTCCTTGCTCATTTTCGAAGAAAAATGGCCCAATTATGCCTCTGGACCAAAATCCGCACCAAACAGTGACTCATTTTGGGTGCATCGGCTTTTCAATGTATGCGTGCGGGTTTTCTGTGCCCCAAATGCGACAATTTTGCTTCTTTGCATACCCGCCAAGATCAAAATGAGCTTCATCTGAAAAGATGATTTTTTTGGCAAAATCGGCATCTTCTGTAAGTCGATCGCAGGCCCACTCTGCGAAGCGAAAACGCATTGGATGGTCAGTTGGCTTCAACTCCTGAACCAATTGGACTTTGTATGGCGTCATACCAAGGTATTTATGCAAAATTCGTCTCAATGATGTCTCCGAAATGTTCAATTGTTGAGAACGACGGTGAATTGATGTTGATGCCGCTTCACGCACACTTTCTGCCACAGCAGCAATATTCTCGGGTGTACGCACTGTTTTTGGCTTTTCACGCTTTGGTTTATCGATGACGATGTCAGTTTCTTTCACTTTTTTCACAAGATAACGAACATACGGAGCTGACGGTGCTTCTGTTCTTCCAAAATCCGTACGCAATTTTCGCACACATTCTGCAACATTACCATGATTTTCAAAGTAATGTCGCAATATTTCCCAGCGTTGTTCAAGCGTATACACAACCATATTCGTTCAGCGGAAGGATAAAACTAATTATCTGTCAAATCAGACATGTGCTAAGTGTTACCATTCACGAAATAAGCACTAGTTGAAAAAAAAAACGTTAGATGGCGGACCCTTTATTAACACGATGAGAATAATCGCTGTCTGTAATTCAGTGTACTTAGTTGTTTTAAATTCCAACAAAAAATATTCTTTGGCTTTTGTCCGCAGCCGGGACACTGTGTGCCGTCAGCAACATGCAAAATATCGCTAAAGATATTTTTCTTTCGTTTCTTTCGTGTCCGCGATTCAAAACCATTACGCATAAAGCATAAGAAGTGTTTTCTACTTCAAAAACAAAACATTGCATTTTGCTTTTCTCTCCATCTCTGCTTGCTTCGCTTTGTGTTACTGTTTGGATCTTAGAGAGAAAAAAAAAAAACAAAAATACTTGTTGTGGTCTTAAGAAGAAACAAAAAGAACATAAAAATACTTTTCTTTAGAGTTTGTTTGCGATTCCTGATGGAAAGTAAGAAAGATTTACTAAACTTATGAATTTCTTTAAAAAAATATTTTTAAAAAAATCAAAACTAGTGGTATTTATATTATGCTAAATTCAAATTTCCTTTTTTACCGTTTTTTAACAGCATAAAAATGAAGAACAAACAAAAATTCTATTGTAGCGCCCTCTGCCGGTTGCCCTAGAAAAAAAAAATAAATAAATAAAATATATTTTTCATCCCCATGACAAGTTTTTATCAAAAAAACTAATAAAATTTATAATATCATTTGTACGAGAACGTATTTTTTTCTAACTTGCAAACTTAAATGAATTTTCCAGCAGCCCGATATTGACTTTAGGAGTGCGCAAAAGGCCGCCCATGGGCGGATAGCTTTCACATGCATACGACAGCTTTCAATTAAAAACCTTTTTAGGAGAGGTGGCAATTTATTACACTGAATAAAATAATGCGATCAACCGCTGTGCGAACTTCATGCTGGTAAGTTGCGGCCGCTCGCTTCTGCGTTGCCTTAAGGCCTCAGCCCACTTACGGCACGTAACGAAACGAAACGAAAAGCCGGTGAGAATTCTTTGGATTAATAGCCACCGGCTATCGCTGCCGTTTCGTCGCCGGTTAGTGTGCATGAATATATAAGAACACACGGTAGTTATATTTTGTAGTTTCGTTACATGCCTTAAGTGGGCAGATGTCTTTATTGAACACGACAACATATCACTATCGCATATATTCGTTCATTCGACACAATCAGTCGTTGTACGAACTTGCAGCCGCTCGATTCTGCCTTTGCTAAGGTTGCGAACATAGTGAACGCTTATTGCTGAGCCGAACAAAAAAACACATTGGAGCAATAAAGACACCAATCCATGCATCTCCAATGTGTTATAGCTGGAAGTTCATCCTTATAGCTGGAAGTTCATTAACTGCGTTTGCATTTGTGTCCGTCTACTCGCTGGCGCAATCATAATCGAAATACATGAAAGCTTACGGGAGCGAGTTCAACGTTTACGTGCGTAACGTTGGGGAACGGAATTGTAAAATGCTTAAATTGCGTTTTTGATAGCTCGTTGCAAATAGCCAACAACGAGAAGAAATAAAAGAAACGAGTTCATTCTTTGAAATTTTCGTGGATGGCGCTTTAACATAAATTCAAATAAATAAAGATTTTGATAAGTTATTACCTGCTAGTTAATGTTGAAAATTGGAGAACGGTGGCCAGCGAAAGAAGCAGGAAATTTGCGCTGCACTGATTTTTGCTGGTGGTGATGGCACTTGGAGGACGTTGGCCTGCGAAGGAATCAAAAAATTTGCGTTTTACTTGTTTGTACTTCTGGTGGTGGCATTTGGAGGACGTTGGCCAGCGAAAGAAGCAGGAAATTTGCGCTGCTTTGATTTCCGCTGGTGGTGATGGCACTTGGAGGACGTTGGCCTGCGAAAGAATCAAAAAATTTGCGTTTTACTTGTTTGTGCTGCTGGTGGTGGCACTCGAAGGACGTTGGCCAGCGAAAGAAGCAGGAAATTTGCGTTGCACTTGCTTCTCTTGTTGGTGGTGGCACTTAGGGGAGACTGGGATACCTCCGTCTTTGGGGCACCTCCAGCAATGGCTTTTTTGGTATGAAGCAGTGATTTGACCGCACTGTTTTTTCATATGATTTTATCCATCACTAGTAAAAGAAACTCTCACAAAGTTTGCCATCTCTATCTAAACAGCTGATGAAGCTACAAGTGATTTTGTGTTTTGAAGTGAGTTTCTATAATTTTTGGGTTCTTTCACGTAAGTATTTTGTGCTCTTAATTTTCAATTATTTAAACTAAGTGTATTACAGAATGAGAATTATAATATTAATATAATGGTTAAAAGTGATAAAAATTAAAAATAAGTGGTAAAAATTAGACAAATAATGAAAAAATTAAAACAAGTGACTTCGGGGTGAATACGGCGTTTGATGTTGGGGCACATTTGGCTGGAAAATATTTCTGCCGAATGTGCCCCATGCCGGAAAACATTTCTGCCAAATGTGACCCCCTATTAATTTAATACTTTTTCGCCTGTTTTTAGGTAAATCAACATTGTTTTCGTTTTGGAAATGGTCCGAAATTATAAACGTTAGACCCAACGTGGTCAAATTGATGAAAATGCAATGAAAAAAGCAATAGCAGATGTTTTGAGTGGCATAGAGACTGCAACGTCTGCCGGCAGAAAATACCAAATAAAGCGACAGACAATTGAAACTCGAATAAAAAAACGAGATCCTTTACAAGATATAAATGCCGAAGAGACCACTAATACGCAAATATTTCATTCAAAATACACTTCAAAGCAAGTTTTCACCAAGGAAGAAGAGATCGCGCTTGTTGACTACATAAAAAATGTGCAGCATTGCAGTATGGTTTATCATACGATGCTTTCCGAAAGTTAGCATATGAATATGGTAGCATTAATGGTAAAACACTTCGGGAAAAATGGAATCTAAATAAACAAGCAAGCGTAGACTGGCTATATGCGTTTATGAAAAGAAATCCGAGTTTAAGTCTCCGTAAGCCAGAGAAAACCAGTTTGGCAAGGTTGACTGGGTTTAATAAAGAAGTTGTTGCCAAATTTTATGAAAACCTGAAATCTCTATATCTGACTCACTCATTCGAACCAAAAGACATTTTTAATTTGGATGAAACTGGTATTACGACTGTCCTCGATTCGCCGAAGGTTTGCGGAATAATATTCAATATATTTATTTATTAGCTAGCTATGTAATTAATTTTCTAAGTTATTGCAGAAAAAGGAAAACGCCAGGTTAGGCGAGCTACGTCAGCCGAGAGAGGCAGTTTGGTAACGCTTGTGGGAATAATCAGCGCAAGCGGAAATCGACTTCCTCCAGCTTACATTTTCCCACGTCAGCGTTATAGCGACAAATTTTTAGATGGATGTGTCCCAGGCTCTAGGACTCATAAGCAAAAGTGGTTGGATGATTTCAGAGTTGTTTAAAGATGTCCTTACACACATTCAGAAGAACACAAATTGTTGCGAAGAGCGGCCGATTCTTTTGCTTCTCGACAACCACTCATCCCACTGTAGTATTGATGGTATCAATTATTCCAGGGATAACGGTATACTTATTCTAACGTTCCCACCACATACTTCCCATCGTCTACAGCCACTTGACGTATCAGTTTACGGTCCCTTCAAGAAATTCCTTCAAATATCTTTTACTGACTTTTTGACAAACAATCCAGGAAAGAGAATCACGATTTATGAAATTGCACGCTTATCAAACTTACCATTTCAAAGAGGATTGAAGTCTGAAAATATAATTAGTGGCTTTAAAGCAACTGGCATTTATCCTTTTAACTCCCAACAATTTGCTGAAGATGACTTTGCTTTGGAAAATCAATCCAATAGGGATGCTGCTATAGAAGGTGCAGTTCAGCTTCTGCCTGATGAGTTTTCTTCGGAAAACCAAGCCGATAGGTATGCTGTTATGGAAGATTTAGCTTCGCCAGTAGCCCTTAAAACACCAGAACAGATTCGGCCAGTGTACCGCTTAACCGCTTCTAAAAAGACTGCCAACTCTGGAACTTCACGAGTTTTGACAGATACGGATGAGAAGAAAAAGGTAGAAGAAAAAAAATCGAAAATAAATTCACAATTAGCGAAAAAGAATTTAAAGTTTGAAAAAAATGGAAGCACTCACAATGCATTCAAATCTCGTAAAAATAAATCTAGCTACGATGTTGAAAAGAACCAGCAAAGGAGACCTAAAAAACGTAAGGTAGTTCGGAAAGAAATTTCTTCATCCGATGAAAGTGATAGGCAAATGATATTTGCAGATAGTGATCAATCAGTTGAATCTTTTGTCGTAAACGACGATATGCAAGAAGAAAGCGAAATCTCAAATTATAAATTGACTGATGGCGATTACATTCTTGTGAATGTAATGGCTGAAAACTGCAAGAAACCAATATATTATGTTGCTGAAATCATTGAGTGCCTTGGCAACTGCACATTTACAGTCAGTTTTCTTCGAAAACTTCCAGCTGCAACACCGACGTTTGTCAAGCCAGATATTGTTGATATTTCTCTGGTGTTGCGAAGCGAAATAGAAATAAAGCTTCCTGAACCATCAAATCTGGCTTCGATAATTAACATAACATAATTCTTCGATATAACATACGATAATTCTTTTCAATGCATAATTGTTTGTTTTTTTTTTCCTAAATACTTTTGAATAAAAATGCGTTTAATAACAAAAAATACTTCGAGCAATATCGTTATAGTACTTAATAGCTTGAACGACGAAGGTGACCCCCAAAAATGCCGAAGCTACCCCGGCATGGGGTACATTCAGCCAAAACTACTTTTTTTAAACCTTATGAAAAAAAATTACAAATAAAACTTCTGGAAGAAACTTCGTACTAAAATCTTAATAATAAAAAAAAAAATATTGTTATAAGCCAATAGATATTTCTGTATGATAAATCTTTTCTGAAATATAGGCCTTTGAAAAAAAAGTGCCGAAGGTACCCCAGTCTCCCCTATAGGATGTCAATAAAAATTATGCTGCGCTGACTTGTGCTGGTGGTAATGGCACTTGGATGACGTTTGCCAGCAAAAAAAAGGCGATTGAACTGTGCTGCACTTGCTCATGCACCAAGAGATCGTAGGAAAAGCGAAAAAAAATTAAATTTTGTGCGTAAAACTTTACTTTTTAATTTCATAGCCAAAAACCGCGTTTTTTTATTCTTTTTTATTTTTTTTCCCGCTCTTAAAGGAAACGTCCAATAACGAAACAAATGTCATTTATTGTTTTGCAATTGTCTTGCCCACCTACGTCATAATCAGACAATTTCCTTGCAGCTGACAATTATTTGACAACGAATACAGATTATGAAACATTTATGACAATTGTCTGGTGTAGACGCAGCGTAAACGAATGATTCGTTTGAATAAAGGATAGAGAATCATAAGTGCTGTCATACAAACGCCGATATTGTAGCAATCTTTCTCACCGATTTTTTATACATTGGAAGGAGGGGTGAGCACAACCGGAGTGAAGAAATCGCCCGTATAAGTGATTTTAAGCAGAGTTTTTGACATTTGCTTTAAATTGACACACTTCAAGTTAAGATGAATTAAAATATGTCAAAATATATATTAAGTGCGTTTTTTGTCATTGCTCTGCGCGCTTAGCCCATGAAGCAACTAACAAGGTGGTAGTGACGGCAACCATAGGTTGTTTTTCGCCTGTATATTTTATTTCTACTTATTTCGGTTTCTACTTTGTACTATTTTTGACAACCTACGCTCGCCATAAGAACTGTCACTACCACCTTGTTAGTTCCATCATGCGCCTAAATAAAAAAATGCCCATTTCCGCATAATTTTTCGCTCAACATTTTTAATCTGAATTTGGCAACTTTGCTAGTCATTTGTCACTTTTCTTACTAGATATCCCCAACTCACACGATGATTGCCAATCAAACAATCTACTCGTTTTGTTGTTGCTTTTAATAGAAATCTGTCAAAAGCACTGAGAGCGAGAGCGGATGAGCACAGATTGCAGCAATCAAATTTGTTCATTTTTGGATTGCTGTACATGGCAGCAATCAGCAATCTGAACAGTGTTGCTGAATGGCGAAATAAAATTTTTGCTGAGTTGAAGTACCTTAAAAGTACTTTTGCTGGAGAAACGTACTACTTTTTACAATAACAAAATTGAAAAATCGTTGTATGAAACCCTTATTCTTAATATGTGAATTAATGAAGTAAACAAAAAAAGAACGCGGACAAGAAAGTGTGTTTTTGAAACAAGAAATAGGTAGGCATTAATATTAATAGCCCGAACACAACACGAGCGGCAAGCGCCAATTGTCACTTTTCATTTACATGTTTTTCTTATGGGACGAATTTTGGAGACTTGTCACGCAACATTGTCGCTTGCCGTTGCCGTCGGCTTCAATTTAATTTTAATTTGACAGGCAGCAAAAGCAAGTTTCTTCCATTGTTTACATTTGTTATTGCTGGTCGCATTCAGCAAACTGTGTGTTGTAAAATTTCTGGTGAGTAAGGGATGTTTTGCTTGAACTTCACAATTTTAAGTACAACTCATCATAATGGCATAAGAATCAATAATGAATGCAAAAGTGATTTATAAATAAATTTTTAATTTCAGTGACTTTTTGTTTGCACGGGTGCATAGTTGATTCACCAAAACTGCGCAACTAGATTATTATTTTTAAGCACTCTTTAGTTGCGCTGTTTTGGTAAATCAACTATGCACCAATTCAAAGAAAAAGTCACTGATGCTTTGCATAAATGCATTAGGAACTCAGCCATACTTTTGGCAGGCGATAATTTCGTTAAAATATCACTTTCCTTTCATTTTTTCATACAATTTTGTTGTTTTTTATAACATGCTGCCACATCGATAATTCGAAAAAAAGTGAAGTTATAACATGTCGCCACAGAATAATAAATGATTTTTTTTTTCATATCAATGCTATTCACAAAGAATTTCAGAATTTTCAGATATTCTTTTTTATCCATCTATCCATCTATATTATTATTACGCAATCGCATTTTTTGTGATGACTATCAAATCTATACTATAGACGCGATGTTTATAAATAGGGTAGCAATTGAAAGGTTTTGCTTTGTATATGAGCAATAAGGTCTTATTTTTTCTTAAATATTGTGTTTTTTTTAAATGCTGAAACAATTTTCTATGAAAACCAACCAAATTTCTTTGTGATGCCTAAAAGTATGTGATAGATTTTTATTATAATGCTTTAATAATGAATAACTGGGTTACTCAACAATTCAGCAGAAACATAGAAAGTTTCTAAGAAATCCTTGGTTCATAGGTAAAAATAGTCCTCAATATAAAAACAAAATTACCTGTCACTAGATATTTTTTTTTTGGCGTTTAGCCGCCACACGGCATTACTAGCTATTCATATTTTATTCACTATTCATTTGATACTAATTATTCATTTGTTATGAATTATTCATTGGTTATTCATTGTTCATTTGTTATTCTTTACTAATTTCTTATTCATTATTGATTTTTTATTTATTAATTGATATAAATGAAATGAACAATTATTGAATTTTTTAAACTTAATGTGAATTAACACTTTAATTTATGAATAAGTCTTGCATTCATTGAATCAATTCTTATTTCGTCATTCACTCATTCGCCCCTTTGAAAATAAAATTAAATTGTACAGTGCACGGTCGGTTTGCCTTCCGTTTTGATTATATTTCAGTGTTTTATTTTGTGGTTACGTTTTAATTATTTTAATTTATTTAGGCATTATTTAGTAATCAAAATTTATGTTGTTTTGATTAAAGATTTTAAAAACAAATAAATTTGACAAATTTAAATTTTTAATTTTAAAAATTTGCCGACGTTTCTCAGATTGCTTGTCTGCTTCATCGGGGCGTCTTTTATTAACTATAAAACTATAACAGACGCCCTGATGAAGCAATTTGCGAAACGTCGACAACTTTTTAAAATTAAATTAAAAAAAAATTAAATTTAAATTTGTTAAATTTTTTTTTTTCTTAAATCTTTCTTCAAAAAACAATAAATTTTGGTTACTTAATAGAGCCTTAATAAATTGAAATTAATTTGAATGTATTTCTTTTTTAGCTCAGTGTTGTTATTCAAAACGGCAAACTGTTGAGTCGGCTGAATGCAGCCATTGTTTTTTGTTTACTATTGTTTGGCTGTTGAAGTGCTCGTATTTTTGTTTACTTTGTAAAAGAAGTTTTTTGAGATAAAGTTTTGAAGGTAAGTTCATAAATTATAACATAAAGAATTTAATATGTACTAGTTTCTTCTATTGCAATATGGGCTGAGATAAACAAATAGTTAAAGAGCAGCTGAAGTTTGCTGCTGTCGCGTTTATTATAATCAAGTCGCTCAACATTTCTCTACAACGACAGAGTGGAGACATGTTGCTTGCCGCTCGTCGTGCGTATTGTGTTTGGGCTATAAGTTGTAATACTTATAATTTGAAATGTATGTGTATTTATATCTCTCATACATTTTTTTCTGACAGGATAATTATGCGGCTTACTCAAGACTAGAAGTGAAGTCGCTAATTTCTTTGTTGGAAGCAAAGTGCGATCTATGGGATGTGTGCGATCCCAGCTACCAGACTAGAAGCAAGAAGGAGAGTGCGCTAAATTCAATTTCAACACTTATATGCATATTTAAATATTACCTGATTTTTTTCGAATACCCAAATCAGATTTAGATAACGATATGCAGTGACGAAATCAATTTCACAGATAGATGGCGTTGTGTACATATGCAAACCGAAATTAATATTCGATTTGCACCATAGAGCATAGAGTATAAATTATTATCTAGAGGTTGCATCAACTCTGCTAAATCTCTGGCATGTGTTAACAGAGGTGAACAGAGTTTTTTTTCCTCATGTTTTTAAGTGAAATAACTCTGTTAACACATGCCAAAGATTTAGCAGAGTTGATGCAATCTCTAGATCATAATTTACACTCTATGTTTGGATGTTGGAATAAACGTAGCTACTAGACATCTGCATGAATACATTTGTTTTACCTGCAGCAAAGTGCACACTTTCGTACTGTCCCACATTTTATAGTATCTTTCAAACTTGTGTACAGTACCATAGAGTGTAAATTATTATCTAGAGATTGCATCAACTCTGCTAAATCTCTGGCGTGTGTTAACAGAGTTATTTCACTTAAAACATGAAGAAAAAAACTCTGTTAACCTCTGTTAACACATGCCAGAGATTTAGCAGAGTTGATGCAATCTCTAGATAATAATTTATACTCTATGACTGGACTTGAATGTTTTACGTAGTTGGTTGTTACGTGTTTCAAGCAAATGTTTTCAGACGTTTCCTTCGAAAGCGGAAAACGGAGAGTTCATTTTCACGTCTCGTTGTGTGTGGACGTGCTCGCAAACTAAATTAAATTAAAATTAAATAAACATTTTTTTAACATTTTGGATGCTTTTAAAGCTCAAATATAATTGAAATAAATAAAAAACTTTCATTTCCCACGTGGCCGACGTCTAGTTTATTAAATAGTGCGGTAAAAGTGAAAAAGTGTTAAGTGCGTGGCGGTGCAAATCTGTGCCGCCATGGAGGGAAATTCTGAAAGAGACAGAGACAAAGACAATGAAATAAAAAAATTATTAACTGCTTTAGCAGAAAAAGACATCATTATTGCAGGGTTACAACTGCAATTAAGTGAACTCAATAAAAATGTTGTATCTCTAAACCAAAATATGTCGGAACTCTCTACTTCTTTGAAACGTCGCAAGGAGGAACCTGATATTGGCATCGCTTCTGAAAAGAAAAAAATGTGTGGAAATGTTTTCATCTGCTGCAGATGGAACTGCTTCGGATGATGAATTTCCTATTCATGACAGCCCCCAAGATGCTGACGGATCTGAGTTGGACATGTCCCAAATAGATGCTTTAAATGGTTTTTCCGACGAGACAACAAATGGTGCGCTGTCAATGCTACAACCATCTTCAAACCCTACACATGCGAAAGCATGGTCAAACGTTGCTGCTAGTTGCGTAGGTACGCTGCCAAAGCAGCAATCATCCTCAAACTCTACACAAGCTAAAAATCGGGCTAATGCTGCTGCTAGCAGCGTCGGTTCCAAAACAACACCAATCCAACTCAGCATTAAGCCTGATGGTGACTATAACAATATTCTTACTAAGCTAAGAAGAAAATTTGGCACAAAGGGCTATGAGTGGCTTCAGTTGCGCAGGGGAGCTGCCCCACGTATCATCTGCCAAGGCTTGACTATTAAGGATGACATGATGAATTTCCTAAAAATTGAGGGCGAAGAATTTAACACGTTTGCGGAGAAAGGTTGCAAAAAGAAGGCGTTCATCTTACGCGGCTTGATTCACGGAAACTCTGAAGACAATATCGCCCAGATTAAAAACACTTTGAATGACTATCACATGGAAGGCGTTACCAGCATCGCTATTTTTGAGACACCCACGATGAAAAGAAATAAAAATTCAAATCCTCTCTACCAACTTGTTTTTGACAGCAACGTTGATGTCACTCACCTGGCGGGAATCAAATGTATAAATGGTTTTAGAGTGAAATTCGAGAGTATGATCAGCTCAAAGGTGGTCCAGTGTCGGCGTTGTCAACGTTTCGCGCACACTGCTGCTTCTTGTTCCTTTCACTACCGGTGCGTACAATGCCTTAGTGTGCACGGACCTGCTAGCTGTCCAAGAACTCTGGATAAGAAAATTCCAATTGGATGTATCAACTGCAAGACGGCTGGACTTAAACAAACAGCGCACACTGCAAATGATTTGCTGCACTGCGAATTTTACAATTCAATTAAAAACCGACATGGTGTGGCTGTTATGGCTACTGGTACCAAACCAAACTCAAACAAAAATCAACGCGGGCCTGTCCATGATTTGTCATCTTCGCAGTCCCGGTCTACTACTTCTTCAGGTTTTTTCAAGCAAAGCACCTTGGATGACATCCGTACTCCGGCAAACAATCCTCATATTTCTACTAATAAGTCAAAACAGAATACTGTTTCGAATAAAACAAACATTATATTGGGTAAGTCAAACGGAAAATCTTCTGATTCTAACATTGATAGCACAAACAAAGTTAAATTGCGCAGAGTCCTTGAGCAACTTTGTGGATTGATTGAAGAATTATTTTAATGTCTGTTTCTGTGGTTTCTTTAAATGTATGTTCCATTGCTCATGCAAATAGGGTCTCTTTATTGCGCCATTTTATTCAACAATCAAATGCAAATATTGTGATGTTACAAGAAACTCAAACTGATTATTTAAATAAAATTAATACAATATTTTTCGCGGTGATGTCAAACGAGGATGGGGTGGTACTGCTATTGTTGTTAACAACAATATTCCAATTCGTAATTTAAAAATTTCGAGAGGTCCAATTCATTTTACTTCTATTGAATGCAAACTTTCAAAATCTTGGCAGCGTTTTTCTTCAGTTTACTTCCCTCATGGCAGGCTAAGCAGTGATATTATAAAGAAATTTTTCTGTGAAAACTCAAACACTTTCTTTGGTGGTGATTTCAACGCCAGACATGTATCCTTTGGGGATACATCCAATAATATCTATGGCATCATTCTTCATGATCTATCTCTTACCTCAAATCTCAAAATTTTTAATGCAAATTCGCCTACCTGTTTAAAATCTATTTTTGGGTCCTTTATTGATAAATTCATTTCAAATGCAAATTTTTCACCTTCTGGGTCTGTTTTTACCTTACCATCTTTTTCCGATCACTTTGCCATAAAATGTGAAATTCCTTTGCATATTCCAGATAAAAATGCAGTTGATTCAAAAATCAAGCTATTCAACAAAGTCAAAACAAAAAGCATAAATTCATTTATTTTGCGCAATTTAAATAATTTGATTCTACCTCTTGATCAAAATTTAATGAATGGTGACTATGAGCAAATAGCCATTAACATTGAAGATATCTTTAATGCAACTGTTGACAAGCATGTGCCTGTCTCAAAGCATTCACAGCACAGAGTGCTTTTCTCACCAACAACGTTAGCTCTTCAACGCGAATCCAAAAACTTTCAAAGAAAAATTTTCTCTCTTGGCCCTCTTCCTCCAGTTCAGCGACTGAAAGAGTTAAAAATTCGCTTAAAACTTATTAAAAATATGATTTTGAATAGTGTACGACATGAAACTGGCAGATTTTTTACAAATGCTTTTAATTCGGTACAATCAAATCGTGATGCCTATAAAGTCATTAAAAATTTCACGGGGCATAAAAAGTCTTCAGCTATAAATGGTTCCCTTTTCTTAGATACTGATTAAACTGCGGCTATTTCTGGCGACGAAAACATTGCAAATACGCTGGCAGAATATTTCTATAAGAATCACAAACTTACCTCAAGTTTTGATTCCGATTACGCTAATACAGTTCAAAGTTCTACTGTCTCGGTTGAAAATTCATATCCAGTCATTAATTTTGATCAAAATATATCTCCTTGTATTAAAGATAACAAAATGCTTAAAAAACTAAATGACAAATTGCCGGCTGAAACGCGTGGTATTCTAACTTCTACCGAAGAAGTTTCATATGTAATTCATTCCCGCCCAAACAAAAAATCCTCTGGTTCTGACAATATGCCTTACTCTATTATCAAGAAATTTGATACGCGCATCATTATGTTTTTAACTATTTTCTTTAACCATCTTCTTGCTATATCTTATTTCCCGAGGTGCTGGCAATACGCTGTTATTACACCGATTCCAAAACCTGGTAAAGATGCGTCACTTATAGAAAATTGGCGTCCGATTTCTATGTTATGCTGTATTTCTAAAATTTTTGAACGTATTTTGGCTATTAGAATAAATCTACATCGAGATTCTTTGCAAATTTATCAAAATCAGTTTGGGTTTCTGGGTGGACACTCTACTAATCATGCTCTTGCCAGATTGCAGGCTGATATAAATAATGGCTTAAACGAAAACAAGGTTACTTCTATTGTGGTTTTAGATCTAAAAGCTGCTTTTGACACCATTTGGCGTGATGGTCTTCTGCACAAAATGTTCATTCTTAATTTTCCCATTTCTATAATCAAAATTATAAAATCAATGCTTAGTTTCAGAAGGTTTGCTGTGCGGCTAAATGGGCATTTGTCTAAGATTTTTGATATGAGCGCCGGAGTTCCTCAGGGCTCGGTGCTTGGTCCTTTACTATTTATTTTATATGTTTTTGATTTTCCTTTGCACAGCTCCATTAAAGTAACGCAATTTGCTGACGACACCACGCTTCACGTGGTTCACAAAGACCCAGCCCAAACACAAAATCTTTTAAATATTTTCCTTATAGATATTTCCAAATATTTTAAAAACTGGAAATTGGTATTAAACACAAACAAGACTGAACTTATTCATATTATGGGTTTTGTTCGTGACACAAATGTAAAACTGAGAACGAAAGTTCGAAGCATGAAAATTTGTTTAAATGGTCTCCTACTACCGGTAAAAAACGACATAAGACTGCTTGGCATGCAATTGCAAACTAACAATAGATTTACTAAACATATCAAAATCAGGCTGTGCAAGGCTAAAAAGGCAAAGTTTCATCTAAATCGTATTTTCAAAAATTCCAAAATAAATTCCAAAATTAAGACTTGTATGTACAAGTTGTATATACGACTAATCCTCATGTACGCTTCTCCTGTCTGGTGTCGGCAACCACACTTGTCGAGCCACCAGATGGAACTACTAAGAGTTTTTGAGAGAGGATGTCTCAGATCTACCTCTAACATTAGACGTGCTCGCGGCTCTTATAAGCACATTCGTGCTTCCATAATTTATGACACCTCTTCGTGCATGAGGATTGATTGTTTTGCTGCTCTATCGCATGTCGGTTTCTATAACAAATGTTTAAATTCTGATTTTACTAAATTTAGTTCCTTAATGCGCCGATTTGGTGAAGATTTAACTTACAATTGCATGCCAAGTCTTTTACATCAATATAATGATGGAAACTTAATTATTAATGATGATATTAAAATGTTCAATACTAGGTACGATAATCGGCCTGGTCTAGTTTATACTACTAGATAAATGTGAATTTATTTATTTAATTTCTTGATCTCATATTGTTTTACTAACTTGAATCAATCTGGTTTTTTCTTAGATTTTTACCAACTTTTTATTACTTACAAACTGCTCTTATTCTGAACTAAACTTATTCGTTTACTCGGCATATATTTATGTTAATGTAATTTTAAGTTTTGATTTAAATAAAACTACTCAAACAAAAAAAAAAAAAATCAAGCAAATGTTTTGAAGAGACATTCGGATGTATTCGTGCAGATGTCTAGTAGGTGCTATGAAAATAATCGTAAATATTTTTTTTAGTGTTAATTTTTAAGTGTCTAGAAAAGACTTAAAACTTTTTAAATCATTTAAGACTGAAAAATGTTACAAAGCATTGAAGAATAATTTTTGCTTTAGTTTTGGTGCTTGCTGTATACATTTTAGAAATTCTTTAAAATAAGTATTAAGTTTGTTTTTTCGTCATTGAAGGCTGTTTGTTATTCTTAAATTAATTTTTAATTTAAATAATTAAACATAATACATGCGTTAATATCAAAATTACAATTTAGAGAAAAAGGAAACATTCAAGCATTTTCATATAAGTCTTGATTTCCACTCATCAAGTCTTGACGGTCAAGTTTTTGACATTCCCTTTTAAGCTTGACGATCCAATTTTGAGAAAGCAACAAGACACCGAAAGAATAAATAAGAGTAAGAAGATTCATGTGTGCAAGCGAAATAGAAGCGTTAACACAATAGGACACCGAAAGTGCAAAGCAATGTCAAAAACTTGAAGGTACATTCAAGTCTGTTCCTTCCTCTTTTCTTATGTTCCGTTATCTCACAAACTCGACTTGCTTTCAAGAAAACTTGACGTGTGGAAGTGGGGACTAGCCCCCAGCTCACACGATGATTGCGAATCAAACAATCTACTCGTTCGGTTGTTGCTTTCAATAGAAATCTGTCAAAAGCACTGAGAGCGAGAGCGGATGAACACAGATTGCAGCAATCAAATTTGTTCATTTTTGGATTGTTGTACATGGCAGCAATGAGTTTTTTCGAATATCTAAGTCAGACTTAGACAACGATTTGCAGTGACGAAATCGATTCCACAGCTAGATGGCGTTGTGAACATATGCGATGTTAATGTAACTTTTCTCACTGTAAATCGATGTTTAATAGCATTTGGATGTTGGAATAAACGTAGGTACTATGAAAATAAGCGTAAATATTTTAATGTTAATTTATAAGTGTCTAGAAAAGACTTAAATCTTTTTTATGAATTGAAAGAAATCATTAAATCAAATCATAGTAATAAGTTTGTTTTTTTCGTCATTGAAGTGTGTAATATTAAAATTTAATTTAATATAACATAATAAATGCGTTAAAAACAAAATAAAAAGGAAAAATTCAGATAAGCAATCATGTTAAATTAATACCAAATATTTTTATAGTACGAAATCAAGTGGAAAAGAAAAAGTACTGTAATTCAAAAAAATGTCAAACGCAGATTGGCTTGTCGTGTGAGCTACCAACAATCTACTAACAATAAAAATTTAAAAGGTCGTAAGAAAGTTTATTGATTGCCAAGGAGCATTATAGGGTCCACACATAGGAGGACATGTTTTCGAACTTGTTCGGTGGCAAGAAATGTTTCGCCGTGTGTAGCGTTGTTTGCGGATAACTTTGAAGGTTCTAGTGTTGATTTTAGTGATCAAAAACTTTTGATTTTATGGAGACAAACTTTCCGGTTGTATAACATGTTGCACTGTTAGTGGTGTGTTCGGACAATTTCTGTCAAATCTAACAATAATTATTTTTAGTATAAGGGGTTTTCTCAATGTTCAGTTAGTCTAGGTCTTAACCGGGGATAGCTAAAAAAACAGTTCCGTTTTCACCAAGTGCTGATTAAGCAACCTCCGGTTAAATCATTTATTGTGAATTTTTCAATTGTGAATACATAAAAAATGCATTTGCTTATTATTATCTAATTATTTTATTTTGCGCCGCAAAAAAAAAAAATGGGAAAACGCAACAGACTGCCAAATTACACATCTTACGAGGAGACGTTCCTTATTTCATTGGCAGAGGAGCACTCCCGGATTATTCTTCTTCTTTACGGAATCTTCTGGAAAATTTGTTATCGTAGCAGTCTTTCTCTATTCTGATTGACACTCAAATTATAAAAAAACGAAGTCCTTGCAATTCTTTCCATTTTTGTGTAAAATAAATTTAAGCACAAACAATAAAAAAATTGCCTTCTCAACTGTTATGCCGATTAGCAGCTAACCGGAACCACAACTTGCCGTTAACTTAACCGGCATTTAATCGGCAGATAGGCACTAACCGAACATTGAAAAAACGATTTTTTTCTAACCGCTGGTTAAAGTTCCGGTTAGTGTTTAATCGGACATGGAGAAATGGGATAAATTACATAGAGTATAAATTATTATCTAGAGATTGCATCAACTCTGCTAAATCTGTGGCACGTGTTAACAGAGGTTAACAGATTTTTTTTCTTTATGTTTTTAAGTAAAATAACTTTGTTAACACTTGCCAAAGATTTAGCAGAGTTGATGCAATCTCTAGATAATAATTTACACTCTATGTAAATTAGGACAAATGTTATACTGTGAAATAAATCAATGTTTTGTGATTTTAATGTTTTGTTTTCAGTAAATTATTAACCGCGTTTTTTCAATGCTCTGTTCCGGAGCAGAACATCAGTTTGAAAAAACGCTGTTTTTATTTTTTTCCGCTGGGTGGCGCGGAAGGCAATGTAAAAATGTCAGTCGATGAGATCAGGTTTTTTTCTTGGCTTGATAGCTTTCTCAATTTTAATTTTAACATTTTTGGAGTTCACGTTCGAATTTTCCATTTTTGAATTATTTTAATTAGTGCTTTTTACATGGGACACTTTAATTGTTTGAACTTTTATTTTCAACCACTTTTGACAGCACATTAAACAATTTTAAACAGTGCCTCTCTGTGTTAGTGATGCCACCTAAAATCGAGTTGGCCATCTGACGTGAAAGTCTGGAATCAACAGTACATTGAGTGAAAAATCTACACTTAACCCAAGACTGGTGTAAGTCTTGTATTTGTTTTATGTATAAAATTTGTTCTGCTACAGAACAGAGCAATGAAAAAAAGGCGGCTATTATTGTCCATTGGTTTCTGTTTAGCTTTTTTACAATAAAATTTTTATTCTAATGCCCGCTATGAATGTAATACATAATTTTTTTTAATTACCGTCTAACAGAGAAATTGTTAAACATAAATCAAAAATTTTTTTAATATTTTTATTTAGTCTGTTGGAAGTTTAAAAATCTAAAGTTTTCTATGTTTTACGTTATATGGCAAATAGCAGAACTTCTTTTTGACATTATTAAAAATTTTTAAATCAACTAAAAATATATATTTACTTAATAATAGTAAGGAATGGAGCTTCGGCAGGGTACCGAAGCTAAATTAGCCCCCTGCGGCCGTACTGAAGTATATCCGAAGTCTTTCGAAGTCTATAAAATTTTTTAGTATAATCTGCAAAAATATTTTGTCATACGCTTAATTTAATTTTAGCCTTAGCTGCCATATAGAGTAATTTGTAAACAAAGTAAAATGCCACACCCACTTTTCTAATATAAAGACTCCACATTTTTCCGAAGAATATATGTATGGGTTGGATAAACCACGTGGGCGGAACTTCGGTACATAAAGACACGATGTCATTAATTTTATATATTTACGAAAGTTTTTTAATTTTGATGACGTCACTTTGTATTGAATGTAGGCGTGATTTTCATCCGATTTTGCCAAATATGAAAGAGTGGCTTATGCTAAATATCAAAGTTTGTATGCAAAAGTTCAAGACATTTCTGTAATTTTTGCAGATTTTTAAGCGATTTAACGTTTCCAATAAAGCCACTTTGTATGGGAGGATCGGATGAAAACCACGCCTAGTTTTCATCCGATTTGGCCAAATATCATAGTGATAGTCTATATTATATATAAAAGCCTATGTGCAAAAGTCCAAGACATTTCTGCAATTTGAGCAGATTTTTAAGGGATTTTACGGTTAATGTAAAGTTTCTTTGTATGGGAGGTAGGCGTGGTCTTTTATCCGATTTTTCCAAATTTCATTGTCAGGATTCATATTGAAAGCTTATATGCAAAATTTCAAGACATTTCATTAATGTTTGTGGATTTTGAAGAGATGTTACGGTTAAAATAAAGTCATTTTGTATGGAAGGTAGGCGTGGTTTTCATCCGATTTTTCCAAATTTCATTGCTATGATTTGTATTGAAGATCAAACCATACATGCAAAATTTCAATTTACTGTTAAAATAAAGTCACTTTGTATGGGAGGAAGGCGTGGTTTTCATCCGATTTTTTTCAAATTTCATAGTGAGGTTTTTTATTGAAGATCAAACCCTACAAGCAAAATTTCAAGGCATTTCATTAATATTTGTGGATTTTGAAGAGATTGTACGGGTAAAATAAAGGCACTTTGTATGGGAGGTAGGCGTGGTTTTCATTCGACTTGGCTCATTCTCGAACTTGATCTTCCTTTAAAAAAGGAATAAAATAATAAGCTCCTTTATAAAAGAAGCTTATATTTTGAATTTCATTGCGATAGCTTTAAAATTACGGCAGTAATCGTGCCGACAGACGGACGGGCACACGGAAATCGACTCAGGAGGTGATGCTGATCAAAAATATATATACTTTTCTATACCTGCCACGAAATGACAAAGTTAATATACCCCTTACGCGGTACGCGTTGGGGTATAACAATGTACTTCCCCGTTTTCTAGTGGCTACATGTTATTACTTACTTTTGAAGCGAATGTCAAAGCGAAATATCAGTATTGAAATATGAAGAACCAAAAAAAAAAACAAAAATTTCCTTTCAACAATTTTTATTAGAAAAAGATTTTTAGGTACATAAACTCATTAAATCATATAAAAACAATTTAAAAGAAATTCAAAAACAATCAGCCCAATTACGAAACATTTTCTTCTGGGAGTTGTTAAAGTGAGTTTCCGTTTTTAAGACAGCTGATAAAGACATTTCTTTTTTTTTTACACTCATGAATATTGACGGTTGATGAAAAAATTTGCATTAAAAAACTCTAAAAAGTTTTAAAGCTTTGTTTTAAAAATGGAAACTCCCTTTTACATCCCCCGGGATAAAATCTTTCATAATTGGGCTGAATATAAAACATTTTTTTCTGGGAGTTGTTAAAGTGAGTTTCCGTTTTTAAGACAGCTGATAAAGACATTTCTTTTTTTTTTACACTCATGAATATTGACGGTTGATGAAAAAATTTGCATTAAAAAACTCTAAAAAGTTTTAAAGCTTTGTTTTAAAAATGGAAACTACCTTTTACATCCCCCGGGATAAAATCTTTCATAATTGGGCTGAATATAAAACAAGTTCAAAAACATAAGCATTTATACACTGTACTTTAAAAAGAGAAAACATGTTTAATCTACTCCTTTTTGATAACAAATTATGTTATGTATTATTTATTTGGACATAAATTAATAAAATAAAAATAGGCTGTAGTTTTTTAAAATTCATTAAAAATTTTTCTTTAAATATAATATAAATTAATAAAATGAGATCAAGTGTTTAACTTTAATAATAATATTTTGAATATGGTCAGAAACATCCACACAATACTAAAATGAATAAGATAGGATACTAAGTTGGAATATTAAGTTAGTTTAAATACTAAGTTCTGACATTTGCATACAAAGTTTTAGTACTATGAAGGCGTAAATGTTCGTTTTTTTACAATAAAATCACACACAATTAAACCTTTTGCTTGAAATTATGACCTAATTTTGCATATGCTATTAAGCAAATCCATTCATAGTCTGTTTCGTTTTTTACATCATTAACTATAGAAAAAATACGCCCCGATTCTACATTCGAGTATGGCAATGTTAAAACTACTTCTTCCAATTGTTTTAAATTTCCAAATAAAAGTTGTCGCTAAAATTTTTTAAATTGCTTGTCATGCCTTATTATGTCTAATGAAATATTTCTAAAATTTATTTTTTTGACTTTTTTTTTATGTTAGATTTAATTTACTAGTAATAAAACAGATTGTTGTGCTAGAACTTTTTACAACATCAAGCGTCACGTCTAAACCTAAAAATTCCATGTGCTGAATCGCTTTACCATCAAAAGGTAAACGATTTATCATTTGAAGTACTGCTTCAATATAAAAATATAAGCAATGTGTCCTTACGTCTCGCTTCTCGTCACGACTTAAATTGATATAACATTTTCGAATTCATGACCAACAAAAACGTCATTTAAGCTAAACACATTATCCAAGGCATTTTTTACAATTTTAAGTCGATCGTCCCATGGCAATAGAAAAAAACAGTTCTAAGAAAATGTTTTGCTTATTCATAATTACAATTTTACTTTCAATAATTAAGCAATGAACTAAAGCATTGCAACTTTGGAATACAGCATTGAATTCATAAAAAATTACCGTAAAACATATTTTAAAAAATAAAAATAAGCCTTGGTTGTATTTTATTCTAATTCTTCAAATGAAGCTATACGGAAATAGCTACTCAAAACATCCCAGGGTTTCAAAAGTCTTTCAACGCATGGATGAACCGCGTACTTGCTGGTTTTAAAATCATGTTTTTAACAACTCCTGAAATTGTTGTTACTCAGCTAAACACTTTGAGCTATCCGAAATATAACTTGAAATTGATCGCATGAGTTCCTTACATTCTTTAGGCAACTTTTTACAAGCACTAAGGCCGAGGAATGGCAAATGCATTTCATTAAAAATAAATTAAGACTATAGTGTTTAAGTTTCCTATAAAATGAATTATACGAAATTTACTCAAATTCATCTTGACATTATTACATATGTTTTAAATATCTCAAATTGAAAATCCCTTTGTTTTTGTTTTATGGAGCAAAATATTTCTCTTTTTCCCTTACAATAAGCTTAACAGGTGATAGAAAAATGCCCGAAAAAGGGAAATTTCCCTCCACCAGGCAATAGTGGGTAAATTGTTGGTAGCTCACACGACACGACATTTGGTATTAATTATTATTTAAATTAAATTTTATTCACAAACAGCCTCAAAGGACGAAAAAAACAAACTTAACCCTCTACAGCCTCATACCGCCTTAAGGCTTAAGCGTTACAAAAACCGTTGCATTTAAATTTGAAATTGAAAAAAAACAAATAAACAAAATTGAGTGCATATAAAATAATTCGGAGACTCATTGACTTCTTGCTACAACAGAATTGTCGCTTGCTTTCACCGCAATCGTCAGTTGTAGTTAGGTATCCGAGTGAAACAGAGCAAATAATTATTTTTTAAGAAGTGATAAATTGAAAAATTCAGAATAAATACTTATCGTGGTCAATTTGAGGGAAAAAAATATTGGTGAGTAGCTTATAGTGTTATCTGTTCAGTTCAGTTGTTTTTTAGTGCATAATACTTGTTTACGGTCCTTATATTTGCGTAAGCAGTCAGACCGCCTGTAGGCGGTATCAGGCTGAACAGTGAAAAAAAATGTTTGCATTTCATGGCTTAAATGCCTTTTTGCTTCGATTTTTTTTATAGATATGAATCGTGGATTTTCCAAAAAGCTTTCGGCGTTATCCGATACACAAATCGAAGAAATGATGGATGGTTTGGATTCCGAAGATTTTGAGGAAACTGATGGCGGAACGGATTGTGAAGGTGATTTTGGCAGCGACGAAGACATTAACGATTTGGAATTCATCCTTGACGAAGATACTGTCAACGAAGTGCTAGCAATATCCGACTCAGCTCTTGGAGAAATAATTGCGTCTGATTTGCCTAAAAACCAGGACAGTGGTAACATATACATTTCTGGTAAAACACAAGAGAATGTTAAATGTAACCTCGATTCTTCCACGTCTAACACTGGTGAGTTGTCTACGTCTTCCGGTGGTGAAAATTGTGAGCATATCATCGGAGCTATAACTAAAAAAACGATGAAAAAGTTGCCGAAAAATAAATCTTCTGATACAACAAAAGTTAACCCGATGGATATAAATCCAAAATCTTATGAATTCAAAAAGATACTATGGCGGAAAAACAATTTAAATATCCATAGATCTGAAGTAGAATTTCTTGGAATAAAAATGGGCTCTAGTTTTAAACTAATTGACACGCCATTTAAATGCTTTTCTTATTTTCTTGAGTACGCCATTTTTGATCTCATCACGGAACAAACGAATCCTTATGCTACCAAGAAAAATATTAACACAAAATTTTCCGTAACTTCGTCAGAGATTCGGAAATACATTTGCATATTGATTTACATGTCAGTTTTTCGGTATCCCAGTATACGATCTTACTGTGCGAATTATTCTTTTCAAGCAATTCAAGATACAATGACAAGAAATCGATTTGACCAAATTCGAAGTAACTTACACTTCAATGATAATAGTAAAATGCCGTCTAGAGATTCGCAAAAATATGATCAACTGTACAAAGTCAGACCACTGATTGATCACTTCAATAACAAATTTCAAAGTATTCCTATGAACCAGCGCATCTGTGTAGATGAACAAATGTGTTCCACAAAAATGTCTACATTTTTACGACAGTACATGCCTGACAAGCCTCATAAATGGGGCATGATGCTCTTTGTTTTGTGTGACTCAGAGCGGTTTTCTTATGGCTTTGAGGTGTATTGCGGTGCTGGAGATAACGTTGTGCCACCAGATGCTCCAGACTAAGGAGCTTCTTCTAATGTCGTTGTGCGTTTAAGTCAAATTGTTCCTATCTTTAAGAATCATATTATGTATTTCGATAATTTTTACACATCCTTGCCGCTCCTTGTTTTTTAAAGACTCGCGGAATTCATTCCTTAGGGACTATACGCTCCAACCGAATACCAAATGTAAAGCTGCCTTCATATTCTGAATTAAAAAACAAGATCGAGGATTCTCCGTTGAGTACACTGCATCTGCTTACGGTGTTGACATTTCGAATGTGGTCTGGAAAGATAACAAGCAAGTTAGGATGGCATCTACCTATGCGGGAATTGAACCATTGCAAGGTGAAACAAACTTTAAGCCAACGGTTACTCGATAAATTCGCGCTGAAAAAAAGTATACTGAAGTTCCTTGTCCAAACGTTATTCAAGAATACAATCACCACATGGGAGGTGTTGATTTGATGGATGGACTTACCGGACGTTATCACATCCGTGTGAAATCATCAAAATATACCAACAGATTGTTTTACCACCAAATTGATATGCCCATTGGTTATGCATATATATTTTACAAACGCATTAATAAGCCGGATCCTAAGGATGAAAAAACTCAACTCCTTTCTTTCCGATCTCAAAACGCACAAGTATTGTGTTCATACCAAACAACAAAGACTCCAGGGCATCCGCGAGTGGTCGTCCAGAAAAAAACAGCCAAACATTTTACTTACATACCTCCTGATGATTTTAAAAATTTTTACCTCGTACAGGAAAACGAACCAGCAAACTTGAAGGATGTACTGCTGAGACTCAAAATATATGCAGAAAATGTGATATTAATCTGTGCTCTACACCAGACAGAGACTGATTTTATACTTTTCATAATAACAATTAATTTCAAAACATATAATATCAATAAAATGCGTAATTGAAGCCAAAAATGTATTCATATCGACTGTGAAGTAAAATAAAATAAAATTTAATGTACAAATATAATAATATCCGCCTTTAGGCGGATTCAGCGGAAGCACCACTCCTGCTGGAACGGGTGATTTTTTTTTTATTTTACCAATGATTTCTTGATTCATGATCTAAGAAATATATAAATAATTTTTTAAGCTAAAAAAAAATTGGGGCAGTAGAGGGTAAATACCAATTGTATGGTATTTCAAAAATATATACAGTAAACAACAAAAGTAAAACAAAAATTATTCTTCAATGCTGTGTAACATATTTTCAGTCTTTAATGACTTCTTTCAATTCATAAAAATGTTGTAAGTCTTTTCTAGACACTTCAAAACTAACATTAAAAAATATTTTCGCTTATTTTCATAGTATCTACGTTTATTCCAACATCCAAATGCTATTAGAGATCGATTTACAGTGAAAAAAATAAATTAACATCGTAATGCAAATCAAATTTTTTCAATGTTCACAACGCCATCTATCTGTGGAATTGATTTCGTCACTGCATATCGTTGTCTAAATCTGACTTGGATATTCGAAAAAACTCAGGTACTATGTAAGCAAGTATTAAAATCGAATTTGGCGCACTCTCCTTCTTGCTTAAATTCTGGTAGCTGCGATCGCGCATATCCCACAGCTCGCACTTTGCTTCCATCAAAGATATTAGCAACTTCACTTCAACTCTTGAGTAAGCCGCCATAATTATCCTATCTGAAAGAAAATGTATGAGAGATATAAATACATTAAAATTTCATATTATAAGTATTACAACTTCATATTAATGCCTACCTATTTCTTGTTTCAAAAACACACTTTCTTGGCCGCTTCTTTCTTTGTTTAGTCCCCTTTTCCACACGGCAATTTTTGTTGCCGGCAAGTTTTCAATTCCCTTTTGAACTTGCCAATTGCGTTTCCACACAGCAATTCTAAGCAATTTCTTAAGCAATTCTGATTTTGCTTTGAAGAAAGCGATAGAACTGTTTAATTAAAAATTAATAAAGTTTGTGGTAGTTTTAGTAGTTAATATTAAATTTTCATGCATTCACTGTTTTATTAAATGTTCATTTTTTTGAAATATTACAGCATTAATTTACAATCAATGTTTTTTTATATAAATACTTTGTCCGCTAATGCGCTGCCATCTTAACTGACGAATCAGAATAAAGCGAAACATCAAAGAAAGAACAGCACAAAAGAAAACTTGCCGGTACGAGCAAGTCTGTACTCGTCTCCTCTCGTCACGTTTCGAGCGCTCAAAAACTCGACTTGCCGGCAAGACTTCATTAATTCACTTGTTAAGAATAAGGCTTTCATGCAACGATTTTTCCTCTATGTTATTGTAAAAAGTACTACGTTTCTTCAGAAAAAGCATTTTTTAGGTACTTAAACTCAGCAAAAATTTTATTTCGCCACCTAGCAACACTGTTCGATTGCTGCCATGCATGAAACAACTAACAAGGTGGTAGTGACGGTTTGCTATATTCACACAAACCGCGAATACAGGTTGTCATTTGCCTGTGTATTGCACTTTTTATTTTCTTCTACTTTTTTGTACCATTTTGTCAACCTATAATCGCGAAAAGAACTGTTACTACCACTTTGTTCGTTGATTCATGGCTGCCATGTACAGAAATCCAAAAATGAACAAATTTGATTGCTGCAATCAAGGTTGATTTATAAGGTTGTCGCAAGGGAGAGAGCGAGTACCCATAATTGTCAAATCGAAGATGACAGCTCATAGAAAATCTGCAAGTGCTTTCTTTTATCATCCGTTCTTCTTTCGTAGTCATTCGCAAAATTGGCTGGTTTTGACAATTATGGGTACTGAGAAGAGAGTGCGATCAGCCCTGCGACAACCTTATAAATCAACCTTGGCTGCAATCTGTGTTCATCCGCTCTTGCTCTCAGTGCTTTTGACAGATTTCTATTGATAGCAAGAACAAAACGAGTATATTGTTTGATTGCCAATCACCGTGTGAGTTGGGGATAATTAAGAGCTGGTTTGACAGTTTGACGAACCTGTTGGCCCTATTAGCAAAATCTTTTGATTTTCTCCGTCGAACAAGGGTTGCTGTCGAGCGTGTTTTATTATTCGAACGTAAACTTCATACCTAATGCAATTCCGTAGAGACAACATGACCAGCATTAATCCTTATGGTTTATTAACTTTTCCCAACCGATTGGCTTCACCATTTTGTTCTACGAACAGGTTCGCTAATGTGTAAGCCCTTATAGTATAAAACGGCAAATGCAACGCAAAATTATGTAAAATAAAGAAAAATTTATCTAAATTTTAATTAATTACTACTTTTAATTAAAAAGTATTTCTCTACTAAGGAAATAGTAGCGTAAAATGATGAAAGTTGAGTGAAGTTGACAGAAGAGCACATGAAGCTGCAAAGTGGTAAATTAAGCTCAAATGTTGGTTAAAATGTGAGAACAATATTTTTAATATATGTAGTGGTTTTCTTCAAATACACTCAGTTCTGTTTTTACACGACATTTTTTACACGAATTTGATTTAACACGAATTAAAAATAAATCTTTATTTTGTTTTTACATGCTATATTTTGATTTAACACGATTGACCCAAATTCTGAAAATAACAATTTTAGTACTAACAGTTTTCACCGCTATAAAATTTTTAAATTTTATTATACTCCCGTGTTGCCGCGTGTAAACATGCATGTCAACAGTCGTCCCTATTGTATTGTATGTGTACTATATTGTTTTTTTGCATTCTTTTCCAAGTTTCTGAAATTGTTTTTTTTTTGCATTCTTTTATAAGTTTATGAAATTGTTTTTTTTTGCATTCTTTTAAAGGTTTATGAAATAAAAATATACGCAAATATTAGCTATAACGCTCCAATATGAGTTTAAAAATGGTTTATTGTATTATTTCTACAGATTTGTTAAATTTGGAACCAATCTTCTACTTTTCCATAAGTGCAATGCATTTTTTGGCACGAAATCTTTGGGAACGTATCTACCGTGTAAAAACAGAACTGAGTGTTCAGAATTTCTTTGCCTACTGAAGTGTGTAACAAACCACCAACAGCACAAGCAACGCTTTCTTCGTCGGCTATAACACAAATATTAATTATATCGTCCAAATTCATGCTCTGAACATAGAATTAAAAGAACAGCAATTGATGACCTTTTGGCGAAGCTGAATAAAAACTTCCCTACATTAGATCTGCCAAAGGATTCCCGGATAGTTTTGGGCACACCGCGAAATAAAGTCGATGTTGCTGAAGATGGTAGCGGTGGCTCTTACTGGCACAATGGCCTCGAAAAAGCATTGGTTTATACTCTCGGCCGAATTGAATATTGCAAAGAAGTACATCTGAATATAAATGTAGATGGACTTCCTTTGCACCGATCATCAAAAGTAGAGTTCTGGCCAATTTTAGCTAACATTTATGGAATAAACGAAATTCCACCGTTTGTAATTGGAATTTATTGTGTGAAAAGTAAATAGATCAACTCTTATTTAGAAAATACATCCAATTGTTTTTAACTAATTTTTTAAACCAGGCAAATTAGAAAGTGTCAATTGGTTTTTGTCTCCATTTGTGAAGGAGTTCTTAGAAATTCGTAAAAATGGTGGTACAATCGTTAATGAGAAAACAGTTGAGGTGCATATGGCTCAAAATCACCAAGGTTGCAAATTTCAAGATAGTTTTTGTGACAAAAAAAATTCCAAGCTATAATGATGACTCATAGTTTATACTGTTGCAATATTTGTACATTAATAAATTTTGACAGGACAGCGTTCTGAATTCTATACTTTCTTAGTAATATTGCTTTTCAGTAAACATTTTACAGAAAACCATCAATTCGGGAACGTTTTTCTCAGTTTGATAAAATCAACAAAAAAAAACAAAGCACATAATTTAAGCTTTGTTTAATAACATGGGTATATTATGTATCTATATTAAATATACAATTATGAAAACAATACATACAAAATCTTCTACAAGCAAAATAGGCCAAAAAATTAAAGAAGTTGCTATAATTGTGCATAAAATTCAAGAAATTTTGAAATATTCAAAACTTTTATAATCGGATTAACGTTACATGAACGGAATGAAAGTTCTGTAATGTACTAAATTATGTTTTTTCTAAAAAAAACTCACACATATTTTCACAAACTCACACAAAATACACATATTTTATTGAAATATTTTAATGTTCCCGGAAATGATCAACCGTACCCGGAATGACAAAAATGTTACCGAAATGATTTTATTATTAAAAATTTTAAATTTTATTAAAACTAAATTTTATTGTAAGTAATGATTTCATTTTTTACAATAAAAAAACGCACCTAATAGAACTACCGGAACACAAACCGAAAAAGACAGCTTAAACTATGTTTAAATCGAGCCAAGGTATAAAACAGTAGCAGCTTCAAAAGACGGTTTTTTTTTGCTGAACTGAAGTGTGAATTCTTACTCTACAGCAGTCATCGCAAAAAGCTGTTTTAACTTTACGTTTAAAGTGAACATTAAAGAATAATGAAAAACTAAAACAAACAATTTCCACAATTTGCACAATTGTCGCATGTCCAAGATATAATGTATAACGTTGGTGTTCTTGTTACCGTCAGAAATGCTTTAATTTGTGTTTAGTCTTGTACCAAAAACATTCTCCGAGAGAAACAATTAAAATAAACGAACAAGCCATATAGTCATATGAAGCATTTAGCTTCAAGCTTTAGTGCAAGTGGAATACTAAGAGCGCTTAATGCTTCATATGACTATATGGCTTGTTCGTTTGTTTTAATTTATTTTAATTGTTCCTCTCGGAGAATGTTTTTTTTTTTATATCAAAATTAAGGGAATTCAATAAAGAATCCACGATGACATCATATTTTTTTTTTAAATATGGCTTATAATATAAAAAAAAAAATAATTGTAAAAGTCAAAGATTTTAACAAAAAATCAAAAATTTTATTTTGAACGTGAATATTACACAGACTCAATATAATAAAAAAAAAAAAAATAAAAAATACCCCGCTGAAAAGCCTGTTTAATTTTTTATAAGAAAGTTTTTTCTTTTTGCTTTGTGTTAAGTGATTTGGATTCCAGAGCATAAGAACAGGATCAAAGTCCTAAAAACACAAAGACCGAAATCACAAAAAATCTGAGGCCAACTAAAAAAAAACAAAATCAATTTCATAACAAGGGAAGAAAGCTTAAGCAGTATGAGCTATCAAAGTTCGTGTGGCACGAAAAAGTTGCGAAATTGTTGACCAGTGTAATCATTCCGAGAACGCAAAAGCCATTTTGGGAACGTGCCATCATGTCCGGGAACGTTACCGAAATGACCGCTCACGATATGACGATTTCAAATAAGCACGCACTTTGATTATACGAAGGCCATCTAAAATGCGACCTGACTTTGTCAATAGAGAAATATTTGAGGTTACTTTGTTATTTCGTGTCGTAAAAAAGAATTTCATCAATAATAAAATGTAATACGTTCACGAATTGACGCTCTATTGATGTACGCTCTACGAATAATGAATTGAAAGGTACTTACCACTTAAATATAATTTATTTGACGATAAATACACTGACAGCCGGCTTTGTTATTATTTTCTTTCTCAACTAACGTTTAACACCGAATGGCTGCGTTAACTTAAAATTATTTTTGTTCGATTATCAATGCGTTCACTGAAATGACTTGTGCGCTATCGGACAAACTATTTTTGCCGATAAATAGATCGGCAATCTATTGTGGGACACCACAATTGTAAATGCAACAGCAAAAGCAGCAGCAATAAAAATAATTTGTTGCTTTTCATTTCATTTTACTGTTATGTAACTGTTGCTTTTCATTTCATTTCATTTTGGTTTCGTTAACTGTTGCTGTTCATTTCATTTTGGTTTTGGTACAAAATATTAAAAAATATTAAATATACATTTGACTACTACGTTTTCTACTACCTGTTTGTTTTGAACAAAACTTATATTATGGGCTTTTAAAAGTGTAATGGATGCATTTTTGATGTAAAACAATATTGAAAAAATTTGATTTGTGTATGCAAAACACATTTTGCAAAGAATTTGTATGAATATTTTAATTATGTTTTTGAGCTTTGAGCTAAAATAAGTAATAAACAATAGTCAGCTTAGAGGTAAAATTTATTAAAAATATGTTTTTAAATCTGTGATACAGAGTTTTGAAATCGTTTGCTTAACGAAAAGGATGATTATTGTTATTTCTACATTTATATTAGGGAAAATCAAACATACTTTTTTTCATTTTTTGACAAAAGATAGCTAGTTTTGTTCACACAACGCAGAGAATAATACCAAAAAAAAACAATATAAAATTAAAAATAATCATCAATTAATATTTCATCGTTTTAATAAATAGATCCCTTGAAGATGTTGACAAACAATCAACGAAACGTTGGGAAAAAGATGAATTAAATTTTTAATTTAATTGCATACAAATAATTGATCAGAAAAGCCTATTAAAGAAATTAAGAACAACAAATAAAAAAACAAAGTTAAATTAAAATTCAACTGACAAAAGTAGGATTAAATTTTAAATTTTTGAATCAAAAATGGTATTTTTAACTTGAACATTAATCTCCTTTTCATTCTGAAATTAGTCATTGTTAGAATAAAGTTGTTTTATTTTTCAATACGGAAATCCAATGGCACTGCGAACTTTTGCACTTGCTCACTGCCGAACACATACGACGTCTTAAATATCCTACATGTTTAAGGTTTTTTTATTTTAAATTATTTAACACTAGTTCGAAATTAAAAATATGACATACTAAGACACAAAGTAATTTGAGATAAATGACGCTTCAATTTTTGAAACAAATTTCCACAAATTATTTTAATGTTAATAAATTTAACTTAAATATTGCACACTTGATTTTTTTAACATAACCACAAGCACGTGGAAAAAGTACTTTTAAAAAAACACAGCAGAACACTGAAACATACTTTTTTTGGGACGACCACACAGCCCTGGCTGTCATTTTTTCAAGAGCGTAAAAACATTTTTGTTTACATAAAATAAGGGTATGTCAAATATCTGGATAACCTTATAATGATTGAATCATGGGCAAGCGCAAATGTCACAAATTTCGAGCACTGACATCTGAAAAAATGCCTCAGTACACGTACAGTGTATGTAAGCACAACAGCACTTCCTTATGTTTTATTTCTATGAGCGTTACTCTCAAAAAATTGTTACTGGCAAGTTTTTACTGTAAAAGTACGCGAACAGACCTACTATTTAAAACTGTTTTAAAAACATTTTTCCAATAAATTTTATATGTAAACTGATTATGATTAACTGACTTGATTTAACCCAAATATAAAACCATATAAATGTAATAAACATATTCATACAAACTCTGTATGAAGTGTGTACAACATTCAGAAGTTTTATTTTTTCAATATTATTTTACGTCAAAAATGTGACCAACACAACACAAGCAAGCAAGGTTGATTTATAAGGTTGTCGCAAGGGAGAGAGCGAGTACCCATAATTGTCAAATCGAAGTTGACAGGTCATAGAAAATCTGCAAGTGCTTTCTTTTATCATTCGTTTTTCTTTCGTACCCATTCGCAAAATTGTCTGGTTTTGACAATTATGGATACTGAGAAGAGAGTGCGATCAGCCCTGCGACAACCTTATAAATCAACCTTGCAAGCAAGTAGTTCAAAAAGCAATTAGTTCTTTTGCTTTCCTCTTCAAATAAGAGTTTACACTCTTGTGAGTAAACGTCAAATATCTGGACAACCTTATAAAAATTGGGCGCATTCAGCGTAGTCAACTGTTGTGAATAATTATGGTAGCGATACTTTAGTGAGCGATGTTTTTCTCTGAATGTGTTGTTACTCTAAACGTCAGAAAAGTTGTCAAAGTTTAGAATTTAGAGTCAAAGTTTAACCCTAATTTTTCTTAAAAAAAGAAAAGATTACATTTATCTCATTATTTCACCATTCATTCTCTAACGCTCAGTACATTTCAAGCTTTCAGGTGAGTGCATGCTTTCGCATTGATCAGTCGTGTTGTTTTTCAAGGCGTTCGTTGTTATAAAATGGTCTTAGTCGATAATTTGCGTTAAAAATCCCAAAACCATTAAATAAATAGCGATATAGGTAGAAGTAATTAAAAAGGGAAGTTCCAAGAATTAAGAATTAGTAAAACAATTTTTATGTTTTCAACCACCGCACAGGTAGCGATTTTTTTTTATTTCGTACAAGCGAACTAATTTCAAAAATAAAGATTCAGTTAAGACTCGAAACTTAGCCGAAGATGAGTCTTTTAATTTTCGCTCGGTCGTGATAAAATTCGCTATTAATTTTTTTGGAACTTATATCATTTTGTGAGTGATTTAAGTTAAGTGCATCGGTTTTATAAAACTAACAAAGAAAACATTGTATAATATATATTGTATTAAAAATGTCGGAACCAAAATGTAAAATGGACAATTTTTGTAATGTTTGTGGACGTTTCATAGCAAGCGATGAAAAATGTGGCAATGCGAGTGATTTTTTTTTGGAAGCCTATAAACAATATTTTTCACAAGAGTTTATCACTGACGTAAACTATGCCCCTAAAAAAGTTTGCTTTAATTGCTATTCAACTCTTATGCAATGGAAAAGTGAAAAGAAGAAGGCTATGCCTTTTGGTATACCAATGATGTGGTTAGACAACAGCCCGCATCAAGAAGAAAATTGCTATTGATATATCAACTACCACAAAACTTTGAATAGAAGGAAAGCAAAGAATAAAACTTATGTAGCAGTGTGCCCAAGTGCCCAATTATCATTACCGCACTCAGAATTTGCTCCAGTACCAACATACCGAAGTATTGATCTTCAAACAGATATCAGTACTACAACCGCCGCTGCTACATCCATGGATTTCTTCTCAGAATATGACCCTGGTGAAGGTACATCCTATGAAACATCAAAGGACCCAATCCTAGTCACACAAAACCAATTGGATGGAATTGTTGCAAATTTGTGTTTGACTCAGAAAAAATCAAAACTAATGGCTTCATTTTTAAAAGTAAATAATTTGCTGGCGAAAGGTACCAAAGCAACAGCATATCGAAAACGCCAAAAAGAGTTAGAAAAGTTCTTCAATGTGAATGATGCAAAAAATTTCGCTTATTGCAACGATATTGAAAAGTTAATTGAGACGATAGGGTTAACCTATAAAAAAGATGATTGGCGTTTATTCATCGATAGTTCACTTATCAGCTTAAAAGTTGTGCTTTTGCACAAGACAAATAGAATGCCTTCTGTTCCGATTGCGTATAGCACTGACGCTAGTGAAAATTTCGATAATTTGAAACACATTCTGGAAATAGTCAAATATAACGAACACCAGTGGCGCATTTGCTGCGACCTCAAAATAGTTTCATTGATTACAGGCTTAACATCATCTGGCCGTCCAAAATATCCGTGTTTTTTGTGCAATTGGGATTTACGATACGGAGAAGGTATTTAAGGAAGAAACCAGTACAAACAGCATAACTGGAATAGTCGCATTGGACGGAAATGGCCTAAAGACAATAGGCTACACGAAAGTCTTGTTCCAGTAATGAACATTTTGTTGCCGTTGCTCCACATTGAACATGGCATTGCTAAAAATTTTTTGGAATGTATCGCAAAAAGACAAGCAGTATTCAACCGCTTAAAAGACATTTCCCCAAGACTAAGTAACGCGAAAATTCAGGAAGGGGTTGTTAATGGTCCCGACATACGGAAACGAATGAGTCGTCAAGATTTTGACCAAGTTCTGACAGACCGAGAATTAAATGCATGGCTCGCATTGAAAGCAGTCATTAAAGGACTTTTGGGTAAATAACGCGAAGACATCTACAGGCAATCTGTTGCAAACATGTTGGCAGCTTTCGATGTAATTGGGGTTAATATGTCGTACAAAATTCATCTCTTGCATCAGCATCTTGATCAACTCGCTCAACCGTTGCCAAATGAATCTGATGAGCAAGGCGAACGTTATCACCAAACTGCGATTCCATTTGAAATAGAGTGTGCATATTTTGAATTCCTAGATTTTTTTAATATCTTTGTCAGAGTGCACAATTTAAACATGTTAACGATTGAAAACTATTTTCGTTTCAGGTACAGAGGAAAGAAATCTCCAGATGCAATACTCGCTGAAATTGGTTGGTGGTATGAAAACACCTTTGAAGAAGAGGAAGACGAGGAGAAAGAGGAAGAAGGGGAAGACAAAGATAAAATTCCGGAATATCTGTTGGACGAAATTATCCACCTTTCTGATGATGATGACGATGCCCCAGATATTAGAGAGAGCAGTGATGTTGATCCACAGCCGCCTGCTAACCGCAACTGGCCAAATAATTAATTTAATTTATTTAATTTTTTTACTTAAAACTTTTCATAACTAACATTTCAAAATTATATTTTTTTCCATATTTTTATAATTTCTTTTTCAATGTTTCTTCAAAACCAACACTGAACAAAATTGGTGCATATAAGTGAGAAGTAAATTAATATTAAGCTGAAAAACGCAAGTTTTGTATTATGACTGTTTTCTTTTCAAATGAAAATATTGATATTGAAGAAACTGAGAAACATATTACAGATCAAACAGAAAGCCAAAAAGACTTTGTGAAAAATATTTTCAAATAGCATGAAAAAGAAAATAATTTTTCAAACATTTTGCTTCATAAGCACCACAAAAATTTTCTAAATCAGTTTTTTAAAAAATGTTAATTGTAGCACAGGTCTTTAGCAATAATTTGGCTTTTACAGATTGAAAAAATATCAATTAATCGACGAGCCATAGCCAAAAAACCATATAAACAATATGCTGAAAATCGGCATTTGACTGCAAAGTTCGAAAGTCGATTAAAAAAAAATTCGAACTAACATAAACAAACGCCGCGATACGGGTCTTCTAATTTAGCCTCTATTTTCACCCCTCACTCTCAGAATCGACCTAACTTTTGCTAACCGAATTTGTTCCACAGTGTTATTGTTAACTGTTTGGGAATCCTGCTACAGGTATCGGTTTACGTTCCTTTGTGTGCCTGTTGAATGCGTTTAGTGTTATATGATACATTTCTGTTAACACAATTGTTGTGAAAGTGATCAAATAGTGGAAAAATTGTGTTTTCTCGTTTTATTTTGCCTTATTTATTTAAGTTGTTATAGAAGCACACTTATTCTAACAAAGTCAACTTTTTAACTGGAAATACTCAACACAATGTATCAAAAATATATCAAAAAAATAAAGTGCGGTGAAAGACAGACAATTTTCACATGTTGAGGTGATCAGACACTGATTCTTTTTCGTTCAGCAGGCACACACTAACCGGTAGCACAAAAGTTGTACCTGCTGAACGCAGCCAATAAAGCACTAACCAACAGTTGCTCTCTCCCTGTCAGAATTTTATGACAGACCCGGGACAATTTAGAGCAGAGATAAAGAGATAGGAAACTTAGTTTTTGGACGGTGGGAAAGGGATAGCCTTATATCCTGATTGTTTCAAATACTAACACAAAGTGTTCAATACAAGCACATAAACCACAGAAACTCTCTTCAACCATGGGATATCCAAACTAACAATAAATGTGTAAAAGGTTGATAAACAATGTTGTTACCTTTTTTAAATAGTGGTAAATAGATTGAGTCTAAAATGAGAAGCAGTTTTTTTGAAATGCAAAAAGTGGGTGGTAAAAGTCGTATAAACCAAAAAAGTGGCAGGTTTACCAGAATTTTGGAAAAGTAACAACACTGTTGATAAACCACAGAAACTCCTCTCAAACATGGGATATCCAAACTCATATGCACAATTCGTGAGTTTTACATAAAAACGAGAGTTGAAAATGGTGAAATCTGAAATAACCTTGAGAAACATGAAGTTTCCTATCACTTTATCTCTGATTTAAAGTGAGGTGATAAATTCGCTACCACCTGGTTTTCTTACACCATGCCTTATATTATATCATGTGTAGGTCTATTCCCAATCAAGTGCAAACAACCTGGCATCGTCACATGTGCTAAATATGATGGCAAACATTTTCAACACAACAAAATATACAGGGTGTCCCGCAGGGTGTGCAGGTATTTATGGAGATCAAAGGTTATGTGAAGCTGAGCAAAAAAGTCGTATGGGGTGATGTTATGCTGGCGGTTAAATGATCCCTGGTCACGTCAATTTTTGCGCTCTTTTTTCGTTTGATGAGCTCTGTGCCCAAAGTATGTTATGCTGACGAACATATGATCCCCAAACATTAGTATACTTTTTGCTACTTTTAGTACTTTATCCGAAAAGAGTATCATAGTTGAACATGGTTGAGTGTTGCTATTAGGCAGGATTCATTACTGCTTTCATAAATTTCGCACTGAAATTGTACTATTTTAATGCGAAAACACAAATGTTGTGAATAATTCCACAACGCAGCACTGTTTTGATCCCATGATCTCATATTTTTATCGAATCATTTGGTGACCGTGATCAATGTTCATTAATATAGGTTAAGTCACTTGAGAGAAAGGCACTCTTTTTCTGCCTTTGCTGGAACTGTCAAAGTAGCTGTTAGCTGAAAATTGTACAGATCCATGGTCAGAATTATAAGGTAAGGTCATCACGGAGAGGAATGGAGTAGAAAGCAGAATAAAGCTACATTGATGTCAAAATCAGCTGTTCATCGCGAATTTCTTTATGCTCACGTTTCGCAGTTGTTTTTAGGTTAAAACTGTTACAGGTTTTTTTTTTTGCAATTTTAAGACTTCTTTCACATTTTATAGTTTTTTATTACACTTTTTATATAATATTTTCACTCAAATTAGCACAAATTTAACACCCGCAACCGCACTGTTTGCAACTTGGAAACATAAAATATTTTCTTCATTTGCAATTTCTACTAAATTCGTCGTTTTGACATTAATGTTGCTTCTCATTATCCACTCTTCGTTGACGCGTGAGAGCACTCAGAGCAGCGGCCCTACCTTATCATTGTATCATGTACAGATCCAGGTTTTTTTTTCTTGATTTCCTTTTATCCATTCTGACAGTTCGACCGAGCTTCTCTCAAGTGACTTAACCTGTATTAATAAACCTTGACCGTGGTGGGCAAAATTTATTCTCTCTCTCTCGATCTCAACTTTTTAATTTACAATGAAACAACAACAATGCGTGCCCATGACGTGCCTATAACCGCCAGCATAACACAGCCCATAGGAGGGGAGTGTATTTTCACATTCTTAGGAGCTACAGGGTTAATTAATATTTCACGGCTTTGATTCAAGTTATTGTTTCTAGCAGAAAAACTAACTTATATAAAACTTATTTTGATAGCCCATTTTAAAGGCAATGAAATCACTTTTTCACACATTTCATGCTCACACGAGCACAGCAAGGTAACGGTAAAGTTGGTGGGGTTTGTTAATATACCGTTAAAAAGGTGATTTCATTGCCTTCAAAATGAGCTATCAAAATAAGTTTTATGTTAGTTACTTTTTCTGCTAGAAACAATAACGTGAATCAAAGTCGTGATATATTAATTCACCCTATAGCTCCTAAGAATGTGAAAACAGACCACCCCCTCCCATACGATTTTTTGCTCAGCTCGACATAACCTTTCAGCTCCGTAAATAGTTGCACTCAATTGCGGGACACCATGTATATATTTGCATTTGCCCGTGTCAAATTTCCAACACTAAAATTGTATTGCATAAAGTAGTGCATGGGCAACACTTATTTGCCAATCTATCAGCTGTCACATCCCAAAAAATCTATATATATATAAAATTGTAAAAAGAAAAATCTGTACTACATGACATATTTTTTTAAAATTCTTTTTGCTATTAACGTTTTGAATGGCGAAGAGTCCAAAAATCGCATTTTTAAAATTTTTGTGTCTATCTGTCTGTCTGTTAAAGTATCGCGAAAACCACTGGATAGATTTAAATGAAACTTGGCATCTAGGTTCCTTATATTTCCGGTCAACATATAGGCTACTTTTTATCCAGAAAAAAAGTTGGACCTGGTAGGGGGCGCTGCGATCGGGTTCCAGGCATTCTTTTTTTAATTTCATCTCCGAAACCGTTCATTCGATTTGCATGAAAATTTGTATGTAGAGGTTCTCGGACACGCTGAGTTTTCTTGACTTATCGGATCCGTTCTATCTCGAACACCAGAGGGCGCTGTAGTACAAATATTTTGAAAAATCTCGAACAACTAAGCCATGCATCCGATTTACATGAAAATTGGAATATAGGGCTTTCCTGATACGGTGAGTGTTTTGGACTTATCTTTTTTGTGCTATCTTGAACACCAGAGGGCGCTTTAGTACACACCTTAGGAAATCGTGAAAAACTCCAAAACTGCTCATCCGATTTGTATGAAAATTTGTAAATAGTTATTTTCGAGTATGGTAAGGATCTTGGTGCTATCACTTTTGCTCTTTCTCGAAACTAGGGGGCTCTGTTATACAATTTGTACGTGTGATGTTATTAAACTGTTCCTTAACGGCTGCACTGATTTTGATGCAATTTTTTGTGTGTATTTGAGTGAATCCCTGGATGGTTCAGATTCACAATTGGACCCGGTAGGTGGCGCCGCTATCGTGTTTAAGGCATTTTGTGTTTTAAGCTTATCTCCGAAACCGTTCTTCCGATTTGCATGAAAATTTGTATAAAGAGTTTTTCGGATACGGTGAGTTTTTATGACTTACCTACTCTGTTCTATCTTGAGCACCAGAGGGTGCTGTGTACAAATATTTTAAAAAACGTCTTAAAACTTCTAAGCTGTTTATCAGATTTTCATGAAAATTGGTATATAAGGGTTTTCTAATACGGTGACTGTTTTGGACTTATCTTTTTTGTACTATCTTGAACACAAGAGGGCGCTGTAGTACAGATCTCTTAAGAAATCGTGAAAAAGTAGAAAGCCGATCATCGGATTTTGATGAAAAATTTTACTAAAGGATTTTCGTTATGGTGTTATCTCTTTTGCTCTGTTTCGAAAATTAGAGGGCGCTGTTGTATAATTTGTACGTGTGTATGTTATTAAACTGTTCCTAAACCGATTTTGATGAAATTGTTAGGTGTTTAAGTGGATCTCTGGACGGATCAGATTCGCAATTGGACCCAGAAGGTGGCGCTGCGATCGGGTACCACGAATTTTGTTATTATAGTTTATCTCCGAAACCATTCATCCAATTTACATGAAAATTTCTATTTAGGGGTTTTTGGGTACGGTAGTTTTTATGACTTATCTATTTTGTTCTATATTGAACACCAGAAGGCATTGCAATACAAATGTTTTAAAAATGTCGAAAAACTCCTAGCTGTACATCTGACTTGCGTGAAAATTTTTACATAGGAGTTTTCGGATACGGTGGGTATCTTGGATTTTTTTTTCTGCGCTATCTGGTTCTGTAGTACAAATCACTTAAGAAATCGTGAAACAGTCAAAAACCGTTCATCCGATTTAAATAAAAATTTGTATATCGGATATATAGGATTTGATATCGAGTATGAAAAGGGCTTTGGCGTTATTTTTTTATTCTATCTTGAAAATCAGAGGGCGCTGTTGTACAAATACCGCATAAAACACAAAACAACTCATTCGATAAGTATGATTTTTATAAGTGGTTTTCGGGTGCGGTGTGTCTTTTGGCGCTATGTATTTTGCTATATCTTGAACCCCAGAGGGCGCTGTACTACAAAATACAGTAAGGCGTAGCAAAGCGCGAAGGGCAATAAATATCTTCTTTTCCTCTTTATGTGTATTTATATTCCACTTTCTTTTTTCGCAAACCAGGACAGCCGATGCTGAATTCTGTGGTATTTGAGTAAGCATCAACAAATGCTCAAGTCAGTTGCGTCGTTAGTTGGCGTTGTTTTTACATTTTAATTTCTACTTTCAATGCTTATTTAATTTTTGTCCAGTTTCCTCGCGAATAGCCAAAAATTCGTTTTTGCTCTGATTTTTTTCAAAAATGTGCAATCTATCGAATACAATATAAGACTTTAAAATATATTTTTGCAAGCTGTCGGCGGCACGCACACAATCACAATCACACAATTTCCCTAACTTTTTCTCATAATTTTCAGATGTTGAAGCTACATTTTGCTCATTTCGCCGAAGTTACCGGCTTGAAAGAAGCACACAAGATTCCTTCTAAAGTTTGTGAAAATTTTTTTTTTAATCGACGAATGAAATCGAAAATTATTTATATCAACTCCCGAGTTAAGCCGGGTATTCAGCTAGTATTTAATAAGAGACCATTGCAAATATTTGCTAGGACATGCATTTGCAAAGGTTCAAACCCGTAACTGGGAATAGCCCTAGTATATTTTTTTCTCTAAACCGCTGTCGGGTTTCTCTTTGAGTGGCGTCAGTACCTTCAGTGTTATTTTCTTATCCCCATGACAGAATTATAAGGTAGGGCCGAGTCTCTTAGTGCCCTCACGCGTCAGCGAATGATGCAAAATGAGAACGCCAGCTAGTTGTCAAAACAACGAATTTGGTAGAAATTGCAAACGAAGTAATATATAACGCTTCCAAATTGTAAATTTGGAAATTGTGTTAAATTTGTGATAGTTTGAGTGAAAATGTTATAAAAATAATGTTGTAAAAACTATAAAATGTGGAATAAGTCTTAAATTTGCAAGAAAACTTGTACATGACAGAAAAAGTACATGACAGCAATCAGCAATCTGAACAGTGTTGCTGAGTGGCGAAATAAAATTTTTGCTGAGTTAAAGTACCTAAAGAGTACTTTTGTTTAAGAAGCGTAGTAATTTTTACAATAACATAATGGAAAAATCGTTGCATGAAACCCTTATTCTAAGCAAGTGAATTAATAGAGGCTTTCAGATGAACGTACATGTCAGCGTGCATTGTACGACGACAAAATAACGGGAATATTTTGTTGAGCTTTCAAACAATCGGACATGTACGACGACTTCATTCTTTGCAGATTCTCACGGAGGACACATCGACGTAATGGCTAAAGAATTTTTGGATGATGTTAAGATTGATCGACATTTTTACTCTATTTTTGTATGCTTTAAATTTACTTTTTCATATATCAGGAAAACTAATAAATTCTATTCAAAATTTTGTGTTGGAAGCGCTTGCCACATTGATATTCTTCATTATTTTTTCCCGCTCCGTTGTTGTTCACTCGCTGGCGATTTTAATAAAATGGAAAATGCACAGAGTCGGGCCGACATGCTTTCATATGAACGACATGTCGGTCGGCCCGGCAGAAAAATCAAAATTTTTTGATTTTCTTTCGACATGTCGGTCCGACCGTCTGTTTTACTTTCGAATGATCGTACATGTCGTCGGACATGCCCAAGTCCGCTGACATGTACGTTCGTCTGAAAGCCCCTAATGAATTAAACAAAGAAAAAGCCTACAAGAAAGTTTTTTTTTCTATGCTTCTTCTATGCTTATAGTTCATAAAAGACTATTTGTGGAGCATATTGTTAATCCAATTTTATTAATACTAAAGCCAATTCTTCTAAATGAAGTTCTCTAGCATCCATTTTACTTGTGCAACTTTATGCAAAACCTTTAATCTTCGATGAGTATGGAATTGATGTGAGTGGTGATGATGATTCGGATAATGATAATGACTTTGAGTCAGAGGACAATAACCACATAGCGATGATGAGTACGACAGCGATGAATCCGACACCGATTTTGTCCAACAGGAGACAAGAAAATCGGCTGTTGTTAATTCTAATATACTGCTGCTGTCAAAAGAAAGCAAATTTAATATTCGAAAGAACACATGTCACTCAATCGATCGAATAGAAATTAAAGAGCTGCACAAAACATTCTATTTGCGACACTTCACTACTGTCAAAGATAACAGGATAGGAAACTTAAAAAACATAACCTCAAAGAAGGTTTGCATGTATTTGTGAACCGAAAAATGCAACCCTGAACGCCACTCTTGTTCTTCATCGGCCCCAAACTCTAAAAGAAATCACTTTGCAACCCCTTCAAATAATGCATATCATCTATTTTTTATTGCATAAATATTTAAGTTGGGTTGCAACTACCTGTTTGCAACCTAAACTGATTATTGCATCCCCTTATTTTGGTTAATATATGCTTTTAAAGTTTGCCAATTTTTTCAGTTGTTGTATTTGCCAATATTTTTGAAAAATTTAATTTTTCACAAACCCCCGTTAGCTTACACAAACCCCCGCTATTCGAGGTGAGATAAGAAAAAAGAACGCTCTTCTTTTTCTGCATTTTTCTGCTGAAACTTTGTTTTCAAACAAGAAAAATAGTGCATGGATTGAGTACATTAATGTTTTAATCTTTAAGTTGTGTTACAGGAATCTGTTTAACACCCTAATAAATACATGCATGCTCTTATTTTACTTTTTATTGCCAAACAAAGTTTGCATATTTTCACATAATAAATTGATTTTTATTTTCACCACTACCGATTTGTGAAAGTTTCATGCCATCAGAGTTGCCAGCTCTGATTGTTTTCTTAAGAATTCTCTTGGATAGCATAAATATTGCGCTGGTACGAAATGGCATATGTTTATCTCTAAGCTTTATAAAATTGCATTGATCATGTATTTGCGTAAAATATTAAGTTGGATTTAATGGAACTACTTAAAACTGTAAATATTATTCATACTTTGAAATATAAAAATGCATATTTAGAGGAAGTAGAAGCAGGGTTCGTATTTGCTCTCATGAAGTTTCATGAATATGAGGCAATTTTTAGATAAAAAAAACCTGCTCATATTCATTTTCGTACAGAGCTGACTACATTCTTTTGTTTATGAACTGTAGAAGTAACCGCATAATCACAGAATGCTTTGGTATTTTATTTTTATTGCCAAGCTGCACATACATACAAAAAATTTACGACATTTCGATGCCTTGAAATGAGGGTTAGGAAAAACTCTCAAGTGAAGAGCATGATTACACTCATCCTCATCAATATTATTCAATTCACGAACGGCTCACTTTGCTTTTTTCATTCGTGAAGAAAAAAAACATGAAAGCTCTTTCATTATATGTTGATTAATTTCTCTTTAACAGTTTTCGTTCATAAATTGCGCTCCTCAAAAAAATTGACTTGAAGAGCGCTCTCTGCATTTCATTCATTTAATGTTTCTCGTTCGCAAGTTTTGGCAAACCCAAATTCAATTTATTGCAATTTTTGCACTAGCTCAAAAAAGGTCCTAAATAGAGCCTTGTAGAGTCTCATAGAGAATAAGAACATATGAGCAATAATGAATATATACTTGGGCAAGTAATAACAAAATATTTTTTTCTACCTGATTTAATAATTTTCAGCATGTTTTTTCACGTCCCGTAGACCCAATTGATCTTCTATGGTCATCGTTGAGGATTAATAAAAGATATCCAATCCTTATAATTTAGTGGCTAAACAGACCGCTATAACACCTTATCGATATTTTAAGTTGTTTTTTTTTCATATTAAAAGCTAGCCTGAAAAAAGTGAAATTGGCAACTCTACTACTGACAATGAAATGGAAAAAAAATTTATTTCATTCATTAATTTGAACAGCTGATATTTTTAACCCGAATCTTCCATGTAAAAGTTGTTTTCTTTTTGGAAGAAAATAATGTGTTTTTTTTATATAAAAGTACATTTAACATGAAGCTACAGTACAACAATAAATATGTTTAGCCTATTTGATAATAATTAATGCACTTTACAGACTCTTAACTCTTAAGTAGCATAATTAGCAACCGACATATTCACCTCACTATTTTTGCAAATGGACAGTTGAGCAAAAACAAAGTCAGATGAGTGTTAAGAAATTCGTGGTGAACGAATTTTTCGTGTACGTGTGTTTTACTTTAGGTGAACAAGGATTCCCCACAGAAGTTTCCTATGTTGTTATCTTTGACTACTGTACAGTACTTTAGTGCACTGCATTTCACTGCATCGTTGACATCGCATACACTAGTTCTATGCTACAGCTCAGCAACGAAACAAGCACTACATCAGTTGAAATGCTTTTCGCTACAGTAACAGACAGAGTTTATGTTATGATGCAGAGCAGAACATCAAAACATAAAGCGACAATGCAGCGAAGTAACAGTAAATTATAACATGCATAGCGACTACTTGCTTCAGTGTTGATCAGCTAGCAGCAATCTGATTCATTCCTTCTCAAACGCTCTAGCTGCAAGTTGAAATAAATATTTTTGAGGAAATAATGGATATTCTAAATATAAGTTCAATTGTAAACTTTTTTCTATTTGTAATAATTTAGTTTATGTTAACATTTTTTATGACTTTTTTGATAGCAATACATGAATGAGTCAGATGCAACCGATAAAAACGATATATATTCATATTTTTCGGGGTCTATATTCATATTTTTAGGAACTACAGGGTTAATTAATATTTCACTACTTTGGCTAAGATTTTCGTTTAAAGCAAGAAAACTAACTTACAAAAAAATATTTTGATAAGTCTTTGCAAAGCCAATGAAATTACATTTCTAACGGTATATCAACAAATCCAATCGATTTAACCGTTACCGAGCTGTGTACGTGTGAAGATGAAATTAATCGGTTGATACTACTAAATTTCAACTTTGAGTGCAAATTTCTCAGAATTTCGCGTAATAAATTAAAATTTTTTAGGACTAATTTTGTAATCTATTCAATTCTTTTTTCAATGACACCAAAAACATAAACATATCTCAAAAAATAAAAAAGTTGGATGTATTAAAAAAATTATACTTATAAGAAAACAATGACATTACAATTAGTTATGCAGTAGATATCATTGTTTTCTAATAAGTATAATTTTTTTTAATACATCTAACTTTTTTATTTTTTGAGATATATTTATGTTTTTAGTGTCATTGAAAAAAATTGCATTTATTACGCAAAATTCTGAGAAATTTGCACTCAAAGTTGAAATCTAGTAGTTTCAACCGATTGATATCATCTTTACACGAGCACAGCTCGGTAACGATTAAGCTGATTGGGTTTGTTAATAGACCGTTAGAAAGTTAATTTCATTGCCCTTGCAATAAGTTATCAAAATAAATTTTTTGTAAGTTAGTTTTTCTGCTATAAACAAAAATGTTAGCCAAAGTCGTAAAATATTAATTAACCCTCTTAATTAACCCCCTTTCATACGATTTTTTGCTCAGCTCAACATAACATTTCACCTCCGTAAATAGTTGCACTCAGTTGCGGGACACCCTGTATAAATAAAAAACATATTAAACCAGCGTTCACCTTAACATGAACAACCGAAATAATTGTAGCGCAGATTACATACAAAACAAAAACATAACGCAATGAGCTACTCGAATTGTGCTGAACATGTTATATGACAAAAAAAACCATTCGTTTTACCGGCAAGTACTTCAGTGACAGTTCAGTAGGTTCTACTTCAGTTTTGTTCTATTGCCGGCATGTTCTACTGTCCCTTCGTGCAGTGTTTGTTTGTATATCAAAAACTCTTCACTTTAGTGCTTGTGTTGTTATGAGAGAGAAGGTGTGCGCATGATACAATGATAAGGTAGGCCCATGATACTAAATGCTCTCACGCGTCAACGCAGAGCGGATAATGAGAAGGAAGATGCTTGTCAAAACGACGAAGTACGTAGAAACGTCAAATGAAATAAAAATATTATGTTTTCAAATCGTAAACAAACTCTGGCACATCTTGCAAGTAAAGCGAGAAGAAAACCTTGCACACCAAAACCAAGGTGTCATAGGTTACCTTCAAGGCATCAGCATAGCCCTCTTGTACCTTCGCCAGCTGCATGGTGGCCAGCAGCAGTTGATGGCTTGGCCATGCGATGTAGCACCAATTTAATTTCCTTCCATAAAGTTGCAAACATAAACATCCATAAAGTGCGGTCGCGTGTGTTAAATTTGTGATAATTTGAGTGAAAATATTATAACAGTGTAATAAAAACTATAAAATGTGAAACTCTTAAAATTGAAAACAAATCTGTAACAAATTCTAACCTACAAACTGCGAACGTGAGTATAAAGAAATTTGCGATGAACAGCTGATTTTGACATCAATCTAGCTTTGTTCTGCTTTCTACTCCATTCCTCTCCGTGATGAGCTTACCTTATAATTCTGCCATGGGTGTGCGAAAGTAGTTGAAAGCATGATACAATGATAAGGTAGGGCCGCTTCGCTGAGTGCTCTCACGCGTCAACGAAGAGTGGATATTAAGAAGCAACATATATGTCAAAACGACGAATTTCGTATGAATTCCAAATGAAGAAAATATTTTATGTTTCCAAGTTGCAAACAGTGCGGTCGCGGGTGTTAAATTTGTGCTAATTTGAGTGAAAACATTATATAAAAAGTGTAATAAAAACTATAAAATGTGAAAGATTTCACATTTAAGACAAAATTGCAAAAAAAACCTGTAACAGCTTTAACCTAAAAACAACTGCGAAAGGTAAGCATAAAGAAATTCGCTATGAACAGCTGATTTTGACATCAATGTAGCTTTATTCTGCTTTCTACTCCATTCCTCTCCGAGTCGACCCTACCTTATAATTCTGCCATGGTTGAAAGCAGAGCTGATCGCTTGCAAGTCATTTCTACAGTGATTGTGCAGCTCTTTAATAGAAATACGTTTCATTCGATAAATGCTTACAACGGTTAAATGTTTCGTATTGTTTTGGTAAATTTGTTACTGTCGAATACTGGCATTTCGTGATCGATCACCATATACACAATACATACCATTGAAAACTGCCAAAAATGGTTTGAAATTGTGGATCGCTACAGATGCTGAAACGTGGTATGCATATAATCGTGACGTGATGGTAACTGCGCACTAGAAGTCAATCAAGGAGAACGTGTGGTAAATATAGAATATAAAATAGAAACATACTATTTCTTTATACTTATTTACTCTTTCCTCAGGTTTGAATGGAAGAAATGTTACGTGTGATAATTTTTACACATCTCATCTGCTTCCTATGAAATTAAAGCAACGACAAATGACTATGGTGGCACGATTCGTAAGAATCGAAAAGAATCCCTCCTTCGTTGGTGGATATCAAGAGAAAAACGATTCATTACTGAAGCTGGGGTGATAACGGCTAAAGTGATGATTGATAGTTGACAATCAAAATCGTCGCTTTTGCTCCATGTAAGGTGATTATCAAATTGACAATTACTTTTTTTCTATTAATTTCATGCGATAGGTATTTATGTGTCGTTTTTAAAAACGATAATCAAAACAGCGACTGTCAACTATCACCTTAGCCGATTTCACCCCTGTATTCGACCACATTCGTGCTTGCATCATTTCATACGTTCCATGGTGTAAGAAAACCAGGTGAAAGTGTTTTTTTCACCTCTCTCACAAAAATTGTAGCCGCATCTGTCAAAAACAGCAGAAATAAATGGCTGCGTTCAGCAGGTACAATCATGTTTCAATCATTGGCTGCATTCAGCGGAAAATTTGCTACGTAGCTGTTGAACAACTTTCGGGCTGATTGATATGTTGCATAAAGTGCTCGCACAACACGTTCCCTGAGCGGTCGCCATCTTAGGTAGCGAAAATATTTTATGCTACTTCAGTGGAGCGGCTTACGCTTACTTTATTTTGACAGATTAATATACCAAATATTAAATTTATTAATTACTAAATTATTAAATTGCTTAGAAGTGCTTTTAATAAAAACTATTTGTTCGAAACGTGTGCACATAGAACATAAAAAAAATAAATTTGAGACAAAAGGCATTTATTGTCGAACAGCTGTTTGCCGTTTGACGTTTCGAAAAAAAAATAGTTCAGCAGAAAGTATCAATTTATGCATGGCAGAATTATAAGGTAGGGCCGGTTGGCTCAGTGTCCTCACGCGTCAACGAATAGTGGATAATGAAAAGGTTGGTAAGTTGTCAAAACGAAGAATTTACAAGGAATTGCAAATTAAGAAAAATTTTTATGTTGCCAAGTTGCAAGTAGTGGGGTCGCGTGTGTTAAATTTGTGATAGTTTGAGTGAAAATATTATTAACAGTGTAATAACAACTTTCAAATGTGAAAGAAATCTGAAATTGGCAAAAAAAACCTGTAAAAATGTTGACCTAAAATCGACTGCGAAACATGAACATAAAGAAACGTGAGATGAACAGCTGATTTGACATCTAGCCCGCTTTATTCTGCTTTCTACTTCATTCCTCTCGAAGTCGGCCCTACCTTATAATTCTGCGATGACTTTATGCTACCTGAGCGCTCTTTCGGATAGAATGCATCCATTATAAGGTTATCCAGATATTTGACGTACCCTTATTTTATGTAAGCAAAAGACACAGATATTATCGTAGACTTAGAATTTTTTGTTTGCTACATTTTTTGATGAATTTATTTTAATCTTAGGTTTAATAAATGGAAATAAATATTTCGGAAAAATATGAATATTTTATAAATCTTAAATTAATTTGAAAATTTTAACAAACCAAATATATTTTTAATGTGTAATAAGTATAAAATTAGTTCAATAAATAATTCGAATTTACTATGATATTTAAAGAATCAATAGTTTTTATAGCACAGTGACCATGCGCATTCTCTGTATATGTAAACCTGCGTAGTAGTAATACACATTTTTGTAGCTACCCTGTAGAAAAATCAACTAATTTAAAAGTAGTTGATAAAGTAGTTTTTTGTCAACCACAACTAGTTGAAATTCTGACTTTTTTCTATAGAACGAACTAACATATTTTGTATGGTGATGTTCGCTAAATAAGTCAATTGACTTTCGTTTGCATATATTTTCAACTACTTGTTAAATTAAATTAAAATTAAATTAAATTATTAGGTATATTTAAATTATTTTTTTAATTACTTTAAAATAACCAATTGAAAACTATTTCTGATGGCCTAAAGTTAATAATATTTGATGAAATAACATGGTTACATATATATAAACTTGTAATCTAATAAAAATGTCAAAATCAGAGTAGTTGCCGCCTTAATATAATTCAAAGTAGTTTATCAATCACTTGTTTTTTAGTAGTATTTCAATTACTTCATATATAATGCAATAAAAATTATTTAGAATTGAAGTGGATGCCGCCTTAATATAATTTAGAGTAGTTCATATTCTGGTTTATTTTAAACCAGTTTTTTAATTAGTTGTTTTTAAAAACAAGTTAGTTTGTTCCTATAGGGTACATTCTGGCTCAACAGCACATCTCTATAATACATCTGTATTGTTTATTGTATTTATCTCGCTGAAGATAAGCAAAAACAATAACAAACGATAAAAATTAAAACAGCTGATATGCATATATAACATAAATGTAAATTTTACATACGTATTAATAACAACAACAATACAAGCCGTTACTGAGAAATATTCGTAAAACAATTCATTCCAACAAACAACACGATGTTGCGTTCGTGATTTCGGCACGAACAAAAGCAACAACAATAAGAACGTCAGCAGCAACTAAAGCATCAATGCAAGAATTTTCTTATTATACAGATATAAGATATAACTGAATTTTGACATATATTTTATCTTTGTAAGATGAATATTAAAGGGTGTAAGTATATTCCAAAGTGTCCTCCAAAAACGTTAGGATGTGCTTGAAAATGACAATGGTTATATCACGAAACACTTAGAAGACATATTAACACAATCATTAACTATAAAATATAAAAAAAAAGTTCTGCGTTGACTGAACAAAACTAGCTATCTTTTGTCAAAAGAAAAAAAAATTAAAAATTTTTGATTTTCCCAAACACAAATGTAAAAATCACTATTTTTATACTTTTGGTTAAAGAAACTATTTTAAACTATTTTGAAAACATTATTCCAATAAATTTTACATATAAACTGACTATATAATTTTTACTCAAATATAAGAAAAAAACATATATGTAATAAAAATATTCATACAAACTCTGTATGAAATGCGTACAACATTCAGAAGTTTTATTTTTCCAATATTATTTTACGTCTAAAATGTGACCATAACATTTTTAAAGCTCATAATATTTTGGTTCAACAAAAGCAAATATTTCAAAAAGTAGTACTCAAATGTATCTTTATTGGTTTGTACTATGAAAAAGAATGATATTCCGGCAACTGCGTGGTTTTTATGTCCTTACAAAATTGCTCTTTTGCTCTCATCTTCAAATAAGAGTATACATTCTTGTGAGTAGACGCCAAATATCTGGACAACCTTATAATAACTGAATCATGCGGCAATGTTGTTGTCATCGTTAATGTATTTAAGCTATTATTCTTGTGAGTTGACGTCAAATATCTGAACAAACTTATAATAATTGGATAATGGGTACAACATGTTGTGTCTCTGACCAGGTATCAGTTTAGGTTCCTTCTTCATTTCTGTGAACACAATTGTTTTAAAAGTGATAAAATAGGGGAAAAGCTGTGTTTTCTCTTTATATTTTGCGTTATTTATTTCATTTGTTATAAAAGCACACTTATTCTAAAAAAGCCAAATTTTTAACTGGAAATACTCAATACGTTGAGCAAATGTATCAAAAATATAAAGAGCGGCGAAAGACAGACATTTTCACATGTTGTGATTAGACACTGATATTTTTTCGTTCAGCAGACACACACTAACCGGTTGCACAAAAGTTGTATCTGCTGAACGCAGCCAATAAAATTTGGCACTAATCAACAGTTGCTCTCTGCCTGTCAGAATTTTTTGACAGACCCGGGGCAATTTAAAGTAGGGTAAAAAATACGCTTCCACCTGGTTTTCTTACACCATGATACGTTCCAAAGAAACGTAGCTTTGTTACTCTGCTCTCCATGCATCATTCGATCCACAAAAAAAAAACCCCGAAGTTTTACAATCAAACTAAAGGTAGAGTCGACGTTTTGGATAGGTTGGACAAACCGATGCAAAGAAAGATGAACCGATGGCCAGTTGCCCTCTCCTGCAATATGCTAGGTATATCGGCATGCAATGCGTTATTATATAAACGAAAATAAATCCCGGATGGAATGTTCATAAAAAAAATATCAGAAATTTATTTTTGGTCAAACTTGTTTAATCGTTGTGGACTCCATAATTAAGAAATAGCATGATTGCTACGAAATCCGAATGCGCTTGCTGTCGCAAACAGCACTTGCTATCCAGATTTACTATCAACATCAAGTGCCACATCCCACCGCAAGCCATTGCAGCTGACTCATCAACCAGTCACCAAGAAGAGAACTTGTGTCCATGTGTCCTTTACCCTCTAACTTTAATAATCACGCATTACTCCGTCACATTACTATAAGCTATTAGAAAAATTTTAACATCAACGTAGCTTGAATTAATTTGATGGAATTTTTGTTATGTTTTTTCAATGTTTTTCCAATTTTGCATTTTTATTTTTTGCCTTTGTATCGTTTCAAAAATCGTTTTTTAAATGAATAAAATCTTAATATATAAAAGACAAGCACGCTGCTCTACGCCCGATATCGCTTAAACTGTAATTATTTTTTGCGAACAGCCTAAAATTATGCACAGAAAATTCATTTGATACTTATCAGTGGCATGCTCGCCTTTTATGTACATATGTGCATACTTTCAGGCTGAACATTTTTCAGAACAGTTGCAAAAGCACTGTAATAATGGCAAAAAATAATTACAGTTTAGCGTTAATGCTTCCAACCCGTCGTAGGACGGCTTTTACACTAGTAATAAATAATTTTAAATGACTACATCGCATTCATTTCATTCATGGATGAACAGATCTTGAAAAAGTGTGTCAAATTTACACACAATTAACCTGTTCGTTTCTAGAAACAAGGGACCGATGAGGGTTAATTATTTATTATTTCATATCCTACGTTACTTTATAGGGCGGGGAGGGGGTTTGAAATATACTAAGAAAGTAACGAAGGGGGAGGGGGAGTAAAAAAAGCAACAAAATTGGTTACGTAGTTTATGAACGAGCTCTAACTTGTTGCAACTTTGAATGTTATTTCATTAAGACTCTCTCATAGAAACTTTCGTTCCTATTAGGAAAAAGCTGGGATTTTCACAAACGTCTCTTGAGGCTATTGCTATATCAGCAAAATTATTTGCCATAGATAACAGGTGGTAATCACTTGATGCCAGGTCCTGACTATAAGGTGAACTTTTTCGCTTGACGTTGTCGTTTGTGATCCACTTTTCATCACCAGCCACCATCCGCTTCAGAAATGGGTCGATGTAGCGGTTCGCAGATGGAAATCCGGTCCATGAAGTTTTTTGCGTTAATTTGTGTGGCACCCATACGTCGAGCTTCTTTTTGTATCCAGCCATATTCAACTGGTTCCAAATGTTTTTTACATGACGGTAGGCCTCGACGATTTTTATGATTTTATCGACATTTTCGACAATTGGCCTTCCATAGAGTGGTGCATTTTTGATAACATTTTTAAAATCACCGAAAAGTGATTTTAAAAGTTGGTGTCCAACTTTGACACGCACTCAAACAAAACTGAGTCAAGCAATCACAAAACCATCTGAGAAGTTTTTCATACGAATTTTTTTTTCTTTCTAACGCCATCTAGCATAACCCGATTGTACGTATACAACGCGAGATACAGAGTACTGAAACCGTCTATTGGAAAAACAATGCATTTCTTTTTACTACACCAGATATATAATCATTTTTCGAAAATATTTCTTCGAACTATGTTAGTTATCGCCACAAGATCAAGACGTTAAAAACATACACAATAAGCTGTACAAGCTGGAAGTTAATTGAACTGACCCTTTTATGCATTCCTTTGGGCCAAAAAAATAGCCGGTGAAGTATGTTTTGGCGGGTAAATACAAATACAAATGATTTACTTGAAAACTTTAAACGAATACTTGTTTTCAAATGAAGACTTGAAAACACAGTTCATTTGCTATGAGAAAACAGTCACATTCAGTACTTTAAATTTAGTTAACATTTACTACTTTTATAGGTTGAATACATAGGTTGATTTATAGTTGGAAGAAAATCAGCTAATTAAAAAAAAAACGCGATTGAAAACTAATAAGAATAAAGTTTAATTCTTTGTTGTTTTTGTATTTTTAGAGCTTGTTGGGCAATTTAAAATTTACTATAATTCTATGGTAGAAACAATTAGTTCAATATAGAACAATGCAGTGTAGTTATTGTTGATTCGGTCGCTTGTGAAGACGAGCAGAAATAAACGAAAAAGAACACAATACAAATAAGTAACGTAATGGAAAAGATAATGCGTGCAAATTTACGAGCGAATGCAATTAAACCAGGTAAGTCACCTACACCAGAAGGCGACTCGTTGTCCAAGCCGACCTCCCCAATACCAGTGCCAACACCGTCTTCCTTGTCTACACAGGCTATTGCGTCCAGTACATGTTGCCTGGTCAAATTGCACTGCGACAGAAAATATTAGAGTCTTCTACCCATAGGGCAGGATGTTGCGCTTAAGACGACACCATCACTGATGGGGTCCTCCTGCGAAAATGGCGACATTTGAAGTTTAAGCAGGTATACCACAGCGACAGAGAGTATCAGCAAGAAGATGAGTGTTATACATTGCAGAATCTGCGTGAACCTTAACTGTTTTTCCAGTTGTTGTGCATGTCTTGTGAGCTGCCAAGAACAAATGATAATTTATATATTTTTTAATGAATAATATTGATTGAATTACTTCACTGACACTGGTGACTGCTTTAGACTCCAACTTTTCTCCACCCGGAAATCCATTGCGAGCAATTTCGCTAATGTCTTTGTAGATACAAGTGAGACGATGTTGCTCCACTTCTGGACTGTTGAACTGTTTGTGTTTCCACACCTCTGACATCTGTTGTGTATTCAATTCTGTACCCTGTGGCACAGGTATGCACATGACAAGGAATTTGTCTTTGGATGACTCTGACAGGTGATGCTCGGTCTTCAGCAAAATGCTCACGTTAACCGTATCACCGGGATTTAATATACCAGACCTGGGACGAACTCGAAATTTTTCTGGAGATGTGGTTTGGATCTGAAATATTGGAAAGTCCAAATTTAACGTTTTCAACGGATTGCTCACAAGTTGAAGGTACTTACTTTGTAGGTAACAGGAATTTTACTGGTGCAGGTTATTTCAACATTGCTATCATTGCCTTCACCTTTCGGAAAGGCGAGGTAGTCGTTTGGTGACAGTCGCAGCATTTCCTCAGAAATTTCTAAAAAGAAGGCAAATAATTTAAAAATCAATGAAAATTAAATTTGTCTGCAACACATTTTGAATTTGAAGCAAAAGTATTTTATTTGACTGAAAAGTGAAACGCCGGATTTTTGTAATATCAAACAGAAGTGGTCCAAAAATATTTTTTTGCGAACAAAATTATTTTAGTAGCTTAGGTCAATTCTGATGTCATCTTATACAAAAACTTTGTGCTTTAGAGTTTGAAAAAAGTTAGATATTTTATTTTAAAGAACCATCATTTCAGATCTGCGCTATAGTAGGTAAAAAGAATTAATGATCAATTTTTTGCTTTTCTTCCTAATGACATCATTGTGTACAAATTTCTCAACGGCAACATTTAAACATTGCTTCCTCTAAATTTACTTTTGACGCGGTTTGTATAGAGGTAATTTTCTCACATTTTTACGAGCGCATGCTAATTTTTTATAACTTTGGGTATACCTACATTCTTTAATAATCATCGTAAGATAAAATTATGCCAACATATCAGTAATGTCGTCAATAAAACGAATATCTTACTTTAGATTTTGTCACTTCTTTGATAAAGTCAATATAGCAAAATCTATGAAGAAAAATTCACATTTTTTTATGAAAAAAATATGCATTGATGCTTCAATTGCTGCTGATGTTCTTATGCTTGTTGCTTCAATTCGTGCCAAAATGACGAACGCAACATTGTGTCATATGTTAAAACAAATCGTTTTACGATTATTTTTCAGTGACTGCTTGTGTTGTTGTTATTAATACGTATTAAATATTTGCATACATATATTTCTTTCGTTTTTGTCGTTTGATACTGTTTTTGTTAATATTCAGTTATAGAACGGGAGCTAGCGTTGCATTTTTCGAGGAATTTTGTGTCGAATAAATTTGATTGAAAGCAGTTGATTTATGTTTAATAATCACGAAATGAGCGTTAGTTGCCGCACCCGGGTGGAACTAAAGGTGGCAGCCTGTCAAAGTTGTAAAAAAAAATATGCCACGAGTAATTTTATAGCGCGTCAAACTTCGTGGGATGGATTTTGAGTTAATTTTGGACCAAAAAATAATAGTCAGCTGTTTTACGGAGGGTGGATTATATGCTCTGGGGGTGTTTGAGAGAAAAGTTCTTTCCCAAAATCTTCGGTCCTGTTCGAGTCGGCGATAACTATCGCATCCGAATGAACCACGAGCTGTATGAGCTCTACGAAGACATGGACGTAGTTCGACGAATAATTGTGCAGCAACTACGTTGGCTGGGTCATGTCCATCGTATGGAAGACGAAGCTCCAGCGAAAAAGATGCTCAAGGCGAGGGTCGCTGGTCAACGACGACGAGGGAGACCATGCCTTCTATGGATGGACTAGGCCGAGGAAGCCCTAACCGCACATGGTGTATGCGATTGGAGAAGGCGCGCGCAAAGCAGAGGCGCCTGGCGAGAGCTGATGAGGTCGGCCGAAACCCGAATACAGGTTGTTAAGGCCACCTTAGTAAGTAAAGATTATATGTCAGTCACGAGCATGAACTTGTTAAAAATGTTCAATCATAAAGTGATTTTATACCCTATGAATTTTATATAGTTAGATTTTTATACTTTTACAATAATAAGGATAATATTCAGCTGTATTGATAACGGTGGTAAGACCGTCAGTCAGCGTTTGGAAGATGTTGTTTTTAACGATAAAATTTCTCTATGCTTTAATTTCGGCAGGTATATCAATTTAAAATAAATTATGCAATTTTCTGGATGTATGTCCAGTTGTTAATAAATTTTTCAAAAAAACCTTGTTCGTACCTTTTTGATTACATAACTGAAGGAGAGTCGCTGGCGACCTTGGCGTAGTGGGTAGAGAGCGTGGCCCATACGCCAGAGAACCCTGGTTCCATTCCCACCTGACACAGAAAGTTTTTTCAATTGAATTAATTTTTCTGTTCGGCCGTCACCTCTCTGCAGACAATGGCAAACTTCAGTGAGTAAAAACTGCAATGAAAATCTTCTTGAGAACATAACATAATGTAGGTCCAGTTCTCGATAATTTGTGTCCAAACATTTCACACATAGAAAACGTTTTTAAACGTCTCTGGAGATCACAGCTTTTACATTTCTTTATAATATTTTTATATTAGGAGGGTCCACTTGGTGTATCCGATTGGAGAAGGAACGTGCAAAGCATAGGCGCCTGGCGAGAGCTGATGAGGTCGGCCGAAACCCGAACACGGGTTGTTACGGCCACCTAAGTAAGTAAGTAAGTATTAGGTCCTTCAATAATATTCCTTGCATATTCAGAAACATGAAATCTTTTGTCAGCAAATGGTGCCAAGTTAATTTGGATATTATTACATCCAAACCTATTGTGGGTTAGCAACCTATTACCTAGGCCACATCTTTTAACAAACTTATTTAACATTTTTTAATTTTTATTTTAAGAAAGCCCTCCTACAATGATATGTGGTTCTCAGTAAGCATATACAATTGTAGGCTGGACTTCTAAAATTTTAATATATATGAAATTATATGAAAATTAAGATATATGAAAAACAGGCCACATTGAAAAATTTTAATTGCGATTATTTTCGGCAAAAAGGCGCTAGCTCACATACAAATTACTTTAATTTTCTACCACCGACAGACGAAGGATTTTAAAATAATGAGTATGCAGATATTATTGTGGACAGGACATCTAAAAATTAAAAATAAAATAGTGGAAAAGTTAAAATATGTGACTTACAGACGCATTTGTATCTTTCAAAAGGAGATTTCCTACATATAATATTAAGAAATCTTCTCCAACTTAATTATTGTTTAATGTGTAATAAGTTTTGTCCATTACTAAATATGCAGATTTAAAAACAGAAGAACCCTTTTTATTGGAAAAATATGAACAATTCAAAATTGAGGTTTTAGAAGCCGTCAAACTTTCAAATCCGTTTATCTCCAAACTTGTTTTAGGTGGGTGACCACCAAACTCTTCAATTATATACTGTAGAGAATACGCGTATATTCTAAAAATGCCAAAATTGTAATTTGGATTTTAATACAATTTTATTTAATTAATAAAGGACGGATTTTCCATTCAATGCTGATTTCAGAACAAAGCAAGTATCCTATTTCAATAAATATGTTGGAAATCCATTCAATAGTTTAAAAGAAAGCCGTTTTTCTGCACTCCTGTAGAATCTTAATATCACCTTGTATGTGTATGTGCAAGTGGCGAATACGCTGTATTGCACGCCCAATGACGATATATATCATTGCATTGAAAACATCGGCTCTGACACGTATTTTAGTTGCTGTCTTTGGTGATGTAATCAAAATGGAAGCTAAAAGGGGATGTAAAATATTCCCCATGATAACTATCTTTCCTTCTTTGGTTCAGTAATGAGAGATAACTCGAAGAATAACTCTTCTATGGAGCCACTAATCTAGTTCTGGCTTATGCCCCTAAATGCACAAAAAGCTCTGGCTATGTAAATTCGACCGGATCAAAATTTAGATTCCGCCGTTCACCGTCTCAAAAGTAAGAGGAACTCATAAAAAATATTTCTGTATACTTTTTTTTTCAAATCAGAGAAAATTCCAAAGAGCGTTTTTGACTCTCCTAAAGCTCATTTTTGGTAAGAAAAACATGTCTTTTTCTTATAACTTTTTATTTTTCACAAAGCGCATACCCAAATATGCTAAAAAGATAAACTTCTTACCCATACCAACATTTTGGTATAAGAATTTTTTAAAATTATGTATTAATATAACTCTTATTGACCTTCAAAAATCAAATTTTATGCTATTTTTAAAAACACATTTTGTTGAAAACGCTGTAAAAACACATTTTTCATTGATTTAACGTGAAATTGATCTTGTTGGAAAGGTATTAAGTTTAACTTTTTTTATATAGCGATTTGATTGATTAGCTATCGTATAGAGCGCTTAAAGTATATACATACATATTAAGGTGGGTCACCCCTTATGAAAAAATATTAAAAAGACCCACACCTCATTTGAAAGCTAATATTAAGAGGGTTTTAGTACTATAAAAATGTATTTTTTAGGTGGACGCAAAATGTGGCCAAAATGGTTTTATTTTTAAATAACTTCAACATTTCTTAACCGATCGTCGTTGGATAGGTCTCGATAAGGTCAACAATTCGTTCTTACAACTTTTTTTACTCCGACTTCATCTTTGACTATATATTTCAACTTTTAGTTTTATTTCCTCAGTACCCTTAAGTCTTTATTATTTTTAAAAAATAGAAAATAAAAGTTCATAAAAAAATCATTAAGCTTTTGTAAAGAAACTATCTATTTAATTTCATTCGTAGGAAAAAAAGTTACAGTAAATTTAATTTTCGGCCAAGTTTATTTTACTATTTGGTCTTTAGCCTTCTGTGCATCTTCGTTCGCCTTCGAAATGACTTCGTTCATCTCCGGTCTTGTTCATGAGTCTTCGGTTTAGCTTCGTTCGTACAATCGGCTCAGTCGCTTAGGTATATATTTTATATATATTTATATATATATTTTATCACTTTAAACGCCCTTTATCGAAACTATTTAAAACTTCTAATAGCCTATTTTTTATTTTTGAACCAGGAGTATCTTCATACTAACAGCCCTATTCTACTAGCTTAACTAAGCTCACCACATTAACAAAATAGTTAATATTAACAAGTTGTTAATGTTCCGTATTCTGGTGAAAATTTAAAAGCTCTTTTCTTTACAATTTTGTTAATTGCACAAAGTATCTTAACAACGACAACATAATCTTAAAATTTATGTGTTTATGCTTGAGAATTGTTGTGAAAATAATATAAAAAATTACAATGTAATATTGAATTATATTTAATAAATATATCTAATATAAATATAAATCTAATATAATAATAAATAAGTCTGTGAAAAATGAATGAATTTTTACGTGTTTTAAGTTTTGATAGAGAAGATCAGAGAAAGGAAAAACTTGAACGACGGCGCTATTTAAAACGTCTTCAAAATGAAAATGATTCATTCAATCTATTTCTTTTTATTTCTATCCATTTCTAAAAACAATAAAATACCGGAATGAAAAATCCAAAAATTATAATATACATATGCTAGCCAAAAGTTGAGCGTGCTGCCGGCAAAAATTGTATATAAAATAGGACCTGCTCCTGCGTGGTTCACTCAAAATTAGTTTGGCTATTAAAAAAATGTAAATTTAAGTTTTAAATAAAAAAAAAAATCTTGAGTTTACTTGATTTTTGCATTTTTCATTTTGCTTGCTGGTATAATAAACAATAAAAATTCATCGGAAAAACGGCTGGCGTCTGAATGCTGTGAGTTTCACATTCTCACCACGCGTGGTGAACTTTTAAGCTTTTTAGAGCTTTCAAATTGTAAATGATTTTTTAGAATATGAACATTTACATTACATAACAATAATATTAACAAGAGCTGCTTAACAATTACTTGTTAAGTTAACAAGCAGAATAGAGCTGTAAATCCCTCCAGTCGTTTAGCCAGAAACTTATTGGATAAAAAAACCAACAAGCAAAACAGCAACTAAAAAAAAGCACACAACCTCACACACAAGCAAACAAAATATTTTTAGTGCTGAAAACAAACTATCTGCTATCCCTTGGTTTGGAGTATTTTCGTACTTAATTTTATCAAAGTGGGTCTAGGCATTATATTTAGATATTTATTTCATATTATTACCACCAAAATGTTCATTATATATTTTAAGAAAATAAAGCTTTACAAGAAAAATCCTTACACTTATACCAAGAAACTATATTGAAAATGAAAGAACGTTAGAAATTGACTTTAAAAATCTGCAAAAAAATTAATTTCTTGTTTGCAAAATATATATAATCTTTTGTTACTCTTATTTTTCCTTTAAACATGAAACACCTCACCCCTCTAAAAATTAAATTTTTTTCTATTAGTAGAACCACTTTTTCCTAAAATTGTTGTAAAAAAGTCTTTATTGTCATTATATTAAATTTTGACGTGGTTTCAACTTCGTGTACTTTTCACGAGATTTTAAAGCCTAAAAAATATGTCCTAAGGGATTTTTATTTATAACCGCCTTGCATGACTGACTTACAGCTTTTACGAAGCGTTCAGTATTCTGCGAATGGCAAGGAAAAGCTGCAAAAAATTGTATGATATTAAGTTGTTCTTAACTTTATATGATGGTCGTTCTTTACCTGGAAAAACAATAGTTTTTGTAGAATTACCATAGATACGAAGATCTTCTGGAATAAATTGAGTGCAAGGAGTAGTATATGAATCGCAAGAGTATTTTATGTCTGGGATATAAAACTTTCGTATATTCATTGACTGCGTTTGTCGAGCTGCGAGGATTTTCGCATAGCCAGCCAGCCGTGCTCATGAATTTTTTATTTTTTGAAAAATTTATGAAATTTTATTTTTTTATAAAATGGAAATTAAAGTTTTATGGGTACTGAGGAAATAAAACGAAAAGTTTAAATATATAGTCAAAGATGGAGTCGGAGTAAAAAAGTTTTAAGAAGGAATTATTGACCTTATCGAGACCTATCCAACGACATACTTTCTTTACGATCGGTGAAGAAATGGTCAAGTTATTTTAAAAAAACCATTTTGGCCACATTTTGCGTCCACCTAAAAAATACATTTGTATAGTACTGAAATCCTCTTAATATTAGCTTTCAAATGAGGTGTTGGTTTTTTTTTTCATAGGGGGTGACCCACCTTAATATGTATATACATACCTTAAACGCTCATATCTAATCAATCAAATCGCTATATAAAAAAAGTTCAACTTAATAACTTGCTATCAAGATTAATTTCCCGTTAATCCAATGAAAAATGGTTTTTACAGCGTTTTTAACAAAATGTGTTTTTAAAAATAGCATCAAATTAGATTTTTGAAGGTCAATAAGAGTTATAATACATAATTTTAAAAAAATTCTTATGCCAAAATGTTGGTATGGGTAAGAAGTTTATCTTTTTAGCATATTTGGGTATGCGTTCTGTGAAAAATAAAAAGATATAAGCAAAAACATGTTTTCTTTACCAAAAAGGACCTTCAAGGGAATCAAAAACGCTCCGTGGAATTTTCTCCGATTTCAAAAAAAAATTATACAAAAATCGTTTTTATGAGTTCCTCTAACTTTTGAGACGGTGAACGGCTGACTGTTTTTTTTCTTCATACAAAAACGATCCGGTCTAATGTATATGTTATCCCCCCCCGACTCATTTCGCGTTAAGAGTTTGGAAATATAGGCTCTGACACGTATGTTAGTTGCTGTCCTTGGCGATGGAGCCAAAACGGAATTATAACCCAGTACTCCACAACAAGATTAACTTCACAAAAAAGAAAATTTATTTACAAAGTATAAAAATTCAACTGTATAAAATGTATAAAGTATAAAATTATTTTATGCTTAACATTTTTAACAAGTTCACACTCGTGACTGACGTATAATCCACCATCTGCAAACAGGGACCAATATTTTTTGGTTCAAAATTATATAAAATTACTCGTGGCATAATTATTTTGTACAACTATGACAGATTCTCACCTTTAGCTCCACCGGTACTGGAGCAGCTGACGCTCAGATCTCATATGAATTAGGGGAAAACTATTTCTGGAAAACTATGAATTTCAGCCGAAATAAAATGACATGTTAAAATTAACGCTACTATTAGATTAATAACACAGTGAAACAAATTCAATTTTTTTTTGTACACATTAAAATCTTCTTATAGGTCTCAAAGAAGAGTCCAAGTTTAGAAGAACGTCATATAATTTTTTTTTTTCCAGAAGCATTGATTTTTTTTTTAATTTGTAACAGTTTTTACTTTTTAACTAAAATGAAATTTTGTGAAAATCATATCTTTGTGCAATTTTTTATTCATGGTCATCCAAAACTTAGTATTTTGAACGTGATATATTATAGAGCTAAAATCTTCATTGTTTAACTTGCGGTATCAATGATTACTAAATAACGTAATTTGAATTAATTTTTAACGACGTGTTGACTTCTATTTCATGAAATGCGTCGATCATTTCAGCCACAATTTCTTTATAATTTTCTGCTCTCTTGTTACCCAAAAAATTTTCAACTACTGCGTTAGCACCCTTTCACTCTCTTTTTTGAACTGATGTCAGGGTTGGATTTTTAAGTACAGTTGCACTTTTTCAGTACAATTTTATTTTAAAAAATACGTACCACGAAGAAATTTTTAGTACATTTTAATACACTTGATCTTCGTCATATCGACTTTCTTTGCTTTTTTTTTTTTTAATTTCATAAAGTTTTCAGTGCCTTTTTGTGCATTTTTGCAACCATGTTTACAGCACATTTAAACGCACTGCCACCCTGATCAATATTTACAGAATTTCACAGGGGGTTTTATCAATTTAACATTCTTTAGCAAATGTCGAAAGAATATTTTCAATCCAAAATTTAATCAGAACAAGGTGCAGAAATCGTCTGCTTGCTGATTCAGCTTCTTCTTTAATTTAAACATAAGATTTTTTAAAAGCCACTGGGCAATATTGCTATAACATAAAAATTAAAGTTAAAAGCATTTTGAAAATATTTCAGTTAAAGAAGAGGAAGACGCACATTTTTATACCACAACGCGTACTGCGTAAGGGTGTATTAACTTTGTCATTCCGTTTGTAACGCCAAGAAGGAGGCGTGGCAGGTATAGAACAATATATCTATTTTTGATCAGCATCATCTCCTGAGTCGATGTCCGTGTGTCCGTCTGTCTGTCCGTCTGTCGACACGATTACAGCCGCAATTTTAAAGCTATCGCGCTGAAATTCAAAATATAAGTTTATTTTTAAAAAAGGAAGATCAAGTTCGAGAATGGGCCAAACCGGAAGAAAACCACGCCTACCTCCCATACAAAGTGACTTTATTTTTATTAACCGTAAAATGACTTTAAAAATCCACAAAAATTAAAAAAAATGCTTTGAAATTTGGCATGTAAGCTTTGCTCTTCAGTCTTAATCCTGGCTATAAAATTTGAAAAAATCGGATGGAAACAACGCCTACCTCCCATACAAAGTGGCTTTATTTTGAAAGTAAAATCTCTTAAAAATCTGCTCAAATTAAAGAAATGTCTTGAAATTTTGCATATAGGCTTTGATGTATAATATAGACCATCACTCTGATATTTTAAACGTAAAAACTTTTCAAAATCTGCAAAAATTAAAGAAATGTTTTAAAATTTTGCACATAAGCTTTGATATTTAATATAAGTCATCTGTATGATATATGGCAAAATCGGATGAAAACCACGCCCACTTCCCATACAAATTGGCTTTATTTTAAACGTAAAATCTCTTAAAAATCCACAAAAATTCATGAAATGTCTTGAAATTTGCACATTATGATATATGGCAAAATCGGATCAAAACCACTCCTACCTCCCATACAAAGTGACGTCATCAAAATACGAAAACTTTCGTTAACATAAAAATCTGAATATCATCGTGTAAGTCGTTGCTAAAGACTTCCAATATACTTCAATATGGCCGCGGGGGGTATTTTAGCTTCGGTACGCTGCCGAAGCTCCATCCTTACTAGTCTTGATGAAATTTTAAAAAGTGAATGTACACTACTATATTTACTTAACTATATTGATTTGTTTGCCCATTTTTGTTAATTTTTATATTTTTTTAAATAAATTATTAAATATATAAAAAAAATTTCATTATACATGGAGAAAAACAAATTAGTACAATTTGATGCCAAAAAGATTAATTTTTATATCGGTTCGGTACAATTTCAGAAAAGTCATTTCCCATCCCTGACCGATGTCCACATCCTTAGCAGTTTTCTAATTTATGGGCCTACACACACCTACAAAACGAGAAGAAATTTTATCTTAGTCAAAATAAAATGGAAATTAAAAAAACACGCTCACCGTTATAGATTTTTGAACCGCTCAATTTAGGAAAAACTATTTTAAGGTTCTTAAAAGCATCACTATTTCGACCAAGCGCAACAACAAAATTTCGTATCAAGCCCAGTTTAATATGCACCGGTGGCAGAACAATTTTTGAGCTTCAAACAATTGGTATATGATCGATACTATCATGACCTAATTGTAATGCCAATCGAGGTAGCCATTGGTGGTCCGTATAATGCAACTCTCGTTTACGACCTTCCCATTGTAATGTTAATAAAGATTTAAGCTTCTTATTTTATTTTAATTTTAAACTTTATTATTAAACTTTTTTAACACCAAGTCTTTGCTTGTTCGCTCCACAATCTCGAATGTCTTTTTTCAAATCCCCTGTCAAGGGTTTCTTTGTTCGCTGAGCCGTTACCACGCTCGTACCAGCGATCTCATTGGTTAATTTTTCTATTCTCTTTTGCTCGCACGTTCGTGATAACGGATGCGTTTTCTTATGTGCAATAATATTAAAGGTACAGAGGCGTTTCTTAAGAGCTATTACATTTATGATAGCAGAGGCGTTTTCACAAGTTTTAACTACATTTTAAAATGTTTTAAATATTATATTATACTGTTCTAAAATAATCGTTACAGCTTCGGCCAATCTGACCTACAAATCGACCTCGATAATTGGATATTAACCTTTTTCTTAAGAAATAAACTTATTTATTACTACACACAACTACGTATATTTTAATAAGCGCTCCTGCACCAAATAACTTCGGATCACTCAATTCAGATTTTCATTCGTCACCCACTTTCTCATATGAGCGGCTTCAATTATGCCATCGTATGGTAATCGGGTAATTTGACAGTTCTCTATGTCGCGGACCACATACCGGTCGTGTGGTAAGGTCTTATGAATAACATATGGACCGCGGTATTTCGGGATTAGCTTTTTATTGGTGCCAACCACCGTGTCCACATTACGAATGACTACAAAGTCGCCCTCGAGATACGTCTTTGCGGGCTTACTTCTCTCAAAAAATCGCCTGAGACAATTTTCTTGAGCCTTTTCAATTGCTGCCATAGCAGAATTCCGAAAACCCTCCAAATCACGTTCTGAGCCAAACGCACCTCTCTTTTCCTGTAAATACTCCGTCAGCTTATCCACTTCTTCACCTCTTTGTTCCATTCCAAAAAGTAGAAAACTTGGCGTCTGCTTCGTGGTGGAATGAATAGTATTATTCAAACTATATTCAACAAAACCCAATTTTTTCGACCAGTCCGCGTGACTTATTGGTTCACTAATTTTACTCAATATCGCTTTAATGACTCTATTTACGCGTTCTACCTGCCCATTCGCTTGAGGCGAAGCCACTGCCACCTTGACGTGGGCAATATTACGTTCTAACAGATTAGAATCGAATTCGAGGGATGTGAAACAAGTTCCCCGATCTGTAATGATTCGTCTAGGCCGGCTATAATAACTGAAGTACTTATCTAAACAGGCGATTACTTCTCTTGTGCTCGTAGAATTAACTGGATACAGACGAACATACTTCGTAAAAGCATCTATTATGACCAAAATGTGTTTGCGTTTCGAATTTATTGAGGGCAGCGGGACAAAGTGATCTAAATGTATTGTATCAAAGGGGACAGGTTTTTTTCGGAATACTATATAAGTTTCGCTCGTTAATACGAGCTGGTGCAGAGCACATGATGCATTGGATACAATTCTTTATGAATTTATCTATTTTTCCCTTCATTTTTGGAAAATAATAAGACATTCGCATCTGGGAATACGTTTTTTCTATTCCTAGGTGACCAATCTTCTCATGAACCAACCTTATAACATTGCACTCCATTTCTTTTGGCACATATAGCAGTAAATCATTGTTTTTATTTTTCTTAAAAACCAGTCCATCGACAAGGTCATAACCTTCTACGACTCCAACTTCCAGTTTTTCCCTCAGTAGTCTTATAACATCGTCCCGATTTTGCGTCACTTGAATATGAAAATCAGTTGCCTCTGGATCTATGGTCGACACAATACTACAGCGATTATAGGGTTTTTCAGGGTTCTCTTGAATAACAGCAGTAAGCGATCCCAGCAGGTCAGCGGTTCCAGCGGTTGGGCAGCGGCTTAAGGCATCAGCGTGACTCATATTTACACCACCTCGGTGTTGGATTGTGTAATCATAGTTTTCTAATTCTAAGGCCCACCTGGCTATCCTAGGATTCAGTTGTCTTTTGCTCAGCGTCATCGTCAGTGAATTGCAATCAGTTACTATTTTAAACGGTATTCCTTCTAAATAAACTCTAAAACGGCGAAGGGCATATATAATGGACAACGTTTCAAGCTCAAAGCTATGATACCTCATTTCGGCCGAAGTAGTGGCTCTAGAAAAATACTTTACAGGATGGAATTTTCCATCCTCCTGCAGTTGTAGTAAAACTGAACCAAAGCCCGCGGAACTAGCGTCACAGTGGAGTTCAGTCCGTCTCGTCGGATTGTATATAGCAAGAATCGGTGGCGTCGCTAATCTTTTTTTTAAATCATTAAATGCGCACAAGCATTCATCAGTAATATCAAACTTGGTTCCTTCACGGACTAACTGTTGCAAAGGTTTAGCAATTCTTGCATAATTTGGTACAAATTTTCTAAAATAGGAAAATAATCCCAAACAAGTCTTCATTTCCTTCTGGGTGGTCGGCAAAGGGTATGATTTAATTGCATTAATATGAGAGTCGCTTGGACCTATACCTCGCGAACTAATACTATAGCCTAAATAATCAATGGCATCGTAGCCAAACTTGCATTTACCTGGCTTAAGCTCCAAACCCTTCTTATATAATTATGTCATCCATATATACAATTATTTGTCCAGAATCAATTAAGTCTTTAAATATATTATGAATAAAACGCTGAAAGACGGCTGGCGCATTCTTTAGTCCAAATGGCATTCGAACATATTCGAACTGACCATACGGAGTGACGAAAGACGTATACTTCACCGAATCTGGTGCCATCTTCACATGAAAGAATCCGTTACGAAGATCAAGGGTAGAGAAATGCGTTTTCCCCCCTAAATACTCTACACAATCCTCTATAAGGGGCAATGGATAATTGTCTCTTACTGTCAGTTTATTTAATGCCCTATAGTCGACACATTTCCGCATTTCTCCTGATTTCTTTCTAACCAACACTATCGGCGAGGCATACTGAGAATCACTTGGCCTAATTATGTTCTTCTCTAACAATTCATCAGTAATTTTTTGTAGTTCTTTTCTTTCATAGAACGAGAGTCGGCGTGGCAAAGAGTGAAATGTGGCTTCATTAGTTAATTTGATATGCATCTCATACTCATATGGCAACAATTGTATATTTTTTGGTTCAAAGTAATTATCGCGAATGACCCCGTTTAGTTTTTTAGCTTGCGATTCATTAAGACACGGACTAATATCTACCTGCGACAACTGATTCATACTTATTGATGAAACTTTATTAACATAAGTATCCAAATTACAAAAATTGTCGAACTCTAATTTTTCTTCTGACAAAACCTCTGGTGATTCAGTCTCTAAGAATGAATCTATATTATTGAAACCATTCTTTTTCTGAATAAATTGAATGATCCGTGATTATTTTTCTTATTTTATTACCAGGATGAAGTGTACAAAAGTGAGATCGATTTATATTCATTTGATTATTGATATTATTTAAGTAATTGAAATTTTTGTCTTTCATATGACATAAATGTATATTGAATGTATTTAAAAAGTCTCGCCCCAAAATAAGTGGCATATCCATAGTATTATCCGGTACTATATTAAGGGTGACCATCCTACTTTGATTCTTGAATTCAATTTTGGCTTCGACTTTTCCATACGTCATTAAACTGGACTGCCCAAGACAGCGATAAATAGATTTAAAAACTGTATTGTCGACATCAAATGGTACTTCAGATTTCCGAACGAAGTTAGTTGGACTACCAGTGTCAAAAAGAGATAAACAATTGGTTACCCGTGCACACACAACCTGGTCAAAATAATAAGCAACACTTACCAAATTAATAGCTGCTATAACCTTATGGATATTTTCATACTCTTCTTCTTCCTCTTCTTTGCAAGTATACGGAACATCTGTAGCGTCAGTGTTGACAACGGCGACAGTATTTCTGGATGGCATCAGTACTTTCTTTGGGTTGGTGCAGTTTCGATGGTCGTGTCCCTGTTTCCAGCATCGGAAGCAGCTTCCCTCTGGCCTCTTTTCGAACAGGCATTTGCTTTGATAGTGCCCCATGCGAGTACAGTTAAAGCATCTGACCCCGGTGACATCAGTTGATTCAGGTGGATTGTTTAAAAATTTCTGCATCGGTAACTTCGGCTTGACAGCGTTAGTTAATTTATTGGTGACTGGTCTGTTTGCACGCCTTTGTTCATATAAATCGAGAGATTCTTTAAATTGTTCCATGGTGCGTGCGTTTATAAGTAAAAACGATTCTGGAGAGTTGTCTTGCATACCGTCAATGATGAGGCCAATTAATTCAAATTCGTCAATTGAACTAGAACGAGCAGCAATATTTTCCATTTCAAGAACGTATCGCCTTATGTTGTCTCGCTTATTCCACTTATTGTTGCTGAGAATGCGATATATTTCGTTTCGGCTTACTGCTCGACCAAACTCCTTTAGAAGCAACGCCTTCAGCTCGCAATAATCGACAACATTTTTATTTAATAACAATTTTGCAGTACCAGTCAGCGAGTTGCACAACGAGGTGTATTTCATTAAGTCATCAGCTCCAATCATCTGCATCACCCGCTCAAAATTTCTAAAAAAATCGTGCACAGTTAAATACCTGCTATCGCAATCAAACTTGGTAATAGAATGTTCGACATCTCGAAAGTTTAAACGACTGGCAGTGCCGCTAGAAACAGATGATGGCACAGAAGGGGCTGTTGTTCGTTGAACCGCCTGCGGCTCGCCTTGTTGTAGTGCGAAAATAGAGCGCTCCAGCATTAAAACCTCTTGTTTTTTTCGTAGAATAACTAATTTTTTATCCAAATCAGCTTCGGATACCTCGTATGGTGGTTGCCATTCATTGGCAGCGGTTGAAACATATGCAGCAGCATCTGTGGCAGCTGTAATGTTGCGAGCAGAGGCAGCGGCAGCGGCGGTGGTGCTTCGGACTGAGGCAACGGCGTCAGCGGAAGTGTTTCGGGCAGAAGCAGTAACGTCGGCAGTGGTGCTTCGGACAGAGGCAGCAGTGGTGCTTCGGACAGAGGCAGCGGCGTCAGCGATAGTGTTATCGGTGGTGTTTCGGGCAACAGCAGCGGCGTCATCGGTGGTGGTTTGGGCAGCGCCATCAACGCTGTGGGCATCAGTGGTAGCGGCAGTAGATTCTGTACTATGATCTTCGTCGAATCCGGGGAAATTAGCATCTTCATTTTGGCTTCTAGCATCTGTATTGGGTTCACTGCCAACCAACTCGTTGTACAGTTCCCTTAATCGCGTAAGCGAAGCGCTAGCTGGAACGTCATGTCCAGCAAATTTAAGTCCATCGACCAGCTGCTGTCTTTGCATACGATTTGTCATAATGTTATCCTTTTCTTGTGTAGCGTGTATACCCCACATCTGAGATGTAATGTTAATAAAGATTTAAGCTTCTTATTTTATTTTAATTTAAAACTTTATTATTAAACTTTTTTAACACCAAGTCTTTGCTTGTTCGCTCCACAATCTCGAATGTCTTTTTTCAAATCCCCTGTCAAGGGTTTCTTTGTTCGCTGAGCCGTTACCACGCTCGTACCAGCGATCTCATTGGTTAATTTTTCTATTCTCTTTTGCTCGCACGTTCGTGATAACGGATGCGTTTTCTTATGTGCAATAATATTAAAGGTACAGAGGCGTTTCTTAAGAGCTATTACATTTATGATAGCAGAGGCATTTTCATAAGTTTTAACTACATTTTAAAATGTTTTAAATATTATATTATACTGTTCTAAAATAATCGTTACACCATAGACGTAAAAACATTGTTCCTTCGAAAATCCTTTTTCTAGCCTAGTCAATATACGTGTAACAACTACTATTAAGCAGAGCCTTGCACGAACGTTCGTTCGAAGAAAAAAATTAAAATATTTTGTTCGTTAGTAGAGAAACAAAATAAATATTTTGTTCGTTCGTTCCCAAAAAAACATGTTCGCTCGTAGAAAATAGAAGTTTCTTTCGTTCGTAGAATATAGATGTTCGTTCGTTTATTCGTAGAAAATAGTTGTTTGTTCGTTCGTTCGCAAAAAATAGTTGTTCGTTTGTAAAAATAGTTGTTCTTTCGTAGAAAATAGAAATGAAGTTTGTTCATGCGTTCGTTCTAAGAATTTTTTCAACGAACGAACGAACAAATCAAAATATTATGTTCATGGAATACTCTGCTTTCAAGTCACAGCAAATTTTCCAACCATGAACATCATATTTTATTAAGTCAAGTTTCAGCTTCGTTGCTTCATAGTTTTTACTACATGTGTATCATAAACAATTGGCACGGATGGATATTCATTGCCAATGTGCAGTAATACACCTTTGAGGCTTTTGAGGGAACCATCAATGAATAGGCGCTACTCATGTGGAATATGGCTTTGACCCATGGCTGCGAACAACTCATCAATAACATTTGCATAGGTAATGTTGCGTTCTTTAAGAGTTTCAAAACACGAGTCTAGAGTTTTAGTGTATGCACGTTTTCGAGCTGATGTAACTCTAAAATTTTCCTCCACCAAATTCCACTGTTGTAGGCTCAATCCCAAGATTTCTGCACTTCTTTGCGATATATTCGTGTCCCGCACAATATCGTGAATATCGGCCTCTGTTTTAAATTGTGGTACATCACAGCTCACTTCGCTTTGAGTTGGAACAAATTCAGAACATTTTATGTTATCTGTTGTGCTTCAAATTCGTTAACTTTATTCTCATTTATCTCTTCCAATGGGGCTTTTGTTTGATCTGCAGAGCTTACTAATGCCGATTTTACGGTTTCGACGTTGACATACTGAGTTAATGTGCGATTGGAATAGTGACGTCCGATTCTATTTGGTCCGATGCGTTTTACAAAAATAGCATGATCCTTTTGAATGTTCGCTGCGCCGCAACCAAATTAAAGGAAAAAACATACTTCATTCGAATTCTTTATTCGTGTCTCAGAGAGAATAGAAGGATAGTTTTCAAAAACATTCTCTGGCACATACTACAAATTCGGGACAAAATTTATGACGAAATAGGCCTCAAATCCTTTCACAAAACTCTTTGTGATAGTGCATGCTTTACTTAACGGCACAAATAAACCGCACAATCCTTTTATTTAAATATTTATTAGTATTATTCTTTCCTATATGTAAAAAAAAAAACAACGCTGCCACCAATTTTTGCACAGCAATTATTGAAATTTTATAGTTTTTTTAGAGTATCCTAAATTTTTTAATGGATTGTATCTCCGTTTGCAAAAAATATTGTAAGTTAGCTCTACGATAAATATCACGTCCAAAAAACTAAGTTTTTGTACACAAAAATATGATTTTGACAAAATTGAATTCTAGTTAAAAAGTAAAAATTGTTTTAAAAAAACGAATTTTTAAAAAAGAACCAAGGCTGCTGTATAAAAAGTGAGAATGAGGTTCTTCTAGACTTAGGCTCCTATTTCAGTGCTATTAAAAGATTATCATGTGTACATTTTTGTGTTGCACTGTGTAATATAATACGAACTCTTCATGCCATAGAGTACGAAGTGATTGCCATTGTATCCGACATGGGCCAAACGAACCGGCAGCTCTGGGAAACACTTGGCATAACAGTCGGTAGGTACTTTAAGGTATGTCGAAGCTTTAACGGTTATGAGATGTAAATGGCTTAGGCAAAACGTGATCCTATTTATGATGATGAAAAAATATTAATTTTTGCTGTTGCCCCGCATCTACTGAAACTCATACGCAATCACTTCTTGGATACCGGGTTATTGTGGAACTATTCTCTTGTAACAAGTAGGACCGTGGTAGACATGCAGAAGCACCTAGCAAAATCGGACGCATCAATTGCATTTAAAATATCAGACGAGCATTTGAGTGTGAAAGGAGCTGGTAAGTAAGGCTGTCTTCTTAAACATCCCTATGCAAAGCAGTGGTGCTCTATCACGACTGTCATGATGCCAGTTAAGTATGCAGTTGGGATGCATTGCATAAATTTGTGTGGCAGCACTGCTTTGTTTACGAATAGTTCTGATGCAATCAAATGCCCCACACTCAAAACTATGTTTTTTGTTGTGTTTAAACTGTGTGCCAACCTATTTTATAGTTGATTTAAATCTTTTTTCTGAGTGTATAAAAATGTTCTTGAACGGATTTAACTATGTCCTAATATCTTTTTTTTTTTAGGTCGAAAAAAGTCAAATTAGCGGCGCAATTGTTCTCCAACACTACTGCAAATGCAATTCCACGATCGCTTCCTTAGGGTTCCAAATATAGCAGCCAACTCAAACTGCCGACTTTTTTCAATTAGTTAATGATTGGTTCGACGTACTAAATTCATCAATGAAAACGTTTGGGCTTCCTGAGAAGGTAAATAAATTTTGATGGAAATAAACTTAAAGAACAGCAAAATGTGTTACATCACATGAATAGTATGTCATGTCATGTCATGTCCAATCCCATAGTGCCTATGAAAAAGACATTGGAATGCTTTCAGAGAGGGGTGTTAATAACTAACTCCTCTTTAGAACAACTTTATGAATATTTATATAATAAGACAAACACAAGATTAAGTTCCTTTTAATATACCGGCTGAACCAAGACGTTATTGGGCACTTTTTTGCATTCCGCTGGTGGAATGTATGATCATCCCACTCCTAAGGGACTTAAGTACAGGATGCGCAAATATATCTTGGGTAAATATAATAAAATCGTTTAGGGGTGACAATAATCGATGCCAATAATGGCAATAATCGACTTTTTTATATATACTTCAAAAATAGTAGTGGCGGCCGTGGCGCAGTGGGTATAGTGTGTGGTCCATACGCCAGAAAACCCTGATTCGAGTCCCACCTGACTGAAATTTTTTTTCAATTGAATTAATTTTTCTGTTCGGCCGTCACCTCTCTTCAGACAATGGCAAACCTCAGAGAGTAAAAACTGACATGAAAAGCTTTTAAGAACATAAACCGATCGGAGTCGGCATAAAACATGTAGGTCCAGTTCTCGATCATTTGTGTTCAAACATTTCACAACACACACAACAAACTTGATCATAAGAAGCCCGGTCAAAGTCCTTTCAAGGGCTGAAATGGCTATTTCTGGTCTTTTCTGGACTTTTCCATAGTTAAAAATGTTTAACTGTTTTGATATATAATAAATTTTAAGCTTAACAAAAGCTTAACACAATAACTCAAAATAAATGACAATAGAATTACTATCATTTTTGGTTTTTTGCAGCTAGGCACACAGAATTTTTGCAGAATTCTAGATACGTAGAAAGAGATGCTTCCACAAATCTGCCCGAAAAAACAAAAACCATTTAATGCTTCTTACATGTTTTTTGCTTTGTACGTTTTTTTGAATTCTCCGTTCTTTGTTTTATAATAATATTCTTGTCAAATTTTAATTACGAGTGTGTGTTGATTAGTAACGAAATTTGAAATAACGCTTAACTGCACCAAAAATTTAAAAATGCAAAGCAAAAAACAGTTAAACGCCTTTACACGTTTTTTACTCATACATATTCAAATTTGAAATGGAATGAGAGCAGAAGTTGTGCAAAGCAAAATCCGTTTAATCATGCGCAATTTCAATGCTTTATAACACTTTTTCCGTTTACCGTACGACTATGATTTTAAGTTTAGAAAGTGTGTAGATAGAGAAGAATAATGAGTGCAGTGCGCAAAATCCTATTGTTTTTCAGTTTTGCGCGGTGATTGATAAAAGATGGACATGGCTTCGAGAGGAAAAAAAATGGTACGGAAGGCTCAGCCTCTGTAAGTATACAAAACAAAAAACATTTAATGTGCTTTACATGCATTCTACTTTGTATAATTTTGTCTTATCAAAAATATTGTATAGAAAATGCAAAATGAAAATCATGTAAGAGCTTTTAAACATTTACTTTTAGAAGGCATATAAATGCTACACCACCGACTATGACTGTGGAGCAAACTACCGACGAATCAGCTTATTCTGATTTTAGTGCAGATGACTCAATGAAAGATCCGAATTATGAACCGGAGGTTACAGAAGAGGAAGTAAATATAACACATGTGTTAGGTTTGTTTTAAAATTTTAATTTACATATCAACTTTTATATCTAAGCGATGTAACTGTTCCAGATGTTGCAGGTTCTAAAAGCGTGCAGTCCACCTCGTCAGAAGAGCCACTGATTGAGAGTAAACCACATCCAATAAAAAAATATCGCACCAAAGAGGCGAAATTAGAATGGCGAAAAATAAAATATCAGTTGTTAGCTCCATGTACGTGCACTAAAAGATGTTTCGAGAAAATATCAGCAGAAACTAGAGAGAGAATATTTAACCACTTTATTGGATTGGAGTTTAATGAAGTAAGATTATTTGTAGACAAGTTTGTGCGGCAAATGCCAATAAAAAAAAATCACAGCATAAAAGTGCTAAAATAAGAAGTTATTCATACAAATATTCATTGCTTGGTGATGAAAAACATGAAATAGAGATTTGTAAAGAAATGTTTCTGCATAGCCTGGGAAGGAACAGTGACAGTTTCATAGTTACACATTTTAAATCAAAGGTCAAAAACAAAGGAATAGCTATTATTAAGGATAAAAGAGGAGAATTTAGTAGACATAATTCATCGTCAAACAAAATTGAATTGTCCTCAAAAATTCGGTCTCATATAGAAAGTTTTCAACCAGTAGTGTCACATTATAGATTAGAGCATTCCCCGAATAGGCGGTATTTATCACCAGACTTAAATGTTAAAGTTTTATGGAAAGACTACTGTTCAAATAATGACCAAATCTCCTATGAAACCTATAGAAAAATGTTTGTGGAAGCAAATATTGGTTTTACTGGACCTGCGGAAGATGATTGCCCAAGCTACTCTCTGTATAGAAACCACATTACTGTAACAACAGAGAATGCGTCAAATTCAAATAATGGCCAAATTGCAGAAACTATACCAGAATCGAGTAATGAACACGGCAGGGAAGGCAGTACGACATACTCCGAAGATAGCCCTAATAATGGTAAAACAACAGAAGATACTGCACAAAATTCTAGCGGCAACCAAAATATCGCACCCACTACCGTTGATATTCATAATGAGTATAATTGCAATATTTGCGAAAAATACAAGCAACACCATCAACACTACATTTCAGCACGAAAATCATATACAGAAGATGCATCCATTGAGTGGGATTCGACACATAGTGTGTTTTGTGTTGATATGCAAAAGGTGGTTATTATTCCGAAGATGACTATTAAAAATAGTTACTTTGTCAGTCGCATGGTAGTTTTCAACGAAACGTTCGCAACTCTGCAAAATAATCAAAAGGATATATGCGTTCTATGGAATGAATCCATAAGTGGAAGACGTGCTACAGACGTCGCTTCTACTTATTTTAATATCATCAAAAATGCCAATGCTGCAGTGACGAAATTTTTGTTTTGGGCCGACAATTGTTCAGGACAGAATAAAAATTGGTTGCTATTTACAACACTAGTGTGGATTGTAAATCAAAATTGGGGTCCAGATGTCATCACCCTTAAATATTTCGAACCGGGGCATTCGTACATGAAAGCAGACAGCATTCATGGACGTATTGGAGCTGAATGGAAGCGACGGCAAGAAGTGCTAACAATGGATGATTTTGAAGATGTTATAATTACGTCAGGGAGGAATAATAAAATTCTTAAGATGCTTCCACAGGACTTCAAAATATTTCAAGACGGAATGAGATCACGGAAGAAAGGGGATAGAGGCATAAATATAATACCAAATATGGACGATATAAAGGTTGCCCAATTTCGCAAAAATTCACGACTTATATTTTATAAAAAACATCATAATGAGAAACATTTTATGGAGTCAAAATTTCTAAAAGAAAAATTTATAATGGTAGAGCAATTTCCAGGGTTAGAAACTCCAAGAGGAATTAATACCGCTAAAAAACAAAAAATCATAAAGGAACTTATCCCACATATGCCACCAAGGAAGCAACTATTTTGGAAGGAAATTCCAGAAAGTAATACCGCAACAGATTTATGCTTCCAACAAAACTAACTTAAGTTCCATTCAATTAACTTATTTAATTTATCTACAATTTCTTTATTTTTTAATTATTATTTGATACTTTGAACATAAATGAATTATTAATTTAATAAAATGTACTGAATATTTTAATTTAAATAAAAAAACATTAATTTAAATGCAACCCGAAGATTTGTTATCTCTGTTCATCTTAAAAAAACAACTGTTATTTTTATGCACACCAAAAACCATTTAAACAGCACTTACTTGTTTTTTAAATGTTTTTCTGAATATATTTTTAACATTATGCAAAACAAAAACAAGTTTATGACCATTGCATGTTTTTTGCTTTGTATGATCATTTAATTTTGTTCTAAGTTTTACTTAACGTAAATTGGTTCAAAATATGTAATGTGATTACGTTGAAAGGATTTAAACCAAACACAAACGTCTAATTATCTCAAAACTAGAAAAATGCAGTTAACTGTTTTTTGCTTTGCACGGCAGAAATGCACTACAACAAATCACTCAATCAATATCGGATCCAAATGATGAACCATTCATTACTGACAAATCCTGTGACAGTGTTTGTCGACGATTTTGCCGCCGACGAGTCTGAACGTTTTCAATTTGAAATTAAAGCTGCTGAAGAGTTGTTGGATGCGGAGTTTGTGGACGACTTTGGAATACTCCATGAAGATGCCTTGCAATATATATCTGGATATGTTATTCACAAGATGAAATTAGAGGAGAATGAACAAGATGAGAACTCTACAACTTGGATCGATGAGGTTTCCAAAGGATACTTAAAAAAAAAACTCGCTGCAGAAATTTCCAGAAGCAAATGCTGGAAAAAAGTGCAGCCGTTAATGTGCCCGATCATGTGAAGAAATTTTTTTTTCGGGTGCAGAATGTTCTTTAGATTAAAGCACTTGAAACGACTGAAGATTCATAAGGCTAAGTAGCGAATTATGGGTTACAAAAAATTCATAAAAATTAAACTCTAAGAGATTTCGTTTAATAGATGATGAGTCTGTGTAGCGCAAAGAGGATTATATCTTTGTTTTTTTTTTTTGCTGAATATATTAGTTTTGATCATAAAATTTGGTTTATAATATTAAATGCTTAGTAATTTTTATGTACATTAATATACTATTAAAAAAAAAAAAACGAAAACGGTCATTTCAGTCCTTGAAAGGACTTTGACGGAGCTTATTATGATCAGTTGTGTTGTGTGTGTTGTGAAGTGTTTGAACACAAATGGTCGAGTCGATTAATATACTATTATATACATTAAATATAGAATTAATTTTAAGTACATTATTTAATGTTACAAAAATAAGTAACATACAGAAAATGTAACAATAAAAAACGAGTTTTTAGAAATCAGTAATACGAAACTCTTTGTAAAATTGTTTTTTTGTTATGATCACTCCTATTTTATAGTCAACTTTCTAAGGCCCTTATGTATAACGTATTTCATACATTTGAATTGAACCATGTTGTTTGTTTTACAGCCACTTTCTCGAATGCGAAACAAACTGATTTTACACGAATACTTCGTCAAACACACGAGAGAAACTAGTTTTTGTTTTTTATAAAACAATCATAAAAAGTTTTCAAACGAATTTGACAGAAAATGGGAATATAACAGTTCGACCGTATGTTTGTTCGAACGTATGTTTTGAAACTTGAAAACGAAACGAAAAAAAATTGTTCATCGTTTCATAGACGAGATTGTCAGCCTGGAAATAAAAACAATAAAAAGGTGTAAACATTTTAATTTTTTTGAAGAACAAATCTTTTAAATTTTTCCTGTAGTGAATGACCTACCAAACATATCTTTAAAATATTGTTACCAATTTGTATGAGCGTTTCTACCTAGAAGTGAGGGTTGTTTTCAATAATGTTGAATAGTCTTTTTGCTTTGTTGAAATAATAAGTCCCAATGCCCAAGGTTTTTGTATCATTTCTTCTGCAGACACCTTCAAGTAACAAATAAGAAAAATAATTTCTTCATTACATTCATATATAATTATAAATCAGGGTTATCAACGACACTTTTCTTATTGAACGTCTATCCAATCCCCGAACACGCAATAGGGTGGTATAAAAGTGTGACCAACTATGGGGAAACCATTCCTCAATTTGGCCAACGTTTGGAGGGCATTTTTGAAAAAACCAGCGGCAGAACATAATTATTACTGTCTTATATTTATTTTTTCCTCCACATCCATCCGAGAACAATCTACAATAACGTTTTATTGGACCGATTTTATTTATTGGCGTTTTCTCGTTAAATACTTTCATGAATTAATTTTCAGTCCAACAGTAAGAAAATGTCTTAAAGATATTCTGTGGGACATGAGAGGAACCTTGCAAAATTTAAAATCTTTTTGTTAGGGCTACCTACATCAACCAGAAAAAAAACTTGAAATAAACTGTTAACACCAAACAAACAAATGAAATCGAATAAACTGGATGTTCTCGAATGAACTGCATCTAAGCCGGTGGTGCGATTTGAATTTTGTCAACTTTGACAACCGATTTTATTTCAAATCTAATTTTAATAGCTTTCAGAAGAGTTCTGCCTCCGAATTTATAAATATTCTTATAGCTAGAGTTGAGTAATAAAAGGGTATAGGTACCAAAACCTCAAAAACAAACACTTTTTAAGAAGGCAGTGTTTGCAACTGGATGAATCATTTATAAATGGTATTCCTGCAGTAGAAAAAATTATCTAATTATTTTATTAACAAAAAAAAAAATCTGATTTGGATTTGATCCACACACCTTTATTTGAAAAGACTGGAAGCTATTTAGTCATATAAAATTTATTGATTCGAAGATTTCATATACATCAAAATATAAAAAACAAAAAAAAATACGAACGTAATAAATATTGACAACCCGTTCGTATAACAATTTGCTTTTTCGATGAATACACGAACATGTTCGAGTGATTTACAGAAAGTTAATTTTATTAGATATCTGATACAAACGTTTCAGAAACGCCAATCGTTTCGCATTATAAAAAGTGGACATTAATCTTTTAAAAATTTTCGATCTACGTTTCGACTGAATGTATTTAATACGTTATACGAAAAAATACTAGTTGAATAATAGGGGCATAAATCCATAGTCAAGTTGAAGTTAATCGGTGCAGTGAAATCTTAACCAATAAGATGCCTTCCTGCAATTCACACAATACCATTTCTAATCAGTTTCATTTATCTGTAGATCAGTCAAACAGCTCTGCGATGCCCACTTTATACCTTATTCCTTGGCACCTGCTACATGTTCAATATTTAAAGTGATGCGTGAATCGCGATAATAATCGATGGATTTAAAAATATTTAAATACAGTGGGATATGGATCACGATCCATCAATTTAGCATGGTAAACGTTTAATAAATATTGCGATTTTGAATCGCATCCAATATATATTGAACGAGTAGCCGGCACTTTTCCCCAGGGAGTTCTTATTTTAATTCCATTTCAAATCAAGGCACAAATATGTGGTTTTCATTAGCATATATTTCATTCCTATCCCAAATACAAAATATTTAATCGCAAGTTAAAAGGGCAATAAGCTAAAAGTGGTGACAAGCGCGGGACCCAGTATAGGTGAGTATTAAGTCCACAACATGCTATCTATGGTTGTTTTCACAACTATTTCCATTCCATATGTTTAACACGTCATTCAGTAAGTCCGTAGGATAAGTAAGAAGAAAACAAAATTTTGATAAAACTCGATTATATTATTCAACATAGTTGCTTTCGAGAGCGATACAACGAGTATAGCGATTTTCCAAGTTTTCGATACAACTTTTATGGTACGATTTCTCTTTCTCGTCAAAATAGGCCTCAGTTTCAGCGATTACTTCATCATTGGACTTGAATTTCATTCCAGTAAGCATTCTCTTGAGATCTGAAAACAGGAAAAAGTCGCTGGGGGCTAAATATGGAGAATACGTTGGGTGGGTAAGCAATTTGAAGCCCAATTCAGTCAATTTTGCCATCGTTTTCATCGATTTGTGACACGGTGCATTGTCTTGGTGAAACAACACTTTTTTCTTTTGCAAATGTAGCCGTTTCTTGGCGATTTCAGCTTTCAATCGATCCAAAAGTGCACAGTTATAGTCGCTGTTGATGGTGGTTCCTTTTTGGAGATAGTCGATTAATATTGTTCTTTTCGCATTCCAAAATACAGACGCCATCACCTTACAAGCAAAGACTGTTGGGTCTCTGGTCGCTTTGGATTTGGTTCGTCGACTGCTGTCCACTCAGCTGACTGTCTTTTGGATGCTGGTGTGTAATAGTGTAGCCATGTTTCGTCCATTGTCACATATCGACGATAGAATTCCAATTTATTGCGGTTTAACAGCGCCAAACACTTCTCTGAAGCATCAATTCGTTGTTGTTTTTGATCGACTGTGAGCTCACGCGGCACCCACTTTGCACAGAACTTTCGCATACCCAAATATTCTTGTAAAATGGTAAAAACACTACCATCTGATATCTTTACAATGTCAGCTGACTCGTTCACCTTCAACTTGCGATCGTTAATAACTAATTTGATGTTTTGTGGAATAACAGCCTGGTTTGGGCGTCCACTGCGCACTGCATCATTTGTGCTGGTGGATTCAGCAATCCACTTTTCTACCATTTGTCTCGATGGAGCAGAGTCCGGATAATGTTTATCAAGCCATTGTTTGGTTACCACTGTATTTTTTTTTTTTTTCATTAAAAAGCAATGCTTTATCAAAACTCGAAATTCACTTTTTTCCGTTTTTTTTTCAATAACAATAGTTGCACACAAAATGCTATAACTCACGAATCAATTATCAGATTGTTGTCAAATTTTTATACGTAACGTTTGAAGGTAGGTACTAAATAAAAATCATATGGAAAAAAAAATCTAGTAACGCCATCTGTGTGTCATCCTATGGACTTTTTGAACGTACTGTTATATTCCGCAGTGACCATAGTGACCATCTTGGTGGCTCTTTTGTCAGCGCCAGTAGCACTTTCATAAACACCTGAGCATTCACACAGAAACATCTTCGATGACAACAACAACAGCAAGATTAACCAATTTCCGTGTGGACGCTATATTTTGAGTAATCCCTTCTATTCGGATTGCTTTCACAATTGCTTTGTTTTAATTTTTTATTTCAACTATAACAAGAAAACAAAAATGTTAACAAACTTCACCTACTGACCTTGACACATAACAGTGCGTCGAAAGTTGTTTTTGTACAAGTAACACTACCTTGTATAGATATATCTTGAATTCGACAATTTGAACTCAAATGAAAATTTATTTATTGTGCTGGATATTGCAACGTCAGCAAGATAATTGAATTGAATAAAGATAAGTAATGTCTATTCTCTAAAGAGAAAGATCATAAAATGTTCCTTTGGTTAGGAAATAAGACATTGCTTTAATAAGAACGAATAGCTTGAGTTTTTATTCATACGTATATCAATCTATGCAATGCTTTGAAAATTTTAAGGAAAATAAATTACTTACGTTTTATTCATTTGGCTCATTGTTATATACAAAATAAGTATATAAACAAGTAAATAAATGAGCTTGCGGTACCGAATGAATAAACGGATGATTGACTTTTCAAATAATATTAGCGTGAGGCAGTTTTAATTATATAAAGGACATCAATTACGATATATTCCCAAAATAAAACGGATTCCAATAGAATAAACAAAAAATTACTTACGTTTTCGTAATCGCACACCGCCTTCTTGTTCAACAGGAAGTGCCTCACTTGGACTCTCATCGAAATGAACCTAGAAATAATACCGTTATTATTAACAGGCTGTGATTTTAAAAATTGCAGTGAATAGTTTAAAATAGATTACAAAAGATACAGAACTTCTCACCATAATAATTGTTTGATAACGTTTTTGCAAAAGTGAAAAAAAATAAAAAAAAATTGTAGCAGCTAGCAGTTGAATGTTTCCCAGACCAAGTTAAATTTTCTACTGGCTTTTAAAAAGTTCGCTTTCGACTAAAAAGAAAAATCATTATATTCACTTAACCACTTCTAAATATCAAGAGCTCTTCTAAAAATCAAATCACACAAATTTCTTGTTCTAATTTTAATAAAACTAAAGGCTCAAACGAATTATGCAACACGCTCAAGAACTTTCGATGCATCGGTAAGGGTGGCCATAGTACAAAGTAGGACAATGGCAAAGAATGCAATTACATGCACGATTTATTTTTAATTTTCAACAATTTTGTTCTTGAGATTCAAGAAAATCACATTGTTTTTACCTAACTCTTATTAGGTGTGTTTCCGTACTCACACTGTGTAACTTGTGGGACACTACCCTGTAGGAAAATCAACTAATTTAAAAGTAGTTGATAAAGTAGTTTTTTATCAACCACAACTAGTTGAAATTCTGACTTTTTTCCATAGAACGAACTAACTTATTTTGTATGGTGATGTCCGCTAAATAAGTCAATTGACTGTCGTCTGCATATATTTTCAACTACTTGTTAAACTAGTTACATTTAAATTATTTTTTTAATTGCTTTAAAATAACCAATTGAAAACTATTACTGATGGCCAAAAGTTAATAATATTTGATGAAATAACATGGTTAAATATATATATAAGCTTGTAATCTAATAAAAATTTTCAATTATTTGTAAATTAATTACGACCTTCTTTCATAAGTTTTTAAGTTATGTGTTTATATAACTCCAATAATTTTTCAATTATTAAAGGTTATATTTTATCGAGCTCAAGGTCAATGTTGCTTTCCGAAGAAAACAACTGAAGGAATAATAAAACTGAAGGTTATTCCTTCAGTTGTTTTCTTCGGAAAGCAACATTGACCTTGAGCTCGATAAAATATAACCTTTAATAATTGAAAAATTATTGGAGTTATATAAACACATAATTTTCAATTAAAACATGCCAACATCAGAGTAGTTGCCGCCTTAATATAATTCAAAGTAGTTTATCAATCACTGGTTTTTAAGTAGTATTTCAATTACTTCATATATTGAAGTGGATGCCGCCTTAATATAATTCAAAGTAGTTCATATACTGGTTTATTTTAAACTAGTTTTTTAATTAGTTGCTTTTAAAAACAAGTTAGTTTGTTCCTATAGGGTATTTTCTGTTTCCATACAAGGTGTATTAATATAGGTTAAGTCACTTGAGAGAAAGCACTCTTTTTCCGCCTTTGCTCGAACTGTCAAAGTAGCTGTTAGCTAAAAAATGCACAGATTCAGGTTTTTTTTTTTCTTGATTTCCTTTCATCCATTCTGACATCTCGACCGAGTTTCTCTCAAGTGACTTAAATTATATTAATGAACCTTGTTTTCGTACTTTATGTTCTTAAAATGGGAGAAGAAGAACAAGCATAAAACCACTCTCTCGAGCACACATAGTGCACAGAGAGTGCTAGAACTCAAGACTCCGAGTAAAGTAAGAACAAGCATCAAGAAGAAGAAGTATCAACATTCACAAACAAATTGACGATAATTTTAATTGACGCAATTTACGTTTGACATGTCTGCAGTCAAAATCATCTGGTTTGTGCTTGAAACTTACTAGAAGCTGTTTCCGCACTTTTGCAACTATTCACACATTTCATATTTACTCTCTTAGTTTCAACATACACAAATCTTACACAGTGTAGAGAACGGAAACACACCTATTATGAAAATGTCTTTTCTGAACATTATTCATTACAGCTTGGCAGGCATTTTGTTCACTTTAAAAATACCTTATTTTGACATTGAGAAAAATTTCTTGTCTCCTATTATATTACTACATTCATGTAGAAATAAACATTTTTCAATAAAATTAATTTTATAAAATGGCATCACACTGCAGCATTTACAAATACATTTAAAAAAAAAAATTGGGACTTGCAGCATAAGTTGAGTAAATTTGATCTTACAACAAAAAACTAAAAATCTGATTAATCTACATGCAAATAAGCAGAGAATGAGGTAAGCAATTTTAAAAATATTAATTTTTGAAAAAATGCCAAGATTTTTAAAAATATACTTTTTGAATTTCGATGTAAAAAGTTACAGAAATTTCTTTAAAATAATTTCGTTTTAAATTAAAGTGCTACGTCCCTTTCTAGTCCCGCCCAGTTTTCTAGAATAAAAACTACTCATAAACTAAAAAATATGTGCAAGATTAGGTTGAAGTCGGAAAATCGGTGAAGGTGTTACATTTACATTAAAATGCCACGCCCCTGTCTAATCACGACTACTTTTCTAAGCTCACGACTGCTCATTATACTAAAGAATATATGAGCCAAATTTGGTTGAATTCATACCAATTATGTAAAAGAATTTTGTTTAAAATGTTAGTGTCACGCCCCCTGTTTAATACCGCCCAATTTTCTAGACAAAGAATATGTGTGGAAATTTGATTGAAGTCGGACAGAGGACATAGACGAAGTACGCTTAAAATTTAAGTGCCACGCTCCTGTCTAATTTCGCCAAAATGTCTAGACTATGGACTACTCATTACACCAAAAAATATATATGTAAAATTTGGTTGAAGTCAGAAAAACGGTGTAGAAAGAGTTCGATTAAAATTAATCACTGCTCATTATTACAAAATATATATGTTAAAAATTTGGTTAAAGTTGAAAAAACGCTGCAGAATTTCGTTTAAAATAAAGTGCCATGTCCCCTGTATAATCCCGCCCACTTTTAAAAACTGCGGACTGCTCCTTATGCCAAAGAATATATATGCAAAATTTGGTTTAAGTCGTTTAAATTTGGTTTAGATGAAGCTAAATTAAAAATACAGTGCCACGCCTGTTCAGTACCGCAACATTTTATAAACCTAAGACTGCTCAAGTTACTAAGGATTATGTGTGAAAAATTTGGGTGAAAAATTTGGTTGAAAAATTTGGTCAGGCACACAAGGTAGAAGTTCGATTAAAAGTAAATGAACCGTCCACTCTTCTAGTCTAAGGACTTCACCGAAGAATATATGAGCATTTCCAGAAAAAAGTCCACCGTGGGCCAAAAGTTATAAGTTATTAAAAACGTATTATTTAATGATATTATCTTAGAGAATCATTTAAATTCTACTGATTTAAGCAATTTGAACATAAACTTATTTACCATGGTGATTAAATTGTCTGCACTGTTTCACATATGTAATTTTTCTTTTTAGTAAATGCTTAGTAAATGTTTAGTAAATGTGGCAAGAAGAGGCAGAATATATTAAATTTGATTTTTAATTTCTAAATTACATAATTACTCAATTACCCGATTGAATTACAATGGAAATTTAAGTAACGTAACGCCAGTAACGTCACGTCAGATGACTTCGCCTAATAACAAAAAAACGGGAAAAATTTTTGAATTTGATTACTTAGAAAATCTGTATATTATTACGCAAGCGCATATTTTGTGATGACTATCAAATCTATATTTATTTATTTATTTAATTTAAAATATTAGTACAATAAGAATAAATTCTTTTGCTGTACAGAGGCAGTAGCATACACAATGAGTAGGATTTTGGTATAAGAATTAAATATTATAATTAAAATTAAAGAATACTTAATTAATTATAAATAATATATTTATAAAAAAATATATGAATTAGAGGAAAATATTAAATAGATTAACACACATTTTTGAGGTGTAAGTAATACATTAATAAATAAAAGAGAAAAAAAGAAAAGGAAAAGAAATAAAAAGAGAAATAGGGTTTTGAGAGTAGAGATCTGGTTTCTTATCAAAACAGAAAAAAAACATACTATTTTTTTAAGAAAAGTGATTCAAAACCGCTTGCCTAAAGCCACCTTTGCTAGCCATACATTTAATTACGCTGGGTAAACTATTCCACAATCTGACGGCATTAACAAAAAAAAGCCTGGTTGAATTCAGGTAGTTCCAGTTAGGCACTATAATAATATTACTTCTGGTCGACTGGCAAAAGCGTAGTTTTTCAAAAAGATACCGAGGAGTTTTGGAATGAATAAGTTTATGCAAAAAGATGCAATTACGGGCATTGAGGTAACTAATGATGTCACAACCAAGAATACTTTTCTTGAATTGAGTAATGTGATCAAATCTTTGAAGGTTATAGACATACCTAGTAGCATGATTAAATGCAACTTGCAGTTTGTGTTCCGATCGTGAGTCAAGCCTGCTGTAGATGAGCTCAGAATACGTAATACGAGGGGTGCCTTTTATATTTCGGGATTAGAGAACAAAAACAAATATTAATCATCGAAAATCACTTAATTTTTTTTCAAAATATTCTCTATTAAGATCTATACACTTTTGCATGCGTTTGAACCAATTGTCGAAGCACTTTTGCCACTCTGATTGAGGTATCTCCAAAACATGCATTCTGAATGCCGCAACTGCTTCTTCGGGCGTTGAAAATCGTTGTCCACGCAGTTTATTCTTCACGGTTGGGAATAAAAAGAAGTCATTCGGTGCCAAGTCAGGACTATACGGCGGATAACCCATCAAATCGATGTTTTGGGTGCTCAAAAATGCAGTTGTTTGAGCCGATGTGTGAGAGCTCGCATTGTCGTGGTGAAGAGTGATCCGTCTTCGGCGGTTGGTTTTCCTGATTTCCTGGAAGACAACTGGCAAACAAATGGCTGTGTACCACTCAGAGTTGACTGTTCTGCGTTGTTCTAGTGGTACGGTTGCGACATGTCCATATTTTCCGAAAAAACAGGCGACCATTTGCTTGGAAGTGCTTCGTGCGCGAACAACTTTTGTTGGATTTGGATCATCTTGAAACACCCATACAGTCGACTGCTGTTTACTTTCGGGCTCATATGCGTAAATCCACGATTCATCACCTGTCACGATGTCATAGACGTGTTTCGAAGCACCGCGATCGTATTTTTTGAGCATTTCCTTCGACCAATCGACACGAGCCTTTTTTTGAGCGATTGACAAATTGTGTGGGATCCAACGCGAACAAATTTTTTTGACAGTCAAATGTTTATGCAATATTGAATGTATGCTGGTCCCACTTATGCCTAAGGTTGCCTCAATCTCACGATAGGTAACATGACGATCTTGCAGTATCAGTTCGCGCACAGCATCAATGGTTTTCGGAACAACAGCTGATTTCGGACGACCTTCACGAAATTCGTCTTGGAGTGAACTACGACCACGATTGAATTCACCATACCATCGATAAACACTGGTCCTTGATGGAGCTTCATCGCCAAAAATTTAATTAAGTTCATCCATGCACTGTTGCTGTGTTAATTCACGTCGAAAGTTGTAAAAAATAATCGCACGAAAATGTTCACGATTTAATTCCATTTTTAGACCGAGATGAATCTTTTAAGTTACTATAAACAACAAAAATAGCGCTCGTATGTCAAAACGTTCTGAGTACGTATAAGCCAACAAATGTCAAACTTTGCGATAGAGCTTTCAGTTGACAGATTGCAACACCAGGGTTGCCAAGTCCCGAAATATAAAAGGCACCCTACGTAATAGGAATTATAAGCTGCAACACAAGGAGTACACAGGAGTAAGCTCAGCTGTCATTTTAAGGTTTCGCAGAGTAAAGTAAATGGTACGTACTATGCTATTAATGTGATCCGTGCTTGTTAAGGTCGAGTTAATGTGATACCCCAGGCTTTTTACCTTATCTACTAATTTAAGTTTCTTGTCTCCTATAAACAGGTCGGGAATATCATCAAAGAAAATTTTGTTTTTGCTAATAGGCAGTACATAAGACTTTAATGCGTTTAATTTCAGACAATTTTGAATGGCCCATTCATTTATACCCTTTAAGTCTTCATTTAGCCTGCAACTTAAGTCCTCCAAGAGACCAGTCCTGCGAGAAAGGTATAATTGCACATCATCAGCAAAGGCATGCATAGTGGCGTATTTACAGATGAAAAAAAGATCATTGATAAAGATTGAAAATAGTAAAGGGCCAAGAACGGAACCTTGTGGCACTCCACTACATACCGGCTTAAGTTGAGAACATATATCGCCAACACAAACTTTCTGTACTCTGTTTGACAAAAAGCACCTTAAGAGATCTACGGCGTTATTACAAAACCCATACCTGCGCCCAAGTTTTTGACAGAGTAAGGAGTGATTTACTGAGTCAAACGCTTTAGAAAAATCCAGCATGCAGAGCAGTGTAATTAAGCCTTCATCATAAGGTGTTCGGATATTATCTATAACTTTAAGGGTGGCAGTTGAGCAACTATGCCCACAACGGAAGCCAGATTGCAGTGGAGATAATAGGCTATTAGTAGTTAAAAATCAGAAATCTGACCGGCCATAATTGCTTCGAAGACCTTTGATAGAGACGACAGAATACTAATTGGTCTAAAATCAGTAGGTTCACACGCAGTTGGTTTTTTTGCAACAGGTAATACTTTTGCTATTTTCCAAAACTGAGGAAAAGATGACGTTGTGATACAATGGTTTATAATGTGCGTAATTGGACTAACTACGCAAGTTAGAATTAGTTTGATAAACTTAATCGAAACTCCATCTTCCCCAATGGCATTAGACTTTACATTCATAAGTCGTTTACAGACCTCATATTCACTGACAGTGGAAAATTGAAAGTTTGGTTGCACAAAGGTAGATGATAATTCCTCAGAACTACCAACACTATGGTTATTATTTAAGAAATAGTCATTTAGTACATCAGGGTCAAGAAAACACTCAGATACTGGTTTGTTTGCAATGCCAAAATTTTTTAAATTTCTCCAAAGTACCTTTGATGGTAGCGATGCTTTCAATTTATTAGAGCAATACCTTTTTTTGGATTGCCTAGCGATTAAAACTGAAGCATTCCGTGCCGCCCTGTAGTTTTCCCATTTTTCCGGCGTAGGATTATTCTTCCAGATCCTGTGCAGTTTATTTCGTCTTTTGATAGAGTTTTGGACACCTAAAGTATATCAGGGACATGAAACATTTTTAATAACAACAGTCCTTGTAGGAACATGTCTTGCATAGAGGTTGTCTGAAAAGGAAGCTACTTTTTCACCGACACTCGCGCAGAACCAGATTTCGTTCCAGCAGGTGAGACATGCATCATAATTCAAGGCCTGAAGATCAATGGATCTAAAATCCGGGTAGGATATTGTTTTGGATATAGTCCTTCGAGTTAGTGTGATGTCAAAAGTACAAAAAATTAGATCATGATCAGAGAGAAAGTAAATTTGATCAAACAGTAAGACGGATGTGCTATCGGAGACAATAAAGTAGTCAAGAAGACTATGGACATCATTACTACAGAATCGCGTGGGCATAATTTCATTCACAATTGAGAGACCGACAGACGAAACATTATCATACAAAGATTTAGATATATTATCAAGACAAAGAATGTTAACATTAAATTCACCACATATAATAAAGAAGTTATAGTCAATCGAATATTCAGACAGCTCAATGAAGAATGAGTTTAAGCTTTGCATTTTGTTGGGATTGTAGACGCAAGACAGAAAAATTTTAGTGTAGTTATCTGACACACAAAGATTAATATATTCAATACTACCCTCAGTGGATTTATTTACAACTTTGGCTTTCAAACTATTTCGACAGTAGATGGCAACCCCACCTCCTCTTCTATTCCGCCTATCATGTCTAAATAGATTGTAGTTATTTATTGCATATACCGAATCATTTACCTCAGGACGGAACCACGTTTCAGACACACATATTACATCAATAGACGAATCCTCAAAAACAAATTTTATGTAATCCAACTTGCTAGTATTTAAACTCCTAGCATTAAAATGCACTACTTTAAGGCCAGAGTATCTTTTACATAGAATATTTATAAGCGAATTATTATTTTCGTTAGTGCCATACAAACTGTTATAAGTACCAGTCATTACAGAGAGAGCAAGCAAAAGTAACCAGTATAAGCAAACAAAAATATTTAAAAACATAAAATAACGACAAATTAATATGCAAATTAAAATTAAGTAACCAGATATCTTTACATATGTTGTCACTAAAAACGTAAAATATAAGGCTAGATATCAGGAAGAAACAGTGGTAGATAGTAAAGAAAAGAGGTAAAGTAGTTTTAAGAGCAATAAAACTTAGCTTAGTCTCGCTACATATTGAAATCATTTGCGACATTTCCATACAGTTCACCCGGAGCGATAGCAGAAAGTTGGTCTAGGTCTTCTATCAAAAAACTTTCTCCATTTTCACACTTTTTGATAAAAACATGCCCTCTCCTAGCATGTGCAGAGAACAGCTGTTTATTGCGCCTGAGTTTAATTGCAGTCTGTAGCAGTTGACGACTGCGCTTAGTTAGGCTCTCGTTTATGTAGATGCTGGAGTTTGAATTAAGTCCCAAATCACACAGAGCAAGATCTCTACGGTTGTTTCTTCGGTAAAGAGAAGCCGATCGAAGAACTGCATCCCTCTCAGAAGCGCTGGAAAATTTCACCATAATTGGAGGATTTTTCATTCCGCGCTTATTATTGTTTTTAATGCGAAACACACTCCTGAGCGATGGGGGTCTGCAGCCGATGGTAAAACACAGCTCATTGAACAAAGAAGTCAGGTTCTCTTCACTACTCATTGGTACTCCAAAGAGCACGGCATCCGCAGCAACTTATTTTTGCTCAAAATCATTTACTGCTTTTTTTAGCGTACACATCTCATCTCTTAGCGCAGCAACTTCAGCTGTTTCAGCACCACATTCAGCCTTACCAACACGCACCACAACGTCATCCAATAAATGACGCACGCTGTTTAGTTTATCCACCCATCTTTTCTCCCTTTCTTCTTGTTCCAAGTTGATCACGCTCAATTTTATTAACGCGCACAACAACATCAGCTAATGCGCCGATCACGCTGTTTATTTTTTCCGTCCATATTTTCTCAATTTCTTCTATTCTTAGAGTAAACTCTTTGCGTAGTTGACTGAGTTCGCTCTGCATGTTGCTGACAGCGTTTCAGTTTGTTTTTTGAGTCGGTCATCCAGTTGAACTAGTGTGAGAAGTGAGTTATTAGTCATCGGCGAGCCAGACTGCGTAGGTGTTGAAGGCAGGTTTTTTGAGTTTAAAGTTTTAGATCTAGTGGTCATAGTGCTAGTTGATAGCTCTGGACTATTTGGCGGGAAAAAATTGCACTGAGATTTAGTTTTCAATCAGCAACAAAAATTGCTAAAAAATCAGAGTCTTATGATGTTAGCAGTTTTCCCAAAGACGCACAATACGGATAAATCGATATTATACAATTACCTGCACTTCGGTATAATATGCTTAAGTTATTACTTAGAAAAGCTAACTAACGGCGAGCGAGCAAAAAACACGTCTATTCGATGCAAACCATACTGTTGGTATCCAGCTGGCTGCAAAAGTCAACGTACGCAACAACAACAATACAAACAGTCAGTACCGTCTTAGTAGCCAGCTACCAAACTTATCAACATAAGTCATCGTTTTACGATAACAACAACAACGCAATCCAGCATATTGGCGAACGCTTGCTACAACAACGCAAGCGGTCATTACCTGGCCTTGCATAACAGCAAGGCAGGAAAATGACACCAGCGAACAACGACTTTGGACAACAACAGCTAAGCGGTCATTAGTCTAGCCTTGAAGAATTGCAAGGCAGGCAAAATGACCGATTCATTTATTTTTTGCTTATTTCTACAGTTTTATTATTTTGTACATTTTTTGCTTATTTCTATAGTTTTAATATAATTTATTTTAAGGAAAATGTATTGTAAATAGATGGTAGAAAAATAAATTTAACCAGTTGTTCTTACAACCAGTGAAATTTGACTTGTGTGATAATTTGATATAGCGAACTTTTGGTGCAACACCTAAAGTTCAGAGTAAACATTTGGTTAACTAAATTTCGGTGCAACACCGAAAGTTAAGACCTAAACATTTTGGTGACCCCGACGATTAAAAAGGACGAGCAGCCTTCAACAGAGCACCAAAAAACATTTTGGTGACACCGAAGAAGGACAAGCAGCCTTCAGCAACGCGCGATATCCTGGTTAATGTGCCAGTGGTGTCCAACATAAAAACAACACACCTCAGCATTCGGTGAACCCGATTTCGACACACAACGAAATATACATCAGTGGTCGTCTCATAAGACGCAGTATATTTTAATCATGGGATTCAATGAACTGATAGAACAACAGGACGAATTAAGCGTCACGATACAAAAATCAATTGCAAACATCAAAAAGGCACCATTTGACAGAAGGACGTCGGAATTTTTCACAGCAAAAATAAAGGAATTAGACGAACTATGGACTCAATTCAACAGGAATGACAACGCCATACGCAACGTACCTGGCTCGGATAGCAATCATCCATACTTTGAAAAAGACGTTCACAAAGTGATTGGTGCTAGATACAGTGAATGCAGAGAAGATTTTGAAAAACAACTACTGGCAAGCAAAACTGTTAAACCAGCACCCAGGAGTCAAGGAGGATTAGAGGACGCAAAATCAACACAAAATTTACGAGGCTTAGTAGAGAAGCAAAGGAAAATAATTCTTTCAACACAAAACTCAATAAAGGCTGCACTTGATGACATCAGTAAAAGCATTCATTCACCACGCTATTATGCCAATCTAGCAAACAACATAGAGCAACATTGGCATGTAGCACAAGAGATTCACAACAAAATATGGAGCTCTTGCGACTCAGGTGATTATAATTACGACGAATTCATTGCAATTGAGCAAAATATCAACGCTAATATCTGGCAGATTCAAGAATTGGCTCACACGGTTGATCAACAAAGTCCACCAACCAATTCATTTCCCACGGTCGAGGAAAAACATGCATCAAGTTTGAATCTACCGAAAATAGACTTACCAAAATTTGACGGTAACTATTCAAAATGGAGGCAATTCCACGACTTATTCACTGAATTGGTGGATAAGCAATCAATCCCACAATGCCAAAAAATGTGGTTTTTGAAATCCAGCTTGTGTGATGAGGCTGCAAGATTAATTCAACATTTCACGGCATCTGCAGTCAATTACGAAGCAGCTTGGAAGGTAATCAACGAGAGATATGAAAATCCGCGTATGCTGATCAATGCATCATTAAAAAGGCTACTCACTCAATCAACATCCTATGCAGAAAGCGCAGCATCAATCAAGCTGCTTCATGATACTACCCTGGAATGCGTTCTCAGCCTCCAAAATCTCGGCGTAAAAACCGAAAATTTTTAAAATTGGGACCCAATATTGCTATATATATTGACCCAACATCTCAGCAAAGGTACTCATGCACTATGGGAACAATCGTTGAGCCAACCGAAGGAGATGCCGACACTCAATTCTTTCCTCAGCTTCCTGAACCTTCGTTTTCAATCACTAGAAGCTCTTAGTGCCAGAGCAGGCAAAGACGGCAGCGATCAAGGACGCAACAAATCGTATCAAGCATTGAGCGTGTCAATATCGACTGACCAGAGGTGCATCATCTGTAAACAAAACCATTTGCTTTTCAGATGTCAGGATTTCCTAACGATGACGCCAAAACAACGTTTAAATGCTGTCCAAGGAGCTAAACGTTGTGTAAATTGTTTTAAAAACGGTCACAATGCCACTTCATGCTCATCAGGGAGCTGCTTAAAATGTCATAAGAAGCACAACACACTTCTGCATTTAGAAGGATTTGGAAAGGTGGTCAACGCTGTTTCACAAAAGTCGTCTCAAAAACTATTTTCAAAGTCAGCACAAAACAACAATAGTATAATTATATAATTATATAATATAGCCCAAGATGTCCCAGCTTCTTTAGCTGCGCTGCAGGATCATTCAATAAACACCATGAAGGCATTGCTCAGCACGATTTCTGTAACTATAAGTGACAAGTGGGGAAAACAGATACCTTGCCGAGCTCTTCTAGACAACGGTTCACAGGCCAATTTCATAACAAAAAGACTTGTGAAAAAACTTGGTCTGCACAAAAATACATGCCTCGTGGGAATCGAAGGCATTGGCAAAACTAAAAATCAGACTGCGGAAAGAGTCAACATTCAAATCTCGTCAAATAATTCAAATATCAAGAAGCGCATTGAAGCTCACATATTAACAGAAATAGTGTCTAAGCAACCATCTCGTAGCATCGATGTAACCAAGTGGAACATACCAAGCAACCTGCAGTTAGCCGATCCAAATTTCAACGAAGCTGGAAGCATCGACCTGCTAATCGGCTCTGGACTTTTCTTTTCAACGATAAGCAATGGTAAAATTTCACTTGGAGATGGACGACCAATCCTTCAGAATACGATTTTTGGCTGGATCATAGGTGGGGAATACAATCAGGAGACATCCACCAGTGATATCACCTGCGGTGTATGCACAGAAGATGAGTCACTCAACGAGACAATGGAAAAATTCTGGAGACTTGAAGAATGTGACTTACGGGTGGCAAACCTAACTGCAGCTGAACGACGTTGTGAAGAGGATTTTCGTCAAAACACTCATCAACTTATTGACGGCCGGTTTGTGGTAAAATTACCTTTTCAGCGTGACCCAAGTCTACTCGGTGAATCCAAGGACATAGCTCTACAGCGTTTTATAGCTATTGAACGAAAACTAGTTAAACACCCTGAGCTCAAGAGTCAGTATGTGTCCTTTATGCAAGAGTATGAAAAACTTGGTCATATGGAAAAAATAGCAATAGACACCATCAAAGGACCGCACTACTTTCTTCCACATCATGCCGTTCTTAAACCAGACAGCTCAACAACTAAGCTAAGAGTTGTATTCGATGCGTCGGCAAAAACATCAACCAACTTATCATTAAACGAAATACTGGCAACAGGGCCAGCCATACAAGAAGACGTCGCCACAACGCTATTACGGTTTCGTCTCCCAAGATTCGTTTTTACAGCTGACATCGAAAAAATGTACCGACAGGTATGGGTGGACAATGACCACCAAAGGTATCAACTTATTTGGTGGAGAGAAGATCCATCACATCCACTTAAGTGTTATAAGCTCACCACGATAACTTATGGCACAACCTCTGCACCATACTTGGCTATGCGCACCTTGCAAGCGCTAGCTGAAAAACAAGTTCACAATTATCCATTGGCAGCAGAAGTAGTGAAAGAAAATTTCTACGTCGACGATGTATTGAGCGGTTCCGACAAAATCACTACTGCACTCGAAATACAACGTCAACTACGCCTTATGTTAGGCTCTGCTGGATTCAAGCTACGAAAGTGGTGTGCAAATCACCCAAAATTACTACAAGATATTCCATCTAAGGATCAAGAAGTTACTCTTGACTTCAACAATTCACTTAATGAGAGCATCAAAACCATGGGTCTCACTTGGAATCCTAAAAATGACAATTTCAAACTAAAAATCCTGGTAAATAGTAATCAGAGGATAACAAAACGCACAGCATTGGCAGATATATCTCGCATATTTGATCCTCTTGGCTTCATTGCTCCAGTGACAACTACCGCAAAGATATTTCTTCAACAGTTGTGGAAACTTAAGGTGGACTGGGATGCCACACTCCCACAAGAGCTTCACACAACCTGGCTAAAATTCAGAACGGACTTCGAACTGCTGCAAGGCATCAGCATCCCTCGCCACATCTTTGGCCATAAGGAAACAACCAACCCTCAAATACACATCTTCGCTGACGCCTCAGAGCAGGCATATGGAGCTGTAGCATACATGAGGACATCAAGTGCTCACAATACAATAGTGGTACGTTTTATATGTGCAAAATCAAGGGTAGCACCAACAAAACAAATAACCCTACCCCGACTGGAATTATGTGCTGCTAAGTTAGCCGTAGAACTTATGCAAAAACTTCAAGAAAGCAAAATCATCACGCAAGCGAATGTACATTTTTGGTCCGACTCCACTGCCGTGCTGGGATGGATAAATGCAGACTCATCTCATTACCATACTTTTGTCGCCAACAGGATTTCAGTCATTCAACAACTCACATCTCAACATCAATGGCGACACGTACGATCTGAAGATAATCCTGCTGATCTAATCTCAAGAGGGCTGACACCAAGCAAACTGATTAACAATAATTTTTGGTTATATGGTCCTCTGTTTCTGCATGGAGCGATAACAAGTTGGCCATTACAACCACCAAGGGGAGAATGTCCGTTAGAGCGCAGACTAAAAGCAGTAGATGCCACATCGGCAACTGTTACAAATCCCACGACAAACTGGCTGGAAGAAGTCAACCACAAAAATTCTTTCCGTCGGTTGCAAAGGGTAATAGCATATGCACTACGCTTCATCAATCATACTCGACACAAATCAACAAAGGCAACAACAACTTTATCTGCAGATGAAATAGAAGAATCGCTGCTACATATTGTAAGGCGTATGCAGCAGCAAGAGTTTGCTGACGATATTTATCAGTTAACTCGCTATTCAGCTGTGAGCAACAATAGTCCAATCAACACTCTAACACCTTTCCTAGATAATAAGGGCATGTTAAGAGTAGGTGGCCGGTTAGAATCATCTAAGTTGAGCTATGATGCAAAACATCCGATGCTGTTACCATACAATAACATAATCACAAAACTTTTATTGAACGATTTGCACAAGGAACACCTTCATGCTGGTCCTCAAACACTCATGTCTATCACGAGACAAAGATTTTGTCCACTAAAACTTAAAAACTTAGCTCGCTCTGTCACGCAACACTGTGTTCAATGCACTAGAGCTAAACCAAAACTATTACAACAATTAATGGGTAATCTACCCGCCGACAGAGTACAACCTGCAAGACCATTCATCACCGCTGGAGTAGATTTCTTTGGTCCAATTTGGACACACTTCAAAATTCGAGGAAAACCACCGCTCAAGGCATATGTAGCCGTATTTTGCTGTTTCGCGACGAAGGCTGTTCATATGGAATTGGTTAGCGATCTCACCACTGAGGCCTTCATTGGAGCACTCAGACGTTTTATGGCTCGTCGTGGACATTGCGCGACAATCTACTGCGATAATGCTACAAACTTCGTAGGAGCTAGGAACCAATTACAGGAATTACAATTGATCATTCACGATGACAATGCCCAACGAAAAATCAAAGATGAATGCAACATTAAAGGAATTAACTTCTCATTTATCCCACCACGTGCACCACACTTCGGTGGACTTTGGGAAGCGGCGGTGAAATCAGCAAAGAATTTATTACAAAAAACATTGGCATCCGCATCACTAACATCTGAAGAAATGGGGACCGTCCTAGCTGAAGCAGAGGCCATAATGAATTCAAGACCAATTCATGCGAGCACTAGAAGAACTCAAGCAGGATAATAGGCTCTTCTACGCACATAAAAGACACGCAAGAGGAGCGATAGATTTGATTGGTAATATTGGGCATTCTTTGTTTGGAATTTTGGACTCCGAATACGCAACACAGATGTCTCAGACCATTGACAAGGTGCATTCGAATGAAGAACATGTACGGAGTTTGCTGAAAACACAAACATCAATAATGAATTCAACAATTAACATCATGAAACAGCATCAAAACGGGACCAAGATCAAACTAGGAATGATTGAGCATCAACTTGAAGAAATCGCTATTCGTATCAATATCACATCAGAAGAATCATTTCAAGATAAAACATTTAGACTGTTATTGTCATTAGCAGTACAAATGACACTAACACTTTCAAATCTACAAAGAATCCAGTCATCATTGTTAGATGTTTTAATAGACACTCATCATGGGCGAATTCATCCAATGCTAATCAGCCCCCAACAATGTCGACAGGAAATAATGAGTATCAAAAATCACCTTCCACCCCAATTTCAGTTACCCGTGGAGTATGACGAGTTACTATCCTTCTACAAACTAATGAAGGTTAAAGGAGGTATTTCGGAGGACTATGTAATATTTGACATCAAAATACCACTGGTCAGTCAGGAATTATTTGAAGTCTTCAAGGTGATACCCATTCCAGTTTTGATCAACAACACAATGAGATCCATAAAACCTTCAACTTCGCTCATGGCAGTCAATCTACATCGTGATCGGTATTTTCCCACAACACCCACAAAACTAAAACAATGTAGCCAAGCCAAAGAAGACATATTTCTATGCGCCAACATTCATTCAATTTATAACAAAGGAGCTAGCGAGCAATCATGTGAAATCAACTTGCTGAACAACGAAACCATTACTAACTGCGAGATCACAAAAACCAATTCCAAGGAAATCTGGATTCAAATGGAACACGCAAATCAATGGATTTTTGCCGTATCAGCAACTCGAATGTCAGCAGTATGCAGCAACGATGTATTTCAAGTGGCTTTAAGTGGGTCTGGTCGCCTCAGCCTACAACCAGACTGCACATTGAAAAATGACTTTATCACCATACAAGGACATTTCATCGTCACCAGCTCCTTGCATTCCTCATACACAAAATTGGGCATTATGGCAGAACTGGACAGTCCTGATCCTATGGAACCATTTCTCCTAAATATCAAGGAAACAGCAGCAGAAGATCAGCTCAACCAACTGACAGCACTCCAACACGAAATAGAAAACCTTAGATTTGAAGAACCAAATAACCTTCGGCCACATGATATCCATCAATACATCGTTAGCTACTCATGTATCCTCCTCATCGCGTGTATCGTTTCGTCGTCCGTGTGGAAACGAATCAGGAAACTTCACATCAGCAATCGATTATCACCACAACCAGCTCCAAGAAACCACGTCAACGCACCTGCTGACGTCATAGAAGAACCGGAAATTATAACTATTTACGGAAGATAAGGTTGATCGAAATTCGTTCAACGCAGGGGAGAATGTTGGTATCCAGCTGGCTGCAAAAGTCAACGTACGCAACAACAACAATACAAACAGTCAGTACCGTCTTAGTAGCCAGCCGGCTACCAAACTTATCAACATAAGTCATCGTTTTACGATAACAACAACAACGCAATCCAGCATATTGGCGAACGCTTGCTACAACAACGCAAGCGGTCATTACCTGGCCTTGCATAACAGCAAGGCAGGAAAATGACACCAGCGAACAACGACTTTGGACAACAACAGCTAAGCGGTCATTAGTCTAGCCTTGAAGAATTGCAAGGCAGGCAAAATGACCGATTCATTTATTTTTTGCTTATTTCTACAGTTTTATTATTTTGTACATTTTTTGCTTATTTCTATAGTTTTAATATAATTTATTTTAAGGAAAATGTATTATAAATAGATGGTAGAAAAATAAATTTAATCAGTTGTTCTTACAACCAGTGAAATTTGACTTGTGTGATCATTTGATATAGCGAACTTTTGGTGCAACACCTAAAGTTCAGAGTAAACATTTGGTTAACTAAATTTCGGTGCAACACCGAAAGTTAAGACCTAAACACATACTAACTAATATTGTAAACGTGATTTCAATAGAGTAACAATTGAAAGGTCTTGCCTTGTAGATGTGCAGTAAGGTCTTGTTTTTTCTTAAATATAAAATATTTTTTAATATAAGCTGAAACAATTTTCTATAAAAAAAAAACACACTTGCGTCGTTGGACACACGAGAGAAGCGAAGCTTTTTCGCAGTTACATAGATTTGATAGCTTAATAATTTTTTCTTTTTAATAAATTAACTTTTAAATTCAAAAATTTAAAATAACATAAAATAAATTACATGTATACAGAAAGCATATTTACTGCTTATTTTTATTGTTGAATGTCAAATTTCCACGCCAATTACATATACGGGCATATAATGCCAGCGACTCTCTATTTTAACTCTTCACACATGGTTGTGAACTTGGCTGCACTGAACAAATTTTTTCCTTCAACAGCGTACTATGTAGCGAAAAAATCTGTCGAAAATTTTTCAGATTTTACTCCAAGCAAATCACAGAACGAGGAGTAAAAAGCTTCTCTTCAAAAATATATATGAAAGAGCGCACACGAAACAAAATTTAACAAACATTTTAGATACCTTGCCGATATCATGCATTCTTTTGTTAATTCCATATTTATTGATAACATCTATTTTTTGACACTTAAAAACGCACTTGTCTTGTGGGCATTGCTAATTTTCTTCGTACCAACACCACAAACGCATTCACAATACAAACACACCGATGCTGGAGACACCTTGTGGCAAAAAAAAAGCAAATTTTTGTAAGTTGTAGCATAGCAAATACACAATCCTCTATCTATTGATAGATGATGACGATCTACTGCAGCATAGCTTCTGTTATAAGTAACATTGAATTAACAACTGTTTCTCACAAGTCTATCATTTAAGAGGACACGGGTTCGATCCCCACGGGAGGGCCAAGACATATTTTTAGTATTTATTATTAAAGTATTAAATTTTCTTGTTGTAATCAGAGCTAGCAACAAAGAAACCATTAAATTTCCAAGAAAAAATCTGTCGAAAATTTTTCAGATTTCACTCTAAGCAAATCACAGAACGAGGAGTAAAAAGCTTCGCTTCAAAAACCAAATTTTTTTGTGATGCCTAAAAGATGTAGATGCATAGATTTTTATTATAATGCTATGATAAGTAATCACTGGGCTACTTAAGAATTCATTGAAACGTATAAAGCAGTCGCGTAGCGTGATGGAAAGGGGGGAGGGAAAAGGCGTACCGCTCCGGGTGGCACTTTCAGGGGGCAGAAAATTCACGAAAATAAAGAATTTTTTATATACTCGTATATATCATATATGCAATTATAAAAAAATACCAGTTTATGCATTCAATAACTCATAAATTGATGAAAAGAGTTAAAAAAGTAGACCGCGTCTAGTTTGCCAACATTATGCAACTAATAATTGCGTAGGAAAGTGACTACATAGGGGGTGTTCAGTCAAATTATTGAATCAATCAAAATTTGTTGTTGCTTTCATATATAAAAAAAAAAATTAACTTTATCTCAGAGCGAAAATTAACTCTAAAATCTTCTCTCGAGCTCCAGACCAGCTCCAGATCAGTCAAAGGGTTGCATGATTTTACTTGTCTGCTTTTTAGTAGGCAATTATATCAAGAAAAGTAGTTTACTGGAAACAGAGTTAGTTTTTTGAAGATAAAAGGAGGTGTAGTTTCTGCAATTCCTGCCACAATTTCATTAATTCTATTGTTTTTTTATGATTTGCATCGAATGGTCATTCAAATAGGTATAATTTTCGGCGCATTGATTTTCTAACGTGATAAATTTTAATCCTAACAGATCAACTATATTTCCGCTATTGTTTTCCATTTTGTAAAATTTTTATGCACACAAAACAACTTAATAAAAGAAACACCCAAATAAAGTGATGCACACAGCATGATATGAATTCACAAAATAGTAGGTAGCAGAAAAGTAACAAATGCCTGCGTCGGAGCTTCAATCAACAAATCGTGTGTGAGCAAACGTCAATCAAAATTTTCAGAGAGAGTTAAAGAGAGTAAAAAATCGCTATATACTTCAATCATTTGACTGATGTGTGAACACCTACATACTTTTATGCATGGCTTGAATAGTAATGGTTTTTGTTTGTAAGTTGTTTTTTTTACAGTGTGTACAAATGCTGTATAGACAAATCACAGGGTTTTCCTTCTCTCTACTCTACTTTATATCTTTTTACTATATCATTTAACGAATCTTGCTTAAACCTGGCGCATCGTTGAATTAATAGCCTGATTTTACATTCCTAACGAAGCTTTCAATGAACTATGGCTAAGCGAACGATGTTGAATTTAAGTGGAAATATGTATTTCGAACGAAGCTTATTGTTAGCACATTCGATAAGCTTCTTTGATAAGGCCCGACCAAAATAGACGAAACGAGACGATTGAAAATTGCCGACCGTCTGACGAGTTGAGACGCTAGCAGTTCGGTTCTTACGGAACAAAACGTATGGACAAACTGTTTCGTTCAGCTTCGTTAAATTACGTTTGATCATTTTGGGCAGCAACATTGAATTGCATTAAAGCGAACATTTTCGTCTCTACTCGTTACGGGACAACACGTCCATTTTGGTTCGGCCTATATGTACACTTAAACTGTTATAGGGCCCATACACAGGCGTACATATCCTAAAACATGTATGCGTACCGTGTTTTGTTTTTGCCACACACTACTGACTTATTCTTTGAAACTTGACCAAATTTCTTTAAAGATGTGCCCAAAAAATCTATTTTAACTGCCCAAAAACCAAAACGATAAGTTGGTACGTGAACAACGCTACTAACTGCACGACTTGTTGTACAATTTAATGGTTTGTCTGCTTGAAATCAAAAATTTTTGATTTTGGCTTCGCAAACTGACGAACCTTCAAATTAGTCCACAAACAGCGCCACAAACGGGCAAACATTTCCGCAAACCAACCAAGTTCGCGAACATGTCCGCCTGTGTACGGACGCTATTATACACAACCAGTTGACAAATGTGGCGCTGCCATATCAAACACTAGGTAATTTTCTGTATTTTGTCTACTTACTTCAAAGATTTTTTAAATATGTTTAAATATGTCATATGTTAAATATGCCGATGAGAGTATATTATAAATAAGAGAATGCATGACTATCAGACATATTTTTTTTGGAATTTTTCGATGAGCGGTTCCCACATTAGATCTGCGGAAAAAAGTTTGAACTAAACAGAACTACAAAATGAATAAAGTAAACGGCAAAGTCTCTCTTCTTGTATTCCTTTTCTTGCTACCAGGAAACAGAAGCAAGCAATATTCTTTTTGTTTTCGACACAGACTAAGATAGACAGACATTGCTTCCACTTGTCACTTTCCAATTTGCAGAAGCTCGGTAACTTGACGATTGAGACCAAAGCAGCGGACTGCAAAGAAGCGAAAAACTGCGAGGTTAAGTTCCTAGAGTTTGTTGATAGAGCACAAACTATCAATACTCTCAGCAATGTTGACGAGAAGCCTTTGATAGATTTTTTTCTTTAGAATTCTGAGCCTTGCTTGTTTACTTTTTTTTTACTGGTTGTTGTTTTCGTTGTCGGCTAGGTTTTTTTTTTGCTGCTGTTTGTTTGCCATTTTTTTGGGGGGATTTGTCAATCGTCAAAAGTTATATTTTTGCGATTTTGTCTATTTTGAAGATTAAAGTTATAGAAAAATGGCTGTAACTTCTTTATTTCTGGATAGATTCAAGTGCATCCAAGGACAAAATGTTGGCAAATTTTACCATCTTTAAAATGAATAAATTTAATATTTTTTTTTTACTAAATTTATTCATTTATTTCTATATCTATGTTCAAACTATGCTTACTAAACTAAGAAAACTATTTTATAAATTAAATGTATTTTCTATGTTACAACTAGGCTAACTAAACTAAGAAATCTATGCCAGAAAAAGGCACTCAAGGATTTTTTTGAAAAAAAGTCAAGTTGCAACAGCTATAACTATTTTATCCGATTTTCGGTTTTTTTAATTTTTTTGCACAAAATTGCTCAAAACTGTTCTTAGTCGATTTCTTGTTTGCATTTTTAAAAATTTTTATTTTTGGATTTTTGGGAATTTTTTGTCGTAAAAATATTCAAACTCGAAATTTCCAAAAAGGTTTGCTTCTAGCAAAAAATTTCGTAGCGACCAAATTATTTAACGTAATCGCACCATTTTTTGTGTTGTATTATGTATAGTTTTAGAAAATATTTTCGTGATATTTCATTAAATTTTTTTTTAAGTTGGATACTTACTTACATACTAATAAAAGCATTTAATAAATTCAATTGGTCTAGTTGTCACCCAGGACATCGGCAGCTAGACCAACTACATTTTATTGTTATTGCTGTACACATCATAAGTTGAGATCGTAAAATCATAACTCTGATAATTTAAATCCGACTTTTCCTATTTTTCTATATAAGTCAGATTTAAAATATAGTGGTCGCTTGAGGCACCTTTAATTATCAATATTTTTTCCAGAAAATTTCACAGCTGACCTCTGTCATGTGGCCACTCTACTGTACATACTTACTTTGTTGCCTCTAAAATATACATGCCAACAGTACAAAACTTTCTTCCTTTCTAAAACATTATTGCAAAAACAGAAGAAAAAGATTGAATTTCTATTTATAAAGATTTATTTTATTCAAATGGAAAAATGAAATTTTATAACGATTATTTCTTTTTTTTTACAGTTGCTTTATAAATATGACATTATTTTTATATTCAAAATTTTTAAATTTCTATTTCAAATGGTGAAATTTTTCGTACAATTGATTTTTTTTTCTGTTTGACAAGTACTAAGCTTATATATATGACAGTTTTTATTTTTATATTAAAATTTAGGGGAGGCGAAGGGCTTTTGATAAAAAATATATAAGAATATACCAGTAAAACACTACAAGCAAGGATATGGAAATTTTTTTAAACAACCTCGTTTTTAAGACTATTCGTGAATATGCATGTTTTTAATTCACCATAACCAAAAATTTATTGAATTTTTGGTATCAAATTAATACTAGTTTTACAATTTGCCTATAATTTTTTTGAAAAATTGTCCAAATTGAGAATTTCTAATTGTTTTTAAACGTACAATCCCGAAAATTAGCACAAAAAGTAAAAGCTTCTATCACAAAATTTTACTAATACAACAATATTAGTTTGAAAGGTAAAATAGCTATGAAAGATGAAAAGTTTTTTCAATAATTTCTAATGATTTTAGAAGTTAATTTTTAACAAAAATCCATTCAAACGAATTCTTTCTCAAATGTTTTGGGTCCAATAAACTTAGATATTGCATAAAAAATCTCAACCTAATTTTCTACAATTTTTTAATTATATTTGTTCTAGGTATGATATCAAAAAATGTCTATTTTTTCGGATATCAGGAACTTTTTCAGCATTGAAATCCATAATTGAAAATGGTTCCTTAATATACCAAATATACAAACTTCTTGCAGTTAAATTTCAATATAATTTAACAAAAAATTTCTATATTATTTCATTGAAATCCATTATTGAAAATGATTCCTTAATATACCAAATATACAAACATCTTGCAGTTAAATTTCAATATAATGATTATGACTTTTATAAGCAAAGTTAATCTTTTATTTGGTCAGAAAAATTTTTCATTAATTAAGCAAATTTTTTTAAATTATCTTGAAAATGTTGAATCTTTTCCATCTTCAAGTAAAATAAAATCATTTTCTCAGTTTATCTTAAAAAATCACATTTTTAATTTAATAGTTTCATTTGAGTTATTTTTTCATACTTTTGGGGGACCCTAAGGGGGTTTGAACACCTAATTCCCACTTAGTTACGGCACTGATATGATGTCAAAAGAGAGTATTTATTTAATTATATATGTATATATGAACTTGATTTCAGTCAAATTTTCTGAGTTAATAAAATTTGTGCATCGTTCTACTTTAGTTTAAAAAGCGAAGAATTGTCCATGAAAAAAATTTTAAAATCGGTCAACCCTTTGTTGAAATCTGATCGTGATAGCACTTTTCAAAAAAGTGGCCCCATGCGAGCTTCGCTCGCTCAAACAACCAATCAGACAATGAGTTTAATTATTAAAAATGAAATCTTGTAATTAACTTTAAGGTGTCAATACACCAAATAGTATTTTAAAATAGTTCCAGAAATAGTAGTATAAACAGTCTATAATAAAAAAGTGTAACCAAAAGGTATTTTTTACTTACCAAGATTCAAGGTGGGAATCGAACCTTGTTTTAATTTTTTGCTTCCAATGCAAGAGGAGTCGAAATGCCGACTGCATACTCTACTTTTTGCATGTATATACCCTTGCGCACCATTTTTTCAGCAGTAATGGACCGGATGGGAACCGAAACATTCTGATGTGGCTACAAAAAATGTCTGGAACATTGTCGCAATTTTTTGCATAGCACTCATGCGGACATTTTGTTTTTTAGTTTTTTTTACAGAGTTTGGAGTTGTTTTGAAAAAACAGATTGGTACAATTTATTAAAATTTGAAAAAACACAAAGTCATTTTTAAAAACACACGCGTTGAAAACGGCAATATAATTTTTTAAAAATTTCGCAAAACACTAAAAAACACGGAAGTCACAAAAAGACGCTTTCTCGATCGCACTAAGGCATAAAGAGAAAGAAATATCTCTTTGCAGGTGCATATAAAGCAGCATTGCAAGGAAATTCTAAGCGGAGTTGCAGTATCTATTTGCATTTTGCAGATACTACAAACTTAGAAATACATAAAATGCTAACTGTACCCAATTAGATCAGCAACGATCTCAACTTATGATTTGTACAGCAATAACAATAAAATGTAGTTGGTCTAGCTGCCGATGTCCTGGGTGGCAACTAGACCAAATGAATTTATTAGATGCTCTTATTAGTATGTAAATAAAATATATGTCTGTAGAATAAAAAAAGTTTTAACATAAAACAATTAAATTTCATACGATTATTAGAAAAATCAAATTTTTTTTTGTTTTATTAGAAAAATGGCAAAAATCCAACTAAAAAAAAAAATTAAATGAAATGTCATGAAAATATTTTCTAGAACTATATTTAGGTACTGTATTAGGTACAGACACAAAAAATGGCGCGATTACGTTTAATAATTTGGTCGCTACGAAATTTTTTGCTAGAAGCAAGCCTTTTTGGAAATTTCGAGTTTGAATATTTTTACGACAAAAAATTCCCAAAAATCCAAATTTTTAAAAATTCAAGCAAGAAAGAAAATCGGATAAAATAGTTATAGCTGTTGCAACTTGACTTTTTTTCAAAAAATCCTTAAGTGCCCTTTTCTGGCTTAGATTTCTTAGTTTAGTTAGCATAGTTGTAACATAAAAAATAAATTTAATTTATTAGATAGTTTTCTTGGTTTAGTTAGCATAGTTTGAACATAGAAATAGAAATAATTTATCCAGAAATAAAGAAGTTACAGCCATTTTTCTATAACTTCAATCTTCAAAATAGACAAAATCGCAAAAATATCATTTTTGACGATTAGCAAAATCCACCCAAAAAAATGGTAAACAAACAGCAGCAAAAAAAAAAACCTAGCCGACAACAAAAACCAGCAAAAAAAGTAAACAAGCAAGGCAGCCGTCAGCTCAGAATTCTAAAGAAAAAAATCTATAAAAGGCTTCTCGTCAACATTGCTGAGAGTATTGATAGTTTGTGCTCTATCTATCAACAATTTGTAGCACTCTATCAACAAACTCTAGCAACATAACCTCGCAGTTTTTCGCTGCTTTGGTCTCAATCGTCAAGTTACCAAGCTTCTGCAAATTGGAAAGTGACAAGTGGAAGCAATGTCTGTCTATCTTAGTCTGTGCTCAAGCAAATAACGTGACATACTTGGGTATTCATCTTGACAGACTGTTAACTTGGCGAAAGCATATTGAGTCCAAGAAAATCCAAATAAAACTAAAATCTCTAAAGTCAAACTGGCTTCTTAACAGGAGTTCAAGGCTCCAATTGAAACATAAGGTAATGTTATACAATTCTATAATTAAACCAATTTGGACGTACGGAGCACAGATTTGGGGAAAAGCCAATTCTTCTAATGTTGAGCTAAAACAGCGTTCACAATCGAAAATCTTACGAACTATTACGAATGCACCTTGGTTTGTAAATAATGAAAATATCCACAAAGATCTTAACGTTTCTTCTGTTTAAAGCAGTCTTATTGCACTCAATCAAATATACAAAGAACGTCTTCAACATCATCCAAATCCTTTGCAAAAAAACTTGTTCAAACCACAAATACCACGCGGCTCAAAAGATTGGATTTACAGTCGTAATAGATATAAATTATAACTATGGATAAACGAAACATGATTATCCAGAGCGAGATCACGCCCGTCTCGCCTGGCATATCTTTTGTATATTAACAATATTAAAGCCATTATTGTATTGCTATATATTTGCATACTATACATTTATTTCTAAGCACTGGTTATGAATTTTTATATATTTATTTAGGTTAAGATTTGATAAATTATGTTAGTTTCTAAGAGAAAGATTCAATAAATAATAAAAGTATAAAAAAAAAATTTTTAAATCTTAACTCCTATTGCATTAATAGTATTTAATAGTATATTAAATAATTTTTTTGTTAAATTAATAAAAAATAAAAAAAAATAAAGAAAAGAAAGCACAATAAAAATTATTTTAAAATTGAAAACTAAAATTACCGAGTTATAAATTTTTTGTATTGAACCCTAAGGATTACTCACTGAGCCTACCGCAGCAACAACAAACGAACTGGAGGGCTCGTTACATACAGTGAGTGACATTTTATTTAATTATTCTTAAACAAAAAATTGTTTCTATGCAAAATTTTATGGGAAAGTATTTTAATGCAATATATTTTAATATGTTTACAAATTTACAAAAACCTTTCATGTTTTTTTCAAAAAAAAAGTAAGACTATTTTGGCTATTTGGCTCGATTTTTCTGTTTACATCTTCCAAACAAAAAATTGCACTGAATTTTCAAATTTTCACGATTTTTATCTAGTAAGCCATACAAGAGCGGGCAAATGCAATTGCAGCGTTAGGTTTAGAAGGCCCATATAAATCTAATAAAAATAAAAATATTTGAGCTTGGGCTCTAAAGTACAATTATTCCGGAAAAAGTTACGCAGACATTTCAGAAATACTTAACATGAGTCGCAGCACCATTCAGTATATCATAAAAAGACATACAAAAATTATTCGCATTTCAAATAAAGTCAAAACTCGGCCCGATTAGAAGCTTAATGCTAGCGACGAAAGATGAATAATATGAAAAGTGAAAGAACACCCTTGAATATCGGGATCAAAAGTCAACAATAACTCCAAAATATTTTTGCACAAAAACGTTACTAGTTCAACGAACATAAAAGTACTTCGACAAAATTATTTCCATGGTAGCATTGGTCTTAACAAGCCATATACCAATAAACGCAATAGACTTAAACGACTGCAGTTCGCGCGAGAGCACCAATCTTGCGGCTTAGACTTCTGAAATAATGTTATTTTTTACGAATGAATCAAAATATAACGTTTTGCCATCAGATAGCAAGCAAACAGAGTGGAGAAAACCAAATAAAGAGATGAATGTATCTAATTTACGCCCGAATGTGAAGCATGGAGGTTTGTCCGTGATGGTTTACGGCTACATACCAACACACAGAGTCGGTAATTTGGTTTTCGTCGAAGGCATTATGATCCAATATGCTATATTAATATGTTAATTGCTACATTCACATTCTCACAGAAAATTTGATTTCAAGTGCTGATAACATGGGAACCCGAAGATATTTTAAGCCTTATGCCGACAGCGATCCTTAATATAACTCATTGAATTCAAGAAACTAAATTATTTCATTTTGTTATTTTTGAACTATTTTTTGCAATTACAGCATACTGTACGATTTTAAGTGACTGATGAATTTTATTGTTGTCGACATGGAATGTGTTTTTTTTTATCAAATGTTATTTATATTTGGTCTTCATATTAAAATTATAAGCACAGAAATCAAATAAAAACAAAAATGGTTTTAATTTATTTTTTGCCTTTTAAAACTAGCTTTTCTGCAGCAAGTTATCTTTATTTGTCGTGTACGATTTTAAGTGACACTCACTGTATAGCCCTGATTATAACAGGCCGTCTCCACTTACAATATTTGATTGCATGCGATCTGTCAAATTGAATTTCATGAAATTCAAATTTCATGATTTTTTACGTGGGCATTTCATCTCATGAAATTTCATTATAAACATGGCGTCAAGCAGATTGTTTCAGATAAACTTGCTTATAATTGGAACTTTTAAAGTTTTATAAGCAACCGAATTGTTTATAAAAGTTAATTAACTTTATAGTTTCATTCATCCGCCACTTCATTTTATATTTTTGCACTGTTTTTTTGCAGTTTTTGCGAACAATTGCAAGCAATGCACACACACACTTAAATATTATGACAGCTCATTTCATGAAATATGTCTTATGAAATATTTCAATATAGCGGTCTACACTTGCAATATCGATATCATGAAATATTTCATGAGATCAAATATTTTCAGTGGAGACGGCCTCCATGTCATCGTAGCGTGGCGAAACGCTGCCAAACGGTGTGGCGGTTATAATAGCAACGGCAGAATTTGTTCTTTTTTTTTACAAAACTTTCTTATTTCACAACAAATTGCATTAAATGTTCTTATTTTATTATTTTTAAGACCCCTTTCACATTGGTCAAGAATTGAAAGCAATGAAAGTGAGAACAAAAGGGAACACGAAAAAATTGACGGTACAGAGACATTGGTACCGTCAATTTTACTCCCTTTCGTCGCTTCCGATTTGCGGCGAATTGCCCACAAACTCTGAAAATTGAATTCAATTCTTGACCAATGTGAAAGGGGTGTAAGCATCAATTCAATCAAATGTTATCAAAAATCCAATAAACAAAATAAATACAGAATAAATAAAAATACAGCAACTGTCAATAAACGGAATGTAGCGGAGAAATCGAACTTCTGTAGATCACAACGTCGCATGCCGCTCCGTTCCGACTTATAAACGCTCACATAAGAAATTCATGCAATAAGGCTGTGTCATGGCAGAATTATAAAGTAAGCTCATCACGGAGAGGAATGGAGTAGAAAGCAGAATAAAGCTAGATTGATGTCAAAATCAGCTGTTCATTACGAATTTCTTTATGCTCACGTTCCGCAGTTGTTTTTAGGTTAAAACTGTTATAGGTTTTTTTGCAATTTTGAGGCTTCTTTCACATTTTATAGTTTTAATTTAACTTTTTTTATAACATTTTCACTCAAATAGCACAAGTTTAACACCCGCGACCGCACTGTTTGCAACTTGGAAACAAAATATTTTCTTCATTTGCAATTTCTACGAAATTCGTCTTTTTGACATATATGTTGCTTCTCATTATCCACTCTTCGTTGACGCGTGAGGGCACTCAGCGCAGCGGCCCTACCTTATCATTGTATCATGTGTCAAAGTAGCTGTTAGCTAAAAATTGTAGATTCAGGTTTTTTTTTTTCTTGATTTCCTTTTATCCATTCTGACAGTTCGACCGAGCTTCTCTCAAGTGACTTAACCTGTATTAATAAACCTTGACCACGAGTGAAAAGTTTCCGAATAGCACACGGATTACGGTCCGTCTATTATAATCAGCCCCTGTCTGTTGACGGGATAAAATTAAATTAATTAAATTGAAACATTTTATTTTTGTTAGCTAGTATTACTATTGCAATATTAATTTATTAATTTTATTTCTGCCGCTTATTGAAGTTAGAAATTACCCTGTAGGAAAATCAACTAATTTAAAAGTAGTTGATAAAGTAGTTTTTTGTCAACTACAACTAGTTGAAATTCTGACTTTTTTCCATAGAACGATCTAACTTATTTTGTATGGTGATGTCCGCTAAATAAGTCAATTGACTGTCGTCTGCATATATTTTCAACTAGTTGTTAAAGTAGTTACATTTAAATTATTTTTTTAATTGCTTTAAAATAACCAATTGAAAACTATTACTGATGGCCAAAAGTTAATAATATTTGATGAAATAACATGGTTAAATATATATAAGCTTGTAATCTAATAAAAATTTTCAATTAAAACATGCCAACATCAGAGTAGTTGTCGCCTTAATATAATTCAAAGTAGTTTATCAATCACTGGTTTTTAAGTAGTATTTCAATTACTTCATATATTGAAGTGGATGCCGCCTTAATATAATTCAAAGTAGTTCATATACTGGTTTATTTTAAACTAGTTTTTTAATTAGTTGTTTTTAAAAACAAGTTAGTTTATTCCTATAGGGTAATATTTGCCTTTGTGTTCTATAACACAGAATGTAAGTTATTAATTATTGCATAAATGTATTGTTTGAAACATTTGCAGAGAAATAAACATCATACGCTTATAAGCTGTGTTGTCACTTTACCCCAATTGTGGTAGATCTACCGCTTTTTTGGACGTTATTGACTTCTACCACTTTACCAACCACTATTTGCGTTTTTCCGAAATCTACCACGGTTTGTTTCCGCCTTAATTTATAATTTTTACATAAATATTAATGCATAACTCCAATTTTAAAAATTTTATTAAAATTACTCAAGCTTACAAATAAAGTTAAACTTTTGGAGAGAAGACGAAAGTGATTCCATTTGTTTTTTTAATTGAAATCCTTTTTAAATTCCTTTACCATAAAACTAGACCTAATTTTGTAAGTCTGCCGCAAAAATGTTTTGCAGAAACCTACCAACTGGCGCAACAATGTCTTGATTGCACACTCTACTTGAGACACTTAATTTGATTTTTTTTGGGTATTTAATGTCAAACTATTGTAGCAATTCGGCAACCGTTTTTCTTTCTATTGTTTCAAGTTCTTTATTTAGATGAGCTTTAGGATTAACACTTGACGAGTGGAAAAGTACACTAGACATTCACAAAAATAATACATTTTTAAAATACTCCGACGAATATTAAGTCAAGTTTAAGCAGCAAGCCATTTGACCAGATGTTTCATAAAAGCACAAAAATAGTTTTCACAAACAAAATTACTACATTTATTTAATACATCTTCGATTTAGGGCTGTATAGACGAGCAACTAATACGGGCTTTCGCATTGTCCGACATATTGGGCCGACATGGCATGTTGGATGACAATGGTACGGGCCAACATGCTGGATAAAAATTTTTGTTTTCTGGCGATCGTCCAACATGTTGGACCCTGCGAAGCATGTTGATCCAACTTGCTACATTTTTTCATTCTGTCTTGTTCGACGCACAGTGAACATCTGCACCGGTTATTCCATACACTGAATTTTGGATAGAATTTATTAAATTTTCTAAAAGTTTTCCAAAAATATGAAAAATTAAAATTAAAGTCTACGAAAATAAAGTAAAAATATTGGTCAGTTATAAGAGCAGCAAAAAAATTTTTTATTCCGCCGAAGTGATCTGCTTGAGAGGTATACTGACAATTTTTGACGTTTCCTCTGAAAAAATATTGAGAAATGTAAAACAGAAACGCGGTGTGAAAGATGTGAAATTCAAAAATATAGTTTTCCGCACAAAACTTAATTTTTTTTTTTCGTTGGCCAACGATCTCCAGGTGCATCAGCATGTGAAGCACAGTTCAATTGAATTTTTTGATGGTCAACGTTTTCCAACTGCAATCACCACCAGCAGAATTCAGTACAGCGCAAATTTCCTGCTCCTCTCGCTGGCCAACGTTCTTATAATACTAGCACCAGCAGCACAAGCAAGTGCAGCGTAATTTTTTGGTTTTTTCGCTGGCTAACGTTCTCCGAGTGCTACAACTTCTGCATGAACAAAAAATCCACCACCAGTAGCACAAGCAAGTGCAGCGTAAATTTCCAACTTCTTTTGCTGGCCAACTTTCGCGAAAAAAGCAAGAAATTCGCGCTACAATTGCTTGTGCTGCTGGTGGTGGCACTTGGAGAACGTTTGCCAGCGAAAAAAGCATGGAATTTACTTGCACTTGCTTGTGCTGCTGGTGGTGGTACTTGGAGGACCGGGAAATTGTTGGCCAGCAAAATAAAATTAAATTTTGTGTAAAACTATGCTTTGTAATTTAACAACCAAAAACCGCGTTTTTTTATTTTTGTCTATTCTTTTATCCACTTCCGAAGGAAACGTCAAATAACGAGGCAAATGTCATTTATTGTCTTGCAATTCATAAGCCCACCTACGTCATAATCGGACAATTCCTTGCAGCTGACAATAATTTGACAACTAATATGAAATAAAAAACTGTTAGGATAATTGTTAGGTGTAGACGCAGCATAGCTAATGTTGGTCCCCTTTTCCACACGTCTAGTTTTCTTGAAATCAAGTCGAGTTTTTGGGAGAACGGAACTTAAGGAAAGGAACAGACTTGAATGCATTTTCGGTGTCCCATTATTTAAACGCTTCTATTTCACCTGCACAAATGAATCTTCTAATTCGTTAAGGGCCAAATAGACTACACAGACAGTCTGCGTAAACAATACTTTTTTCTTGCCGTAGCGACGACGATACACTACACAGACTTAGTTTACGACATAGAATAAAGTTCTATGAATTCAATAAAATTTTTGTTTCAGCTTCCATTTTTATTTACTTTTCTTTAAAACACACCTTCACTCAACAATATCTTCGCGATTATGATAACTCTGTGTGAATTTCAACTCACATTATACAGACGGTCTGCGCAAACACAACCGAAAATCAAAACATTTTAATTTTTGCGCAGACATCTGCTCAGGCCAAAAATCTGCCAAATACATTGTTCGACCATCTGCGCAAACACGTGTTTGCTCCTATTTTTCCCCTTAACTCTTCTTTGTTTTTTCAGTGTCTTGTTGCTTTCTCAAATTTTGATGTGTGTAAACTGAATCGTCAAGCATAAAAGGGAATGTCAAAAACTTGACCCTCAAATATTTTTGATTTTAGTGCAGGCTTGTCCGTCTTGTTGGACATGTGAACACAATCGGTCCAACTTGGTGCATTTTTTTTTATTCTGTTCTGGTCGTAGCACAGTCAACATCCCCACAGGCATTCTAGCTCAAAACCATGGCAGAATTATAAGGTAGGGTCGACTCGGAGAGGAATGGAGTAAAAAGCAGAATAAAGTGAGATTGGTGTCAAAATCAGCTGTTCATCGCGAATTTCTTTATGCTCACGTTTCGCAGTTGTTTTTAGGTTAAAACTCCAACAGGTTTTGTTTTGCAATTTTAAGACTTCTTTCACATTTTATAGTTTTTATTACACTTTTTTTATAATATTTTCACTCAAATTAGCACAAATTTAACACCCGCGACCGCACTGTTGGCAACTTGGAAACATAAAACATTTTCTTCATTTGCGATTTCTACGAAATTCGTCGTTTTGACATATATGTTGCTTCTCATTATCCACTCTTCGTTGACTAGTGAGAGTACTCAGCGAAGCGGCCCTACCTTATCATTGTATCATGCTCAAAACGAGCTCAATACAAAAAGTATATATAGTGAAGAGAATGCATGAGGGTGGCGAAGTTACGATAGTGAATCGATGCTGGTGTATAGTTTAGGTTCGAAGCAGCGAGAATTGAAGGTACTATGGTGAATGGCAGCGGCCAGCTTCGGCGACATTTCCAAAACAACAAATTCCATGCATGCAAGCCAAAATCCGCTCTAAACAGGTTTTGAGAGAATAAAAACAGCTCTTTGATACAATTATTATTTGCATGTGTTTTGTTTGCTATTATTATTTGGATATGTGTAGGTATGTGTGTTTTGTTTCTAGCTGAGCGCTGCGTTTTGTTTAGGTTTTAGATATTAAGAATTTACTGAAATTTATTCGATCTTAACTTCGTTCAAACGTTTCTCTTTTGATTTTGAAGAAAAATTTTTTCTTTTGGAAATGACTTATTTTTTTCAAAAGTTTTCTTCCGAAATTGAAGAAATATTTTTGGCTTATAAATTTTTCGCTGCTTAAAAAAATGATTTTGGAGAAAAATGTTTGCTCCATAAATTTTTAGCTGATAAAGAAATTATATATTTTTTTCAAAAGTTTTCTGCCGAAATGGAAGAATATTATTGGTTTATAAAATTTTCGCTGCTAAAAGTTACAGGGTTTTTCTTGTTAAAAAATGTTTCCTCTGATTTTGAAGAAAGATTTTTGCTTCATAAATATTTAGCTGCTTAACAAATGATATTTTTTTTAAAAAGGTTTTCATCCGAAATTGATGAAATATTTTTGGTTTATAACATTTCAGCTGCTACTGGAATGAAATGATGATTTTTTAAAAAAATTTTTCCTCCGATTTCGAAGAAAATTTTTTATTTATAATTTTTTAGCTACTTATGAAATTCTTAATGCAAATTTGTTCATTAACCGTCAATTAAAGCAGCGACGATAAAAGGAAAATAACATATAACTGGTGAAAACATTTCTTAATTTAGTGACAACATATCACAGCAATTGTAGATTTTCATAACAATTTCATTAATTATTTTAATTAAATCTTTAATAACTACAATTGTACCGTTCAAACATAACTTTATTTCAGTTACATTTAGTTGAAGGTTTTTTATAATGTTTTGAATGATCATTGCCCTAGAAAATTCACAAAAATTTGAAGCGTAAGTATGTATAACATTTAATACATTTATAATATTAATATTTAGATAATAATAATAATGATATATGTACATATATATACACATACATATATAGATCCTCGGTAGAATATAACTTTTGGTAACTTCAGTGGTTTAATTTTCACCTTAAAATCGATGAAAGAAATCTTTAGTTAATGATCTCTTCCAGTAGTCTAAAGTAAAATTTGTTATTTCGGAATCTTGGTTTAATCTTCTAAGCATAACAAATTTTACTTTAGACTCCTGGAAGAGATCATTAACTAAAGATTTCATTCGTCGATTTTAAGGTGAAAATTAAACCACTGAAGTTACCAAAAGTTATATTCTACCGAGTATCTATATATGTATGTGTATATATATGTACATGTATGTCTATATTTAAATATACTAATATATTCATATCATTATTATTAATATCTATATATTAATATTATAAATGTATTAAATGTTATACATACCCTGTAAGAAAATAAACTAATTTAAAAGTAGTTGATAAAGTAGTTTTTTATCAACGACAACAAGTTGAAATTCTGACTTTTTTCCATAGAATGAACTCACATATTTCGTACTAGCTTAAACCCGCCGCTTCGCCGGGTTTTCAAAAAGTTTTCATTCAAAAATTGATAGTGATAGATTTTTTGTTGTTTAAGTAATACTACAAATTATTAACCTTAAGATTGTTATATCATCTGATAGGAAATCGAAAACCTAAATTTTGGATTTAATTTTTTTACAACAAAAACAACTTTTATCCAATTTTTTGGCTTAAACTAAAAATTTTTTAACATTTTTTAAAAAAATTTTTAAAAATATTAATACTTTGGTTTAGTAAAAATTTCAACTTATGTTTGAAGGATATTTTAACAAACAACATTTTTCAAAAAAAATTATTGAAATCCATTGCAAACTGACTGAAATATTTGCCTTCAAAGCTAAAAGTGTGAATTTCAAGGCGTTTTTCTCTCATTCTCAGCTTATAATTAATACTAAAAAGATCTGGTACTAAAATTTTTCACAGTTTTCAAACTACATACATGATTTTGGTATCAAATTGAAGGAAATTTAAAACCGTTTATTGATTTTGTTCTCGTTTAACCGAGGTGCAATTTAATCCATTAGGACTGAAAGAAAACCATAAGAAACAGACATTTTTAGACTTGATGCAACATTTTGGTGAAAACTATGTATGCCATTGAGCAGAAATAAGTTATTATTGCATGCTAATTTTACTTTTTTTAAAAAACTGGCACTAAAACTTTTGAAATATTATGCAGTATTTAATGAAAATTCGAGACGCTTATGTTTCCATATAGTAACATTGGTTGTTAATGGGTTAAAATAAAGTATCCTATTGCACTCTCTGCTGACCTATAAATATGTGTACAAAATTTCATAAAAATCTGAGTTGTCGTTTAAACGTGATGAGTGAACATAAAAAGTGGCTACAGATTTATTAATAGTATAGATATAGATGGTGATGTCCGCTAAATAAGTCAATTGACTTTCGTCTGCATATAGTTTCAACTACTTGTTAATAACATGAAATAACATGGTTAAATATATATATAAACTTGTAATCTAATAAAAATTTGCAACTAAAACATGCCAAAATCGGAGGAGTAGTTGCCGCCTTAATATAATTCAAAGTAGTTTATCAACCACTTGCTTTTAAGTAATATTTCAATTATTTCATATATAATGCATTTAAATCTATTTAGAATTGAAGTGGATGCCGCCTTAATATAATTCAAAGTAGTTCATATACTGGTTTATTTTAAAATAGTTTTTTAATTAGTTGTTTTTAAAAACAAGTTAGTTTGTTCCTATAGGGTACTTACGCTTCAATTTTCTGTGAATTTTCTAGGGCAATGATCATTCAAAACATTATAAAAAACCTTCAACTAAATGTACCTGAAATAAAGTTATGTTTGAACGGTACAATTGTAGTTATTAAAAATTTAATTAAAATAATTAATGAAATTGTAATGAAAATCTAAAATTGCTGTGAAATGTTGTCAATAAATTAAGAAATGTTTTCACCTGTTATATGTTATTTTCCTTTTATCCTCGCTGCTTTAATTGACGGTTAATGAACAAATTTGCATTAAGAATTTCATAAGTAGCTAAAAAATTATAAATAAAAAATTTTCTTCAAAATTTTTTTAAAAAAATCATCATTTCATTCCAGTAGCAGCTGAATTTTATAAACCTAAAATATTTTTTCAATTTCGGATTAAAACCTTTTTAAAAAAAATATCATTTGTTAAGCATGAAGCAAAAATCTTTCTTCAAAATCAGAGGAAACATTTTTTAACAAGAAAAAACCTGTAACTTTTAGCAGCGAAAAATTTATAAACCAAAAATATTTCTTCCATTTCGGAAGAAAACTTTTGAAAAAAATATATCATTTCTTTAGCAGCTGAAAATTTATGGAGCAAACATTTTTCTTCAAAATCATTTTTTTAACCAGCGAAAAATTTATAAGCCAAAAATATTTCTTCAATTTCGGAAGAAAACTTTACAAAAAAAAAATTAATCATTTCTTTAGCAGCTAAAAATTTATGAGCAAACATTTTTCTACAAAATCAGAGGAAAAATTTTTTAACAAGAAAATATGTAGCTTAGCACCTAAAAATTTATAAACTAAAAATATTTCTTCAAAACCGGAATAAGACTTTTTAAAAAAAAATATAATTTCTTTAGCAGCGAAAAATTTATAAACCAAAAATATTTCTTCCATTTCGGAAGAAAACTTTTGAAAAAAAAATATAATTTCTTTAGCAGCTAAAAATTTATGGAGCAAAAATATTTCTTCAAAATCGGAAAAAAACTTTTGAAAAAAAAATATAATTTCCTTAACAGCTTAAAATTTATGGAGCAAACATTTTTCTTCAAAATCATTTTTTAGCAGTGAAAAATTGATAGCCAAAAATATTTCTTCAATTTCGGAAGAAAACTTAAAAAAAAAATAAATCATTTCTTTAGCAGCTAAAAATATATGAAGCAAACATTTTTCTACAAAATCAGAGGAAAAATTTTTTAACAAGAAAATATGTAGCATTTCTTTAGCAGCTAAAAATTTATAAACTAAAAATATTTCTTCAAACCGGAAGAAGACTTTTTCAAAAGAAAATATAATTTCTTTAGCAGCTAAAAATTTATGCAGCAAAAATATTTCTTCAAAATCGGAAGAAAACTTTTGAAAAAAAAATATAATTTCCATAGCAGCTTAAGATTTATGGGGCAAACATTTTTCTTCGTAATCATTTTTTAGCAGTGAAAAATTTATAGCCAAAAATATTTCTTCAATTTCGGAAGAAAACTTTTGAAAAAAATAAGTCATTTCCAAGAGAAAAAATTTTTCGTCAAAATCAAAAGAGAAATGTTTGAACGAAGTTAAGATCGAATAAATTTCAATAAGTTCTTAATATCTAAAACCTAAACAAAACACAGCGCTCAGCTAGAAACAAAACACACATACCTACACATATCCAAATACCCTATAGGAACAAACTAACTTGTTTTTAAGAATAACTAATTAAAAAACTAGTTTAAAATAAACTAGTATATGAACTACTTTGAATTATATTAAGGCGGCATCCACATCAATTCTTAATAGTTTTTATTGCATTATATATGAAGTAATTGAAATACTACTTAAGAACAAGTGGTTGATAAACTAATTTGAATTATATTAAGGAGGCAACTACTCTGATTTTGACACGTTTTAATTGCAAATTTTTATTAGATTACAAGTTTATATATGTGTAACCATTTTCTTCCATCAAATAATATTAACTTTAGGCTTCACTAACATTTTGTCTCAAAAAGACATATTTTTTATTTACGACATTGAACTGCACGACAGACGTGGTAAACACACTGAATAAAACTTATCAAAACCCTGTAAAACGCCTGTGAAAAGCCTCAAAACCCTGTGGAACGGTTCAAAATTCTTTATTATTTAAGATATTCAAATTACAAACTTGTAGTGTTAAGCAAACATTGCACAATTTGAACTCTGTGCGGAAATTGATGCATTCAGCAAATACCTCATCACTTCATGATTTATGTATTTATGTATTTTCCAAAACAGTCAAATAAATGATAGGAATTTAAAATTTGTATGTTTTTAAATTTATCTTCAGTAAGTGGAATATTAAATACTTTTCAATTAGTTATTTTAAAGTAATTAAAAAAATAGTTTAATTATAACTAATTTAACAAGTAGTTGAAAGTATATGCAGACGAAAGTCAATTGACTTATTAAGCGGACATCACCATACAAAATATGTTAGTTCGTTCTATGGAAAAAAGTCAGAATTTCAACTAGTTGTGGTTGATAAAAAACTACTTTTTCAACTACTTTTAAATTAGTTGATTTTCCTACAGGGTAATAATAGCAAACAAAACACATGCAAATAATAATTGTATCAAAGAGCTATTTTTATTCTCTCAAAACCTTTTTAGAGCGGATTCTGGCTGGCATTCATGGAATTTGTAGTTTTGGAAATGTCGCCGAAGCTGGCCGCTGCCATTCGAACCTAAACTATACACCAGCATCGATTCACTATCGTAACTTCGCCACCCTCATGCATTCTCTTCACTATATATACTTTTTGCTCAATATAAGCTATTTTCCATTAGGGCCGGTCACATTATCAAATTTTTCATCCAACAAGTCATCAAAAAATTTGACCAACATAAATATTTATGGAATTTGACGAACAATTAGACATGTGAACACTCATCAAATTCTTGGTCGAATCGTTTGACGAAAACCAAAATTTTTTGATTTTTCGGTTGTTTGACCAACGATTTGATGAAAAATTTGGCGTGTGAACACTCGTCAAATTTTCTAGTGCGATTTCATCATTAAAAAAACGATTTCAACGTGAACGCATCAATTCTAAATGCACGATGAAGAAGATTTTTGAAATGATTTTATTGAAATTTATAGACTACATTCATCTGGCAGATTAAATCGGAAATTTACAAAAAAAAGATTATTTAGAAATAAAGCATACGGAGAGCTGCTGATGTGTTCACTTTGGTGTGCAAAACAATAATGAAATTTCACGAAAAGTTTGATAATATGAACTTCCGTGGTCAAACTGTTTGACCAATATTTTGATGAAGAATTTGACAATGTGACCACCCCTATTTGCAAAATTTTTTGTATAAAGTCTTAAAGAGTTATTTATGAGACACATATGAGGTAATATTGAATTCATTGGCGGATGTTTTTGAACAAAGTATGAAGTATAAAAGTATAATATATATTTCTAAATTAACAAGGACTCAAAGTACTTAAGTCCCCTTTTCCACACGGCAATTTTTCTTGCCAGCAAGTTTTCAATTCCCTTTTGAACTTGGCAATTGCGTTTCCACACAGCAATCCTGAGCAATTTCTTGAGCTATAACTGTTTAATAAAAAATTAATAAAGTTTGAGGTAGTTTAAAACTACTATAGTATTATATTAACTACTATATAGTAGTATATTAACTAGTAGGTAGTATATTAACTACTAAAATATTAAATTTTAATGCGTTCACTGTTTTATTCAATGTTCATATTATTGAAATATTACAACATTAATTTACAATCAATATTTTTTTGTATGAATACTTTGTCCGCTAATGCGCTGCCATCTTAACTGACGAATCAGAATAAAACGAAACATCAAAAAAAGAACAGCACAAAAGAAAACTTGCCGGTACGAGCATGATACAAGGTGTGTTTCCGTACTTCGCTGTGAAACTTGTGGGACACTATTTTCTGTTTCCGTACTTTCTGTGCTTAAAATGGGAGAAGAAGAACAAGCATAAAACCGCTCTCTCGAGCGCACATAGTGCACAGAGAGTGCTAGAACTCAAGACTCCGAGTAAAGTAAGAACAAGCAACAAGAAGAACAAGCATCAACTTCACAAAGGCAGAGTGTATACGTCATTGAAATTGAAGGATCATTCAAAATTTGTTGTTGTTTTCGCAGCGAAAAAAAAGATGAACTCTCTGCGAGAGTGTAAATGAATTTTCAACACTTCATTGCATCAATCATAATTTTGATGGAGCTCAAGACCTGCATCAATCAATCACAGGGTTGCAAAATTAACTTTTCTGGTACTTACAACCACACTTTCAGTCGGCATCGGGCATTCAATCAAAAAATCACGTGTGAACAGCTATTTAATCAAATATCTCGAAGAGTAAAAGAGAAGAAAAAATGCGATATTATTCATTCAATTTGAATGACGTATAAACTCTGCCAAACAAATTGACGATAATTTTAATTGGCGCAATTTACGTTTGACATGTCTGCAGTCAAAATCGGCTGTTTTGTGCTTGAAACTTACTAGAAGCTGTTTTAATACTTTTGCAACTTTTCTCACATTTAATTTTTACTCTCTCAGTTTGAACTTACACAAATCTTACACAGTGTAGAATACGGAAACACTCCTACAATGATAAGGTAGGGCCGTTTCGCTGAGTGCTCTCACGCGTCAACGAAGAGTGGATAATGAGAAGCGACATATATGTCAAAACTACGAATTTCGTAGAAATTGCAAATGAAGAAAATATTGTATGTTTCCAAGTTGCAAACAGTGCGGTCGCGGGTGTTAAATTTGTGCTAATTTGAGTAAAAATATTATAAAAAATTCGCGATGAACAGCTGATTTTGACATAAATGTAGCTTTATTCTGCTTTCTACTCCATTCCTCTCCGAGTCGACCCTATCTTATAATTCTGCCATGGGTACGAGCAAGTCTGTACTCGTCCACTCTCGTCACGTTCCGAGCGCTCAAAAACTCGACTTGCCGGCAAGAAAAATTGCCGTGTGGAAAAGGGGTCTAAGAGTTACAATAGAACCCGATACCCTACACGCAAATAATAAATTATTTCCTGGTAAAGTATACTTGGTGTAATTCCATGTACACTTTACCGTAAGTTTTTTATTAAACTCATGATTTCTATTTTACGACCCACTTATTGTGTCGCAAACACTTTTAAGCCACAACTTGTATGCTAATATAATTTAATATAATTTCAATTTTTAATATAATTCCTCGAAAACTGCATGTTTGCATTTCCACTTGTAAGTGTCGCAAACATGTCGCACTACTTTTAAAAGCCACAACTTGTGTGGCAATAATAAATTAATATTAAAAATTACTTACAGATTGCTGAAGTGGATTCGAAAGAAAACCAAAATGCGCAAGCGAGTCAAACTCACTTACTGACCTAGTTCGCTTCTTAAGAAAGAAGTGCAGGCAGGTTTGTGTAAATGAACAAACGCTGACCAATCAATAATGCACACAAAGAAAAAAAAAGACAAAAGTAAGAATTTATAGCCAATTGCAATGGAAAGAAAGTGTTATACGACTTCTGCGTCACTTTCCTTCCTACCAAAAAAATTCTGCTAGAAGAGCAGAAAGTTAGTTAAGATACCGACGAAGTATAACAATTATTATAATATATATAGCAGGGATGATATTTGGGGGCTTTTGGGGCTTTTTTGAGCCCTTTTTGATTTCGTAAGCCCCAAAGCCCTTTCGATTCATTGTAGGCCCTTTTTCTGAAATTCTACTGAAAAAATATCAAGTAGTATGTCACATCAAGGTACAAATTTTAAATTTGCAATAAAATCGTTCTCAGTAAAATAAGTTATGTTGAATGTTTTGAAATTATAGCTTTAAAAACACAAAAAACTTAAACAATTCTAACCAAATTTTGCTTTTTTAAGCTATATTTAAGCTATATTCGCCTACGCAGGTACGATTTTGGTAGGCTACAAAAATTACTTGTAAAAATTATTAAAACTGAAGAACATTTTTAAAAAACTAACATTCTTATATTTTGTATAGAGAAGAATAACCAATTTTTGTATTATTTATTATTGATTGGCATCTACACAAAAACTCCTTACAAACATTTGGTATCTACTATAATGGAGGAAGTATAAAAATTCCTAAACACTCTCCAAAAGAATGTCTAAATTTTTGAACCGATTTTACTTTTAATAGTATCCCAAAGTAATTCTATAGCGTTAATTTTCAAAGAATTTTTGTCCATTTTTTTTATTTCATCTGCACCAAAAATAATTTCCGACGTATTTTACGCTCTTTCAGATTATGGCATCAGAATTTATCTTAAATAAATGCTTAAGAAGTAATAAACAATTATTTGCATAAAAAAGCGATTTTCTCCACTACAAAAAAAAAAAAATTAGATCTACAAAATCGGAAATAAAAAAATGTTTTCGAGTCATAAATTTTAAGAAATATAAGGTTTGGAAAAAATTCAGCATAGCAGCTTCAAAATTGCACCCGATGAAAATTCTTTAATTTCAAAAAAATTAAGACTGCGATGGAATATTTTTTGTCACCTTATTCGACGTGATTTAACTAATTTTGTTATTCAAGGCTCTATATTCCAAAATTTTATAACATTTATGAAATTCTTCTTTATTCAATTTAGTCATTCCTCAATATATTTTTTTGATGGAAATGATTTTGTTTTGGTATCATGCCCATTTCGTCCCGCATAATTGATTTGTCTTCTTACAAGTCTTAACGCATATCTTTTCTCATATATTTTTGACATTATTATGTATATAGCAAAGGACTCAAAAAATTACTCCCAAGACTCCTTAACGATGAATATATCGATCCGGTTTTTGCGGTTTTTGGTGGAAATGCTTTTCTATTTTTATTTGTATTATTAACTTATTTAATAAATGGCTTTGTTAAAATATTTTTGGAGAGATTATATGATATGGATTATTTTTTGGCATATTCTTGACTTTTGTAATCAATGCACATTCCACAATGCACATTCTTGCTAAGGTGCAATGGGACCTCTATGTATGAAATAAAATCTATTTAAAAAAAAACAATTATACTACATCTCTTTGATCCACAAGTTTTGATTCTGAGAGATGATCATTTAAACTAAAGTGTATTATTTTTGTGACGGACCAAAAACTTCCCCGCTTAGGTGAAAACAGTGAAAGCAAAAACAAAAAAACACAAAAACTGAATTTAAAATTGTTTTAACTTCCCGAAGCAGTTAAATCGAAATCTATTTCGAATGGCTAAATATTCAAATAGAAAGTTTTTAATATTGAATTGCCACTAAAGGTCCCATTCTTGGCAAAAATGCCCTATTTTTGTATAAATTTTGGCCCTTTTACAACTAAACCAATATCATCCCTGATATATAGTACCGATAGAAGCAATTTTAATTAGTCTTAAGATAGATTCGTAAAGGTAAACTTTAATAAAAAATTTTCTAAAAACCAAGTTATTTTTATTTTATTAAAAAAAAAAGTTCAAAGTTCTAAGCAGTTGCCGGATAATTGTCCAGAATAAATTTGTTTAAACCATAATACAAATTCTTTTATACTATAAAAACTTATTCAAACTTAATTCTTTCTTATTTTTATTTTAGTGCTAGTTATAGCTTGGTATGATGTAGTATATAATCATATTTTATCCTTACTAATCCAATTTCTTTTTATTAATTTCCAATACCATTAGCATATTCTTAATGAAGTCATCAAACCAACTTTGAGCGCTCAAGGAAGGCTGTTTGCAAAGAGGTTGATTAACAAATTTTTTATTAGTAACCCTTTTAAGTAGCCGAAATCCTCTAAAAAACAGAAATATAAAATGTAAGTTTCAATTTTATTCAAGTTGGAATAGTGAGGAATATTGAAGTAAATATGCTAATTCATATTTTATGAATTAGCATATTTAAATAGTAATAAACAAGTAATAGTTAATAAACAAGTGTCGTTTTTGAGATTTCACTCAAGCAAATCACAGAACGAGGCGTAAAAAGCTTCGCTTCAAAAGTTGTTCGGGTCGGGTCTTCAAAATAATCCTTGGTTTATGATATGATGATTCACCAAATATTTCGACTCTAGTGATAGTCATCCGTGAGCTGGATTGGTTTAAAATTACCTCTAAAGGTCGAGCTTTTTGTTAAAATATTGGCTTGTGTGGAAGTTTAACCCTCACTAACTTTAGGGTGGAATCCAACCAGTCACAGTTTTTGTTTTTTTAAAGTAAAGCATGAACTATTTATTAACTTCTTCTTTAAGATAGAACAAATCAATTCTTTTAATAAAATATATTTTAAAATGGTAAAAATGGTCTTGAATTTATTTATAACCAAAACTCTTCTTAAGTTTAAGCAATTGCATCCATATAACTGAGAATTTCTTATGTGGGTGGAAAACATCCATAGTTAGTTGGGACGCAACTCAGCAATAGGTTAGTGATCCAGGGTTAAAAAAAAGTGGTCAGAAATAATAGTCATTATAAAGCTCCTTTAATCTGCATCAACAAATTTAAAATTTTTGCCTTTGGACCAAAGATAATGCTGGTTTTAATGCATTATATAGAAGTTATTTCAAACCATTCCAGCTCGTGGATGGCTATCACTAGTCGAAATATTTGGGGAATCATCATAACATAAACCAAGGATTACTTTGAGGAACCGACCCGAACAACTTTTTTTTCATGAGGAGCAATAAAATAAAAATAAAATAAAAACTTATGGAAAAATTGCCCGATTTTTGCTTCACATACTGTAAGTATTGCCGTTTTGGCTATTAATAGACAAAATTGGTTATTTTCTTTTCCGCGGTAAATTTTTGGCTATTTGGCGATTTTATTTTTCATTTGGCAAATTTTTTTATTCTGGTATTTTTTTTTTATTTTATCGAAAATAAATTTTTTGTCCTTACCTAAATGATTTAAAATATTTACGCGATGGTGAATTTTCCCTTCATGTGAACACGACATACCAATAATGTCAATAGTGTAGTGCAACGCAATAAGGCTGTGCTCAAAATTGCACATATTTCGAAAAACTGCACAAAAAGAGCTGGCGACACTGACCTCACTAAGCCGACTTTCTTTGACATTTGTAGTGAGGCAAGTGTGGACAGCTCTTTTTGCGAATTGTTGCTGATAATGACTTAAGCACATTAACGTCGGCTGCAGCCGTGCAGCAGCTGTCAACATTTTGTACATGTATTTTTTAAAGCCTAGACACATTGACTGCGGCCGTGCGGCATCTGTCAAAATTGTTTACATGTATTTCTTATGGAGAGAAACTGGTGAGTTGCCGCCTTTGCCGCTGCAGCTTTGTCATCGATATAGAATCGTTCCTAATTTGACAGCTTGTTGCAGCCGCAATCAATGTGCTTAGATCGTTTGTCGTCGATATAGAATCATTCCTAATTTGGCAGCTTGTCGTATATACAATACATTTGGAAACTCAAATTAGGCTGTGTGCTATTCGGAAACTTTTCACTCGGATGATGAAATTTTGACAGTCTGAATGAGAATATTTGGCACTTGCGAGGTGAATACAAAAAGTATATATAGTGAAGAGAATGCATGAGGGTGGCGAAGTTACGATAGTGAATTGATGCTGGTGTATAGTTTAGGTTCGAAGCAGCGAGAATTGAAGGTACTACGGTGAATGGCAGCGGCCAGCTTCGGCGACATTTCCAAAACTACAAATTCTAGCATGCAAGCCAAAATCCGCTCTAAACAGGTTTTGAGAGAATAAAAATAGCTCTTTGATACACCCTGTAGGAAAATCAACTAATTTAAAAGTAGTTGATAAAGTAGTTTTTTGTCAACCACAACAAGTTGAAATTCTGACTTTTTTCCATAGAACGAACTAACTTATTTTGTATGGTGATGTCCGCTAAATAAGTCAATTGACTTTCGTCTGCATATATTTTCAACTACTTGTTAAATTAGTTATATTTAAATTATTTTTGTAATTACTTTAAAATAGCCAATTGAAAACTATTACTGATGGCCTAAATATAATAGTTAATGAAATAACATGGTTAAATATATATAAACTTGTAATCTAATAAAAATTTGCAATTAAAACATGTCAAAATCAGAGTAGTTGCCGCCTTAAAATAATTCAAAGTAGTTCATATACTGGTTTATTTTAAATTAGTTTTTGAATTAGTTGTTTTTAAAAACAAGTTAGTTTGTTCCTATAGGGCAATTATTATTTGCATGTGTTTTGTTTGCTATTCCCTATAGGAACAAACTAACTTGTTTTTAAAAACAACTAATTAAAAAACTAATTTAAAATAAACCAGTATATGACCTACTTTTAATTATATTAAGGCGGCAACTACTCTGATGTTGACATGTTTAAATTGCAAATTTTTATTAGATTACAAGTTTATATATATTTAACCATGTTATTTCATCAAATATTATTAACTTCAGGCCATCAGTAATAGTTTTCAATTGGTTATTTCAAAGCAATTAAAAAAATAATTTAAATGTAACTAATTTAACAAGTAGGTGAAAATATATGCAGACGAAAGTCAATTGACTTATTTAGCGGACATCACCATACAAAATAAGTTAGTTCGTTCTATGGAAAAAAGTCAGAATTTCAACTAGTTGTGGTTGACAAAAAACTACTTTATCAACTACTTTTAAATTAGTTGATTTTCCTACAGGGTTATTATTTGGATATGTGTAGGTATGTGTGTTTTGTTTCTAGCTGAGCGCTGCGTTTTGTTTAGGTTTTAGATATTAAGAACTTATTGAAATTTATTCGATCTTAACTTCGTTCAAACATTTCTCTTTTGATTTTGACGAAAAAATTTTTCTTTTGGAAATGACTTATTTTTTTTCAAAAGTTTTCTTCCGAAATTGAAGAAATATTTTTGGCTATAAATTTTTCACTGCTAAAAAATGATTTTGAAGAAAAATGTTTGCTCCATAAATTTTAAGCTGTTAAGGAAATTATATTTTTTTTTTCAAAAGTTTTCTTCCGATTTTGAAGAAATATTTTTGCTCCATAAATTTTTAGCTGCTAAAGAAATTATATTTTTTTTAAAAAGTCTTCTTCCGGTTTTGAAGAAATATTTTTAGTTTATAAATTTTTTGCTGCTAAAGAAATGCTACATATTTTCTTGTTAAAAAATTTTTCCTCTGATTTTGTAGAAAAATGTTTGCTCATAAATTTTTAGCTACTTAAGAAATGATTTAATTTTTTTTGTAAAGTTTTCTTCAGAAATTGAAAATATTTTTGGCTTATAAATTTTTCGCTGGTTAAAAAAATGATTTTGAAGAAAAATGTTTGCTCCATAATTTTTTAGCTGCTAAAGAAATGATATATTTTTTTCAAAAGTTTTCTTCCAAAATTGAAGACATATTTTTGGTTTATAAATTGTTCGCTGCTAAAAATTATAGATTTTTTTCTTGTTAAAAAATTTGAAATATTTTTGGTTTAGAAGATTTGGCTTATAAAATTTTTGGAAAAAAAGAAATATTTTTGGTTTACAAAATTTCAGCTGGTAATGGAATGAAATGATAATTTTTTAAAAAAATGGTTCTTCCGATTTTGAAGAAAATTTTTTTATTTATATTTTTTAAGCTGCTTATGAAATTCTTAATGCAAATTTGTTCATCAACCGTCAATTAAAGCAGCGAGGATTAAAGGAAAATAACAAATGTTGTGAATGAAACACAAATACAAGTACAAAGATGTTTTTAAGTGTTTTCATTTCAATGTATAGGTGAGAATCTGTAGCTGAAATAAAACAAATCGGACATACTTCCTTCTTTAACAATGTAGCCGTAACAGTACTTTTAGCAATCATGCTTGTCTACCATGTGTTGTTGTTGTTGCAGTCGGCTGCGTCTTTGCTGATCTTTCTCGTTCTTGGGAATTTTGTAGATCTTATTGAAAGTCGTCATTTAAGATGGGATCTATTATTTAGACACTTTTTATCAATTTATGGGTTATTGAGCTCATGAAGGTGATACTATTTTTAAGGTTTTGGTGTAACATTTTCATAGCCTTTATATGAAAAATATAAACTTAATTTTAGTTATTTACCCTCTTCGTTTTATAAATAAAATTTAATTTTATTTGATTGTTGATTATTGCTTGTTTTAAGATTATCACATATTAATTTTTTATAAAATTAGAAAACATTTTTGTAACAACATTTAACTAATACATTTTTTGTTAATAATACCATTTACAAATTACATAAAACTTGAAAGTTACCTTTCAATGGTAAAGACATTTCTTAATTTATTTACAATATTTCACAGCAGTTTTAGATTTTTGAAACATTTATTGAAACATTTTCAAACAATTGCATTAATTATTGTGCATATATAAATTAAATTTATCTTTTTTACACAACTGTAATTCATTATTGCTTATATATAAGCTATATTTATCTATGAATATGCGTATATATATGTACATATAATATATTTGTAAATAAATCTATAAATATTCAAAAATTATATATTATATACAGTGACTCAAAAAATTGATCGCATGCTCTGCACAATTATTACAAGGAAACGAACAAAACTGAATAATGAAAAGTACATTTATTTTTGACAACTTCATTTATATTTGTTTACAATACACATTATTTCAAAGAATATTTAGGTTTTGTATTTAAAAATAAAGAAAAAATAATTCAACGTATTCGATCGATTATTTGAGTTTAAAGGCTAATATTTCGTATAGCCTCCGCGTGCTTTCAAAACCGCATTCATTCTTCGTGGCATGCTTTCCACCAAATTTCTGCATAACTGCTGAGGGAGTGTATTCCATTTTAGTTGAACTTTTTGCCATATATCATCGAGTGTTCGTGGTACACAATCATCATCGTTCAATCCGCGTTTAAGCTCCGTCGACAAATGCTCATCAATTTAAATCAGGCGATTGAGGTGGCCAATCCAAAACGTTAATGGAATTTTCATGAAACCACGTTTTCGTTATCCTGGCCGTATGTTTAGGGTCGTTGTCTTGCTGGAAAATCGATTCCTGCAAGACAACTCCCCACATATCCAAGCTTTGGAAAAGGTTTGTGTTTAAAATATTAATGTAGTCCTGTGCTGTCATTCTTCCTGAAATTCTATGACACTTTCCAACACCCATCCAGGTCATACAACCCCACAGCATTATTGAACCCCCTCCAAATTTCACTGTTGTCTACCAGATAGTTTTTCACCTTTTTTCCTCCAAGTCCATTGTCTCCCATCAGACCCATATTTGTTTATTTTTGTTTCGTCGGACCATATAACTTTTTTCCAATCATCAATGGTGTAGTGTTTGTACTTACGTGCAAATTCAAGGCGTAATTTCTTATGGCGATTTGTCAACAAGGGTTTGTTAACTTTTGATCGACCTTTAAAGCCGCTTTTTCTGAGCACATTTCTAATTGTTTCATCTGAAACATGAATTTCGTCGTTTTGTTTTAAACTTCTATTGATTTCAGCTGCATTATCGTGTACTCCGTGTGTAATTTGACGTATTATTCGACGCTTTAACAAATTTGTGATAATGGGCTTTCGTCCAGCGGAGTTCTTGATGGTCAAATTTTCACATTGAGCACGAACTTTGCTTACTGTAGATACAGAGCATTTTACAGTTCGAGAAATTTGCCCATGTGAAAGGCCCTCACGCAAAAAATGTTCAATTTGCTTAAACTTTTCAGATGATATCGCCTTCATCTGAAAGACTATAAAAATATTTTGATTTTGGTGCTTATAAATAAAAACTGGTTTTATTTTACCTTAAATTAAAAAAAGGAAAACAAATCAAAATTTCTAACCTCAACCACTAAAACTCCGTAATGTTTTTTTATTATTTTTTGGCAAACTCAAAAAATTGATCGAATGACTTATGGTGTTTTCATTCCAACGCTCAAATATGCACTGACAATTGAATACATATTTTACAGCCAACTGCGAATAATAATATAACAACATTAATAACCGTTACTTTTACAGTGGTGGCTTTTACTATTTAGACACAGTACACTGATATACGTAATGCTGACTAATATGCGATCAATTTTTTGAGTTACTGTATATTATATATAGGTATATATATATGTATATGATTAATTCTATATTAAATAATATAAATAATTGTAATCTTATTGAATATTTAAAAATTACATACAAATAATACTGTTAATATTTATATGCCTACTATAGAGTGTTTTATGGACTTTTATTACTTTCATTTGTGACTTTTTTTAAATTTATCAAAGCTTCAAGTATAAATTCATTTGTTCTATGATATTTTGTTCTCTTTACGTCCGTGTTCGATCGAGATAGTCTACTTTGCGATTTGTGTGTCCTTAGAGATTTGAGTGTTTTAAGTGCTTTGTTGAAATATAAATGTATACGAGTATTCATATTCAGTGTTTTTTTTTAAAAACTGTTTATAATTGACAAACTTTGTTTTTTTAACCAACTGTTTTTTTTAAAACAACCGTCCTTTTTAACCAATTGTTTTTTTCAAAACAAAACTTTGATATTTTTGTATAATTTCACAAACATTTTGAAAACAATTCAATCGGCGAGTGCTAAATCAAATATGTCGTATTTGAAATTTGTTGCAATGGAGTGCGAGGGTAAGACCTCAGATATCATTCACATGTATCGTTTTCCAAACGATCCTTGATGAAGATGTGGTGCGCGAATTTAAAAATCGTACACGAACAATATATTCATTCGGGAAGCAGAGTATGCAGCCGACATTTTGATTCATCTTGGATTATAGTCTTGCGATTAAAACATGGATCGATTCCAACCATGAATCTTGGTAAGTGATATACCATTTTTTTTAACTATACACACAGAAAAAAAGCTTATGTGGAATTACCTTAGGTTATTTGTTTCTAAATAACTCTTTTTTTATCTATTTAATTAAATATGTAGCTATTTTTTATGTAAATTTAGAATTTGTATTTGTAAACTATTTTGAAATTTACTTCTGAGCAGGAAACATACCGTTTATGCTTTTTATCAAAAAGGTCAGATATTAAAAGTTATCTTTAAACTATTATTTTTTCGACAAAAAATACTAGTTTTTTGTGTCTTTTTTTTCGTGCAAAACTAACGATTACTTTTGTCTCTTAATTTGTCGGCCAAAATTAACAGTTATTTCGTGCCTTTTATTTACTATATACGCCAATATTTTCCTCTTATCAACGCGAACATTATGAGCTACTCGTATAATGCAGCTGAGACGAAAATAATGGTATCAATAGTTTTTTAGTTAATAAATCTCCTTTGAAACATTCAAATTGCCGGATATTTTTGACTCAAAAAATAAAAGGCACAAATAACTGTTATTTTTGACCGATATAATTATATACAAAAGTGACCGTTATTTTCGGTCCCTTCTTTCGAGTGATAAAAAAATATTTTAAACTTCCCCAATAAATATTGTGGGGGCAGGGGGAGGGCTACTTCAAGTAAATTTTAGGGAAAAAATGAAGTTTTGATTTTAAAAGTCTAACTTGATTTTTTTTTTTAACTTTTCTGAACCTTATGGGAGGCAGTTTTGAGCGGTTTGAAAACCCCACTTAGCTGCGTGCCTACACTGAACCAAAAACATACTTAAAATTTTTTTGTTTTAATGAATTTTTCGAACATGTACGAGTTCATTAATAAATCTCTTATCTTTAATTTTATGAACTTTTTCTTACAGCCAAAGAATCGATTCTTTTGCGTTCTTTAGGAATAAGAAAAAGTTGATTAAATCAAAGAACTTTTTCCTTAAACCAATGAACAGAGATTCATTGAATCTATGAATCATTCCTTGAACCAATTTTTTGATTTTTTGGGTCAGTATATTTCAGGTTAGTTTCAGATAAATTAATTAAATTGGAAAAACATTCTGTGTCAGATGGAATTTGAGCCTGGGTTCTATCGCAGACAGGCTACGCACCTAAACCAGTATGCCACGGCCATCATAATTTTGAAGCAATTATTTTGTGATCAATATTTTTTCGATCAGAAATAAAAATAGTTTTGTGATCGTTATTTTTTCGATCAGAAATTAAAGTACAAATAACAAAGTTTTTGCTATCATAATAATCAAGTTTCAGAACTGACACTGAGTTGCTCCATACATTGCAAAAGCAATATATTCCTCATGGTTTTATTTTATTTAAATATTTGCTATATAGTAGATATAGTTTAGTAAATAGATATTATATTTAGTATTACATATATTGTTATTTAGATACATATAATTATAATAAATATTTAAATACATAAATACAAGTAAATTTATACAAATATAATTTATAAATACTGTATAGAGAAATTGTAGTTATTCTTTATATGTTATTATAAAATGTTTAATTATATTATAAATAATTATGTTATTTATTAAAATATAAATTATCTATTTAATTACAAAAATAATATATTTTTCACATACATTGCATTTATATATATATATATATATATATATATAGATATATATGTAATTTATGTTATTTATAGTTTAACAGACTGGCTAGCAAATAAAGAAAGGGAGAAACAGAATATTTTCTAAAAAACCAATTCGTCAACTTTGCAGGCCGACAAGCTGACCAACGTTCAAATTGGTCAGTTGTGCTTTTGTTTTCATATTTTTGGACACTAATTGCCCCTTTAACCATCTTAAATTTTTTCGAATCAAAACTGTGATAAGATGGTTAAGAATACAACTCCTGCGCTCAAAACAGGTTCCATTTTTATCGACTTAAAAAAAACTTAATGATTTACTTAATAATTCGAGAATTTAAATTCGGTTCGTGGCAAGTTTTTCGAAAACGCACTTGTATATTAAAATATGTTGTTTACAAATATCGAAGAACTCATCGGATGGATTTTTTAAAAAAAGTTTTTTATCACTATAATTTTTTGTGTTAAGAAAAGATTCTGAGTCGAAAGAAAACTTTTCCAACTTCAGAAGATTTTGTTGGTAACTTTCGCATTTTATTTTGTTAGCAAATTCCGCCTTTAAGCTGTACCCAATAAAATATCGACCTACTGTAGTTTCCAAAGGGCTTAAGGGAGTAATATGCTGAGAAAATTCCTCTAATTCTCTTCTACGGTTTCCTCATAACATTCAGGTGGGCAGTTTCATAAATCAGAAAGGATCCTTCATTGGAAGGTTTAAAGTTCCATTCCAACATTAGGTCATTATCGTCTTCACAATTTTTATTGCGAGAATATAAATTATGTGTCAGGAACTTCATTGACAATATTCATGCAGATAGGTACTGAACTTCTCTCACGAACGGTTCGGATTTATGGCCTAGTTGCGATTTAAAAACAGAAAACTATTTTTCATCGGAATCTTGGTTTAATCTTCTAAGCATAACAAATTTTACTTTAGACTCCTGGAAGAGATCATTAACTAAAGATTTCATTCATCGATTTTAAGGTGAAAATTAAACCACTGAAGTTACCAAAAGTTATATTCTACCGAGGATCTATATATGTATGTGTATATATATGTACATATATGTCTATATTTAAATATACAAATATATTCATATCATTATTATTATTATCTATATATTAATATTATAAATGTATTAAATGTTATACATACTAACGCTTCAATTTTTTGTAAATTTTCTAGGGCAATGATCATTCAAAACATTATAAAAAACCTTCAACTAAATGTAACTGAAAAAAGTTATGTTGGAACGGTACAATTGTAGTTATTAAAAATTTAATTAAAATAATTAATAAAATTGTTATGAAAATCTAAAATTGCAGTGAAATGTTGTCAATAAATTAAGAAATGTTTTCACCTGTTATATGTTATTTTCCTTTTATAATCGCTGCTTTAATTGACGGTTAATGAACAAATTTGCATTAAGAATTTCATAAGTAGCTAAAAAATTATAAATAAAAAATTTTCTTCAAAATCGGAGGAAAAATTTTTTAAAAATCATCATTTCATTCCAGTAGCAGCTAAAATTTTATAAACCAAAAATATTTCTTCAATTTCGGATGAAAACCTTTTTAAAGAAAATATCATTTGTTTAGCAGCTTAATATTTATGAAGCAAAAATCTTTCTTCAAAATCAGAGGAAACATTTTTTAACAAGAAAAAACCCGTAACTTTTAGCAGCGAAAAATTTATAACCCAAAAATATTTCTTCAATTTCGGAAGAAACTTTTGAAAAAAATATATCATTTCTTTAGCAGCTAAAAATTTATGGAGCAAACATTTTTCTTCAAAATCATTTTTTTAACCAGCGAAAAATTTATAAGCCAAAAATATTTTCAATTTCGGAAGAAAACTTCACAAAAAAAATAAATCATTTCTTTAGCAGCTAAAAATTTATGAGCAAACATTTTTCTACAAAATCAGAGGAAAAAATTTTTAATAAGAAAATATGTAGCATTTCTTTAGCAGCTAAAAATTTATAAACTAAAAATATTTCTTCAAAATCGGAAGAAAACTTTTGAAAAAAAAATATAATTTAATTAACAGCTTAAAATTTATGGAGCAAACATTTTTCTTCAAAATCATTTTTTAGCAGTGAAAAATTGATAGCCAAAAATATTTCTTCAATTTCGGAAGAAAACTTAAAAAAAAAATAAATCATTTCTTTAGCAGCTAAAAATATATGAAGCAAATATATTTCTACAAAATCAGAGGAAAAATTTTTTAACAAGAATATATGTAGCATTTCTTTAGCAGCTAAAAATTTATAAACTAAAATATTTCTTCAAAACCGGAAGAAGACTTTTTAAAAAAAAATATAATTTCTTTAGCAGCTAAAAATTCATGCAGCAAAAATATTTCTTCAAAATCGGAAGAAAACTTTTGAAAAAAAAATATAATTTCCATAGCAGCTTAAGATTTATGGGGCAAACATTTTTCTTCAGTGAAAAATTTATAGCCAAAAATATTTCTTCAATTTCGGAATAAAGCTTTTGAAAAAAATAAGTCATATCCAAAAGAAAAAATTGTTCTTCAAAATCAAAAGAGAAATGTTTGACCGAAGTTAAGATCGAATAAATTTCAATAAATTCTTAATATCTAAAACCTAAACAAAACACAGCGCTCAGCTAGAAACAAAACACACATACCTACACATATCCAAATAATAATAGCAAACAAAACACATGCAAATAATAATTGTATCGAAGAGCAATTTTTATTCTCTCAAAACCTGTTTAGAGCGGATTTTGGCTTGCATGCATGGAATTTGTAGTTTTGGAAATGTCGCCGAAGCTGGCCGCTGCCATTCACCGTAGTACCTTCAATTCTCTCTGCTTCGAACCTAAACTATACACCAGCATCGATTCACTATCGTAACTTCGCCACCCTCATTCATTCTCTTCACTATATATACTTTTTGGTGAATATGATTAACAAAAATTCATGTAGCCTCAGGGACTAGTATAAATTTTGACAATCGGCAAGAGAATTTTTGACATAAACATAATTGGAAAAAAACACTATGAAATTAATGAAAGCTAAACTTTTCAGTTAAATATAAATTAAAAAAGCACAAAGAATTCAAAAATAATGGAAATCCCAACAAAACAGCAAAGGAAGTTCTACGTAATATGTAGAACTATACTGCATACTGTCCGCAATCCCATAAAGCCACTTGCTACTCGATAGCTAACCACTTCATACTCTATTGACCATCCATGATGCTTCGCTGGAATAAACTCCACAATTTTTCGAAAAGAGCTAGCAGACACTCTTAAATGCATTTAAGTTTGTGCATTGTCTCCATTCAAAATGGCATTTAATGTTTCAGAATAACCTCTTGGCCGAATATACATAGGTAATATCCTTAAAGGAATAATGTTTTAGGTAGTTGTGCGGAGCAGAAAAGCAAAAGCAGTACTTACTCTCCCCCTTCCTTTAAAAGAAGTCATAAAGAAGTTAAAAACTTTTTGCTTCCGACAGCAAAGCAACCAGAAGTGGAAAATATTTGCGCAAAATTCTGTTCATTTCCATTTATATCAACAATTTTGCAAAATAAATTGAATTCTCGCGCTAATACACTAACGAAATTTAAAACGCCAAAATTTCTAGTTGTCAAAATTTCACTGTTTTTTTTTCACAGTAAAAATTACAATTTTATTTCAACAGACAGAAATTTTATTCAACTCAGTAACTTCTTTCCTACTACGAGTGAAAAGTTTCCGAATAGCGCACAGCCTTACTTGTCATTAAAGAGTAGGCAACAATGATGGCTTTTATCATGAAATGCAAATAGTGAAAAATTACAGAAGTTAATAAACTTAAGCAAAGTTAAGAAAATCAGCATGGATGTTTTTGTTTTTTTTTTAATACATGAATAAATATTTTGGCTATTTTTTCATGTTTTGGCTATTTTTATTTTGTCTTCTGGCTAAAAAAAAAGTTTACTCCGGCAACTCTGCTGTAAATACCAGACATTCTCGTCGATACTAAAAACATCAAGGTAGCTCGAAAAGTAACGGATCTAGATCTATTTTAAGTCTTAAAAAAAAACTTTTTGGATTTTGATATTTGGATGCTACAGTTTCGATATTTTTTGAACGACCCTCTTAATTGTAGTACCGACGATAACGAAAATAATTCTGAAAAAATATCCGTATTGCTTTTAATTTTTAGAAGATGCACAAAATTTTTTGATAACAACCAGCGGTATCGTTTTTTTTTTTTTGTTTTTTTACTTTCAAGTTACATAGAAACAACGACAGCTACAAAAACAACAACAATATTAATTTTTTTATTAAGTTTGATATTTTATCTATTCAATAAAAAAACCGTTCGTCGATATCTCTTAAGATTTTTGTATAATTTAGTTCTTAGGTACCCTTAATCAAGTCAAAGATCTTAGGTACCGCTTAGGATGCCGCTTTAAATAAGGCCCACGTTATAGAAGTAACGGATCAATACAAGTAAAAGTGTAAAAATAAGTATGCTAGTGTTTCGTTTGTGGTCTTGTTTTTATGTGGTGGTATTAAGTTATCACATTATTCCGCCTCCCGAAAGAATTTTGTAGTGTTGGCTAGTAAATTGAAGTGTAATTCTGCGGTTTCTGTCTGTCCGGTTTCTATATCTAAAGAAGAAGGTTTAATTTAATCTATACTGACTGCAATAGTAGTGTTGTTTTTGTAAATTTTTAAGTATTTTGGTTTTCTCTCAACGACTTTGAATGGACCATCGAACGGTTCTTGGAGTAATTTAAGAATCTTGTCGTCACAGATGAAATCAAAATTACAAGTCCTAAGTGCTTGAGGTATGTACTCTTGAAACTTGGTGCTGTGATGCGAAATTATTTGTAGTGTTTTACGTTGACACCTGCCGTCAAGGCTTAATTCATCGTTGTTCCATAACAATTGGGACAGAAACAAAGGGTCAGCGCCCCTTTGAGGGTTCAAAGGTACCAAATTAGCTCCATGTTGTGATGACACTTCGCAACCCTTGGTGGGGGTGGAGACCTATCTAAAACCTCTTCCATACTAAAGGGTATGGCGCCCGGCTTGAGAGTGCAAACTACACCGAGCTGGATAGCTCTGACCGCGATATGGGTAGTAAAACACAGCCACCACGAAAAGCTCCCCGAAGGGCCAGCCCATTCCACTCAGCCCAGTATATGTCAGCAAAAGCCAGACATTCATGGTGGACTGGTCACCAATCTGGTCACCAGTCCACCATGGACTGGTCACCAATCTGTGATGCGAAACGTTCGATTGCTTCAAATCCGTTATTAGAACTTAAAACTTACAAGAATTCGCAAAAATGCAAACAAATCTAGGTGGAAATCTTCCGCCATCTTGATCTTGAAATTCTGACATCAGATTCAAAAGCAGCTACCCCCTAAAACTGTCGACCACAGAGTCCACAGAACCCTTAAAGTCCTAACACACGTAAGCTTTTCCTACACAAGCTCATTGAACTTTTTGGATACTTGCTTTAATTGGATACTTGTGAGCTAACAAGCCTTTACCGATCATTTCAAATCTTTCAACTTTCGGATCCGACAATATAAGTCACAACTAGTCAACGAGAAAGCAGGGATATGACTTGTGTCTGTTTGGTATTTTTGTAAGCAGGCTAGAGCTTGCTTTTTCAAGTATGGATACATACAATACTTCAAGTACTTGGAAAGGCTTGAACTTCAAGTAGGCTTATGAAGTTCTCTACGAGTGACAAAGCAAATTCAAACCCTTTTTCTTCTTGTTATTGACAAGGAGGAATGCTATATGAGGCAGAATAAATTGATATGAGCAGATTTTTTCAGCTGAAATAAGAAAGCAAAAAAATAAGTTGAGTATGCAAATCGCATTTTAACCCATTTATTTTCAACTTTGTTCCTTAGGCCGCATTTATAGTGCTCGCTTATTGCTAATCCGAGCCGAAAAACACATTGAGGCAAAAGAGATGCATGACTTGATTTCTCTATTGCTCAATAAGCGTTAACTCTGAACGCTGCCTCAGGCATAAATTCCAAATATTTAATATAACTATTCATAAAATTGGAATTGTTCAATTTAATAAATTTGTTCATTATTAGGCACGCATGCAAGAACAAGCAAACAAAATTTTATAAAATTTCTCATATTTCACAATCAATGATTTATTATTAAGGATTTCTCTCCGTGTAATGTGAGTTGAAGTTATCAAATTTTCGTAATAGTTTTCTTAAAATTTTCACTTTGGAGAGTTGTAAAAAAAAAATGTTCTTAGTAGCAAAATGCAATGTATCTTATAGTTGAAGATGGCAAATTTTATTAGCTTTTCACAAAGGTAAATTGGTACAAATCGTTTTATTAGTATCTTAGTTATACGCAAAATACTAAAGAAGAAATTTCTAGTTTTTTCGAAATAATGAATTTTTAGCCAAAAACCTTTTAAGCGCCTAGTGCGACCATCAACCGCTTGTTAATCTTGAAGTGCTATATACTAAAATTCATATTTTAAAGAGTAAAATCAAAAATCAGCGTGTCCCGGGAACTTTTCGAAAAAGTTGGGAGAATGAATCGGTCTAATATATATGTAGCAAAAGATAATAATGGCAAGAAACAAATGTTTAAAAATCAATGCGTCGATAACTAGTCGCGTTGATAACTAGTCAAGTTGTCGATTTTTTGTTGGGTGAATTTTTTTTTTTTTTTTTGTGCTCATCCAAAAAATCTTTTAAACCGCGGCCCCCGGGAAATCCTAATTTCCCAAAATCCAAATTTTGATTGCAGCTAATTTTTCCCTGCCTTAATCACTAAACATCTCATATTTTTCAAGGGTCGAAAGTAGTATAAGGCCTTAAAGTAAAATAAAGACAAGTAAAGAGAATCTATATACAAAACAAGTTTTGATGACGCGGAGAGAAAAAAACTTTTTCTCTTCAAAACAAGAGAAAAACAATTTTTCATTAAAAATATCACAACAATTGGATTAAAAAACGAAATGTGCTCAAAGCAAAACCCTACAAGTTGTTTTTTTTTTTAACAAACATACATACTCATAGAAGCATGCATAAAATTCAAAATTAAGTATAACATAAAGACTTTTATTACGTTGTCAAAACAAACCTACCCTCAGCATTCCAAAAACTCTGAGATAGCTGACGAATTCTGTAGCTGATTGCTGACTTAAACAAGATTTTCGTTATCTCTATCTATATAGAGAAAAACAATTTTTATTATAAAATTTTTAATGTATTTCAATGGAAAATTTTGTAAAAAATACCAATAACTTTGAAACCGAGCAACTACTATTTAAAAAATAAAGAACGTAAGCGTAGTTAAGCTTCTAAACAAAGAAAGCGACACGGCAACCGAAAAGAAACTAAAATAATATTAATTGATAAAAGACGACGGAACTGATCGAACCACAGAAACATCAAGCACTCTAGAGAAGCACAGCAATAAAACACATAGGGAAGAAATAACTCGCTGAGAGTAGGTTCTGACTAGGGATGGCAATATCTGGGCTTTTGCTAATCCCGGGGTTTTCAGTATTTAAAAATCCAGTTTTGGCACTAGTCGCTGGATAAAAATGGGGAACCAATTATTTTGTAAAATCTGCTTATCAATATTTTCAAAAATGAAATGTCAAATAAGGGCAATTAAAATACAGTGTACTCTCTCTTGTAAGCGGACACCTACCGGACTGAAAAATTTGTCCGCTTGAGGGAGGTGTCCGCTTAATAAAAAAAAATACAGGTGCGTCGTTGGACACACGAGAGAAGCGAAGCTTTTTCACAGTTTCATACACACAGAGGAAACATTTGAAATTATAAAATTTTCGGGTATAATTTGCCTAAGACCTTCGGCCAGAATGGCTTATCTAAGTATTTTTTTAATACAACAAAGGGAATTTAGGCAATCGCATTATTTTGCCATTAGGAAATTTATGCTAGAACTTGTGTGTTCTTTTGAAAGCCTTCTGCTAAAATGGGTTGCTGTAGATTTAAGGCAATATTAAAAAAGAAACTTGGGTATGTTATACTTATACTACTAGTGAAGATTTCCTAAGCCCTTTGCAAAAAGCGCTTGCGTTGTTCTGTTAGGATTTGTTTGGTTTTTCATCTTTTCAGCTTTGTTTAACACCTTTTTCAGATTTTTATTTTTCATTTTTTAATCAACTTAATTGTTACTTCATATCAACTCATCACTAGTCTTGCGTGGTTCCCGCTGTGGTACACTATTCAGCTTTATGTTTTACTTGCTTCGTCAGTGTAAGGAATAAATTGCTGCGAAATACATGCACGTTGGTACAAATGATAAGAAAAGGAAAGCAAATAATGACCGCGTATGACAGAAAGAGCAGCAATGAGAGAAAAGATTGTTAGAACCCCAATTTGCTTTTGCCCATTTATTACTTTTTGGCATTAAATACAATGTTGGCATGGCCAAGTTGACCAAAAACTTTGCACAAATTTCTTAGGCTTCATACAAAAATAGTTAACCAAGTCGTTTTAGGCAAGACGCCGTAGGTATTTTTCTGTGTGTAGATTTGATTATTTAATGTTTTTTTTAAAGAACTTAAATTCAAAAATTTAAAGCAACATTAAAAAACTTAAGAAAACACACTTTAATATTCACACCAGTAAATTTTATTGCATTTCATTATTATATTTTTTTATTTTATTTATTTTATTACATGTTACAGTCATTGTTAAAACAAAAGCATGTACCAACAGCACAAGCGCATTTACAAAAAAAAATTACTACTTCGCCCTTCGCGAGGATCGATCTCACAACCCTCTGATTACAATACATACTCTCTTGCCACCAAGCCAAGCAACTTCGTTGAGTTTTAATGTTAATTTAATATTAAATATATAACTGCAGCTATGTTAACAGTTGTTAACAGATGGCGTTACCAAATTGAGGATGATGACTAGTGTTGCCACTTACAAATTTTAGATAGTGGTAGGTTGAGTCTAAAATGAGTGGTGAATTTTAAAAAACGGAATATATTTTTCTTCTTAAGGAAAAATCCGACTGAAATCCTACAACAAAACAAATCATAAGAAGTATACCATAAAGCAAGTTTTTTCACTCTGAATTAGTTTTACTGCAAATAATTCTCTTATAATGTTCTTAAAACAGCACTAATATGTAAAATATTATATGCAATAATAAATAAAATATGATATGAAATAAAATATCTAAAATTTTAGTTATAATGCAGTAATTTTTATATAAATATATTAAAACGTGATAGATTTTAAAAAAATTAAAATAGTAGTGGAAACCAAAAAAGTGGTAGATTTACACAATTGTGGAAAAAAGGCAATACTGATGATTCTTGTAGCAAGTGGCTTAGCAGCTACCCAAACCACACAAATACATTAATATATTATTGGATGTGCAGCAACATAACTTCAATTGCAGTTAATACTGAATCAATGCTTTAACAATAAGAGGGCGTTTGGCTCAGAGGATAGGGTATAGAACTCTAGTATGAGGATGACGGTTTCGAATCCCCATGGCGGGCGGGGAAATGTTTTTCTATATTTGATATATTAAATTGTCTTGTTGTAAAAAACGCAGAAACAAATAAAATCTTATAAAATTCTATGAAAAAATCTGTCGAAAATCTTTCAGATTTCACTCTAAGCAAATCACAGAACGAGGAGTAAAAAGCTTCGCTTCAAAAAGAAATGAATTTGTAAATGACAAAACTGGAGTATTTTATTTTATTAAGATTTAATACAAAAAAACAATTTAAGCAAAAATTCATCATTAGAAAACAAAACTAGAATTCACATTAAACAACAAAAGTTATAAAAGCATAAGCAAACAAAATTAAATACATATAGTGTGTTTTATTGAATACATACATGTAAACTAATTTTTTTTTTTAATATTAAACTGAATTAAAATAACTGAGCTGTCCAACGAAACCGGTCAACTGAAATGACAACATCAAAACAGCTGTACCATGATATAATCATTTTAAGGTAGGAGTGACAGTTCTTTTGTCGACCAGAACTTGTCAAAAACGCATAAAAAAAGAGAAAACGAATAAGCAGCAAAGCAGATGACAAATTAAACTTTGTATTGATTTTGACAAGTGTTGGTCGACGCTCTGAGAAAAAAGCCAGTTGTCACTCCTTTCTTCTCAATCATTATACCATGAGCTTTACAATGTCGATGAAAATTGAATACCGAAAACAGTGTTGTTTACTGTCCGCGTAAGAGGGAAATTTGTGCCTTATGTGTTTCAAAGTAGTGTCCGCGTCCTGTTATGGGAGGATTCTCCCTCTTAGAGGGCGAAGTGGAAAAATTGGCAAACAAATATTTACGGACATCACAAAGGGTCCGTTTTAGAGGGGTGTCCCTTAACAGAGAGTACACTAATTGCATATATTTCACTTAGAATATTTTAGGGAGAAAATACAACACCGTTTCCTTACTTCCATTTCGCACTGGCTGTGGTTGTCAAAATTCACTGGCTCAGTAAAAGTCATGAGTAAAAGTTGTTGCCAGTGGACTGCCAGTGATCATGATATACTGACCAGGTAGTATTAATCGCTACTTTTACTCGTTACTTTGGGCATATAGTGTCAAATTGGTGCCAAATTGTAGTATTGTAATCACAGCAAGAAGTAAAAGGGGATTTTTGTTTTTACTTTTAACTCTTCCTAAACTCTTGTCTACATTTGCATATGAAGTCGGGGATTTTTCTGCTAAAAGTTATTTCTGTTAAGTTTTATGCCATAGCCTACATTTAATTTTTGATAAGTTTAATATGTAAGCATCTTTATTTTGTGTGTAACTTTTTAATTAACTAATTTATGTTATTATGGAAAATATCAGTAAATGTTATCACGTTGTCACGAAGCAATGCGAGAAGACTAGGAACATTTGGCTTGCAGAATAATATGATCTGTATACCAGATGATTATATAAAAAAATATATATTTTTAAAATAAACACTTACGCCAAGGTAGTAACTTTGCCTTTTTTAAAAATGAGCCTGAAAATAAATTTACAGCTCTTTGTTTACTCAAATTTACACCCATTTTTTAAGCAATCAACTTTAAAGATGCGTTATTTTCTTACAAACAAAAATGTTTAAAAACTCGAAGTCATTACCTCGGCGTAAGTGTTTACTTTAAAAATATATATCGTCGCCTGGATAAATTAATGTCGTATGTTATATACAGTATAATGTAACATACGACAATAATTTATCCAGACGACGATATAAACATTTTTTTATTTACTTGTTTGTTGAAATTAATAAAAAACTTTATATCAATATCTTTGACCATTTATTTGTAGTATTCTTTCAAAAAACGCATTTAGAATTGCTTATATTACATAAAGGTACCCTTAAATGAAAAAGTTAACAGCCAGACTTAACTTAAAAAAATATTTCTTAAGAGTTATTTCCAAGTCCTGGTTTTTAGACCACCTCAAAATCTAAAAAAAAGTCAACTATGGATAAAAAGCCGCGGCGTAGTCTAAGGCGAGTATTCCAGGATTTGTGGGAAACATTTCCCTCACAATGGACTTTATTCACGCTCAGCGATCAATACTTATGCTACTTATATTTAACCACTACAGTTAAGTGATGATTTGAATTTATATTTCAAAACAAAAATACACACAAAAATCAGTTGATTATAAAAATACAAGAATTTATTGAAGGTTCGTTCACAATAATGTGTAAACATTGTATATTTTGTACAAATTTATAACAAATACGTCACATCGTGAATGCCCCTATTGTTTGCCAATTTATAATTTCAAATAATACAAGAAGCAACATTGTTTGCACCTACCCTGTAGGAAAATCAACTAGTTTAAAAGTAGTTTATAAAGTAGTTTTTTGTCAACCACAAGTAGTTGAAATTCTGACTTTTTTCCGTAGAACGAACTAACATATTTTGTATGGTGATGTCCGCTAAATAAGTCAATTGACTTTCGCCTGCATATATTTTAAACTACTTGTTAAAATAGTTATATTTAAATTATTTTTTTAATTACTTTAAAATGACCAATTGAAAACTATTACTGATGGCCTAAAGTTAATAATATTTGATGAAATAACATGGTTAAATATATATAAGCTTGAAACCTAATAAAAATTTGCAATTAAAACATGTCAAAATCAGAGTAGTTGCCGCCTTAATATAATTCAAAGTAGTTTATCAATCACTTGTTTTTAAGTAGTATTTCAATTACTTCATATATAATGCAATTAAAACTATTTAGAATTGAAGTGGATGCCGCCTTAATATAATTCAAAGTAGTTCATATACTGGTTTATTTTAAATTAGTTTTTTAATTAGTTGTTTTAAAAAACAAGTTGGTTTGTTCCTATAGGGTACTCCCTACATTTTGACACTTTTTGCCCATAGTGACAGCTTTTCCACAGCTGATTTTCAGCGAATAATACTACCTGATGATTATATCATGATCGCCATCTAACCCCCTGGCCACACGTGCCAGTTCAAGGACACAAACAGTTCGAGAAACTTAATACACTCTCACTTTTCACTAATACACTCACACCTTAACATCACTGGCATCCCAACAAACAAAATGATTCACTAATGTTATCGTTAACGAATCGTATTCTCGTACATTTCATTCAATAGCAATTATAAGTAGCGATTCATTTATAATATCGCAAGCGGGAGAAATTCCTCCTTTGTTAATGAATCGTCAAAACCGAAAAAAGCAATTCGTTAACGAGTCGCCAAAGCTATAAAAATCAATTCGTTAACGAGTTGTCAAAACTAAAAAAAGCACTTCTTTAACGTGTTTCCAAAACTAGAAAAAGCAATTTGATAAAGAATCATATTAATTATTATATGTACGGAAAAACTCTAAGTGTTATAATTATAAACTTTAAATAAATTTCAAACTTACCACGTCAAGAATCGAAACCACGTCATCTGAATGGTAGTCCAGCACATTACCCACTCGGCTATTCCAGATGCTGAATATAGCTTGCTTAATTTGCTTGATAATAAAAGCCAGCATTCGCGGACATGGGTTCGAACCCCAACTTGATCCAAAAAATTTTTTTTTGTTATTAAGGTTTTTTTTAAAGTTCGGAATTATTTTTTTTTTAACATTTTTTAAAAAACTTTTTTTCGGCTTCGTTATACATTCGTCAAAACCAAAAAAAGACATTCGTTAACGAGTCGCCAAAACTATGAAAAGCAAATTGTTAAATATTGAAATATTGAAAAGCAATTGAAAAGCGAAATGAAAAGCATATAAAAATCTTGAACAAATTATAAGTGGAAATTATTTATACAAAGAATATAAAGAATAACATAACAGAAGAAAAAATATTTCACAAAATTTTTTTCATATAAAAATTTATGAAAAATTATATTTAAGTCTTTTTTCACATAAAATTAAAAAAAAACATAAAATGTAAAAAAATATTCGCTTAAATGACGTATTAACAACAGAAAGTTAATAAAAACACTTTTCTTAAAAAAAATTTTATATTAAAAAGTCGGAAAAAGTTGTCTTTTTGTTTCAAAACATTGTAAATGGCAAAGTCATGATTTCAATCGGCTTAAGTTTTAATGAAACTATTCGAAAACTTTTAAAAAAGATTCATAAGCGATTTGGTAACGAATCACCCCTCGCCACAATGTTCATTGGGATCATGATATAATCACCAGGTAGTATTATTCAGTGATTAAATTGCTGCAGTCAAAGTAGCAAAAGTAAAAGTATTGCTTTTTTAAGCACTAACTGTTTTCATAACTTCAAAGCATATCACTGCTTCAACTTGTGCTTTCAAAAAATGAAACAGTCGCAGCATAAGCAGAAGCAGAAAACTAGTTTCAATAATTTGCAAAGTGCTTCGGCAGTCGTCGTTTTGATTGACTGAAACTGTTGAAAAAATGAAAGTCGAAGCAGCAGCAGTTGTTGAACTTTTGTAAGTCGAAGTAGCATAAGTTTTTAAACAGTCATTTTACGCCTATAATTTCTATTTATTCTAACTTTTGTACAATTATAATAATAATGCAATCATAATCATAACAAAATTGAAAATATTTAATAAAGCGAGCGATCAAACAAAATTTAGAAATAATAAGCAATAATCATAAGCGAAAAATAATCTGCTACGACTGTTGAAAAACTGACGCTGCGTCGACTTACGAAAGTTGAACAACTGCTGCTGCTTCGACTTTCGATTTTGCGAACAGTTTCAGTCAATCAAAACGATGACTGCCAAAGTTGTCGACTGCCGAAGCACTTTGCAAACTATTGAAACTAGTTTCTACTTCTGCTTATGCTGCGACTATTTGATTTGTCGGAAGCACAAGTTAAAGCAGGAGCCTTGGAAAAAACTGAAAGTTTTTAAACGCTGGTATTACCCTGCGTCCACACGTGCAAGTAATCACTTGCAAGTATACAATATACAGGATGTCCCGCAATTGAGTGCAACTATTTACGGAGCTAAAAGGTTATGTCGAGTTGAGCAAAAAATCGTACGGGAGGGGAGGGGGTCATTTTCACATTCTTAGCAGCTACAGGGTTAATTAATATTTCACGACTTTGATTCACGTTTTTGTTTCTAGCAGAGAAAGTAACTTACATAAAACTGAAACATTTAAAACAAGCCTTTGTGGCCTGGTGGATAGTGTATTTGACTCTCATTTAAGAGGACTTGGGTTCGATCCCCAAGGGCGGGCGAAGAAATATTTTTAGTATTTATATTAAAGTATTAAATTTTGTTGTTGTATAAGCATTAGCAACAAAGAAACCATCAAATTACCAACAAAAAATCTGTCGGAAATTTTTCTGATTTCACTCTAAGCAAATCACAGAACTAGAAGTAAAAAGCTTCGCTTCAAAAATAACTATTATTAAAAAGAGTTATCCAATAAGAGTTAAAATTAAAAGTTAAAAGTTAGAATAAAAGTATTTTAAAGAATTTTGGTGAAAAATTCACGGGCTTGCATGGATTTATTTCAATAAAACAATTAGATATTTCAGATATTAGATATTATTTTCAGGATATGTATGAAAATAAATGCGTTTTTTCCGAATTTCTTCGTTTTTAATATTTTTAGGTCAAATAGGAAATTTTCAGGATTTGTATGAAAATAAATGATTTTTTTCAGAATTTCTTTGTTTTTAATTTTTTTAGGTCAAATAGGAAATTTTTTATGTGATTCAATTTATGAAATTTTCAAATAAATTTCATAATTGAATTTTTTCAGTATGTACAATGTTACATTTTTTTGATGCTTTTGCTTGCATAGATTTATTTCATTTCATTTCAGACTTATTTCAAGTTGAAGTATGAGAATACGAAATGTTATTTTTTCACAGTTTTTAATTATTTCAACTTAATGGAATTTATTTTATTTCTTAAAACAAATTGGAATAAATAAAATTTTTTTATGCATTTATTTCAATATGCCAATTAGATATTTGCAAGATTCAGGTATTTGCATGAAAATATGAAAGGATTTTTATATTTAATGTTTTTTAATATTTGTAATTACCTACATAAAATTTTTTTTTTGGTCAAAAAGAAAATCTTGCAGTTAATAGCAGCAAATTAACAAAAAAAAAAAAAAACATGTAACAATTAATGCTCCGCCACCTAGCCGCGAAGCCGGGCATTTTACGTACAAGGCAAACACGTAAGCAGTCCGCCACAATTCAATTGAAGGAATTTTTTCTTAACAACAAATAACAGCAAAATGCATGTGTGTAGGTAGCTGAATTAGAAGAAAGAAATTTGCATGCATCATTTGCAGGAACTCTAATCAGCCGACTGGTTTGACTGATTTTTTTGTTTTTTGCTGTCTGCTTGCAGTTTTTTGCTGCTTCTCAGCTGCTTTTTTTTTATTTTTTGGGTGGATTTCGTCGATAGTTAGAAATTATATTTTTAGGACTTTGTACCTATATTTTCAAGTATGAAGGTATAGAAAAATCGCTATAACTTCTTCATTTCTGATTAGATTGAAATGCACCCAAGGACAAAATGTTAGCTAATTTTACCATATTTAACATGAATAAATTTAAAATTTGTTTTACTAAATTTACTTATTTATTTTATATCTCTATGTTCTAGTTTCTATGTTGAAACTATTTAACTAAACTAACTAAACGAATAAATACGAATAAAACGCCGAAAAGAACGTGTTGTAAGGAAAATATTCGTGCACGTATAAAATACAAATTTATTTCAACTTCCGAATTAGATATTTGCAACTTTCAAAGGTTTTCAATTAACTTGCAGGTATTTAATTGACAAATTGAAGTATGAAAAATAACAAATGTTGACAAAAATTACCAACGGCTTTTCATATATGTATTGACAAATTTATATACTCTTTGTAAATATACGTTTAAGCTGTGAATAGCCTAATAGTTAAAAATCATAATAAATTTTTTTAATTTTACAAAATAAACAAAATATTAATTTTCGGTGTTTTTAATAACCAATGAATATAAATTATTATATTGACAGAAAAACTCTACATATTGAAATTATAAATTTGAACTTACCATGTCAAGAATCGAAACCACGTCATCTGAATGCTAGTCCAACACCTTACCCAAACGAATACGATGTGTATGATAAAAAGGACTTATATTTTTTTCATTAATTTTACTAATTGGACTATGAAGAAATTTGGAAATTTCCGTGTATAATAAATAATTCTGTTATAAATTTTATGTGAAAAAAGACTTGTATGTTTTCATAATTTTTTATACAAATGATAAATTTTTGTGATTTATAAAATTTATGAAAAAAAAACTTCAACTTCCAACGTATAACAAGTACACTTAAAACAACTTTGTAACTTGCTTATAATTTTGTAATTAAATTTATTTTTATATAGAATCAAATAAAACAAGGAGAAAAACATATATATAAAATTTTATTTATGTAAAAAGTTTAATTTAATCCAATGTATTATATATTCAAATATTAAGGAACAAATGTATGCTTTTTTCTAATAAAATTAATTTTCTGACAGAACGAATCAAAACAAAAACATGTACATAGAAAAACATATAAATATAGGTATATTCAATTTTATTTATGTACAATTTTTCATTTGATCCAATATATTATAATCAAATATTGAGTAATAAATTATATTTAAAATATTTTAAATACTCTTTAAAATTTTTTAATATATATAAAAATTTATATATTTTCGCTTGGCTGTTAGATATATATTGCATTTTCGATTTCATTTGTGTTCAATGAAAATAACATTGCGGTAAAGTAGCAATTACGTCCTTTTGGGTTTTTTAAATTGGTCGGGAGCCCTATTGAGTCCATGGTTTTTTTTATTTATAAGAGCTCTTGTTTTGGGAAGTGTGTTAGCATCATTGCCATGTTTCAGCCCTCAATAATATGTTTGACATTCGCTACGATTGTCCGTCCGACCGTCCGTCCGTTTGTATGTATGTTTTAATGAATGGTCGTATGACTGAATGTGTGTATGGAATATGTAAAGTGTTCTAACACTTTTAAAAAGTCAAAATTTTTTTTCCAAATTAAACCTTTTGAGTTCTTCATCTTCTTCGCCTTTTTCCATATTCAATTTGCTCTTCAAACTCTTTATGCTTCTTCAAAACTCGTATCATAGGCTCTTTAAGCACTTCCAGAACTTTCTTCTGGCATTGTTCACAAACTTTCTCATTACAATGTCCATTTGCAACTTTGGGCTCGTTACAATTTTTGTATTTTTAAAAATATTCTATCTATTAAATTTTCTATTAAATTTTTTCAAAACATAAATTACTTCTATTTTCCAAATTTTATATCATCTATTTCTGGCTTTAAATGTTTTCACATTAATTTCCGTCGAAATGCTTGCCGCATATAAATTTTCCTAAGTTATTATATGACATAATAAGATTTCATTTTAGTTTGTAAGTTATTATATTATATAATAAGGTTTCAGTTCACTTTGGAACTTATATGATATAATAAGAATGCACTTCACTTTCGAAGTTATTATATGACATAATAAGATTTCACTTTAGTTTGTAAGTTATTAAATTATATAATAAGAATTTCACTAACTTCACTATGGAAGTTATTATATGATATAATAAGATACCACTTTAGTTTTTAAGTTATTATATTGCATAATAAGCACATACTGGTCAAATACCACCCATACTTGACTCTAAAATTTAGTTACAAGTGTCACGTACGTTTCAATGAAATGAAAAAATATTTTTCCAGTGCACTTTTTTATTGAAATACTTGTATTTAATTTTGCATTAGCCAAAGTCGATACATATTCCATATATTTTCACATACATATTTTGTGAAGATAGTTTTTGAAAAATGTTTAAAATATTTTTATATATTATCCACATTTATTCCTTAATATTTGAATAAATATACATTGGATTAAATGAAACATTTTGTATTATACATAAACAAAATTTTATATATATTTTATATTTATTTTATATATATATATATTTTTTATATATATTAAAAAATTTTGAAGAGTATTTAAAATATTTTAAATATAATTTATTACTCAATATTTGATTATAATATATTGGATCAAATGAAAAATTGTACATAAATAAAATTTAATATACCTATATTTATATGTTTTTCTACATGTTTTTGTTTTGATTCGTTCTGTAAGAAAATTAATTTTATTAGAAAACTAGCTTAAACCCGCCGCTTCGCCGGGTTTTCAAAAACTTTTCATTCAAAAATTGATAGTGGGGTAGGCTTGATTTTTCGCTACCAAAACGATTTTTTGTTGTTTAAGTAATACTACAAATTATTAACCTTAAGATTGTTTTATCATCTGATAGGAAATCGAAAACCTAAGTTTTGGATTTAATTTTTTTTACAACAAAAACAACTTTTATCCAATTTTTTGGCTTAAACTAAAAATTTTTGAACATTTTGTAAAAAAATTTTTAAAAATATTAATACTTTGGTTTAGTAAAAATTTCAACTTATGTTTGAAGGATATTTTAACAAACAACATTTTTCAAAAAAAATTATTGAAATCCATTGCAAACTGACTGAAATATTTGCCTTCAAAGCTAAAAGTGTGAATTTCAAGGCGTTTTTCTCTCATTCTCAGCTTATAATTAATACTAAAAAGATCTGGTACTAAAATTTTTCACAGTTTTCAAACTACATACATGATTTTGGTATCAAATTGAAGGAAATTTAAAACCGTTTATTGATTTTGTTCTCGTTTAACCGAGGTGCAATTTAATCCATTAGGACTGAAAGAAAACCATAAAAAACAGACATTTTTAGACTTGATGCAACATTTTGGTGAAAACTATGTATGCCATTGAGCAGAAATAAGTTATTATTGCATGCTAATTTTACTTTTTTTAAAAAACTGGCACTAAAACTTTTGAAATATTATGCAGTATTTAATGAAAATTCGAGACGCATATGTTTCCATATAGTAACATTGGTTGTTAATGGGTTAAAATAAAGTATCCTATTTCACTCTCTGCTGACCTATAAATATGTGTACAAAATTTTATAAAAATCTGAGTGTCGTTTAAACGTGATGAGTGAACATAAAAAGTGGCTACAGATTTATTAATAGTATAGATAAGAAAAAAGCATACATTGTTCCTTAATATTTGAATATATAATACATTGGGTTAAATTAAACTTTTTACATAAATAAAATTTTATGTATATGTTTTTCTCCTTGTTTTATTTGATTCTGTATAAAAATAAATTTAATTACAAAATTATAAGCAAGCTACAAAGTTGTTTTAAGTGTACTTGTTATACGTTGGAAGTTGAAGTTTTTTTTTCATAAATTTTATAAATCACAAAAATTTATCATTTGTATAAAAAATTATGAAAACATACAAGTCTTTTTTCACATAAAATTTATAACAGAATTATTTGTTATACACGGAAATTTCCAAATTTCTTCATAGTCCAATTAGTAAAATTAATGAAAAACATATAAGTCCTTTTTATCATACACATCGTATTCGTTTGGGTAAGGTGTTGGACTAGCATTCAGATGACGTGGTTTCGATTCTTGACATGGTAAGTTCAAATTTATAATTTCAATATGTAGAGTTTTTCTGTCAATATAATAATTTATATTCATTGGTTATTAAAAACACCGAAAATTAATATTTTGTTTATTTTGTAAAATTAAAAAAATTTATTATGATTTTTAACTATTAGGCTATTCACAGCTTAAATGTATTTTTACAAAGAGTATATAAATTTGTCAATACATATATGAAAAGCCGTTGGTAATTTTTGTCAACATTTGTTATTTTTCATACTTCAATTTGTCAATTACATACCTGCAAGTTAATTGAAAACCTTTGAAAGTTGCAAATATCTAATTCGGAAGTTGAAATAAATTTGTATTTTATACGTGCACGAATATTTTCCTTACAACACGTTCTTTTCGGCGTTTTATTCGTATTTATTCGTTTAGTTAGTTTAGTTAAATAGTTTCAACATAGAAACTAGAACATAGAGATAGAAAATAAATAAGTAAATTTAGTTTTTTAAAAAAAAGCAGCTGAGAAGCAGCAAAAAAATCCAAGCAGACAGCAAAAACAAAAAAATCAGTCAAACCAGTCGACTGATTAGAATTCCTGCAAATGATGCATGCAAATTTCTTTCTTCCATTTCAGCTACCCACACAGGGGTTCTTCCATTTGCTGTTATTTATTGTTAAGAAAAAATTCCTTCAATTGAGTTGTGGCGGACTGCTTACGTGTTTGCCTTGTACGCAAAATGCCCGGCTTCGCGGCTATTAGGCGGCGCATTGATTGATACAAATAAAATTTTCGTTTATTAAATTAACTTAAAAAAAATATTTTTTCGCTTAAAAGCGATCTTTATTAATTCACTATAAAACTTAAACTAACTTAACATTTCTCATAACTTAATTATTACACCTTAAGCTGCTCTGCCGCCGGTATTGTTTTTGTTGCTTTATTTTAGGGAATCGATGTTGCTGACGTTGAGTCCCACGGTATGAAGAACTGCAGCGGATGCGCGAGTTATGACCCCCACCAGCACCCACACATCAGCAGCACCACTAAAGCCACCCAGAACATTCAACTCAGTTTATTAACCCACTTAAGTAAAAATGTTTATATTAAGAATTCTGTAGAATTAATTTGCCAATCAACTTTTTGTTTATTTAACTTCTTGGAACTCAATTGCTACATTGTAACACCAATAATCAATATTCGCAGAGTAATCAATATTTCAATTTCAATATTTCTTCACTATATTACATTGTTGCATTCTTTTGCAGAATCGACAATTTAAAGTTCTTCTTGTAAACTTATGTTTAATTTTAAGTTCAGAATAAATTATAACGTCGTAAGAAACAGTAGTGTTTTAATTATCGTTGCCAAGTTGTGGAGGCAACTAAAACTTACATTTTTTTGTGTTAATCTCCTACGAGGAACTTAACTGGCGCAGTCGGCAGCCCGATTAACAAGCTGTTAAGTGAAAATATATAAAGAGTATTGTGCATTCATGGTGTGACGGTTTATCATACTGTGAAACTAACGTTGACGGTTTATCAGCGATAGAGCATACTCTAAAAGCTTAAAAATATCACGCATCCACAGGGTGGCGGCATACTAAACAGTGGAACTAAAATTGACGGCTTATCAGTTTTAGAGTGTATTTAAAGCAACTTCACGCACTGCAGATTGTTGGATTTTGATCCTTAATAATCGGAAAGAACAACGCAGGAAATGGAAAAAATACTCTTCGTCCTGGGAATAACGTAAGTCGAATATTGTTATCTTTGCTCACGTACAAAAATATAAAATATTAAAAATATATAAAAAAAAACAAAAAAAAAAAAAAATAAGAAAGAAAAAATATATAATAATAACAGGAAACTTAAAAAATACAACGGAAATACATAAAGTGTAATTGTCTGTGTGATTAAATTTTTTTTAAAATTTTAATGAATAACAAAGACCGGAAATTCAAATTTCTTCCTTACTTCCGTCGACACAAAAGCCTTACGTCAATCCCAGAAAACAGTGAAATCCAAGATTTTGAATTTAACATTATGAGTTTGCCAACTTTACTAGTAAATCAAGGGCCGAGCGCGGCGAGTGCTGGCCAACCTTCAGAGACCTATGGTAATCAGGCTTTTTGTGAACTTTTTAATAATCTGAGAATTCCAGATGTAATTAAGGATTTACCAAAATACGCTGGAGATCCAAAGACATTACATGAATTCATTAATAACGTGGAAGAAATCCTTCAGCTGATAAGAGGAACTGATGGCACACCATATGGCCAAACGTTACTTAGGGCTATTCTAAACAAAATTGAAGGCAAACGAGGTGCTAAATATGTATGGCACCCCGCTTATCTGGGATGATATAAAGAATAACCTAATCCTGCATTATGCGGATAAGAGAACGGAAGCCTCTTTAATAAGGGACTTACATAACTTAAAGCAAAATATGAATACTGTAGAAGAATATTATAGTCAAATCATTTGTATCCAGTCAGCCCTAAATAATAACCTTCTCTTGAACGAAACTGATAATAGAGTGATTAAATCAAAAAAGGAACTTTTTATGGAAATGTGTTTAAATTCCTTCCTTGTTGGACTTAAAGAACCACTGGGCTCTAATATCAGAGCAATGAGGCCTGATAGCTTGGCGTCAGCACTAGCTTACTGCATTAAGGAGCAGAACATTTATTACCAACAAACAAGGAATGAATATTTAAACATAAGACCAAACTTCAGGAAACAATATTACAATCGTAGCTTTCAGCCATATGTCCTAGACTATAATCGAGTAAATGAAATAAGTATCCCACACAATTCAACAGATATCCTAATAATAATTGGCCTTATAACCATGGTAATAAAGTTACAATCCCAAATCCCGGTAGAACCGATTTTCACAATAGACAAACCACTCAAAACAATAATAATAATTGTAGGTATAACATTACTAACGAATCCAATGGTAATCGCTTCAACCCTTTTAACCAAATTCAAAGATCCATTACGTTTCCGAAACCTGAACCAATGGACGTGTCCTTAGGCACATCTAGGTTCACTTCAAGAACAAATCATACAATGAAGAGCAATAAATTTGATCCTCAAAGTTCTGGGCAATTTCACAACATAAATAATGAAGATTATCCAGAAGATTAATGTAACGTCGAAGACTCAAATATCGAAAATTTTCAGACATGTGCCTCCAAAATCCTACGGGATACCTAGAAATAAATAAACATGGCTCAACGCTTCCTTTTGTTAATATAAGCTCCCCATTTGGTAGACAGCTACAATTTTTAATAGATACCGGGGCATCTTCATCTTACTTGAACCCAAAATTTATTGAAACTAGTAAACAGGTAAAATGTCAGCCAATTAATATAACAACAGTCTTGAAAAGTTATAAAATAGATAAAAAAATTACACTACCAGCATTTGTTGAATTTAAACAAAAATCCAACTTTACATTCTGGCTTTTCAAATTCCATAATTATTTTGATGGTCTAATCGGTTTAGACATACTTAAGCAATTAAATGCGAAAATTGATTTAAAAAGCAAAAAACTTATAACAGATCATGCTGTCATCCCAATTGAACTAAAGCCCAACTTCACGTCGGGCAGACATGTAATACATGCACTATCAAGAACCATACTCAAATTGCCAGTAGATATAAGAGAAGGAGATATATATATAAAACAAACAAAGAAGGAATTTACAAAGCGGAAGATTGGTTCTGCTTGGTAGAGGTCTCTAATGTCTCTAACGAAGATAACGAACTATTCATAGAACAACCACTGAAATCGGAAGTTTATGAAACATCCGAACATATAGAACTTAACAATTTTAATTTTCAAATCCCACCCAAAAGTAAGAACATACAAAACATTATTAAGACAACACATCTTAATGAAGAGGAAAAGAAGGCCCTTATTAAACTTTGTACAGAGTTTAACGACATATTTTATAAAGAAGACGACACATTGACTTTCAGTAACAAAATAAAACACAAAATTGTTACTACTGATGATATTCCAATACATACCAAATCCTACAGGTCCCCATACGTACATAAACAAGAGGTTCATAAGCAAATTCAGGAGATGCTCAAACAAGGAATAATTCGAAATAGTTATTCTCCGTGGAGCTCGCCAGTATGGGTAGTAGCTAAAAAACCGGACTCTAACGGACAACAAAAGTGGAGACTTGTCATTGACTACCGACAGTTAAACAAAAAAACAATCAGCGATCGATACCCAATTCCTAATATATCTGAAATTCTCGACAAACTAGGGAAATGCCTCTATTTCACTACGCTTGACCTAGCCAGCTGGTTCCATCAAATCGAGATGGACCCAAAAGATGTCCAAAAAACAGCGTTTACAGTAGAGGGCGGTCATTATGAATACAAACGTATGCCTTTTGGGCTAAAAAATGCACCTAGCACCTTTCAACGTGTTATGGACTACGTGTTAAAAGATCTGGTAGGGAAAAATTGTCTCGTATACCTCGATGACATTATCATCTCTTCTACTTCACTAGATGAACATATTCTAAATATTAGGGAAGTATTCACAAGATTAAGAGAATGTAACTTCAAAGTACAAACCGAAAAATCAGACTTCTTAAAAAAAGAGATCGCCTTTTTGGGACACATAGTCACAACCGATGGAATAAAACCAAACCCAGACAAAATAATTGCTATAAAAAACTTTCCTATCCCGAGAAACCAAAAAGAGATCAAAGGGTTCCTTGGCTTACTTGGGTACTACAGGAAATTCATAAAGGATTTCGCTCATATAGTTAAACCTCTAACGGAGTGCCTTAAAAAGGGTCAAGTTATTAAACTAACCGAAAAATATGTAAAGGCGTTTGAGCATTGCAAAAGCCTTTTAACGAACGATCCTATCCTTCAATACCCTGATTTTCAGAAACCATTTGTCCTTACCACAGATGCGAGTAATGTGGCCCTGGGAGCTGTTCCCTCTCAAGGACCCATAGGTAGTGACAAACCTATTTGTTTTGCTAGCAGAACATTGTCTGAATCCGAGTCAAATTACTCGACAATAGAGAAAGAACTTCTCGCCATTGTTTGGGCGACAAAGTACTTCCGACCCTACCTTTACGGACGTAAATTCGTGATAATCACTGACCATAGACCGCTTACATGGCTTATGGGTTTGAAAGAACCTAATTCCAAATTAATTAGATGGAAGCTACGACTCGAAGAATATGACTATGATATTTTATATAAAAAAGGAAAGCTGAACACCAATGCTGATGCTCTAAGCCGCGTAAAAATACATGAAAATAAAAGTATAAATGCAGAAATATATGCAAATAGCTCGGCATCAGTTGCAGCTACACAAGGTTCCACTATTCATTCATCAGATGAAAATCTCGATGATGGAATATATATTTCTCAATTACCCTTAAATGGATTTATTATCCAAGTCGTGTTAGAAAAATCTACAATATCGTCCATGACCTTACAGACAGTTTTTAAAAACAAACAAAGGAGAACAATCACAGAACCTCAATTTGATGAAGCGATAATGACCGATATCTTCAAAAGGTTCTTACCGCCTAACAAACTTTCAGCCATACTTACAGACGACGAAACATTTAGAACAGTACAAAATACTTATTCAAAATACTTTTCCCATAGCAACTTATTTAAAATTATTAGATGCACTACCATTCTTGAAGATATTGCAAACAATGACGAACAGGATAATTTAATCAAAAATTATCACGAAAACAGCAACCATAGGGGCATCAATGAAACACTTTGTCACCTAAAAAAGAAATATTATTTTCCTCTCCTTAAATTTAAAATAACAAAGATTATTAATAATTGCGAAAAATGCAAAATTTATAAATACAATAGACACCCTCAGAAAATAAAATTCCAAAAAACCGAAACCCCACTAAAACCCTTAGATATTATCCATATAGATATATATACTATTAATGGCAAACAAATACTAACAATATGCGACAAATTTTCAAAATTTGCCTCGGCATATACATTGCAGGATAGAACAAGCCTCTCCGTTTTGAAACATATGAAATGTTTCATAAGCCAATACGGAATACCTAGGAAAATTGTGTATGACCAAGGCACCGAATTTACAAGCATAATTTTTACTGACTTCTGTAGGCAATACGATATCAATCTGCATTGTACCTCTTTCCAACAAACCTCTAGCAACGCACCTGTAGAGAGATTACATTCAACCTTGACTGAAATTTATCGGCTTATACTTGCAAAAAGGAAAGAAAATAGACTTGACCAATACCATGACGAGACCCTAACGGAAACTCTAATTACCTATAATAATGCTGTACATTCAGCCACTAAATTCACCCCATTCGAAGTTTTTCATGGGAGAACACATAGCTTCGAGAACAATATAACATACAATAATCAACACGAGTACCTCGAAAAACTTAACGAATACCGACAAAAGCTTTACCCGACCATTAAAGGAAAACTTGAATATGACCAGAATAAAAGAACAGAAAAATTAAATACAAACAGACAAGAAACAGAGCAAGTTAACGAAAATGACTTAGTATATAGGAAAAATAGCAGGCGAAATAAGATTACCCCCCGATTTTCAAAACAAGTAGTCAAAGAGAACAATAACGTTACCCTTAAAACATTATCCAACCAGAAAATACATAAATCCAGAATTATTAAAAAACGTAAATTCACATAATATCATTTCAGAATACCCTTCATATCGGGCCAACTTATCCAAACTCAAAATATTAATGCAAACCAGGGCATCTTACCCTTTCAGTTGGGTACTGCAAGAGCAATTCTATCATACAAAAATATAATACACCTCATAAACCTCGAACAATACGGGTCAAACATTTTAAACATCGACAATACGTTAAAAGTCTTTGAAAAACACGGATCTTTAGGAATCTCAACTAACATAACGAGACTAAAACTTACGGAACTCCAAAGGAGATTTCGACTTTTATTACCATTTAAAAGACAAAGACGTGGACTACTTAATGGATTGGGGACAGTAATAAAAACAATAACAGGAAATATGTACGCAAATGACGCACAAGAAATAAATGAACAAATCAGAAATATAAAAGAAAATAGAAAAAACTTCAATGATGCCATTAACAACCAAATAATATATAATCATGTCCTAACAGAAAGGTTGAACAACATAACAGAACACATTAACAAAGAAGAGGAAAAAATTGGAAATTTCATCAATAAAAATGCAAATAAGATAAAAGATATCGAGGACGTTGTTCACGAACAACAATATCTCAACCAAATAAATTATAATATCGAAATACTTACAAACCATCTTATTGAAATTACAGAGACAATTACACTCGCTAAACTATACATAATTTCTAAATCCATTCTAAGTCCTCCGGAATTAAATGAAATCTTCCAAGTTATACACAACCTATCAGTAAATATTCTATCCACAGAGCATATATACGAATTACTGAAATTACAAGCTTACTTCAACTCTTCTAATATCATACTAAATATCCGTGTCCCCTTCCTTTCTACCGAAACCTATAACATGTATCAACTCCTCTTACTACCAATAAACGAAACCCTAGAAATAAGTACGAAGCCGTACTTAATATACAATGAGCAAAAGATTCAATATTTGACCCAAGTTTGCCCAAAGGTCGAAGGTACGTATTTTTGCGAAGAATCACCATACCAAGAAGAAACAAACCGCTCACGCTGTATTGGGAAAATCATGAACAGCGAGCAAGCTGTGTGCCCCATGAACGATGTTGGACCGAAGCAGAATATCCAGCAAATAGAAAACAACAATATCCTATTAATTAATGTTCCCAAAACACTAATAAAATCTAATTGCAGAAAGAAATCCTTTTACGTTCAAGGGACAACACTTCTAACGTACGATTCAAAAACTGCAGCATCGAGATCAACGACATTTCCTACGATGATAAATCGAACGAATTTTGGGATGAGATATTTCTGCTGAACCTGCCTACACCAAACATTAATAGCAGCTCTACCCGAGATATACTATCATTGCAGAAGATAAAACAACAGAATCTGGAAAATCAACGAATAATAACAAAAACACAAATCACAACCTTCAACAACAGGATCATCACATACTCTGCAATATCATCGCTCACCATCCTCATCACCATAGCTTTCCTAATATTCCGGAAGAAAAGAATCACTAACTACATCATCCGAGATGATAACATCGCTCTATCCACATCGAAGTCTCTGTGGCCTTCGCTCTACATTAAGGGGGGAGGAGTTATGACCCCCACCAGCGCCCACACATCAGCAGCACCACTAAAGCCACCCAGAACATTCAACTCAGTTTATTAACCCACTTAAGTAAAAATGTTTATATTAAGAATTCTGTAGAATTAATTTGCTAATCAACTTTTTTGTTTATTAAACTTCTTGGAACTCAATTGCTACATTGTAACACCAATAATCAATATTCGCACAGTAATCAATATTTCAATTTCAATATTTCTTCACTATATTACATTGTTGCATTCTTTTGCAGAATCGACAATTTAAAGTTCTTCTTGTAAACTTATGTTTAATTTTAAGTTCAGAATAAATTATAACGTCGTAAGAAACAGTCGTGTTTTAATTATCGTTGCCAAGTTGTGGAGGCAACTAAAACTTACATTTTTTTGTGTTAATCTCCTACGAGGAACTTAACTCGCGTGTGTTGCAAACCACGGTGTCAGCATATTATTGCTTGTGAAATACTTGTGAAGAATTAAATTACGTTGACTGAAGAATTAAATGTTTATTACGTTAACTTACATGTTATTTTTTTTTTTTTGTTAATTTGCTGCTATTAAATGCAAGATTTTCTTTTTGACCTAAAAAAAAATTTATGTAGGTAATTACAAATATTAAAAAATATTATATATAAAAATCCTTTCATATTTTCATGCAAATACCTGAATCTTGCAAATATCTAATTGGCATATTGAAATAAATGCATGCAATATACCAGTAAGCCAGGCAAAAAATGTGGTAAAAAATTTTATTTATTCCAATTTTTTTAAGAAATAAAATAAATTCCATTAAGTTGAGATAATTAAAAACTTTGGAAAAATAACATTTCGTATTTTCATACTTCAACTTGAAATAAGTATGAAATGAAATTAAATAAATCTATGCAAGCAAAAGCAGCAAAAAAATGTAACATTGTACATACTGAACAAATACAATTATGAAATTTATTTGAAAATTTCATAAATTGAATTATATAATAAATTTCCTATTTGACCTAAAAAAATTAAAAAAAAAGAAATTCGGAAAAAAACGCATTTATTTTCATACATATCCTGAAAATAATTTCTAATATCTGAAATATCTTATTGAGTTATTGAGCTAAATCCATGCAAGCCCGTCCAGCCAAAAATGTAAACATTGTGAAAATTTATTTCAATAACACAAAAACCAGTCAAGCCAGTATAGAATATAATAATTGCAAAATGTAAACATTGTGCAGAATTTTTTATAAAAACCAGTCAAACCAGTCACAGACTAAGAAAGACAGACATTGCTTCCACTTGTCACTTTCCAATTTGCAGAAGCTCGGTAACTTGACGATTGAGACCAAAGCAGCGGACTGCAAAGCAGCGAAAAACTGCGAGGTTATGTTGCTAGAGTTTGTTGATAGAGTGCTACAAATTGTTGATAGATAGAGCACAAACTATTAATACTCTCAGCAATGTTGACGAGAAGCCTTCTATAGATTTTTTTTTGTTTAGAATTCTGAGCTGACGGCTGCCTTGCTTGTTTACTTTTTTTGCTGGTTTTTGTTTTTGTTGTCGGCTAGGTTTTTTTTTTGCTGCTGTTTGTTTGCCATTTTTTGTTTTGGGTGGATTTTGTCAATCGTCAAAAATTATATTTTTGCGATTTTGTCTATTTTGAAGATTGAAGTTATAGAAAAATGGCTGTAACTTCTTTATTTGGATAGATTCAAGTGCACCCAAGGACAAAATATTTTCAAATTTTACCATCTTTAAAATGAATAAATTTTTAAATTTTAATTTTTTTTTTTTACTAATTTTATTCATTTATTTCTATTTCTATGTTCAAACTATGCTTACTAAACTAAGAAAACTATCTAATAAATTAAATGTATTTTTTATGCTAACTAAACTATGAAATCTATGCCAGAAAAGGGCACTTAAGTATTTTTTGAAGAAAAGGTCAAGTTGCAACAGCTATAACTATTTTATCCGATTTTCGGTTTTTTTAATTTTTTGTAAAAAATAGCTCGAAACTGTTCTTAAAGCATTTCTTGTTTGCATTTTTAAAAATTTTTTATTTTTGGATTTTTAGGCATTTTTTTCGTAAAAATATTCAAACTCGAAATTTCCAAAAGGGCTTGCTTCTACCAAAAAATTTCGTAGCGACCAAATTATTAAACGTAATCGCACTATTTTTTGTGTCTGTATTCGGTATAGTTTTAGAAAATATTTTCATGACATTTAATTAAATTTAAATTAAATTTAAATTTTTAAAAATTTAATTAAATTTTTTTTTAAGTTGGATTTTTCTAATAGTGTCTTTAACTTTTTCGCTGAAGTACTAGTATACTCAGTTTCCGTTTCTATTTTATCGGGGAATTTCTTCTTTCGAGGCGGAGCTGGCCGATCATTTCTTACTGATTTTTTCGTGTTTGGCATTTTTGGAACACTGCTTATTTGGCACACGTTCGAAACACAACTGAAATACGTTACGGCATATAGAAGTGTATACAACGCTTATCCGACCGAAGGTACGCAGGTATACGAGCACACAATACAGAGGAATGTACAGAAATTCGTTGAGACAGTCACAAACGTACTACCTGTACTAGATACACCGCTTAGGTAGTCAAAAATGCCCGTCCTTTGAAGCCGCTCCGAGCGCGCATTTATACCTGTTTTTCGGCCGACGCTCTCTCTCGTCTAATACGCTATGACTTGTAAAATAAATTAGATACGGAAATATCCTTTTGACTACAAATTTCAAGACCCTAAAGATGAAAATAAAGCAAAAAACAAATATTTTCTGCTGATTTCTACTAGAACCACCCCTTAAGTTGTTATTGATTCCAATAAGCACTTTATATTAACATCCCTATTCTACCAGCCTAAGAAAGCTCACCACATTAACAAAATAGTTAATGTTCCGTATTCTGGTGCAAATTTAAAAGCCTTTTTCTTTACAATTTTGTGAATTGCAAAAAGTATCTTAACAACGACAGAATAAGCTTAACATTTATGTGTTTAGCTAGAGAATTGTTGTGCAAATAATAAAAATAATATAAATCATAATAAAATATAGAATTGAAATTAATTTAATAACTGTGAAAAATTGAAAAATTTTTACTTCTTTTAAGTGTTGATAATGAAAAAGATCAACGAAAGAAAAAATTTAACGACGGCGCCGGCTTCGAAATGAAAAGGATTTATTCATTCTATCTCTTATCTATTTTTTATGTATCTTTCCAACTCTAAATACAATTGAAAAGCCAAATGAAATATCGATATTGAAGAATAACATTGCCAGCCTAAATTTGGGGGTGCTGCCGTCAAAAATTGTATATAAAAATGATTTTTAAGAATGCGAACATTTACTTTACATAAAAATAATATTAACAAGAACTCCTTAACAATTTCTTATTAAGTTAACAAGCAGAATAGAGCTGTAAGTTTCAAAGGAAAAAAAAAAACACAGGTGCGTCGTTGGACACACGAGAGAAGCGAAGCTTTTTATGTTACTGTCATTGTTATTTCAACGCACTTGTGGGCAATTGTTAATTTTTTTTCGCACTATGCAAAAAGAAAACAAAAGCATGTACCAACAACAGTATAAACGCATTCACATAAACAAAAAAGTATTAATTTGCCCACCGTGAGGATCGATGCCATGACACACTGATTAATAAGTCGACTCTGTTTCCACCGATCCAAACAGCTCTGTTACATTTTGATGTTGATTTAATATTAAATATATAACTGCAGCTATGTTAACAGTTGATGGCGCTAACAGATGGCACTAGCAAACTGACGATGATGACCAGTGTTGTCACTTGCAAATCTTAAATAGTGGTAGGTTGAGTCTAAAATGAGTGGTGAATTTTAAAAAACTTTGGAATATATTTTTCTTCTTAAGGAAAAATTCGACTGAAGTCCTACAGCAAAACAAATCATAAGAAGTATACCATAAAGTAAGTTTTTTTCACGCTGAATTAGGTTTATTGCAAATAATTCTTGTATAATGTTCTTAAAACAGTTCTAAAAAAAATATTAAATGTAATAATAAATAAAATATATGCAATAAAATTTCTATAAAAATAAAATATATGCAATAAAATTTCTAAAATTTTAATTATAATGCAAAACTTTTTATAAAAATATATAGATTTTGAAAAAATGCAAATAATGGGTGTTAAAAGTGTAGAAACTAAAAAGTGCTAGATTTACCACAATTGTGGAAAAGTGGCAATACTGATGATTCTTGTAGCAAGTGGCTTAGCAGCTACCCAAACCATAAAAACCTATTAATCAACTCTTGTAGCAAGTGGCTAAGCAGCTACCCAAACCACACAAACACATTAATAGATTAATAGTTGCAGTTAGTACTGAATCAATGCTATAGTATACAGAAGTTGTGTGGCTCAATGGATGTAGCATAGAACTTCCAACCAAAAGTTTTTGGGTTCGAATCCCCACGGCAGGCGAAGAAATGTTTTTTTTATATTTGTTATATTAAATTGTATTGTTGTACAAAACACAGAAACAAAGAAACCATATAAAATTCTAAGAAAAAATCTGTCGAAAATTTTTCTGATTTCACTCCAAGCAAATCACAGAACGGGGCGTAAAAAGCTTCGCTTCAAAAAAAATAGAAATTATTCTTTATTGCTCAAAATTTTAAAAATCAATAGGAAAACATGTTCTACAATGTAAGAGGAGTCTAATGGTACCTTCAAAACGGCGGTACGACAATTTTTTCACACTGCCTTTCGTCACTGCAAAATAATGAGCAATGGGGTAATAAAACCGATGCCGATTCTAAAATTTGAACTGATGCCGTTACCAAACCGTCATCATAACCGAAAAAGGGTACCTATGCCGATTTCTGAAGTTAATGTCGATACCATTCGATGCCGATGAATCGGTCGGACACTAATAACTTACCTTCTTGTAGTGGCTGGAGTGTACGTCTTCGAAGGTTAACGGCACATTCGGTGGTGCGGTGGATACAATAGAAGTAGTTACTTGTTTAACTTTTTCTGGCAAAAAACAATACTCGTAGGAATCGCTGCCACCCCAACTTGTGAGGCAGTTCTTTTTATCAATATAAGTTGTTATGTCCTTTTTTGTAACCATTTTCAGAATTTCTAAAGCTTTTGGTGGTAGGAAACCTTTAATTATCTTAAACGCAGCTGTTTTAAACGAAGAGAATAAGAATAATTATTAATGTGAAACTAATTAATAATTAAACTAATTAATTAATTAAACTAAAATAAAAACATTCATAAATACCATTTAGAACCCATGCCATTTCGTATATGAGGATATAATTAAGAGCATTCGGATAGTACATCTTAAAGTTGTCAATTATGCGTTTTATAAAGTCTAAGTCCATGTTTGACAAACCAGTTCCAGCCATGTCAAAAACTAAAGTCAATCTATCCAAATTAGTCTCACGGTGAATTCTTTCTATCCAGTAAACCACTACTCTCATCATTTCGTCCATGTCCTTTGTGCCTCTAGTGTGAAGTTTCGTTTTAAAGATTAATAGCGGCTTTCCATCGATATCTGTGTTGTGAGTAAAAACAACACCTTCCATAAGATAGTCCCTGCGAATATTGCTCTCATGCAGATCATTAGCTCCATATTGCTGGCGCCAAGTGCAAGCTTCCCACAATTTGTCTATTGAAATTTGCATATCAAGATCGTACATTTCCAAAAACCTAGTGCACCAGATATCTTCATTTTTCACACGTTGTATATCATTGGGATGGAAAGATTCTGTTGAAAGAAGACAAAGCAGATGTTATTGAAAAATAACTCTCTGTTTAACTCGCATTCAAAAATCAAGGGGGTAAACCTCTGTAGCAAATAAGAACAAAAATAAAAAAAAAGGAACATAAAGGCCTTTAAATATTTATCAGGAAATCATAATAATATGTATTATGATCATCATAATACATAAAAGCCAACCATGCTGCTCCGCATCTAATATTGCTTAAACTGTAATTATTTTTTGCCATTATTACAGTGCTTTCACAACATATACTGTCCTGAAAAAGTTTAGGCTGAAAGTATGCACAGAAAATGCATTTGATACTTATCAGTAAAGCTTCCAACCAAATAATAAATTGATAATTTCAGGATTTGTAATTATATATAAAGAATAAAACAAAAATATTTCTGTTAATTCTAAATGTTTTTTTAAGTGAAACTTCTTAGGCGACGATGTGACGATTTTTAGGGGGGATTTTTAGGGGGGGATCATGCAACAAAAAAGTGGAACGTTTTTTGTAAACATCCCTGCAGTAAATGGCACTAGTATAGAACTACCTATTTCACTAGCCCTTAGATAACCAAAACTACTCATAGGCATGTCATAGGCAGGAGTCAATTCCTACCTTTTACATAACCATTCCCTAGCCACTTTACTAGTGCTATAGGGCTAGCTTATTCGCTAGTCAGAAAGATAAAGGAAAAAAAAACAAAACGGAGGCGTAATGAAAGCCATCTTCAGTTAATAAATTTATACATTTTTCTTTAGAACTTTTTTAATCACGTTGTTCAATGAAATTGAAGCGGCTTGTATCACAGACTAAGATAGACAGACATTGCTTCCACTTGTCACTTTCCAATTTGCAGAAGCTCAATAACTTGACGCACAGACTAAGATAGACAGACATTGCTTCCACTTGTCACTTTCGAATTTGCAGAAGCTCGCTAACTTGACGCAAGGAGGGTAGATTCTAAAGAGAATTCACCAGACAATTTTTCCCCTTTTGCAGAAATTTTGAACTGGCCGACTTGGTGGATTCGAAATTATGTTCGAATCTGTGCTCGAGTCTCAAAAAGCCGAAGTGCCGAAGCGATGAGAGAGATCTTACGAATGGTATTTTAAGAAAACTGAGCATCATGGTATAATCAAGGTTGATTTATAAGGTTGTCGCTGATGTCGGCTGATTGCACTCTCTTCTCAGTACCCATAATTGTCAAAACCAGCCAATTTTGCGAATGACTACGAAAGAAAAATGGATGATAAAAGAAAGCATTTACCGATTTTCTATGAGCTGTCAACTTCGATTTGACAATTGTGGGTACTCGCTCTCTCGCTTGCGACAACCTTATAAATCAACCTTGGGTATAATTATTTACAAGGTAGGAGTGACAGTTCGGTTGACAAAAACACATTGAAAAAGAGAAAACGAAGAAGCAGCAAAACAGATGAAAAGTTAAACTTTGTATTGATTTGACAACTCCCGATCGCCGCTCATGAGAAAAAAGGTAGTTGTCAAGGCTACCTTGTAAATTATTGTATCATGCTGAGCATGTGTTTTTGTTTGCTCTTATTATTTGCATGTAGGTGTTTATTTTTTAGCTGGACGCAGTGTTTTGTTTTGGTTGGATAAATTTATTGAAATTTACATTAATTGCTTCGATCAAACATTTTTCTTCTGATTTTGAAAAAAAATTTTTGATCTATTAATTTTAAGCTACTAAAGAAATAATAGAAATTTTTTTCGATTTTGAAGCCTATTTTTTTATATCTAAGTTTTTAAGCTGCTTAAGAAATGATAGCTTTTTTTTTAAAAAATTTTTACTTTGATTTTGAAAAAAAATGTTTCTTCTATAAATTTGAAGATACTAAAGAAATGATCGAAATTTTTTCTAGAACAAAAATGTTTCTAATTTTGTACAAAAATTTTTGATCTCTAAATTTTTAACTACCAAAGAAATGAAAGATTTTTTGTTTTTGTTAAAAAAATTTTCCTCCGATTTTGATGAGAAATTTTTGATCTATGAATTATTATCCGCTAAAGAAATAATAGAAATTTTTTTTTGTTCAAAAGTTTTTAATCTGATTTGAAGAAAAATTTTTATATACAAAATTTTAGCTGCGGAAATGGTAGAAATTTTATTCATGTTGAAAACTTTTTGATCAACCCCTTTCTGTACTTGGACAATTCGAAAAAAATATGAATTTCGAAGTGGGATGAGAGAGGCCGTACGAGAGAATGAAATTTTGCTGAGCGCCAGCTTAAACAGGTTTTGCGACAATTGCGACATTGTCTATTTTCTCAAAAAAATCTTTTGGACACTATGTGCATGTGTGTATTTTGTTTTGGTTTTTACTAAATTAATAAAAATTTACAGTATTTCGTTCAATCATTTTTCTTCTGATTTTGAAGAAAAATTTTTGATTTAGAATTTTTTACCAACATAGAAAAGTCATAGATATTTTAAAAACTTTTTTCTTCGATTTTGATATCTAAATTTTTTCGATCTGAGAACGAAATTTATTACATGATTTAAAAAAATTTTGTTCAATTTTATTCTTAATTTAAAAAAATCTTTACAAATTAATAAGACGCTTTGGATGATTTTCAAGTGTGACATTTTTAGAGTTTACTCCCTAATAATCGATAATCGAATTGATAGAATTTGTTTTTTTATTTAGAAAATTTTTTTTATCTATATATTTTTTATCTTTAAAATTTCCAGCTAAAGAAATGATAGAATTTTTTATGTTCAAAAAATTTTTCCTTAGATTTTGATGAAACATTTTTGATCTATGCATTTTTATCTGCTAACTGATAACAAGGAGGGTATATTCTAAAGAGAATTCACCAGACAATTTTTCCCCTTTTGCAGAAATTTTGAACTGGCCGACTTGGTGGATTCGAAATTATGTTCGAATCTGTGCTCGAATCTCAAAATGCCGAAGTGCCGAAGCGATGAGAGAGAGCTTACGAATGTTATTTTAAGAAAACTGAGCATCATGGTATAATTATTTACAATGTAGGAGTGACAGTTCTGTTGACGATTTGGAGTTGGCAAAAACACATTGAAAAAAAAAAAACGAAGAAGCAGCAAAACAGATGAAAAGTTAAACTTTGTATTGATTTGACAACTCCCGATCGCCGCTCGTGAGAAAAAAAGTTGTCAAGGCTACCTTGTAAATTATTGTATCATGCTGAGCATGTGTTTTTGTTTGCTCTTATTATTTGCATGTAGGTATGTGTTTATTTTTTAGCTGGACGCAGTGTTTTGTTTTGGTTGGATAAATTTATTGAAATTTACATTAATTGCTTCGTTCAAACATTTTTCTTCTGATTTTGAAGAAACATTTTTGATCTAAAAATTTTAAGCTACTAAAGAAATAATAAAAATTTTTTCTTCGATTTTGAAGACAAATTTCTTAAATCTTATTTTTTAAGCTGCTTAAGAAATGATAGCTTTTTTTTAAAAAAAATTTTTACTCTGATTTTGAAAAAAAATGTTTCTTCTATAAATTCTAAGCTACTAAAGAAATGATCGACATTTTTTCTAGTACAGAAATGTTTCTAATTTTGAACAAAAACGTTTGATCTCTAAATTTTTAACTACCAAAGAAATGAAAGATTTTTTGTTTTTGTTAAAAAATTTTTCCTCCGATTTGGTTGAAACATTTTTGATCTATGAATTACTATCCGCTAAAGAAATGATAGAAATATTTTTTGTTCAAAAATGTTTCCTCTGATTTAAAGAAAAATTTTTAAATACAAAATTTTAGCTGCGGAAATGGTAGAAATTTTATTCATGTTAAAAACTTTTTGATCAACCTTTCCTGTTCTTGGACAATTCGAAAAAATATGGATTTCGAAGTGGGATGAGAGAGGCCGTACGAGAGAACAAAATTTTGCTGAGCGCCAGCTTAAACAGGTTTTGCGACAATTGAAAAACGTTGTCTATTTTCTAAAAAAAAACTATTTGACACAATGTGCATGTGTGTGTGTTTTTTTATTTTTAGCTACTCGTATGGAACGTTTGTTGATGTTTTTGCTAAATTTATTAAAATTTCGTCCAAAAATTTTTCTTCTGATTTTGAAAAAATTATTCATCTACAATTTTTAAGCGACTTAAGAGATAATTTTTTTTTTGTTTACACCCCCCATTTTGAACAAACATTTTTGGTATCTAAATTTCTTTCTATGCAAAGAAATGTAATTGACAGAATTTTTGCGGTTATTTATTATATTTCTTTGTGTTTTATTTCTAGAAAAGCTGCGTTTGTTTATGTTTTTACTAAATTTATTGAAATTTATATTATTTCGTTCAAACATGTTTCTTCTCATTCTGAAAAAAATTTTTGGTATATATTTATGGCTGCTTAAGTCGTTGTTTTTGTTCAGAAGTGTTTTCTTTTGTTCAGAAGAGTTTGAAGAAAAATTAAAAATTGACAATTTTTAAGTAGGTTTGAGTTTGCCAACTTAAAAATAAGTATAAGTATAAGTATAGTAATAAGTATATACTTATAAGTATACTAAGTATAGTTGCTTAAAAATTGGTTGTCTGAATTTGAAGAAAAATTGTTGATGTCTAATTTTTCGATCTGAAAACATTATTGTAATTATGATTAGAATAAGTTTTGTACAAATTAATTCTTGATTAAAAAAAAAAAACTGTAGAAAATTTACATTGTGTGACATTTTTATTTTAATTTCTTGTTTTTGGTTGTGTTTACATTTATTTAGAATTTATTTTAATTTGATATTTTGACGTACGTTTGAATTTATTTTAATAAGGTATACCAAACATATGTATTACTTTATGATTAGATGCGAAAATAATAATAAAAATCTTTCTCTTACTGATTATGAATTTAAAGTGCAAAAAATTGAATTTCATTTGTTAAAAATGACATTTAAAGAATATATAGTATTTAATTATTATATACTTAGTGTCTGTACATAAAAACAGTGTTGTTTTTCATAGGTGTACACATTAACAATTTTTTAATTAATTGAATACAATTATTAGACATAATTTTTATACAAAATAACTACAACAGAAAGAAATAAACTTGGGATTTATTCCTATTTGACTTATTTTCTTAACTGAAAAATTGCTTTACAATAATTAGTTAAGCTTTGATTTCCCTTACCAAATACGCAATAAAGTTTTTAAGTAATAAATAATTTTTTCAAGTAAAGCAGAATGGTGTTTAAGTGAAAATGAAAAAATGTAGTGATCTAAAGTTTAAGTGAATTTACTTTTGAGTTTTGATTTATACTTTTTTACAAAAAACATGTGAGAAAGCAGAAGAGTCTTTGAGAAGAGAGAAAATCAAAGGAAAAATTTTTGAACAAGAAAAAAATTTCTATCATTTCCTTAGCAGCTAAAAATCAAACATTTTTCTTCAAAATCAGGGGAAAAATTTGTGAACAAAAAAAAAAACATTTCTGTAATTGCTTTAGCGGCTAAAATTAAAGGAATAAAAAAATTTTCTTCAGAGAAAAAAATTTTTGATAAAGAAATTTCTATGATTGCTAGTTAGCTAAAAATTTGTAGAAGAAAAATTTTTCTTCAAAGAGAAAAAATTTTTGAAATATTTTTATAACTTTGTTAGCTAAAAATTTATAATTTTTGAACAGAAAAAATTTTTATCATTTCGTTAGCAGCTAAAATTTTATAGATCAAAAATTTTTCATCAAAATCAGAGGAAAATTAAAAAAAAAAAAATCAGTTATCAGTTAGCAGATAAAAATGCATAGATCAAAAATGTTTCATCAAAATCTAAGGAAAAATTTTTTGAACAAAAAAAATTCTATCATTTCTTTAGCTGGAAATTTTAAAGATAAAAAATATATAGATAAAAAAAATTTTCTAAATAAAAAAACAAATTCTATCATTTCGATTATCGATTATTAGGGAGTAAACTCTAAAAATGTCACACTTGAAAATCATCCAAAGCGTCTTATTAATTTGTAAAGATTTTTTTATATTAAGAATAAAATTGAACAAAATTTTTTTAAATCATGTAATAAATTTCGTTCTCAGATCAAAATCGAAGAAAAAGTTTTTAAAATATCTATGACTTTTCTATGTTGGTAAAAAATTCTAAATCAAAAATTTTTCTTCAAAATCAGAAGAAAAATGATTGAACGAAATACTGTAAATTTTTATTAATTTAGTAAAAACCAAAACAAAACACACACATGCCCATAGTGTCCAAAAGATTTTTTTGAGAAAATAGACAATGTCGCAAAACCTGTTTAAGCTGGCGCTCAGCAAAATTTCATTCTCTCGTACGGCCTCTCTCATCCCACTTCGAAATTCATATTTTTTTCGAATTGTCCAAGTACAGGAAGGGGTTGATCAAAAAGTTTTCAACATGAATAAAATTTCTACCATTTCCGCAGATAAAATTTTGTATATAAAAATTTTTCTTCAAACCAGATTAAAAATTTTTGAACAAAAAAAAATTTCTATTATTTCTTTAGCGGATAATAGTTCATAGATCAAAAATTTCTCATCAAAATTGGAGGAACATTTTTTTAACAAAAACAAAAAATCTTTCATTTCTTTGGTAGTTAAAAACTTAGAGATCAAAAATTTTTGTACAAAATTAGAAACATTTTTGTTCTAGAAAAAATTTCGATCATTTCTTTAGTAGCTTCAAATTTATAGAAGAAACATTTTTTTTCAAAATCAGAGTAAAAATTTTTTAAAAAAAAGCTATCATTTCTTAAGCAGCTTAAAAACTTAGATAAAAAAATTTGGCTTCAAAATCGAAAAAAAAAATTCTATTATTTCTTTAGTAGCTTAAAATTTATAGATCAAAAATTTTTTTTCAAAATCAGAAGAAAAATGTTTGATCGAAGCAATTAATGTAAATTTCAATAAATTTATCCAACCAAAACAAAACACTGCGTCCAGCTAAAAAATAAACACATACCTACATGCAAATAATAAGAGCAAACAAAAACACATGCTCAGCATGATACAATAATTTACAAGGTAGCCTTGACAACTACCTTTTTTCTCATGAGCGGCGATCGGGAGTTGTCAAATCAATACAAAGTTTAACTTTTCATCTGTTTTGCTGCTTCTTCGTTTTCTCTTTTTCAATGTGTTTTTGTCAACCGAACTGTCACTCCTACCTTGCAAATAATTATACCATGATGCTCAGTTTTCTTAAAATACCATTCGTAAGCTCTCTCTCATCGCTTCGGCACTTCGGCTTTTTGAGATTCGAGCACAGATTCGAACATAATTTCGAATCCACCAAGTCGGCCAGTTCAAAATTTCTGCAAAAGGGGAAAAATTGTCTGGTGAATTCTCTTTAGAATGTACCCTCCTTGTTTGCAATGTCAAATACTCAAGATTGTGAGTAGCCCTACTGTCTTTTTTTATCGTTAGTTTTACTACTTACTTTGTAATAAAATCCAATTAGTTTTTCAAAAGCGCCTAAAGCGCCATATCCGGCAGTTTTGTATCGTCAGAAAACATTGTTGAAATGAATAGTGGGAATATATGTTTAAAAATCTAAACCTTAAGTTTGACATAAATAAAACGCTTGTCAAAAAATTTTGACAGAGACAGAGACAACTGTTGATTAGAGTCAAATCAATTTTTATTTTGTTCGCTTTATGCTCAGAGTATAATAAATAAATTCTATACAATCCAAATGTTGGCGCCATAGCAGTGTGGTTTTCCATAGTTTATACACTTTTATATTAAATACTCGATATATTGTTCAAAATTAACAGAAAACTCATATTTCACAAACTTCGTTTTACTAATGGGTTTTGCTTAAAATTAACCATCGCCTGTTTTTGACAGATCTAGGGCCATTTTTGGTGAGAGAAATGCTACTAAATAAAATGAGAAAATACGCTACCACCTTGTTTCTCAAACCATGCTCAAATCGAAGAATTGTCAACAGTACCCCAAGTGGCCAGAATAACAACTTAAAAAAATTTAAACACATGTTTTCTGAATGAATAGAGGCGGTCACATTATCAAATTCTTCATCAAAATATTGGTGAAACAGTTTGACCACGCGAGTGTTCATATTATCAAATTTTTCGTCAAATTTCATTATTGTATTGCACACCGAAGTGAACACATCAGCAGCACTCCATATGCTTTATTTCTAAATAATCTTTTTTTTTGTAAATTTCCGATTCAATCTGCCTGTTATGGATGTAGTCTATAAATTTCAATAAAATCATTACAAAAATCTTCTTCATCGTGCATTTTGAATTGATGTGTTCGCGTTGAAATCTTTTTTAAGTGATGAAATCGCACTAGAAAATTTGACGAGTGTTCACACGTCAAATTTTTCATCAAATCGTTGGTCAAACAACCGAAAAATCAAAATATTTTGATTTTCGTCAAACGATTTGACCAACAATTTGATGAGTGTTCACATGTCAAATTTTCCGTCAAATTCCATATATATTTCTGTTGGTCAAATTTTTTGATGACTTGTTGGATGAAAATTTTGATCATGTGACCGGGCCTAACAAAGCATTGATAGTTTAAAAGATTACGGTGCAACGACAATAGATTTGAAATTTATATTTTGGGTTCGCATTCTTTTGATAAAAACTTGTGATTACTTTTGAGTGTGTGAGTCACTTTAAATGTGTCCTATTTCTATTTCTGCTACGATAATTTGGGGGTTTAAACCCCAAAATTCCCTCTTTGGTTGCGCTACTGTTCTTGTGTCAAATCACGGATTTGACATCTCACAATTGTTGTCTCCTTCTACCTAATAGAACTCAATAGGATTTTATACGAGGTGAATTATTAATTTTCTTTTGCTTGGCATTCTGGCGACGAATTGGAGTGCAACAAGCCTACCTAATTTGAATCCACCTAAAAAAACGAAAGAATTTAATATTTTTAACTACTTAACTAAGTTGACTAGATTTAACTAAATTTTTTTTTGTATAACATGCTACATACATTTCAGTTGAACCATGGAGGCAAATACATGGTTCAACTGAGATATGTACAATACGTTATACGAAAAAAAATGTACATAGTTGAATCTTGTCAACTTTTTATAATTGAATCTAGACAAAGCCCAAACGCTCTCACAACATATAAATGGATCATTACCAATGATTTAGGTAAGTAAAAGAAGTACTTTGTTTTAATTTTAAAGATTTTCAACAATATAAAAATTGTTTGTTTTTAAGACGTAGTTAGTGAGTAAAACCAAAAGAAAATAATGAAAAGCAAAGAAAGTAATGCTGTCAGCGCGCAGATTTTTCTATCATTTTTGGGAATTTATTGAACAAAAATACAACATAAAAATTAAATAAAAACTTGAGTTTGATCTTCAAAAACTTCAAAAAGTACATACAGTCTTACCTGTACAGTTGTCTGTCGAAAGAAAAAAAAAAAATCTACGAACCTTTTTTAAATAAGTTACAGGAAAACCTTTTTTGATCTACTTTCAAGCAATTTTAAGTCCGTTTTTGGTGCTTCAAATGAAAAATGGCTGGCTATTTTCCACTAACGATATGGATCTTTTGATGTAGATCTTATTTTTTAACCACATTCTATTAAAAAATGCTGGTGGTGCGAAGACAAAAAACACTTTTGTACATATGGGTGCTCTAGTGGTCAGTGCCTTAAGGAGATTTAAGCAATTAAATCTTTTTAGTAATCATCTAGCTTGCCATGCGTATTTTAATTGAGATATTTTAAACATCGTAAGCATAGACAGTTTATGCCGGGAACTTTATGGAATTGATATTGAAGTGGGAAGTGGAAAAGTTTTTATTTGATAATTTAAACTGGGTTAAAAGCGACTTTTTCATAAGGACTGAAGCTTTAGCCCTAGAATTCGTAATTTTACAACAAGAAATAATGACAAAATATATGGTTGAGATTGCATCCAATGATAGCTATACATTGTACGTTGTGTTACGTTCCATACATTTAACACACCCTGAACGATATACCACTCACGAGCGTCGTCGGGCATTCCAGCTAGTTATTTATAAAATATTCTACAAAATATTGAGCAAAATATAAAATTGATTAAATGTACTTTCGTTTTATTCATTTCACGACTATTCCTCAATTTCACTTTTTAAGAAGAAAGTTTTACGATACTGAATTCACTCACATGTTGCTCACGTACTATTTTTGCACTTGTTTTTTTACACATCTATGGAGTTCTTACTGTAGTAATTGTTGCTAGTAGAGTGCTTACCTGCAGGGGAGTATTTTTCGTATTTTTCGATAAAAAGGGTTCGAAGGTCATCTATCTGCTCTCGTGTAGGTGTTAATGTTTTGCTTGGCATTTCAATTCTCTCAAAGAATAAATAACACGATATATTTAATTTTTCGCTTTGAGCAATTATGACAATACCGGTGACAAACTTTCAACGATAATAACCGTCCACCGACACTACACTTCGTAGTAGTTGAAAACGCACAATCTTATCAATGGCAATAAAGATCCAACTCTTATACTTAATATAAACTAACGAAGTATATTTTCTGTATTTAAAACAAAAACAACTTTACTCTTCTATATTTTCTAAAATGTTCCATTTAATATGAATCAAATTCACAAAACGACTGATATCTAAATAATATGTCGACTTTGAAATCGTTAAATCGAATAACAGAAATCAATTTATTGTGAAAGAAAATAGTGTTGGAACGTTAAAGTTGCGGTACTCTAGATATGTATGTGCATTTAATTTTAATGAGAACTTGCAGAGTAGCCAATGAAAGTGGTAGTGTTGCCAAATGGTCCGATATATCGGAAATATTACGATTTTCAAACGAGAATCCGATGATCCGATATTTAGCCAAAATTCTTCAAAACGATTTCAGAACAAGTTAATCTGAATGAAAAAATAATTTAATAAAGAATGAAAAAGTCAAATTTTTAGAAAGGTTTATATATGCACAGTAATTAAGTAGCACTGTATTAAGTAAAACAAATACAATAATCTATCCTAAGAATTTAAAGATATAAGCAGAACTATGCTCTGGCGTGACGTTATAAAAAACAGAAGTAGTTTTCGACTTGGATTACAAAATTTGCAAAGCTCTCCGAATTGGGCAAGACTTTTAGTATAAAACCTTGTTTAGAAGGATTTGAAATAATATAAATTTATTTTCCAAGAAATCAAATTTAAAAATCTCTTCCGTTTATTTTGTTATAAGGCTTCTGACGTGATCTGACGTGACGTAATAGTAATTAGTAATTATGTAATTTAGTAATTGAAAAAAAGCAATTTATTCTGCATCTCATTGTCTCAACCATTTTTCATTATTTTTATTCTTCCATTATAATAAAACTTCCATTTCTACTAAAACAAAAACGTTAACGAAACATTTACTAAACATTTGCTAAAAAGAAAAATTAAATTTGTGAAACAGTTCAGAAGATTTGATCATGAAGGTGAAAGAATTTAAGTTCAAGTTGCATAAATCAATAAAATTTTAATGTTTCTCTAAAATAATATCATTAAATAATAAGTTTTAACAGCTTTTAATTTTTATGTCATGGTGAACTGTTCTGGTGAAAAAAATGTAAAATGCATATACAAGAAAGAAATGGAGGCAGCTTTTGAAAAATTGTTAAACAAAATCGATGGCTGCACTTTCTATCACAAATGTCAACATAAGGAATGACGATAATATTTGAAAGATAGATGAAATTCATACTGAATTAAATTTGTGTGGATGAATCCACCTATGTTTGTCAAAAAACAAAAAAAAGTACGATTTACAAAAAACTACGACATTTGTTACTGGTCTTGCTCAAATTTCAAGCAACGAATGCATTATCAAAGAAGTTTTTCTAATCAAGGAAACATTGATTTTTAAAAAAATCGAATTGGTTACGCAGCAGACGGAGCTTCTAACGAGTAAATTTAATTCTGCGGTGAAGTTGCTATCAATGGGTTGCCCAATCGCATGAATGCCTTAGAATTCCATCATATATCGATAATCCGAGACATCTATAATTATATTTCCAACAGTCTCAAAATAACTGGCCAGTTCGAAAAAATTATAAAACTCTTGGAAATAAAACCCAAAAAGAAAGAAAAGAATCTTTGAAAAACCATATTTACTATTTTTATATTTTATATTACTTTTTTCAAAGCGAACAGCCACAAATACAAAAAATGTATAGTGCTTAATTAATTGACTATTGAACTGAAATGTGATATAAGTAAACATTGCATTTTTTTGTTTTTTTTTTTTGTGTAAAATGTGACCGAAAATTTCTACGTTGTTGTTCAAATCCGACGAGAATCCGACGAGCTGTGTGCAAAAGTTACGATATGAAAATATTTTTCATGGCAACAGTGAAAAGTACCTCTAAATTTGAATAAAATGCTTGTCACAGCCAACATTGCCAGCTACTGTTGATCAAAATCCGCAAAATTTGCCAAAAAAAAAAATTCCCCTAAATTATATTTTTTTGTGAAAATTAAAATGATGGCATTCTTTATTCCAATTAATTTATTAAGTAACAAGTTGCCACAACAACAAGGTTCTTTACAGAACAAACCACCAGCAGGCTAGACAGCTGTTTCGTTAGTCGCTACACCAACTCATCAGTAATTTTCTGTGGCTTCTGCAGTCCATTAATTTATATTTTGAAGAATCTCAAAATGTAAACAATTTTTGGAGATTACTCCTTTAGAATCGATTTCATATATTGCCTGCGGTATGAATATTTATAGCAAGTGAAATCAAGCTTAATCAAAAAAATCAAGCGTTATGCAGTCGGCGTTGCACAGAAAAATACCAACAACGAAGAAATACCAACAAAATACATACTCACAGCAGAAAGTTTCAATAAACTCGATGTTGCTCTCTACTCTTCTCTCAGCTATGCGATTATGCGCCGCAAAACACCAACAACGAAGAAATATCAACAAAATACACACAGCAGCAATCAGCTATTATATAAAATTGAATTGCAAATTTTTGTAAGACTCCAAAAGTAATGGGCCAATTTTTATGAAATAAAAAAAAAAAAACGAAATGGCCATTTCAGCCCTTGAAAGGACTTTGACCGAGCTTCTTATGATCAATTGTGTTGTGTGTGATGTCAAATGTTTTCACACAAATGATCGAGAACTGGACCTACATGTTTTACGCCGACTCCGAACGGCTTATGTTCTCAAGAAGCTTTTCATGGCAGTTTTTACTCTCTGAGTTTTGCCATTGTCTGCAGAGAGGTGACGGCCGAACAGAAAAATGAATTCAATTGAAAAAATTTTCTGTGTCAGATGGAGGATTCGAACCTGGGTTCTCTGGCGTAAGAGTCACACACTCTACCCACTACGCCACTGCCACCACATTTCATTTTTATGAAATAAGTCTTAGAATATTATATTTTTGCTACAGCATATTCTCCTTTCGAAATTTTAAAAGTAAGTACATTTAATTAAAATGTAAGGATTTGTAGGAAATCTCAGCGATAATTCCAATAAGCTAGGTTGTCACTTGAGAAAAGCTCGGTTGATCTGTCAGAATGGATGAAAGGAAATCAAGAAAAAAAAAAAACACATTACACACGAGAGAAGCGAAGCTCTTTCGCAGTTACATAGATTTGAAAGCTTAATAATTTTTTTCTTTTTAATAAATTAACTTTTAAATTCAAAAATTTAAAATAACATAAAATTTATTACATATATACAGAAAACATATTTACTGCTTATTTTTTATTGTTGAATGTTAAATTTCCACGCCAATTACATATACGGGCATATAATGCCAGCGACTCTCCATTTTAACTCTCAACACATGGTTGTGAACTTGGCTGCACTGAACAAAATTTTTCCTTTAACAGCTTACTGCGTAGCGAAAAATCTGTCAAAAATTTTTCAGATTTCACTCCAAGCAAATCACAGAACGAGGATTAAAAAACTTCGCTTCAAAAATATATATTAAAGAACGCACACGAAACAAAATTTAACAAACATTTTAGATATCTTGCCGAATTCATGCATGCGTTTGTTAATTCCATATTTATTGATATCAACTATTTTTTTGACGCTTAAAACATAGAGTGTAATTTATTATCTAGAGATTGCGTCAACTCTGCTAACAGTGTTAACAGAGTTAGTTTACTTAAAAACATGAAGAAAAACACTCTGTTAACCTCTGTTAACGCATGCCAGAGATGTAGCAGAGTTGATGCAATCTCTACATAATAATTTATACTCTATGCCAACAACACCACAAACGGATTCACAATACAAACACACCGATGCTGGAGACACCTTGTGGCAAATAAAAGCAAATTTTTGTAGCATAGCAAATACACAATCCTCTATCTATTGATAGATGGTGACGATCTAAAGCAGCATATCTTCTGTTATAACTAAGATTAAATTAACAACATTTTCTCACAGGTCTTTGTGATCTAGTGGGTAGTGTGCTGGGCTAACTTCAAAAAGGGCACGGGTTCGATCCCCACGGGAACCAAAACATATTTTTAGTATTTAATATTAAAGTATTAAATTTTCTTGTTGTAATAAGCGCTAGCAACAAAGAAACCATCAAAATTCCAAGAAAAAATCTGTCGAAAATTTTTCAGATTTCACTCTAAGCAAATCACAGAACGAGGAGTAAAAAGCTTCGCTTCGGTTGGCCCACTGTCCTCACGCGTCAACGAATAGTGGATAATGAAAAGGTTGATTAGTTGTCAAAACGACGAATTTCCAAGGAATTGCAAATGAAGAAAATATTTTATGTTTCCAAGTTGCAAACAGTGCTGTCGCGTGTGTTAAATTTGTGATAATTTGAGTGAAAATATTATTAAAACAGTGTTATAACAACTATAAAATGCGAAAGAAGTCTCAAATTGGCAAAAAACACCTGTAAAAATTTTAACCTAAAATCAACTACGAAACATGAACATAAAGAAACTCGAGATGAACAGCAGATTTTGACATCTAGCCCGCTTTATTCTGCTTTCTACTTCATTCCTCGCCGAGTCGACCCTACCTTATGATTCTGCCATGCCCTATATTAATCAACCTTGTCCATGTTGTACTCTATCTTCTCTTTTTATATTCAGCTAGCCACAGCACAACAAAAAAATTTTATGTGTTTGAATATGTGCCACAGACCACAGAGTAAGATAGACAGACATTGCTTCCACTTGTCACTTTCCAATTTGCAGAAGCTCGATAACTTGACGATTGAGCCCAAAGCAGCGGACAAGGAGGGTATATTCTAAAGAGAATTCACCAGACAATTTTTCCCCTTTTGCAGAAATTTTGAACTGGCCGACTTGGTGGATTCGAAATTATGTTCGAATCTGTGCTCGAACTTAAAAAGCCGAAGTGCCGAAGCGATGAGAGAGAGCTTACGAATGTTATTTTAAGAAAACTGAGCATCATGGTATAATTATTTACAATGTAGGAGTGACAGTTCTGTTGACGATTTGGAGTTGGCAAAAACACATTGAAAAAGAGAAAACGAAGAAGCAGCAAAACAGATGAAAAGTTAAACTTTGTATTGATTTGACAACTCCCGATCGCCGCTCGTGAGAAAAAAGGTAGTTGTCAAGGCTACCTTGTAAATTATTGCATCATGCTGAGCATGTGTTTTTGTTTGCTCTGATTATTTGCATGTAGGTATGTGTTTATTTTTTAGCTGGACGCAGTGTTTTGTTTTGGTTGGATAAATTTATTGAAATTTACATTAATTGCTTCGTTCAAACATTTTTCTTCTGATTTTGAAGAAACATTTTTGATCTAAAAATTTTAAGCTACTTAAGAAATAATAAAAATTTTTTCTTCGATTTTGAAGACAAATTTTTTATATCTTATTTTTTTAACTGCTTAGAAATGATAGCTTTTTTTTAAAAAAAATTTTTCTCTGATTTTGAAAAAAAATGTTTCTTCTATAAATTTTAAGCTACTAAAGAAATGATTTTTCAATTGTCGCCAAACCTGTTTAAGCTGGCGCTCAGCAAAATTTCATTCTCTCGTACGGCCTCTCTCATCCCACTTCGAAATTCATATTTTTTTCGAATTGTCCAAGTACAGGAAGGGGTTGATCAAAAAGTTTTCAACATGAATAAAATTTCTACCATTTCCGCAGCTAAAATTTTGTATATAAAAATTTTTCTTCAAATCAGATTAAAAATTTTTGAACAAAAAAAAATTTCTATTATTTCTTTAGCGGATAATAATTCATAGATCAAAAATTTCTCATCAAAATCGGAGGAAAATTTTTTTAACAAAAACAAAAAATCTTTCATTTCTTTGGTAGTTAAAAACTTAGAGATCAAAAATGTTTGTACAAAATTAGAAACATTTTTGTTCTAGAAAAAATTTCGATCATTTCTTTAGTAGCTTCAAATTTATAGAAGAAACATTTTTTTTTAAAATCAGAGTAAAAATTTTTTAAAAAAAAAGCTATCATTTCTTAAGCAGCTTAAAAACTTAGATAAAAAAATTTGGCTTCAAAATCGAAAAAAAAATTCTATTATTTCTTTAGTAGCTTAAAATTTACACATCAAAAATTTTTTTTCAAAATCAGAAGAAAAATGTTTGATCGAAGCAATTAATGTAAATTTCAATAAATTTATCCAACCAAAACAAAACACTGCGTCCAGCTAAAAAATAAACACATACCTACATGCAAATAATAAGAGCAAACAAAAACACATGCTCAGCATGATACAATAATTTACAAGGTAGCCTTGACAACTACCTTTTTTCTCATGAGCGGCGATCGGGAGTTGTCAAATCAATACAAAGTTTAACTTTGCATCTGTTTTGCTGCTTCTTCGTTTTCTCTTTTTCAATGTGTTTTTGTCAACCGAACTGTCACTCCTACCTTGTAAATAATTATACCATGGTGCTCAGTTTTCTTAAAATACCATTCGTAAGCTCTCTCTCATCGCTTCGGCACTTCGGCTTTTTGAAATTCGAGCACAGATTCGAACATAATTTCGAATCCACCAAGTCGGCCAGTTCAAAATTTCTGCAAAAGGGGAAAAATTGTCTGGTGAATTCTCTTTAGAATATTCCCTCCTTGCTTCGGCTTTTTGAGATTCGAGCACAGATTCGAACATAATTTCGAATCCACCAAGTCGGCCAGTTCAAAATTTCTGCAAAAGGGGAAAAATTGTCTGGTGAATTCTCTTTAGAATCTACCCTCCTTGCTGCAAAGCAGCGAAAAACTGCGAGGTTATGTTGCTAGAGTTTGTTGATAGAGTGCTACAAATTGTTGATAGATAGACCACAAACTATCAATACTCTCAGCAACGTTGACGAGAAACCTTTTATAGATTTTTTTTTTTCTTTAGAATTCTGAGCTGACGGCTGCCTTGCTTGTTTACTTTTTTTGCTGGTTTTTGTTTTTGTTGTCGGCTAGGTTTTTTTTTGCTGCTGTTTGTTTGCCATTTTTTTTGGGTGGATTTTGTCAATCGTCAAAAATGATATTTTTGCGATTTTGTCTATTTTGAAGATTGAAGTCATAGAAAAATGGCTGTAACTTCTGTATTTCTGGATAAACTATTTCTATTTCTATGTTCTAACTATGCTAACTAAACTAAGAAAACTATCTAATAAATTAAATTTATTTTTTATGTTACAACTATGCTAACTAAACTAAGAAATCTAAGCCAGAAAAGGGCACTTAAGGATTTTTTGAAAAAAAGTCGAGTTGCAACAGCTATAACTATTTTATCCGATTTGCTTTCTTGCTTGAATTTTTAAAAATTTGGATTTTTGGGAATTTTTTGTCGTAAAAATATTCAAACTCGAAATTTCCAAAAAGGCTTGCTTCTAGCAAAAAATTTCGTAGCGACCAAATTATTAAACGTAATCGCACCATTTTTTGTGTCTGTACCTAATACAGTACCTAAATATAGTTCTAGAAAATATTTTCATGACATTTCATTTAATTTTTTTTTTTAGTTGGATTTTTGCAATTTTTCTAATAAAACAAAAAAAAATTTATTTTTCTAATAATCGTATGAAATTTAATTGTTTTATGTTAAAACTATTTTCATTCTACAGACATATATTTTATTTACATACTAATAAGAGCATCTAATAAATTCATTTGGTCTAGTTGCCACCCAGGACATCGGCAGCTAGACCAACTACATTTTATTGTTATTGCTGTACAAATCATAAGTTGAGATCGTTGCTGATCTAATTGGGTACAGTTAGCATTTTATGTATTTCTAAGTTTGTAGTATCTGCAAAATGCAAATAGATACTGCAACTCTGCTTAGAATTTCCTTGCAATGTTGCATTATATGCACCTGCGAAGCGATATTTCTTTCTCTTTATGCCTTAGTGCGATCGAGAAAGCGTCTTTTTGTGACTTCCGTGTTTTTTAGTGTTTTGCGAAATTTTTAAAAAATTATATTGCCGTTTTCAACGCGTGTATTTTTAAAAATTACTTTGTGTTTTTTCAAATTTTAATAAATTGTACCAATCTGTTTTTTCAAAACAACTCCAAACTCTGTAAAAAATTTTATTTCATAAACTTATAAAAGAATGCAAAAAAAAAACAATTTCAGAAACTTAGAAAAGAATGCAAAAAAACAATATAGTACACATACAATACAATAGGGATGACTGTTGACATGCATGCTTACACGCGGCAACACGGGAGTATAATAAAAATTAAAAATTTTAGTAGCGGTGAGTACTAAAATTGTTATTTTCAGAATTTGGGTCAATCGTGTTAAATCAGAATAAAGCGTGTAAAAACAAAATAAAGATTTATTTTTAGTTCGTGTTAAATCAAATTCGTGTAAAAAAGTCGGGTAAAAACAGAACTGAGTGTACATATAAGTTAACGAGTGCGCCTCAGCACACTCGAAAAATTAAAGTTGGGAGCCGGCCACTGGCTCCTTGTCCGTTTCTGAAATGTAATTAAAAGACAAGATTTAGGTTTACAATATTTATTTTACCATTCCAGATGGTGGTCTGAATTAGAATGAATCCAATTAATAAATTTTAGTCATAAAGACAATTATTCTATACGCTAGCTTAACCCTAATGTGCTGACTTGCACTTCCCATGGCAACATTGCTTCAGCGACGTTCCCACGTTGAGGTGACCGTGACTGCGAGGATCGTCTTACATCTGCATGCGCGTGGCTGGCTAATATCGCTGATATCACAAATTAGGTTGGCTGGCGCGTGTTAACTGGCCCCCCTCTAAGGATCTGCGTCCCGCAGATTTAATTGTAAATCCTTCGAGTGGGTGACCGCCCGATCTGGGTTTGTGGTTTGACCGAGGCTTCGAAAATTTATAGTCGTAGTTAATTTCCTCCAAATAACATATCAGATAGCCGCAAGGATTGACAGGACGATTCCGTCGACGAATAGTGAAGTGTGAAATCTTAAGCCAAGCTTCTCGAGATGGTGAATATTCGCTACGCTGAGCCCGTGGATGTAGTCTAAGTTAAGTCGGAGACCATTGTTTGTCAGGTTCACTAGTGTTGGTGGTAAGACCTGTAACATGCTCGCCGATCTACTGGTAAATGACTGGTTTCCAACAGTGATAGTCTCGCTATTGAACAATATAACAAATGTTCCGTTGAGGTTCCTGGAATCTCGATCGCTTTGGACTTTCCTCTTGAAATTCGTCAAGAAAAGTGTAGTCTCGTCAATCAGCTCCATAACCCTGGTGTTGTCCGGCTCGAAATGGCATTTGGCATCACCACCTCTCAGTAACTTAGCAAAGCATCCGTCTTCAGGTAGTTTGCTCAAGGATTTTGGAGAGCAGATGGATGTGTTGCTTATGGATGGGCAATCTTCTTTTAAGCCAAAGATTTCCTGCTGATTCATTGAAGACTTTTCTGTAGATTAACTCAACATGTTGCTTATTTAATATAGCTGCTCTCGTTATTAGCAGGCGGTAACTTTACGGTTTTACTTTAGGCATTGACAGCACATATAAGAGCATTGTTCCATTAGAGTAGACTGACGCCGACCCATATTCAACAGCTTTAATAACGTTTTGATATGGTAAAGAGTCTTCTTCCACAATTAATCGATTAATCTCTTCTCGATCCAGAAGATTTGTGTTAACGGTACCAGTTTTCGCCATTTGACAGGCCCGCACTACTTCCGATACTTGTTCCTTCAGTATTAGTACCCTGCTAATATCCAGCAGCTCTAGGTTTTCTTCGCTAATATTCTTGCTGATGTTATTGATGTGAGCCATCATTTCATTTGCCTTTCCAATTGCTTCACAAATTATGTTAAAGATTCTTTCGTTTACAAGATATTGTTGGTTGTTGTTAGTTATTACTTCATTTTGGCTTCTTAAGATGTTGTCCCAGTCTACAGCGTCTGGCGAACCAGCTATCCACTTCCAGGCAGAACCTATCCAATCAATAGATCGCGTCCTTCTTGTTTTGCTTGTCTGTAATTCTTCGAGGCGCAACCCAGTTTGGTTAAGATAAAAAAGTAGTACTGATCTGATGGCTTCATTTTTCACCTCATATCGTGCTGACTCGGTTAATTTTATCAAGGCTGTGTTGAAGTACTCGAGGTCAATCATGTGAGTTAAACTGAAGTGCCCCTTTATGATCCAGCCACGCCCATGTTCGATTGTCACCAAGGGAGAATCATAGCTATAGATGTTAAAGCCGGAAACCCCGGATACTATGATTAATCTATCTTACAAAGAAGAAAAAAAAATTTTGGTAAATTTCGAGTAATGTTAAATCATATCGTATATTTTTCCTATTTAAGGAATAATCCTTTCACACATTCACAGGTCTCGAAGGTTTTATTCGTTACAGTGTAAGGTTTTGTTTTTTTTATTTTATTCTACTTTCGGCCAGTAGCCAGTTTTCAAAAAAAAAATTTTGATTTTTACGAGATCTGTGAATTATTCGCATACTTTTATTCTTAATATAGGTACTAAAATTGAATAAGGTTTTTTCCTTTTTTTTTCTCTTTTTTCCTTAAATTTAATTTTTATTATTTAACTTATAAAAATTTATATATAATTTTTTATTCCTTTGATTTCTGATACTCCATTTTACTTTTTATTTGTTCTTAATGCTTTTTTCTAGTTCTTTTTTTTTATAATTACATTTAAAGTGCCTTTGTTCTAGGATTTGTTTTTATAATATTTTCTGCCTTTAATTTAAGAATATATTTTTTATTTCACAATTTTGTGTGCAGTCTTGTATTGCAAGTTATTTTTTCTTAGTGCAAAAACTTTTTGTTCTCGTGCTTGTGCATAATTTGGTTAAACAGTAATATTTTAATTTGATTGAGTGCTGTGATCTACAGACTTCTTTTTTTTTTTTTTTTTTTATTGAGTGCCAGTATTTTTTAGTTGTATCTTGTGAATTTTCCTGCCAGTGTCAGTCTCTATTGTTACCCAATTATCTCTCCTGATTTTTTTCTTTTTTATAGAGAGCCTTTTGCTTGCCCTTAATTTGCCTGTCCCTCACGTACACTACTTCACCTTGCTTATATTTTCTTTCGTTTTTCCTTTTTTTATTTAGTCGGCGGTTTCTTGATTTATCCTAATCTGTTCCCTTATTTCTTTGTGAACCGTTCCACGGAAATCGTTCAGTTGTTGGTAGTTTATCCTTTGAGTCCGGTTAAAGAATATGTCGCTAGGCTTCCTCTTCGTTATTGAATGTACCGCATTGTTATAGCGATCAACGGCGATGTATAGCAGTTCTTTCGGACGAGTCTCCCTGATTTCGCTACGAAGACAGCGATATATTTCTATAAGTGTTGAATGGAATTTTTCGACCTGGCCATTCACTTCGCTTCTTTGGATTGGGGTTTGGTAAAGTTCTATACCCAGACCTCTAATATAGTTGGATACTAATGGACTCATAAAGCCTCTCTCGTTGTCCGTGACTATCATTTTTGGTGTTGTAAAATAGTGCAGGGCTTTTGCAAGCTTAGCACGCAGCGTAGTGGAGGATTTATTTTTAATATGGAACAGCTTCGCAAATTTAGAAAATTTATCTATGCAGGATAAGAATTTATGACCCTGCATTTCAAAAATATCAATGTGAACTTCTTCAGATGGATAGCCAGGAGAATGGTATCTTTAAGCGGTGGTACTGGAGAATGTCTGTCATATTTATTGAGTTGACAAACCTCACATATGGCAGTGATTCTCTTGATCCTACTTGGCATCCTGGTAAAGTAGTATTTTTCCAGGATCTGCTCCTTATTTTCCCGCGGATTTCGGTGAGCCCTTTTGTGTTCATTTTCGATTATTTCGCAAATTCTATCTTCTCTGTTAACATCTTCAACCACCCGCTGAGTTATCCTGATTTTGTAAAGTGAAAAATGTTCAAGATATACCTCTTGAAGTAGCTGTATACGATTTTCGGGAATTTTTATTCCATTGATGAGCAAAGGGCTGAGGCGTTCCTTTAATGTTTGGATTAATATGCCCTTGTCTATCGTCATCATAGCAACATAATGTCGAATAAAACCTGGATGTGGATTTTCTGTTCATTCCCTTCACGGATTATAAGCTGATTTCGGAAAACATTCAATGGAACTTCTACGTGTGGAATTAGGTCTGATGCGTCTCGAGTTGCACTATGAATGGTTCCCATTTCACTTGCTGTTTCAGTTGTTGCATCTATTTCACCACCTGCTGTCGCGGCTATTGAATTATCGCCTCCTTCGCTAGCTGTTTCAGTTGTTGAGCCGTCATCGGCAACCGGAGAATCCGTTATATGATTAACTTGGCACTGCAATCTTGACAGAGCATCCGCCACAGACTTTGATTTACCAGGAGTGTAAATTAATTCGTGGTTATACTCTTCGATCCTGGCTTTCCATCTCTTCAACTTTGCGTTGTAATTCCTACTACCCAACGCGAAAGTGAGAGGTTGGTGATCCGTAAAAATGTTTACCCTCTTTGCCCCATACAAATAGGATCTCAGGTTGTCCAATGCCCAAACTATGGCCAGCATTTCCTTTTCGTTGGTGGCGTAGTTTTCCTCCGACTTGCTTAGTGATCTTGATATAAAAGCGATAGGCCGGTCTTTACCTGGCTCACCCTGAGATAGTACTCCTCCAATGGCATAGTTCGACGCGTCTGTGGTTAAATTGAACGATTTTTCAAAATCAGGGAATGCAAGGGCATCTGATGAAATCAGCAACTTCTTTAAATTGTCAAAGGCTTCTAAGGCACCAGTACCCAATTTAATGCTAATATTTTTTGACCGATTGGCTTTTCCTTAACAACCGCATAATCGTTCAGGATCGTCTCTACATTGTGGACCCAAGAGATATATTGCGAAGGGTTCCCTTCAAACACCTGCAGTTCCCTGACACAATCGGGAAGTCTACCTATCTCTTTAAGCTCCTGTTCATTCAACGGCCCACGTGAAATTATGACGGATGGCCTCAAAGGTTGAGCCGCTTCTGACCCCATTTCCACCTGCCCAACTCGCCCTTCAATTCTACGGAGGTCCTGCTCCAAACCTATCCCATGGCTTTCGATTTCCACTAAACGCGTTTCGATTTTTCTAATCGCTCTAATAAGGCATTGATTCCCCCATTTAACTCGTTGATTTTAGTTGCAAGGGCGTCCATCGCACGGTAAAAATTTAAAATGTAAAATATTTAAAAAGTTTCTAAAATAAGTTTAAAAGTTTGTAAATGTTTCTAGAAAAGTCAGTAGATCACTCACCGTTTTTGAGGTTGTTACAAGCACACTTCTACTCTTTTTGTTTGTGAGAAATTTTTGTTTAATTAATTTTAGCCCTTAGCTTTTTTTCTTTTCTCTGCACACAAATACAGAATTTGATTTACTTTTTTCTTTCTTCTTTTTATTTTTGACACACAATTTAACTTATATTTCCTTTTTTTCGCACAATTGTTCTTTTATATTTTTTTTTATTTTCGCACACAATTTTTGCTGATTTTTATCAAAAAAAAAAAAAAAAATTTTTTATCAAAGGAAATTTTTCTTATTTTTTACTATTTTTTTCTTTGGCACACAATTCAACTTTTATTTCCTTTTTTGCACAATTGTTTTATTTTTCTTAATTCCTGCACACAATTTTTTGCTTGTTTTTATCAAAAAAAAATTTTTATCAAAGCAAATTTTTCTTATTTTTTATTTTTTTCTTTTTTCGTTCTTTGGCACACAATTAAACTTATAGCTTGTCAAAAAAAAATGTTGCTCCATATGTTCTTACGCCTTTATTATATCCTATAATGAGAGGGAAAAAAATTAATTAGTTTTGTGAATTTATACCGTGTTCTTATGGAAACGGTGTCATGTGCCACAACCACACGTCTTAAAAAGGTGGTCGAGGAAGGGTCATGTGATCCTGTTTAGTCATCTTCAATCAGATTGGAGACAACCTACTAGGGCACAACTTGTTTCACAACGGAGATTTGGACCATTGGCAATCTTCAGTGTGTTCACATGTGAACACTGAAAAAAAAATATTGCAGGCTCGCAAATCCGTTAACCAATTGGCTTGACAGTGGAGGAACGCCGGCCTAGGGGTATATAGTATTCTTATGTGTACTAGCAGTGAATTGTTAATTTTTGTTGAAAGTTTAGTTTATATTTTTTTATTTTATATGCTGGAATGCTCCTTGGAGATTGCAGCTTGGTTTTTTGTATTATATTCACTTTTCAGTGTTCTTTAGTTTACTCGTCAAGGAAACTGATTTGAGATCCTTACCACGGGTGGGGGGAATCTCAAGGTTTTCTTGATGTTCTTGTGTCTGCGAAGCCCCTTACCACAGGTGGGGGAAGCTTGCAGCACAAGTTTATTTGATTCAGCAAGGAAGCTGGTTAAAGACCCTTACCACTTGTAGGGGGAATCTCTAGGCTTCCTTGGTGCTCCTGTTGCCACAAAATTCCCTACCACGAGTGGAGGAAATTTTGCAGCAAAGGGTATTTAGTATTATTTAATAAGATTTTTAACCAAACGTTCAATAGGGATGTTGCAAAGGCTTAGCTCTTCAAAGGTTACTGTTGCAATTTTCCCACTTGTAAGGGAGTCCTTCTCCTGGAACCCACATTTTAAGTAGGTCCCTGCTCGGGCGCCAGTTAACGAGTGCGCCTCAGCACACTCGAAAAAATTAAAGTTGGGAGCCGGCCACTGGCTCCTTGACCGTTTCTAAAATTTAATTAAAAGACAAGATTTAGGTTTACAATATTTATTTTACCATTCCAGGTGGTGGTCTGAATTAGAATGAACCCAATTAATAAATTTTAGTCATAAAGACAATTATTCTATACGCTAGCTTAACTCTAATGTGCTGACTTGCACTTCCCATGGCGACATTGCTTGAGCGACGTTCCCACGTTGAGGTGACCGTGACTGCGAGGATCGTCTTACATCTGCACGCGCGTGGCTGGCTAATATCGCTGATATCACAAATTAGGTTGGCTGGCGCGTGTTAACTTATATAATTAAATAAATGCTCTCTTTTGACATCATATCAGTGCCGAAGCTAAGTGGGAATTAGGTGTTCAAATCACCTTAGGGTCCCCCAAAAGTATGAAAAAATAACACAAATGAAACTATTAAACTCAAAATGTGATTTTTCAAGATAAACTGAGAAAATGATTTTATTTTACTTGAAGATGGAAAAGTTTCAACATTTTCAAGATAATTTAAAAAACTTTGCTTAATCAATGAAAAAATGCAATATCTAAGCTTATTGGACCCAAAACATTTGAGAAAGCATTCGTTTGAATGGATTTTTGTTAAAAATTAACTTCTAAAATCATTAGAAATTATTGAAAAAACTTTTCATCTTTCATAGCTATTTTACCTTTCAAACTAATATTGTTGTATTAGTAAAATTTTGTGATAGAAGCTTTTACTTTTTGTGCTAATTTTCGGGATTGTACTTTTTAAAAACAATTATAAATTCTCAATTTGGACAATTTTTCAAAAAAATTATAGGCAAATTGTAAAACTAGTATTAATTTGATACCAAAAATTCAATAAATTTTTGGTTATGGTAAATTAAAAACATGCATATTCACGAATAGTCTTAAAAACGAGGTTGTTTAAAAAAATTTCCATATCCTTGCTTGTAGTTTTTTACTGGTATATTCTTATATATTTTTTATCAAAAGCCCTTCGCCTCCCCTAAATTTTAATATAAAAATAAAAACTGTCATATATATAAGCTTAGTACCTGTCGAACAGGAAAAAATCAATTGTACGAAAAATTTAATTTCACCGTTTGAAATAGAAATTTAAAAATTTTGAATATAAAAATAATGTCATATCTATAAAGCAACTGTAAAAAAAAAAGAAATAATCGTTATAAAATTTAATTTTTCCATTTGAATAAAATAAAACTTTATAAATAGAAATTCAATCTTTTTCTTCTGTTTTTGCAATAATGTTTTAGAAAGGAAGAAAGTCTTGTACTGTTGGCATGTATATTTTAGAGGTAACAAAATAAGTATGTACAGTAGAGTGGCCACATGACAGAGGCCAGCTGTGAAATTTTCTGAAAAAAATATTGATAATTAAAGGTGCCTCAAGCGACCACTATATTTTAAATCTGACTTATATAGAAAAATATTAAAAGTCAGATTTAAATTATCAGAGTTATGATTTTACGATCTCAACTTATGATGTGTACAGCAATAACAATAACATGTAGTTGGCTGCCGATGTCCTGGGTGGCAACTAGACCAATTGAATTTATTAGATGCTTTTATTAGTATGTAAATAAAATATATGTATGTAGAATGAAAATAGTTTTAACATAAAACAATTAAATTTCATTAGATTATTAAAAAAATTAATTTATTTTTGTTCTATTAGAAAATTCGCAAAAATCCAACTTAAAAAAAAATTGAATGAAATGTCATAAAAAATATTTTCTAAGACTGTACCTAATACAACACAAAAAATGGTGCGATTACGTTAAATAATTTGGTCGCTACGAAATTTTTTGCTAGAAGCAAACCTTTTTGGAAATTTCGAGTTTGAATATTTTTACGACAAAAAATTCCCAAAAATCCAAAAATAAAAATTTTTAAAAATGCAAACAAGAAATGCACTAAGAACAGTTTCGAAATATTTTGTGCAAAAAAATTAAAAAAACCGAAAATCGGATAAAATAGTTATAGCTGTTGCAACTTGACTTTTTTCAAAAAATCCTTGAGTGCCCTTTTCTGGCATAGATTTCTTAGTTTAGTTAGCATAGTTGTAACATAAAAAATGCATTTAATTTATAAGATAGTTTTCTTAGTTTAGTTAGCACAGTTTGAACATAGAAATAGAAATAAATGAATAAATTAGTAAAAAAAAATTTTTAAATTTATTCATTTTAAAGATGGTAAAATTTGCCAACATTTTGTCCTTGGATGCACTTGAATCTATCCATAAATAAAGAAGTTACAGCCATTTTTCTATAACTTTAATCTTCAAAATAGACAAAATCGCTAAAATATCATTTTTGACGAATATCATTTTTGATAAATATCATTTTATAAAGAAAGTTTAGTTTATATTTTTTTATTTTATATGCTGGAATGCTCCTTGGAGATTGCAGCTTGGTTTTTTGTATTATATTCACTTTCACATAAATAAAGAAGTTACAGCCATTTTTCTATAACTTTAATCTTCAAAATAGACAAAATCGCTAAAATATCATTTTTGACGAATATCATTTTTGATAAATATCATTTTATCCACCCAAAAAAAAAGGCAAACAAACAGCAGCAAAAAATGACCTAGCCGACAACAAAAAAAACAACCAGCAAAAAAAAAGTAAACAAGCAAGGCAGCCGTCAGCTCAGAATTCTAAAGAAAAAAATTTATCAAAGGCTTCTCGTCAACATTGCTGAGAGTATTGATAGTTTGTGCTCTATCAACAATTTGTAGCACTCTATCAACAAACTCTAGCAACAAAACCTCGCAGTTTATCGCTGCTTTGTCCTCAATCTAGGTTCATTAATATAGGTTAAGTCACTTGAGAGAAGCTCGGTCGAACTGTCAGAATGGATGAAAGGAAATCAAGAAAAAAAAACACGAATCTGTACAATTTCTAGCTAACAGCTACTTTGACAGTTCGGGCCAAGGTTCATTAATACAGGTTAAGTCACTTGAGAGAAGCTCGGCCGAACTGTCAGAATGGATAAAAGGAAATCAAGAAAAAAAAATCCTGAATCTGTACAATTTTTAGCTAACAGCTACTTTGACAGTTCGAGCAAAGGCAGAAAAAGAGTGCTTTTCTCTCAAGTGACTTAACCTTTATAATTAACCTTGGTCTCAATCGTCAAGTTACTGAGCTTCCTCAAATTGAAAAGTGACAAGTGGAAGCAATGTCTGTCTCAAGGTTGATTTATAAGGTTGTCGCAGGGCTGATCGCACTCTCTTCTCAGTACCCATAATTGTCAAAACCAGCCAATTTTGCGAATGACTACGAAAGAAAAACGGATGATAATAGAGAGCACTTGCAGATTTTCTATGAGATGTCAACTTCGATTTGACAATTATGGGCACTCGCTCTCTCCCTTGCGACAACCTTATAAATCAACCTTGGTCTGTCTATCTTAGTCTGTGCAGTAAACATCTCATCTGCAAATTGTTTTGTTGAATGTTTTCCCAATAGGCAATGAAACTGTGTCTTTGGCGGTAAGACACATGACTTCCTCGCTGCTTACGCGAGTGCTTCTATGAGGCCTTAATTTTTCGCTACCCAGGGCAGTATAACAATTAAATTTTTCCTACAAAAACTGGGTCTGCTTATATTTCAGGGTTACTTTTTCGTTAAAAGTTAAAATATATAATTGTTAAAAACACTGAATAAGAATCAACGTCATGACTTAGAAATATTCTTATATGACAAAAATATGTAAAATAAAATAAAATCACAGAATAAATAGATAGGTAAACATAAAAACAAATAAAACAAGAGAATATTTTTTTAACTGTTTTGGGTAACCTCTTCTTTAAGCCATTCTAAAGGAGTTCTTATAACAGGCCTCTTTAAAGCAGGGAGAGCGGAAGGCCTGAACAATTTTCTCGTTTCATATAAAAAAGAAAGTATACTTGGATATGAGTGCGGAAGGACTTGGAAACCCATATAAAGGCCTGCTAGTAGCGCTTCCAACTACTGCCATTGCCGACTGGGTTGCTTATACACACATACTAAGACAAAAAAATTGGGGTTGTTTATTAAAAGATATAAAAAGTTTATCGAAAGATCTGCCAACGCTGTGCATCACTGCAGTAAGCTCAAGAACCACTTCATCGATTAAAGTGAAATTTTCGATATTCTTACAATAATTCATTGTAGATTCGGCTTGTGCTTAATCATTCCGGAGCCGGAATGAACATGGAATGATTCTTTCGTACAGCGGAACTTGTTCCCGGAAACATGTCCGCGGAGCCATTTAGTTCCTTTGATCTGTAGCAGGGAAAAATGTGTTTTTGTACTAAATTAGGCTATTCACAGTTTAAGTACGCAGGCCTGTTTAATTTGCGATTTGTTTTTTTTTACGCCAACTTACGTAAGCGTATTTTTCTTTATTGTTGTTTTGCATGCAAACGCAAAGACGCAAGCACGCGTAAATAAAAGTAGCCCTTGCAATCTACAGCATATATAACAGCGTTGCAAAATCATTGAATACGGTAAACACATACTGCGGCCCAGTTTCACCAACTATACTTAAGTTGAACTTAAGTATAAGCTCTGAAAATGCATTTCATCAGCCATACTTAAGTTGAACTTAAGTATGGAAAATGCGTGACTTAAGTTATACTTAAGTCGTCAATAGCAAACAGCTGATATCATTCTGCAGAACAATTTTGCAAAACAATTCTGGAAAATATTTTGTGAAAACAAAAAAAATGAAAATGGATTTTGATTGGAATTGCTTTGGATTCTTTTCTTTTACTCATTTTAATGTGTTTTACACTCTCCTATTAGTTTCCTTTTCTAATAATTTATTGCACAAATGTCAAAATGGTGATGCCATGTTATTGTTTTAAATTTTGGCAATAGTTAAGTACGGATTGTCAAACGCAAATGAATCATGAAAACTTAATTTGAACTTTGCTGAGGTTAAACTTAAGTACAACTTAAGTACAGTTGGTGAAAATGGGCCTGAGGTGCTCACAGTTTCAAAAATAACAAATGCTACAAATACGCTTTGTTAATATAACATACACGCAGAGAAAAAGTATGTTTATATATGTTTGGTTTCAAAAACAAAATATTCAGAGGGAACCACCTTATGATTAAGAACTTTCCTTCAAAAGCATTATTTTTCGATATAAGAAGATATTAGTTGTGTCCAACATTAATGTCTTTATCTAAAAAACTAACGTCTAGATTAATATGCTTGTGACAAAATTGAATTTCTACCCAATAAAAATATATTTGCATCACTGTTAAACGCAAAAAGAACAGAACTCTGCAAATTTAAAACAAACAGAACTCCTTTCTTGTATGTGTTTCGCCTAGACATACATATATCTGTTTCTTTTGCACTTGCACAAAAATAGCGGAAACCTTGTAGCTTTATGCGCTTGCTTTGAACAGTTGACAGTTTGTTAAAATTAAAAGTGTTTTTGTTTTCAAATTAATAAAATAAAAAGCAAAATAAAAGAAAAAGAAGATAAAAAATTTTTCAAAAAGTTCAGCAGTAAAAATAGGTGAGTTTTGAAGCAACTTTGCCGATAAAGCGAAAAATGAGAGCGGAATAAAAATTATTGTAATGTCGGATAAGCATAATATAGTTACTTCTCAACATAATTCAATCCGAGAAAAACTTATTTACTGTTTTCTAAACATATTTTGTTTGCTTCAAACCAACAATTACTTCTAAGCAAATATTTTGCAATCACAGTGAAAAACTTCTGGCATTTCGTTTGCTAAAATATGTTTCCAAGTAAATATAGTGTAATCATCGGTAAATATATTATGTTGTTCTTAATTATCGTTTTAAAAATAATTGCTTGACTGCAATGAAATTAATATATATTTGTCCGTGAATATTTATTGTTATTCTTGAATAAATTATATTTCCAAGCAAACAAATAGAAATAGACTAAAAGTGTTTTAAGTCCATTTATAATTACCATATATTTATATGAAAATAATTGAAATAATTATTTTAAAATTCAAACAACAAGTGCTAAGGTACAATTAAATAATGTTAAGATGAAAATATAAAGGGTGGTTAAATTTTAAGGGCTGATGTTGAATGTGAACCACACCTAAACGTCACGTTTTTTTCTGCATTTCATTTGACATTTCTCAATTTCAGACTAACTCAATTTGAACCATGGAAAGATACACAATCGAGCAACGCGTTAAAGATATTCAAGCTTATTATGAAAATGGGCGTTCAAATCCAAATGAATATCGTGCACATCGTGATTTTTTTGGTCAATTTAATCGTCCAAATGTGCGTACAATCGGAAAAATCGTGCAAAAATTTGAGCAAAGCGGGTCTGTAGGAGATGTGAAAACACCAGTGCATGCTCGTACAGCTCGTACTGCAGAAAATATTGCTGCTGTTCGCGATAGTGTTGCTGAAGAGCCGTCCACCTCAACTTGTCGTCGTGCCCAACATTTGCACCTCTCACGCACATCGTTGATGGCCCGAATAGGAAGATATGAATGTGGACGATATGTGGTTTCAACAGGACGGTGCCACTTGCCACACAGCTAACGAAACAATGGCTCTTTTGCGCGACAAATTCAATGGCCGTGTTATCTCACGTGGTGGAGATGTCAATTGGCTGCCAAGATCATGTGATTTGACATCGTTGAACTTCTTTCTTTGGGGTTATTTGAAAGAAAAAGTACACGTCGATAAGCCAGCAACAATTCAAGAGCTAAAGGATGAGATAATTCGGCACATTAACGACATAGAACCTCACTTACGCCTCAGCGTCATCGAAAATTTGGACCATCGGATGGAGGTGTGCCGCCGAGGTCGCGGCGGCCATTTGGCCGATATTTTGTTCCATACATAATTGAACCATACCACTATTATCACAATAAAAAGAAATGACAATAATTTCCTAAATAATTTGTATTTTATTCAAAATCAACATCGGCCCTTAAAATTTAACCACCCTAGATTCATGCGAAACATACCGAGATACATGCAGAAACCTGCAAATTATGTTTGGGAAGGCCTATTATTTTTCAGCGTGTACGTTTAAACTGTGAATAGCCTAATTATAATCTGCTACGGATATGATAATATAATGAACCTCATATGCACTCATATGCATATTATAATCAAACATTTTCTACATTCTTTATATAAAACTTTATCCTATATAATTTTTGAAACATGTTCATACATAGCAGCTCTCTCGGAGCCAAAATATGTCCCGGACAAGGTTCATTAATGTAGGCTAAGTCACTTGAGACGCTCGAACTGTCAAAGTAGCTGTTAGCTTAAAATTGTACAGATTCGTGTTTTTTTTTCTTGATTTCCTTTCTTCTATTCTGACAGTTCGACCGAGCTTCTCTCAAGTGACTTAACCTATATTAATGAACCTTGGTCCCGGAGCTATCAAGTTCCGCCAGTTCGCATGTGCAACCAAATAAACGCAACAATGCAAATGACAAGAACGGCGATATATCTTGTAATAGTTTTATTTTTCATTTCTCTTAATTATTTTTAACAAAGAGGGGAAGATATTTATTTCTATAGGGGGTTTCAGACAATACTACATGTCTATCGGACATTGCATGTCCGATGTAAGTTGGATTCAATAAAAAAGAATGTGAAAATAATTCATACAAAATTAAAAAGAATAAAATTAAATTTTTTAAAATTCAATACTTTTAAAACAAGGTGAAGTAGACTTTTCTGGACATGATTTTTTAACTTGATCTTCATATCTATTTCGAGCGGTACAGCAAAATCTACTTGGTGTACTTGCTATGTTTTGAAAAGATAAAGTAGTCTGCAGGAAAATAGCTATGCAACTAACCCAAAGTTGTGTACACACTCTGTTAAGATCCAATAGGCAATGAGAGTATATTATTAATAAAAGATTGCAAGACTATCAGATATATTTTTTTGACATTTTTCGATGAGCAGTTCCCAGATTAGAACTGCGGAAAAAGTTAGAACTAAACAGAACTACAAAGCCATGATACAATGATAAGGTAGGGCCGCTTCACTAAGTGCTCTCACGCGTCAACGAAGAGTGGATAATGAAAAGGAACATATATGTCAAAACGACGAATTTCGAAGAAATTGCAAATGAAGAAAATATTTTATGTTTCCAAGTCACGGTTGTTAAATTTGTGCTACTTTGGGTGAAAATATTATAAAAAAAGTGTAATAAAAACTATAAAATGTGAAAGAAGTCTTAAAATTGCAAAAAAAACCTGTAACAGTTTTAACCTAAAAACAACTGCGAAACGTGAGCATAAAGAAATTTGCGATGAACAGCTGATTTTGACACCAATCTCACTTTATTCTGCTTACTACTCCATTCCTCTCCGAGTCGATCCTACTTTATAATTCTGCTATGTACCAAGGTTGATTTATAAGGTTATCGCAGCGTTGATCGTACTCTCTTCTCAGTACCCATAATTGTAAAAACCAGCCAATTTTTCGAATGACTACGAAAGAAAAACGGATGATAAAAGAGAGCACTTGCAGATTTTCTATGATCTGTCAACTTCGATTTGATGGGTACACGCTCTCCCCCTTGCGACAACCTTATAAATCAACCTTGCTATGTACAAAGCTACAAAATGAATAAAGTAAACACAGCGTCTCTCTTCTTGTATTCCTTGGCTTGCTACCAGGGATGATATTGGCTTAGTTGGAAAAGGGCCAGAATTCAAACAAAAATTGGGCCAATTTGACGTTAATAGGGCTTTTAGTTTTAAAAAGTGGCAATTCAATATTGAAGACCTTCTTTATGGTCACACGGTCTTCTCACAAATAGCACACTTTTTAATAATCTCAACAAGTCCAGTTTATTTTTGGTGAAAATAGTCGAAATCTCGAATTAACAGTTTTGGGAAATCAAAAAAACTTTAACTTTTTCGTGTTTTATTTCGTTTGTACCGCTTAAGCCGAACATGGAAGGAAGTTCTTGGTTGATCACAAAGATCTTGCAAGCTCTAATTTAAGTGATTAAATTATATCACTCTCCATCTTAATAGTGTTTAAAATGATTATTTCAAATTTTTTTTTAATTAAAAAAATGGCAAAAACAGTGTTATGATGAATGAATCGACACAACTTGTTTTATTTAATATAAAATGGACTGTAATTTATTTATTGCAAAACGACACGCAAATCTTCTTACTTATGTGTGTGTGTATAGACAGAAAAACGAACAATATCAAAAACTTGAATACAGAAAATTAAATTAAAAATTCAGAGTTGCATTTTTAAGTGAGAATCAAATTAAGTAACATAAAAAAGGTATGTAGTTGCGAACATCTCGGCCTCCCTTGAAAGCACCCGCTTTCAAATATCCAAAAAGAGTGGGCAGACCTTTGTTATCGGGCGCTTGTAGACTCCTTTGCTTGTGGAAACGGAAACAACTCGTACAAGGTCGTCAGATCCTGGATGGGTGGCGATGATCCTTCCCAGAGACCACTGTGATGGAGGAAGATTGTCATCCTTAAGAATAACCACGTCGCCTATTTGAAGATTTTTCAGTTGTTTAACCCACTTTGGACGCTGCTGCAGTTGTGTTAAGTATTCGATAGACCATTTGTGCCAAAACTGTTGCACGAGTCGCTGCAAATATTGCCAACGATTTAAATGTCGCTCTTGAACGTTGAGTAAGTTTTCGTCAGGTATGCCTGACATTGGTCGCAAGATAAGAAAGTGTGCTGGTGTCAACGGATCGATGTCACCTTCAAATTTAAGACACAATGGACGTGAATTGAGGCAACTTTCAATCTGGCACAATGTTGTATATAGTTCTTCAAATGTAGCAGATGCATTGCTAAGTACACGTTTGAGATGGTATTTTGTTGACTTGACTCCGGCCTCCCATATTCCGCCGAAATGAGGGCCTGAAGGAGGGGAAAAGTGCCACTGTATTTGCTTTTCAGACAATTCCTTGGTGATCTTTTCTTGTACTGATGATGTACTCCAGTGTGCATAAAGTTCCTTGAGTTCTTGGTTGGCACCAACAAAATTTGTCCCATTGTCTGAGTACATGTGAATCGGATTACCGCGTCTGGCGATAAATCGTCGAAATGCTGCGATAAAAGCTGCTGTTGAAAGCTCAGTTACTAGCTCGAGATGTATTGCCTTTGTTACCATACACACGAATAGAGCAATCCAGCATTTGTACAGTCTCGATCCGCGACCTTTCCATGATCGAACTTGAATTGGACCGGCGAAGTCCACACCAGTGTTGAGGAACGCTGTTCCAGGATCTAGACGATGATGTGGAAGATTTCCCATTTGTTGTTGATACGGAACGCCACGAAGTTTCATACAAACTACGCATTTGTATACACATCTCTTTATGACATGAGTGGCGCCTGGAATCCAATATTTCAAACCAATTAAGTAAAGTAGTTGACGATTTCCAGCATGCAGATTTTTAATATGATATTCTCGTACAATAAGTGTCGTTAGATGATGATCTTTGTCCAAAATAAGAGGATGTTTTTGGTCATAATTTATGTTTGCGTTGGTGATTCTGCCACCAACTCTGAGCAGACCGTTCGAGTCGACGAATGGACAAAGGGAGGACAATTTGTGTTTAGCTGATAATTCTTTATCTGTCGAAATGATAAGAATCTCATGTCTGTACGACTCCTTCTGTGACGCCAGAACTAGAGCGTTGTGAGATTTGCGAAGTTCCAAAGTTGTTAAAAATCTTGTTAATATTGACTGTCCAGATGTTTTTGCTTTACAGTTACACGAAAATCTAAGCAAGTACGCTGTGATTCTCACTAACTTGTTGTAGCTAGAAAACCGATTGATGTGTTCAAAGTTTGAAGTTACGGCTACGTGCAGAGTGACTTCTTTTCGTTCTTCCAGGTCTACTTCATCTGGTATCTGTGGTTGTTGAAATTCGGTTGAGAATTGCTGTTGTAGAAGGTCTGGCCCGTGCCACCATAGGTGATTGCCGATAAGCTCTATTGGCCAGATGCCTCGAGTAGCTAAATCCGCTGGATTGTTTTGCGACCGGATGTGCCGCCATTGTTGCGACGGTAATATGTTGATGATTTGTGAGGTTCTGTTAGCGATGAATGATTTCCACCGACGAGGATGATCTGAAATCCAAGCTAGGACCACTGTTGAATCAGTCCAGCCATATAGTGTAGCTTCTGGTAGGTCTAATGCGTCCTTGACTTTTATGATTAATTTTGTCATTAAATGTGCCGCGCATAGCTCAAGTCGGGGCAGTGAAATTTGCTTGACTGGTGCCACACGTGTCTTAGCTGCTATTAAATGCGAAGAAATGTTACCACTTTTATACTGAACTCGTAAATAAATCGCCGCTGCATATGCTAATTCCGATGAATCAGCAAACCCATGAATTTCAACTTGTTGCTCGTTAGCATACCGAAGCCATCTAGGAACTTGTAGGTTTTTAATGCTATTGATGTTCTCACGAAATTCAGACCATTGCTTGAAAAGATGGTTTGGTAACTGTTGATCCCAACTGATACCATTAAGCCAAAGCTTCTGCATGAAAATTTTCATTGAAACCACGACTGGAGCCATCCATCCTAAAGGATCAAATATTCTTGAGATATCTGAAAGGACAGCACGCTTAGTCACCGATTCAGGCATTGTCCCAATCGATACGCTGTATCTAAAAACATCGCTCACTGTATCCCAAAGCAGACCAAGTGTCTTTACAGTCTGTGAGTCATCGATGATTGTTTCTGACGATGTTTCTTGATCTTTCGCAGGTATTGTTTGCATTAATTGTGTTGAATTCGAGGACCACTTTCTTAGATGGAATCCAGCTCCAGAAAGTACGTCACATAGTTCTTCTCTCAATTTGATCGCAGTTTGAAGATCAACTGCGCAGGACATAAAGTCGTCGACGTAAAAATGTTGTGTGATTGCAAGTGTGGCTGATGGATGTGTTTCTTTATTGTCGTTTGCGATTTGTTGGAGAGTTCTTGTAGCAAGAAATGGCGCTGACGATTTACCATAAGTGACAGTCCTCATATTGTATTCTTGTGGTTGCTCCTGTTTTGAGTCTCTCCACAAGATGCGCTGAAACGATCGGTCATCGGAGTGAACAATCACTTGCCGGTACATTTTCTCAATGTCGCCTGTGAAACCGATTTCGTATTTTCGAAATTTTATCAAAATGTGGAAAAGATCGTTCTGTATTGTAGGGCCCACTAACATCTGATCATTCAGTGATAGACCGTTTGTTGTCTTGCAAGATGCATCGAACACAACTCTGAGTTTTGTTGTGGTGCTGCTCGGTTTTAGTACTGCATGGTGTGGCATAAAGTATATTCTATCTTGCGGAGAGTCTTTCGCAATTTCCATATGGTTGAGTTCAAGGAACTCGCGCATGAATCCTTTGTATTCTTGGTGTAGCCGCTGATCATTATCAAAACGCCGCTCCATCGCATGGAGTCGCTTTAACGCTGCCGTCTTTGATTCGCCAAATTGCACATTGTTTGCTTTAAAAGGTAGTTTTACAACATACCGTCCGTTGTCGTCTCGTTGCACATGTTGCTGGTAATGTTGTTCTGCTTCTTCTTCTTCAGAAGTAAGAAAACGCGCTGGAGCTTGAAGTTCTTCAGTTTCCCAGAACCGCTGAATCTGCCTGTCCAAGTCCATAGAAACGTGTGCTGTGATAATTTGTTGTTGTGGCATGGCTGCGATTCTGCCAATGATTACCCACCCAAAAATCGTGTGTAGTGCACTAGGGAATCCACTAGGATGCACCTTGCTACCCTCAAGTAAGCATTCGGAAAATATGTCGACGCCTAGTATTAAATCGATACGACCGGGCTTGTTGTATTCAGCATCAGCCAATGGCAAATTTTTGAAAAATTCTAACTTATTGCTTTCAATGTTCTGTCCGGGAATATTTTGCGTTAGATTCGATAAGCAAAAAGCTTCCGTTGTTACAGTCTTGCTAACTTGCGAAGCCTCAATGTGAATATTGACTTTGCCTCTCGTATTACTTCCGGAAGTTGAACCGACTCCATAAAGAACTGTTTTGTCATGAGCGCGCTTAAGATGAAGCCGCTGTACGCACGCCTCTGTAATGAGTGTGCTTTGTGATCCTGAATCTAACAGAGCTCGACAGGGTCGCAGAACGTTGGATCCATCGCGAATCATGATTACTGCTGTCGGCAGTATTGAAAACATGTGTTTAGTTTGATTCATTACATTGCTGCAACTCGTAATATTACCCGATCGCAGTTGCTCAACTGTATGCGTATTATTACTTTGCTTTAATGAATTTTGTGTTGTTGACGGTGAGTGAAGAAGAGTATTGTGCCTTGCGTTGCACAATTTGCATGATGATCGCTTGCATTCCGATGATTGATGATTTGGCAAAAGGCAATTGAAACATATGTTGTTTTTTTTCAATGCTTTGTATTTGCTGTCAGTATCCATCGCTTTAAATTGCTCGCAATGGTAAAGAAAATGCTCCTTTGAGCAAACTGGGCACGACTGCATAACAGCTGCGAACGTTCGCGATTTATTTCGTCTTTGAAATGGCATTTGATGATTGGTAGCTTGAACCGATCCCTTTTGTGTTGCTTGTGTGTGTTCCAGTTCAAACATTCGCTTTTCAAGAAAATCTAGAAGTTGTTGAAAAGTTGCATTTTCATCAGGTTTTCTCCCTCTGTACCATAAGGCGAGTGTTTCACTGTCAAGCTTCTTTTCTAAATGAAAATTCAAAACTGTGTTCCATTCGTCTACTGGCTCGTTAAGAACCTTAAGTGCATTGAAACTTTCATTCGAATTGTTGTAGACCCGTTTGATCTCTGCCATTGATGACGATTTCATCGCAGGCTGGTCAAATAAAAGCTCCAAATAGGAGCGCTTAACCTTATCCGATTTGTCGAATTTGTTCTTCAACAGATTCCATGCTATTTCATAGTTGTCATTCGTAGGTTTCAAATGTTTGATGATCGAAAGTGCGTCTTTTGTTAACCTGGTTTGAAGGTACTCAAGCTTTTCTACATTTGAAATGTTCACCCTGTTGTGAACCATCGCTTCGAAAAGATCGCGAAACCGTATCCAGTCTGTACTTGATCCATCGAATTCTGGTACAGTAATTTGCGGAAGCCTCATCTCATGACGTGATTGTTCCTGTCGTGGTTGATTGGCATCAGCGTTCTGACTGTTTGGAGTTGAATTGACACCAAGTCGACTTGTGTTTGACATTTGCTCCAGCAGTGTACTCATTGTACTTTGATGTTCAACCAGTGCTTGAACTGCATTTGACATATCGTTGTTTGGGGAACGCTGTTCCACAACTGTATTATTGGGGTCATCTTCTCTTAATCGACCTACGTAGAGTGCTTTTATTGTAAAATATTTGTTTTCAATCTCTATGCGATGTGCTTCTTCAGCAGCTGCATCCTCTGCGGTTTTTGCTACAGCATCTATTTCAGCTTGAACGTCTTCATATTGCGTAAAAAGTTCGTTCGCTTTTTCCACCCGAACTTTCACCTCGTTGATATCTGCATCTGGTGTTGTTACAAAATTGTATACACGAGTTAAAGCACCCTTGATTGCTTTTCTTCGGCTTTGAAGTTTATCCATGTTGTAATTTATTGTACGTTTATTAACCTTGTTGTAATTTATTGTATGTTTATCAACCTTGTTAAATTTTAAGAAAAACTGTGTAAATTTGTTCAATATATTTTAGTAATTCAACTGTTTAAATAGTCTTAGAGTTTTATATAGCTAAATATATTCATTGTTTCTGGTTTTCGAGTTAAATGTACTTGAAATGTCTTGTTTGCTTATATGAAATCTACTTTTTTTATTATTATTTTGACATTTCCCAATCAAGGAGAGTTGGCTACAATTTCATTTTAAAGTTCGGATTGATCACAGGAATAAACCACTGCACGATGGCGCTTTTGATTTATGTCTTCGCTTTAACTATTATAGTTTAGACAAACACCCTAATACGTCTGATACGCCTGTTGAATTAGCTTTGCATATGCTAATAACCGCTAGAGGGCACTGTATGTTATACTTATTTGAAGTACTGATATTTTTTGTTGCTGTGCTTAAACCTCTTTGTTCCTTTGAGGTTATGTTTGGGTGCTCCTTTGGACGACACAACTTGTTGCAACGGTTTGCACGTTGAAGATGTCAATATTTCGTTGATCCGTTGAAAGATGTCGTCACGTCCATTGCCACTTGCAGCAGACTCTACTTCCTTTTGATATCCACGCACCACTGCCGCGTCGCAAGAGGTGCTCCTGTGGACAATCAATTTGCGAATTTGATTCCGATTGAACTTTTCCTTAAGTTAAAAGATTTGCGCTCATCCGGCTCGAAGGACCAAAAAATGTTATGATGAATGAATCGACACAACTTGTTTTATTTAATATAAAATGGACTGTAATTTATTTATTGCAAAACGACACGCAAATCTTCTTACTTATGTGTGTGTGTATAGACAGAAAAACGAACAATATCAAAAACTTGAATACAGAAAATTAAATTAAAAATTCAGAGTTGCATTTTTAAGTGAGAATCAAATTAAGTAACATAAAAAAGGTATGTAGTTGCGAACAAACAGTCTTTAGATATAGAGTATTTCTGTAAAAAAATTTTTAGCAAAAATTGCAAAGCAACATAAAACCGCAAATCGGTTATATCCACCTTTAAATAGTCGTAGAATGTCAGAAATGGATGAGAAATTTAATGTAGACTCTTCTCATTGATTAATTGAGTAGAAAAAATTCACTCCTGTCAAAAAATATATTGAGGCATGGCTGAATGACCACAATTGTAGAATAAAGAATTTTGCAAGGAGAAAATTAAGTCAAATTACATCTGATAAGATGACAAAACAATCGCCAAGAAATAAGTTTGAAATTTGCCACCAAAACTTTATCAGGGTGTAGAGAGATGGTACTGGCCTGATTTTCTTAGAGTTGATATTGAATTGATAACAAAATAGATTAATTTGTACGTATATTAAGGCATTGTCAGGACTACGATGCAGCCTTTAGAACTCGCTCTTTTCATATAACTTGGAAAACAAACTAAATTTGTAGTTGAAATTACTAAAAAGTATGCATTTATGTGATCATTGCTGAATATAACGGAACTTATTTAAATGAGAACATTTAAAAAGGCTAAAGGAAATATAGACTTTAAATAAGAATCACCCAAAATTTCTCCATACAAAATTCGGTTCATTTTCGTTTTGAAACCGCCAAAAAAATGATGCGGTTTTGCACGTTTTTGGGCGAAATTTCGTTTTTTGGTTTGGCTATTTAGTTATACAAAAATCACCTAATTGTTTAGGACTATTTCACTTTTTGTTTTCGAGTGATAGTTCACATTGACTACTAGTGAAATGGTTTTAACTATTACTATCACTCGATCATCATGTTTTAAAAAAAAATTAAAAGTTTTTAGTTAAAATCAGTCCCCGTCCCGCGATAGTCTTACCTTACTACTTATGAATAATATTTATTTCTTTCTCCAGATATTTTCATTTATTTAATAAAGAGAGCTTATTCTTGTCAAGCACTCCGACACCGCAAGATTGCATTTTAGACAATTTTTCAAAAATTTTAGCCATTTTTCGTTTATATTGGTTGATTTTTCTGCATTTTTCTTTAATTAATTTAAATTTTTGGGGAATTTTTCGTTTAAGTGATCTTTCATTTTATTTTTGTGCGATTTTTCTGTGGACGATATTTCCTACCTCCATTTTCTACCTCCAAATTTAAAATTTTGTAGAACGATTGCATAGTACATAAATGTTGTCAACAGACATCAACCATTAAACTATTCTTGTTAAAAAGTGCGATTATTTTTTTTGGGTTAAATTTTTTCAAAAGGGCCTAAAACGACTAAAAAGGGCCTCGGGGCTTTTACAATTAAAAAGGGCTCAAAAAAGCCCTAAAAGCCCCCAAATATCATCCCTGCTTGCTACCTGGCGACCAGAAAACAGAAGCAAGCAATATTCTTTTTATGTTCGATATGATCGTACCCCTTTTCTCTTCTGCCCTCTGCCTAACAAGCGCATCGCGAACCCTGTCTGTCTATGTCGCTCTCGCATGTGCGCGATGTAGCGCATGCGCAAGTGTTTTTTTTCGATGTTGATTTGTGAATGAATGTGTGTAAGCTGTAGCGCATGTGTAAGGGTTTTTTAGGTCGATACAAATTTGAATGTGTGTGTGTAAGCTGATACACTGATTTCAATGGATGTGTGTAAGCTGAAATGAAATAAATTTTGGATTTTTATACCCCAACACGTACTGCGTAAGGGATATATTAACTTTGTCATTCCGTTTGTAACGCGAAGAAGGAGGCGTGGCAGGTATAGAAAAATATATACAGGGTGTCCCGCAATTGAGTGCAACTATTTATAGAGCTGAAAGGTTATGTCAAGTTGAGCAAAAAATCCTATGGGAGACGGGAGGGGGATGGGAGGGTATTTTTTCACATTCTTAGGAGCTACAGGGTTAATTAATATTTCACGACTTTGATTCACGTTATTGTTTCTGGCAGAAAAACTAGCCTTCACAATTTTATTTTGATAGCTCATTTTAAAGGCAATGAAATCACCTTTCCAACGGTATATCAACAAACCCCACCAACTTTACCGTTACCGAGCTGTGATCGTGTAAAGATGTAATCAAAACTACCAAATTTCAACTTTGAGTGCAAATTTCTCAGAATTTTGCGTAATAAATGAAATTTTTTTTTTTAGATCAAAAATGTAATCTATTCAATTTTCCATTCAATGACACCAAAAACATAAACTGCTGCTCTAAAAAAATTACATTACAATTAGTTATGCAGTAGATAATATCATTGTTTTCTAATAAGTATAATTTTTTTTAGTACAGCCAACTTTTTTATTTTTTAAGATATGTTTATGTTTTTGGTGTCATTGAAAAGAAAATTGAATAAGTTACAAAATTGATCTAAAAAAAAAATTCATTTATTACGCAAAACTCTGACAAATTTGCATTAGATTAGATTTCGTCTTCACACGAGCACAGCCGTGTAACAGTTAAGTTTTGATTTCATTGCCTTTAAAATGAGCTATCAAAATAAGTTTTATGTGAGTTAGTTTTTCTGCTAGAAACAATAACGTAACCCACAGTCGTGAATTATTAATTAACCCTGTAGCTCCTAAGAATGTGAAAATAGACCCCTCTCCCATACGATTTTTTGCACAGCACGACATAACCTTTCAGCTCCGTAAATAGTTGCACTCAATTGCGGGACCTGTATATTTTTGATCAGCATCATCTCCTGAGTCGATTTCCGTGTGTCTGTCTGTCTGTCCGCCTGTCGACACGATTACAGCCGCAATTTTAAAGCTATCGCAATGAAATTAAAAATATAAGTTTATTTTTAAAAAAGGAAGATCAAGTTCGAAAATGGGCCAAAATCTGATGAAAACTACGCCTACCTCCCATACAAAGTGACTTTATTTTAAAAGTAAAATCTCTTAAAAATCTGCTCAAATTAAAGAAATGTTTTGAAATTTTGCATTCAGGCTTTGATATATAACATAGACCACCACTCTGATATTTGGCAAAATCGAATAAAACCACGCCTACCTCCCATACAAATTGGCTTTCTTTTAAAAGTTAAATCTCTTAAAAATCCACAAAAATTAATGAAATGTCTTGAAATTTTGCACATTAGCTTTGATATATAATATGAACCATCTCTATGATATTTGGCAAAATTGGATCAAAACCACGCCTACTTCCCATACAAAGTGACGTCATCAAAATAGGAAAACTTTCGTTAATATATAAAACTGAATGTCATCGTGTATTTCGTGGCTAAAGACTTCGAATATACTTCAATATGGCCGCGGGGGGTATTTTAGCTTCAGCACCCTGCCGAAGCCCCACCCTTACTACATAGTTAATTTTTCGTTTGGTTTATGCTTGCTTGGCAGAGACAACCAATGCAAAGTGCTTGTATTTCTGATCTTGCTACCAGGCAATCAGAAAACAAGGCAAGCATTATTCTTTTTGTTTTCTGCTGTCGATATGATCTTACCCCTTTCGCTTCTCCCCGCTAGAAAGCAAGCGTGTGGATGAACGCTACCATGTGTTGTTGTTATTGAAGTCAACTGTTAAGATTGTTTACATTTGTTGGTATAGTTAGCTAGAAATATTCGGCGTTTTGAAGTTATTCTTATTGGAAGCTCTACAGTTGGCATTTTTGCTTAATAGTATTTTTAAATAGATATTATCAATTTACGAGTTATTCAACACATAAACTGATATTACTCTTAATGTTTATATGCAATATTTTTACTGCTCTTCATTTCAGTATAGCCAATTTTTAATCAACATAAAAATTATTTATATACATACATATATGTACCTATATTCTCTATATAACTACACTTGAAATGTTAAACAATGCGAACAAGTGTATGCGTACTATAGAGTGCTCTATGGCCGGATAGTTTATTAAAATTTTTCTTCTTTATTTGCTAACTTGTAAAAAGCTGATTTTATGATTTTAAAAAAAAAATTAGCTGAAAGAAATGCAATTGAAACACTTGAAAACCCTTTGTCGTTTATAAAATAAGAAACAACATTTTTAAATTTTATTTATTCTTATTATACAGCCATGCTCAAAAGAACTGGGCACCCTGTAATATCACGTGAAACAAAGCGATTACAATTTTTTCATTATTCTCTTCTATTTACACATAGTAAAAACTTTTTAAAACCCGTTATAAAGTCATAGACTCATAAAGTAAAATTGTTATTGTCGAAAGTGTTCAAATAACAAATTTTTGCTTATTTGGTTATTAGTGATTTTCGTGTCGTTAAGTAAACACAAAATAGTGCTAATAGAAAAAAATTTTAGTATTATCTTAAAACGGAAATTTTTTTATATGAATCGTAGAAAAAATATAAGAAAATGCAAACCAATTTTGCATGATGACCGAGTAAAAATACAGATTTTACATGAATCTGGTTATTCGCAGAAATCAATTGCGAAAGAGATGAAGTGCTCCAGATGTGCCGTCCAGAACGCTCTAAGACGCTATGCTGACACTGGATCTCACAAAAATAAACCCAAAACAGGGCGAAAACTGATTACAACAAGCCGTATAGACCGGCAGTTGGTGCGATTGTCCTTGAGAAATAGGAAAAAAACATCTTCTCATTTAGCTGCTGAGTTGCAAGACAGTTCAGGAATCCTAATAAGTGCTCAGACTGTGAGAAGACGTCTTGCGGCAGCAGGATTGAATGGTCGCCGAGCTAGGAAGAAGCCATGGCTTTCACATAAAAACATGGAAGCGCGACTAAATTGGGCCTTGGAGCATCAAAATTGGACTGAACAAGATTGGGAAAATGTTGTGTGGTCTGATGAGCCCAATTTTCAGGTGAGTTTTCTTAGGTAGCTTACTAATGAAAAAAAATTACTTTCATAAACTTAGAACACAGTTCACATTAAAATTTTAGGAGCTACAAAAAGATTGTTTTTTTGTTTTTTTTCCAGATTTTTGGAACACCTGGTGTGACCTACGTAAGGCGTCGAGTAGGTGAAGAATATAACCCCGATTGCTTGGTACCTACTATTAAGCACGGAGGAGGCAGTATAATGGTTTGGGGTTGCATGGCTGCATGTGGAGTGGGAGAAATGTTTGTTTGCGAGGGTCGTATGAATAGCGAACGGTATATAAATACTCTGAACAATGCACTTTTACCCTCTTTTACCCGGATTTTTGGCGATACTAACCTGGAAAACGTTGTCTACCAACAAGATAACGCACCTTGCCACAAATCCGCCACAGTTATGTGCTGGTTTCGTCAAAACTGCGGCCCAGTCATGAATTGGCCTGCTCAGTCGCCGGACATAAATCCCATTGAGCATTTGTGGTCCGAATTAAAGCAGACAATAAGGAAACACAGCATATTATCAAAAGAAGGCCTGAAACATGCTTTGAAACTAGAATGGAACAACATTGGTGAAGAAACCTGCAAAAACCTAGTTCATAGTATGGTGCGTAGAGTAAGGGAGGTCATAAAAATGAGGGAGAGACCAACAAAGTATTAATATTTTCTAATAAATAATTGAAAACCAAAAACTTTTGCATTTTTAGTTTTAGATGTTAGATTTTAAAGGGTGCCTAGTTCTTTTGAGCATGGCTGTATATTAGCTGCATTCCCGTGGCACTGGATCAGATCAAATCTCAGTGGAACAGTTTTAGTTCAACTTTATTGCAGTTTGGCATTACTGGCGATAAAGTGCCAAAATACGAATGCGAGCAGTGAGACGAAAACTCGAATAAGAGTAATTAAGATTTGCCAACTACGTTCGTTTTGAACAAAGTGCTTTAAACTTGGCAGCATTTTTAGATCAAAAATAAAGCCAAGAAAAGAGCTGCTTCTATTTTTTGTTTTAGCATTGCGAATAAAATAGAGCCACGCTATAGATCAACGACCACGGGAATGCAGCTATTATTGTATACAATTTTTTTTTATATCGATGGCCATACGTTGACACCTCGTAACTTACGATTTTTTGAAATTGATATTTTTAATATTTTTATAAAAATTTTAACCTTTTACTTCCAAAATGACAAACAGTACACCAAACATAATCCCGAATTTTCTTTATACTTAATGAATTTTACTTCTCGCTTCAAAAATATTTAGTACTTGATATTATTTATTTTTAAAAATAAAATTGCTGATTGATTTTAATTGTTTATTGTTGTTAAGTATTTTGCTTCCCCCGTAAAATTTATGAATTTTTGTGAATTTTTAATATGCTGACCAATTAATATTTTTGCGGTTTCCTATTTAATTTTGGGCTTTTTGGGTCGTATGTGATGCAATAATATAATTTTAAACACTTTTTTAAAATATATTATTATTTTCCCGACGTTTCACAGGTTTCTTTCCTGCTTCTTCAGGGGAATTGAATCTGATGAGATTTTTTTATTGATTTTAAAAACAAATTTTTAAACACATGACTTGATATTTTTAACTTGCAAGTTACTTTTAAGAAAAGAGTTTTTACATTTATATAATTACGTAAATGCACATTTTTAACATTTAAATAAAATCGAAAATAAATAAATAAATAAGTAAGCTAATTTACACATAACACAGACATTTGAAAATTAAACTAAAATCGTACTAGATTAAGGCTAGAGTGTAAATTCCTTTTGTTTCGTCTTTGAATTTTGTACTCATTGCTGTCTTTAGCTTCTGTTGGATCCTCAAGCTTTCCAACGCCATTCTCTTGTTTGTATTTTTCTCTCTGTCTAATAATTTGTGTTCTGAAAGTTGGCTGTGTGTCCGCTCTCCATTATATGTTGTGCTAATGCTGTAGATCATGGCAGAATTATAAGGTAAGGTCATCACGGAGAGGAATGGAGTAGAAAGCAGAATAAAGCTACATTGATGTCAAAAGCAGATGTTCATCGCGAATTTCTTTATGCTCACGTTTCGCAGTTGTTTTTAGGTTAAAACTGTTACAGGTTTTTTTGCAATTTTAAGACTTCTTTCACATTTTATAGTTTTTATTACACTTTTTATATAATATTTTCACTCAAATTAGCACAAATTTAATACCCGCGAAAGCACTGTTTGCAACTTGGAAACATAAAATATTTTCTTCATTTGCAATTTCTACGAAATTCGTCGTTTTGACATTAATGTTGCTTCTCATTATCCACTCTTCGTTGACGCGTGAGAGCACTTAGTATCATGGGCCTACCTTATCATTGTATCATGCTGTAGATGTTTACATTCTCTTCACGTCCGCTTGATGTTTGTTAATTCTTGTGTTCTCTTTGTTGTGCCAACCAGAGCTAAAGAGATAGGAAACTTCGATTTTTTCAAGGCCATTTGTGCTCTTTTACTTTTCTACCTCACTTTTTATGCATAGTGGTGAAACTCATATATTGTGTACGTGAGTTCACCTCATATGTGTCAAGTTTTGTTTTGGTGTAGGGTTGTGCTTAACAGTTCCAGAGACGGAACGGACATGGAACGTTTCTTTTGTAGAACGGAACTAGTTCACGGAAACATGTCCGAGGAACTATACAGTTCCTCCTACTCATGTGATCTGCAAGAGTGAGATCAATGTTACGCTTCATCGATTTATTCTGTTGTTCCGAATGGAGGAACTACATATCTAGTTCCTCTTATTCATTTGAACTACAAAAGAGAAATAAATAAATAAATATTTGAATTGATTTTCATATGCTATTTTATATTTTATTCATAGAAAACCACAATATTTATAGTTTTCATATGTTATTCATAGTAAACTACGTAATTTAAGTTTAATGTAGAGTAACATCAGAGCGCTCTGAACTAGTTTTAAAATACACTGAGCACAAGAGTCTGTTACTTTTATTTTTTACTTTCATATAAAATAAACTAAAAATAAATGAAAAAAAGTAAAGTAAAATAAAGTTAAAAGGAACTTAACTGAAGGTACAAAGCTTCATTGCATTAACAAATTCATTACAGTTATAACATAACAAATTAAAAATAGTTTATTTGAAATTAAAAATAGGAACTTCAGCGAGGAACAAACTTGAATTTTTATAAAAAAAAAAAAAATAGTTAAATAAACTAAAAAGCATTCTGGGAGCTATTTATAATTTGTTTCCAAATTGCAGTTGATAAAAATCAGTTGAGATAGTTTCTTTGCAGAAAGCCTTGAACGGTTATCAGTTTGGAAGTAGCCGCGAATATTAGCCGCAAACGGACGTGTTTTTTAGTCGCTCCTGTGTAAAACAAAAAATCTGTTAAATTATCCAATTCAAAAATTTAAAAAACTTTATAGAGTCTTACACCTTTAAACGTGTGTTAATAAAATATAAAATTTGGTAATTCTATAAGTGAATAAGATCAAAAAATATAAAATTATTCTTAAATAAAATTAATCGTGAAAAACTGCAAGCAAATTAAATTCACTCTTAAAAATGCAGCGATCACCACCACCAACAGCAAAATCTCTTTGCGCCACTTGCGCTAAGCCGCTGCCAGCCACCGGTGATTTTGTGAAGTGCCAAGCTTGCTCTTCGCAATATCACTACGCTCCATGCACCAACGTCTCCGAGCAGACCTACGCGAGCATGAACAGCGACCGACGTGCCGATTGGAAATGCCAAAACTGCCGGCAGCGAACCAGAACAGCTAGCTCATCGTCGCAAAACACAGCGAAACAACAACAACGCCAGCAAGCCCAGAAGCAAAGCCGGGATGAAGAGGATGAAGATCGAGATGATGTTCAAGCAAAGAGGCATCAGCCCAACTACGCTCTTTCATTAAAGAGCGTACAGTCGGACACGCAGGATCAATGTTCATTAATATAGGTTAAGTCACTTGAGAGAAGCACTCTTTTTCTGCCTTTGCCACAGACTAAGATAGACAGACATTGCTTCCATTTGTCACTTTCCAATTTGCAGAAGCTCGGTAACTTGACGATTGAGACCAAAGCAGCGAAAAACTGCGAGGTGATGTTGCTAGAGTTTGTTGATAGAGTGCTACAAATTGTTGATAGAGCACAAACTATCAATACTCTCAGCAATGTTGACGAGAAGCCTTTTATAGATTTTTGAAGCGAAGCTTTTTCTCCTCGTTCTGTGATTTGCTTAGAGTGAAATCTGAAAAATTTTCGACAGATTTTTTCTTGGAATTTTGATGGTTTCTTTGTTGCTAGCGCTTATTACAACAAGAAAAATTAATACTTTAATATTAAATACTAAAAATATGTTTTGGTTCCCGTGGGGATCGAACCCGTGCCCTTTTTGACGATAGCCCAGCACACTACCCACTAGACCACAAACACCTGTGAGAAAATGTTGTTAATTTAATCTTAGTTATAACAGAAGCTATGCTGCTTTAGATCGTCACCATCTATCAATAGATAGAGGATTGTGTATTTGCTATGCTACAAAAATTTGCTTTTATTTGCCACAAGGTGTCTCCAGCATCGGTGTGTTTGTATTGTGAATGCGTTTGTGGTGTTGTTGGCATAGAGCATAAATTATTATGTAGAGATTGCATCAACTCTGCTAAATCTCTGGTATGCGTTAACAGAGGTTAACAGAGTGTTTTTCTTCATGTTTTTAAGTGAAATAACTCTGTTAATACTGTAAGCAGAGTTGTCGCAATCTCTAGATAATAAATTACACTCTATGTTTTAAGCGTCAAAAAAATAGTTGATATCAATAAATATGGAATTAACAAACGCACGCATGTTTGTTAAATTTTGTTTCGTGTGCGTTCTTTAATATATATTTTTTAAGCGAAGTTTTTTAATCCTCGTTCTGTGATTTGCTTGGAGTGAAATCTGAAAACTTTTCGACAGATTTTTCGCTACGCTGTAAGCTGTTGAAGGAAAAAATTTGTTCAGTGCAGTCAAGTTTACAACCATATGTGGAGAGTTAAAATGGAGAGTCGCTGGCATTATATGCCCGTATATGTAATTGGCGTGGAAATTTGACATTCAACAATAAAAAATAAGCTGTAAATATGTTTTCTGTATATATGTAATAAATTTTATAATATTTTAAATTTTTGAATTTGAAAGTTAATTTATTAAAAAGATAAAAATTATTAAGCTTTCAAATCTATGTAACTGCGAAAGAGCTTCGCTTCTCTCGTGTGTCCAACGACGCACCTGTGTTTTTTTCTTTAGAATTCTGAGCTGACGCAAGGTTGATTTATAAGGTTGTTGCAAGGGAGAGAGCGAGTACCCATAATTGTCAAATCGAAGTTGACAGCTCATAGAAAATCTGCAAGTGCTCTCAATTATCATCCGTTTTTCTTTCGTAGTCATTCGAAAAATTGGCTGGTTTTGACAATTATGGGTACTGAGAAGAGAGTGCGATCAGCCCTGCGACAACCTTATAAATCATCCTTGAGCTGACGGCTGCCTTGCTTGTTTACTTTTCTTTAGCTGGTTTTTGTTTTTGTTGTCGGCTAGGTTTTTTTTTGCTGCTGTTTGTTTGCCATTTTTTTGGGTGGATTTTCAAAAATTATATTTTTGCGATTTTGTTTATTTTGAAGAATGAATTTATAGAAAAATGGCTGTTCCTTCTTTATTCTTTATTTGGATAGATTCAAGTGCACCCAAGAACAAAATGTTGGCAAATTTTACCATCTTTAAAATGAATAAATTTTTTAATTTTTTTTTTTTACTAAATTTATTCATTTATTTCTATTTCTATGTTCAAACTATGCTAAACTAAGAAAACAATCTAATAAATTAAATTTATTCCTAATGTTACAACTATGCTAACTAAACTAAGAAATCTATGCCAGAAAAGAGCACTTAGGATTTTTTGAAAAAAAGTCAAGTTGCAACAGCTATAACTATTTTACCCGATTTTCGGTTTTTTTAATTTTTTGCACAAAATAGCTCGAAGCTGTTCTTAGTGCATTTCTTGTTTTCATTTTTAAAAATTTATATTTTTGGATTTTTGGGAATTTTTTGTCGTAAAAATATTCAAACTCGATATTTCCAAAAAGGCTTGCTTCTAGCAAAAAATTTCTTAGCGACCAAATTATTAAACGTAATCGCACCATTTTTAATGTCTGTATTAGGTATAATTTTAGAAAATATTTTCATGACATTTCATTAAATTTTTTTTTAAGTTGGATTTTTGCGATTTTTTTAATAGAACAAAAAAAAATTGATTTTTTTAATAATCTAATGAAATTTAATTGTTTTATGTTAAAACTTTACATACCAATAAGAGCATCTAATAAATTCATTTGGTATAGTTGCCACCCAGGACATCGGCAGCTAGACCAACTACATTTTATTGTTATAGCTGTACAAATAATAAGTTGAGATCGTAAAATCATAACTCTGATAATTTAAATCCGACTTTTCCTATTTTCCTATATAAGTCAGATTTCCAATATAGCGGTTGCTTGAGGCACCTTTAATTATCAATATTTTTTTCAGAAAATTTCACAGCTGGCCTCTGTCATGTGGCCACTCTACTGTACATACTTATTTTGTTGCCTCTAAAATATACATGCCAACAGTACAAGACTTTCTTCCTTTCTAAAACATTATTGCAAAAACAGAAGAAAAAGATTGAATTTCTATTTATAAAGTTTTATTTTATTCAAATGGAAAATTAAATTTTATAACGATTATTTCTTTTTTTTTTACAGTTGCTTTATAAATATGACATTATTTTTATATTCAAAATTTTTAAATTTCTATTTCAAATGGTGAAATTTTCGTACAATTGATTTTTTTTTTCTGTTTGACAAGTACTAAGCTTATATATATGACAGTTTTTATTTAACGACAGCTTTTGATAAAAAATATATAAGAATATACCAGTAAAAAACTACATGCAAGGATATGGAAATTTTTTTAAACAACCTCGTTTTTAAGACTATTCGTGAATATGCATGTTTTTAATTCACCATAACCAAAAATTTATTGAATTTTTGGTATCAAATTAATACTAGTTTTACAATTTGCCTATAATTTTTTTGAAAAATTGTCCAAATTGAGAATTTATAATTGTTTTTAAAAAGTACAATCCCAAAAATTAGCACAAAAAGTAAAAGCTTCTATCACAAAATTTTACTAATACAACAATATTAGTTTGAAAGGTAAAATAGCTATGAAAGATTAAAAGTTTTTTCAATAATTTCTAATGATTTTAGAAGTTAATTTTTAACAAAAATCCATTCAAACGAATTCTTTCTCAAATGTTTTGGGTCCAATAAGCTTAGATATTGCATAAAAAATCTCAACCTAATTTTCTACAATTTTTTAATTATATTCGTTCTAGGTATGATATCAAAAAATGTCTATTTTTTCGGATATCAGGAACTTTTTCAGCATTGAAATCCATAATTGAAAATGGTTCCTTAATATACCAAATATACAAACTTCTTGCAGTTAAATTTCAATATAATTTAACAAAAAATTTCTATATTATTTCATTGAAATCCATTATTGAAAATGGTTCCTTAATATACCAAATATACAAACTTCTTGCAGTTAAATTTCAATATAATGATTATGACTTTTATAAGCAAAGTTAATCTTTTATTTGGTCAGAAATATTTTTCATTAATTAAGCAAATTTTTTTAAATTATCTTGAAAATGTTGAATCTTTTCCATCTTCAAGTAAAATAAAATCATTTTCTCAGTTTATCTTAAAAATTACATATTTAATTTAATAGTTTGATTTGTGTTATTTTTTCATACTTTTGGGGGACCCTAAGGGGGCTTGAACACCTAATTCCCACTTAGCTACGGCACTGATATGATGTCAAGAGAGCATTTATTTAATTATATATGTATATATGAACTTGATTTCAGTCAAATTTTCTGAGTTAATAAAATTTGTGCTTCGTTCTACTTTAGTTTAAGAAGCGAAGAATTGTCCATGAAAAAAATTTTAAAATCGGTCAACCCATTGTTGAAATCTGATCGTGATAGCACTTTTCAAAAAAGTGGCCCCATGCGAGCTTCGCTCGCTCAAACAACCAATCAGACAATGAGTTTAATTATTAAAAATGGAATCTTGTAATTAACTTTAAAGTGTCAATACACCAAATAGTATTTTAAAATAGTTCCAGAAATAGTAGTATAAACAGTCTATAATAAAAAAGTGTAACCAAAAGGTATTTTTTACTTACCAAGATTCAAGGTGGGAATCGAACCTTGTTTTAATTTTTTACTTCCAATGCAAGAGGAGTCGAAATGCCGACTGCATACTCTACTTTTTGCATGTATATACCCTTGCGCACCATTTTTTCAGCAATAATGGACCGGATGGGAACCGAAACATTCTGATGTGGCTACAAAAAATGTCTGGAACATTGTCGCAATTTTTTGCATAGCACTCATGCTGACATATTGTTTTTTAGTTTTTTTTACAGAGTTTGGAGTTGTTTTGACAGATTGACAATTGTACAGATTGGTACAATTTATTAAAATTTTAAAAAACACAAAGTAATTTTTAAAAACACACGCGTTGAAAACGGCTATATAATTTTTTAAAAATTTCGCAAAATACTAAAAAACACGGAAGTCACAAAAAGACGCTTTCTCGATCGCACTAAGGCATAAAGAGAAAGAAATATCGCTTCGCAGGTGCATATAAAGCAACATTGCAAGGAAATTCTAAGCAACGTTGCAGTATCTATTTGCATTTTGCAGATACTACAAACTTAGAAATACATAAAATGCTAACTGTACCCAATTAGATCAGCAACGATCTCAACTTATGATTTGTACAGCAATAACAATAAAATGTAGTTGGTCTAGCGGCCGATGTCCTGGGTGGCAACTAGACCAAATGAATTTATTAGATGCTCTTATTAGTATGTAAATAAAATATATGTCTGTAGAATGAAAATAGTTTTAACATAAAACAATTAAATTTCATACGATTATTAGAAAAATCAAATTTTTTTTTTGTTTTATTAGAAAAATTGCAAAAATTCAACTAAAAAAAAAAATTAAATGAAATGTCATGAAAATATTTTCTAGAACTATATTTAGGTACTGTATTAGGTACAGACACAAAAAATGGTGCGATTACGTTTAATAATTTGGTCGCTACGAAATTTTTTGCTAGAAGCAAGCCTTTTTGAAAATTTCGAGTTTGAATATTTTTACGACAAAAAATTCCCAAAAATTCCAAAATAAAAATTTTTAAAAATGCAAGCAAGAAATGCACTAAGAACAGTTTCGAGCTATTTTGTGCAAACAAATTAAAAAAAACCGAAAATCGGGTAAAATAGTTATAGCTGTTGCATCTTGACTTTTTTTCAAAAAATCCTTGAGTGCCCTTTTCTGGCATAGATTTCTTAGTTTAGTTAGCATAGTTGTAACATAAAAAATAAATTTAATTTATAAGATAGTTTTCTTAGTTTAGTTAGCATAGTTTGAATATAGAAATAGAAATATATGAATAAATTTAGTAAAAAAAAAATTTTAAATTTAGTCATTTTAAAGATGGTAAAATTTGCCAACATTTTGTCCTTGGATGCACTTGAATCTATCCAGAAATAAAGAAGTTACAACCATTTTTCTATAACTTTAATCTTCAAAATCGACAAAATCGCAAAAATATCATTTTTGACGATTGACAATATCCACCCAAAAAAATGGCAAACAAACAGCAGCAAAAAAAACCTAGCCGACAACAAAAACAACAACCAGCAAAAAAAAAGTAAACAAGCAAGGCTGCCGTCAGCTCAGAATTCTAAAGAAAAAATCTATCGAAGGCTTCTCGTCAACATTGCTGAGAGTATTGATAGTTTGTGCTCTATCAACAATTTGTAGCACTCTATCAACAAACTCTAGCAACATAACCTCGCAGTTTTTCGCTGCTTTGGTCTCAATCGTCAAGTTACCGAGCTTCTGCAAATTGGAAAGTGACAAGTGGAAGCAATGTCTATCTATCTTAGTCTGTGCCTTTGCTCGAACTGTCAAAGTAGCTGTTAGCTAAAAATTGTACAGATTCAGGCAAGGTTGATTTATAAGGTTGTCGCAGGGCTGATCGCACTCTCTTCTCAGTACCCATAATTGTCAAAACCAGCCAATTTTGCGAATGACTACGAAAGAAGAACGGATGATAATAGAGAGCACTTGTAGATTTTCTATGAGATGTCAACTTCGATTTGACAATTATGGGTACTCGCTCTCTCCCTTGCGACAATCTTATAAATCAACCTTGGATTCAGGTTTTTGTTTTCTTGATTTCCTTTTATCTATTCTGACAGTTCGACCGAGCTTCTCTCAAGTGACTTAACCTGTATTAATAAACCTTGCGCAGGATCTTAAATCTGATATGAAAGAGTTGAAGCAGCTGATATCAGAGATGAGCAACCGCTTAGTATGCTCCTACGCAGAGGTTAAGAGCGAAATTGCAGCATCGTCTGCTAAAATAAACGAAACAGTCTCTCAACTTGCCGCTCAGGTTAAAGATTTAACCGCCAAAAACGAAGAAAAAGACGTGCACCAACATGTTGGAGCAGAAGGCACTAGAACATAATATTGAAATAACCAACGTTCCAATAAAAGACAACGAGAGCGCCAAACAAGCCCTGCTCAACATTGCCGACAAAAACAACATAGGCCTACCGGAGTGCGACATTGTTGATACATACCGCATCAACAACAAAAGCAACTCTATAATCGTCAAATTCTCTTCGTTGAGCGCAAAGCAAACAATTATGCAGCAACTAAAGATGGCGAACAAAACTTAAATTTTAAACGCATTTTTTTCAACGACCAGCTGACAGCATCGCATCGACGACTACTTTGGCTTGCAAAAACCAAAGCAAAAGCAGCAAACTGGAAATTTATATGGGTACGCGAAGGACGCATAATGGCAAAAAAATTTAATCCTCGTCAACAACTCAAATTTATACAGAATGCGATATTGATTTAATTAATTAGTTTGTTCCCTGATATAACTAATAAAAAAAAAACTGCATTAAAAGCTAAAAAATAAAATCAAATAGATTAAAGATATAGATAATAGATTAAGCACAAAATGAATACAATTTCAACAAACACATATATTAGTTATCAACAAATAAAAAAGCAAACAGTTACAAGTTATCACGTTTCATGCATTTCTTTAAATATTCGATCACTACGAACAAATTTTACATCATTCCTTGCTGCGGTTAACAATTTACTTCAATCAGTTGATATTATCATTATAGTTGAGACTAATATAACTGATGATGAAAATAATCTTTTTCAAATAAACGGCTATAACGCAGAATTTTTTAACCGTGTAAACCGAAAAGGAGGCGGCATCGTGGTCTACATTAAAAACAGCACTTCATATACACACATGGTACACCCTACAATCGTCGCGTTTGAAACAATGACAATTAATATGTGCGCAAATAACCGACAATTTTTTATACAAGCAGTTTACAGACCTCCGTCGCAAGACATTGATACTTTTATAAATGAACTAAAGCAAGTGATTAGCCAAGTAAACGGCACAAAAAACATAATCATAGTTGGCGACATGAATATAGATTTGCACAAAACCGGCTGTAGCTCAACAGCGCGTTATTTAGAGATGCTGTCGTCGTACGGTATTGAGAGCGTAAACAACGCGAGCACGAGAGTAGACCTAAGCAGAGGCACCAGCAGCAACATCGATCATATAGGCCCATATTAGACGATGTCCGTTTGTCCGACGAAAATAAACACTTTTTACTCTCTTGTCCGCTGGATGGTCACACGACAGAAAATTTAGGGCAGACACATTTGACATTTCATTTAGTTTGAGTACATTTTCTGCTGCACTTTATTTTGTGCACTTTGAAAACAATTACTTGTAATAGCAACGTTGCGTAGATACAAAAGTGATTGAAAGTTTTAGAGTTGAAATTGTTATTCTATTGTGTTTTTATTGATACGCGGTATTTCTTTATTTTTTATTCAAAATAGAAATCGATTACGACTTAGTAGCTTTAAATATAATATAATCGGCAAATCAATACGCATCAAACATAGTTTTTATGAACAACAAGCACAGGAAGGTTTTGCAGCGATTTGTAGCCTTGGTCAACGAAGCACTTCAGATAAGGGAAACAATTAGGAGAAATCGCTCATGCTGGATCAAAAAGTGGCATGAAAGGCGATCCTGTAAAAGCTCCTTTTCGCAGCTGGCCAAGGAATTGCCATTTTGGTTCTTTCTGAAATAAAATGCACTTGAGTTATTGCAGAAAAACAATCATTATGCTTACCAATAGTTAAACAACTGATTTTGCTTGCAAAATTCTTCTCGGATTGGCTTAACCTGTTAAGAATAAAGATTGAAATAAAATGATTATCATTAAATTAATAAATGAATTCCATTCATATATTTATAATTTTACTAACCAATTCTTCCAACACCCCTTTCTTGTCAATATTTTAATAATATAACCTGCCAAAAGTAAGTGTTTCAAGCAACTGTTTTTCCTTTATCTTATAGTAGGATATTAGTACTTTTCCTTAGAAAAGTACTTTTTAGCTGCTAAAGTGTGGCAAAACTTTTATTTCACCACATCGCCACACTGTTGTGGCCGTTGTCTGCTGACATCAACAGCAGACAAAATGAACATATTTTGTCCGCCTTACAAAAAGTTCATCCGCTCTCACTCTCACTGTTTTTTGACAGTTTCACATTGAAAGCAACAACAAAGATCGGACAAAAGGACATCGTCGAATATGGGCCATACATGTGCGCGCTAAAAATAGCCAAATTAATGTATGGCCCATATTAGGCGATGTCCGTTTGTCCGATCTTTGTTGTTGCTTTCAATGTGAAACTGTCAAAAAACAGTGAGAGTGAGAGCGGATGAACTTTTTGTAAGGCGGACAAAATATGTTCATTTTGTCTGCTGTTGATATCAGCAGACAACGGCCACAACAGTGTGGAGATGTGGTGAAATAAAAGTTTTGCTACACTTTAGCAGCTAAAAAGTACTTTATCTATGCAACGTTGCTATTAAAAGTAATTGTTTTTAAAGTGCACAAAATAAAGTGCAGCAGAAAATGTACTCAAACTAAATGAAATGTCAAATGTGTCCGCCCTAAATTTTCTGTCGTGTGACCATCCAGCGGACAAGAGAGTAAAAAGTGTTAATTTTCGTCGGACAAACGGACATCGTCTAATATGGGCCCAAGTGTTATTATAACAACAATTTCGGATCACTACTCTTTACTATGTGGCGTTACATTCAACAACAACAACAATAGCAGCGATAGAGAACAAATAGCGCGTGTAAATAAAATAATAAGTGACAGTGGGGTGCGTTCGCAAAGAAATGGCACAAATTGGGAACAACTTTTTGCGCTTGAAAATGTGGATGTGTTCTACAATAAAATACAAGAAACTTTTAAAAATATGTACAATAACTGCCAGATAAATGCAAAACGAATTAAGAAAAGAAAAATAACCCGTTATTAAACGAAGAACTTCTGAAATGTTGTGAAAAAAGGGATAAGCTTTATAAAAAATGGTTATCAAAACCAAAAGATAAAATAAGTGAAAAAGAATATAAAACTTTTAGAAATATCTTAAATAAAAAATTAGAATACGCAAAAAACTATTTCTATATAAATCAATTTTACAAAAACAAAAATGACATCAAAAAACATCGCAAATCATTAATGAAATTATAGGTAAAAAAAGCAATACACTGGACGATTTATTGATTAAAAATTTCAAAAACGATGATTTGCAGACAATAACCAATAAATTTGCAACGAACATAGATCAAAATATACAAAACACGATACATAAATGCGATGTTAAAACGTTGCAAAATACAAACTTAAACATAAACAATTCAATTTACATGGAAAACGCGAGTGAAAGCGAAGTTATGAATATACTCTACGGTCTGAATACTCAGAAAAGTCCAGGGCATGACGCGATCCGCCCAAAAGACATGAAAAACAATGCAGTAGTGATGGCGCCAGTAATAACAAGGCTAATTAACATGAGCATCGAACAGAACAAGATGCCGCAAGCTCTTAAACTCTCAACCATACGACCTATATACAAAAATGGAGATAAAACAGATGTTGGTAACTATCGACCAATATCGATATTGCCAGTGCTAGAAAAAATAATTGAGGAAATAGTGCTCCGCAGGCTCAAATCTTTTATTGAAAAGTACAAAGTAGTCTCAAATAACCAGTATGGCTTCCAAAAAGGAAAAAATATTAACAAGCTTCTCGGTAACTTTGCAAGCGATTTGAACAAAAACCTGAGCAAAAACTATCATAGTCTAGTATTCTTCGTCGACTTCAGTAAAGCTTTTGACACGCTCTCGCACAAAAAACTCTTGGAAGCAGTCGAACGCGCCGGTCTTCGAGGTGAGTGTCTAAAATGCCTTGAAAATGATCTCTCTTTTCGCTCTTACCAAGTAAAAATTAAAGAATATCTAAGCACGGCAGTAGACATTAAGCACGGCGTTCCACAAGGCTCTAAGCTCGGTCTGCTTCTTTATATAATATATGCGAATGAAATGTTGAGAGCACTCCAAAAAAGCACAGTCTATGCCTACGCTGACGACACTGCTATCGTGGTTGCTCATAAAGATCCCGTAATCGCAACAAAAATAGTGCAAAATGAGCTTGATGTTATTACACGATGGTCTCACGATAATGGTCTATCGATAAATGCGTCAAAAACAAAAATTATGCACATTCGTTCGGTACACATGTCACGCTTCCAAATACAAGTAAAATTCCATAGTACATCATGCCTACACAATCACCAAACTAGAAGCCCTTCAGATGACAACTGCCAAACAATAATCGAAGCAGTGGAAGTTTAAATATCTAGGCGTGGTCGTAGACACGCACTTAAAATGGCACGCTCACATCACTCAACTTCGAGCAAAACTACGCAGAACATCGTATATGATGCACCACCTAAGCTACGCATGTAACTACTCGGTACTCAGGCAGGCTTACTTCGCGTTATGCGAATCTTATATCCGACACGGAATCACCGCTTATGGGTCGTCAACCCACTGCTCCGACTTACAAAAAAGTCAAAACAGCATTCTCAAAATTTTGGCCAAGAATAAAAATTATCGCAGTCAAGACAGCAGCATTCCAGTTTGCAAGCAGCTGCAAGTCTTAACGATTGATGAACTTTTCAAGAGCAGTCTACTTAGTGAGTTGTTCGATGATAGACGCTTCAGAAATCCAATTCAGCACGAGTATAGTATACGGCACCGAACAGACGGGAGACTTAAAATTGCACATTTTTATAATAATCACGGAAAACGCACTCTAGAAGTTACGATACCCAAACTCCTAAATCAGCTGTCACCAAATATAGCGAACAATCTTCAAGTTCAGAAACATCAGAGGAATAAAATTATCAAATTTCACTATATCCAAAATTAATGCTAATTCTCAATTTTAAGCTAACCAGTAAATATGAAGTTACAAATGTATTCTCATTGCTGTAATTACATATATTCTTCTTCCGAATTTAATTACCTAAGGTAAATTTTTAATTCTTATTAATCTTGTTAATAATTACATTTAAATATTTTTTATATTTTATTATCTTCAGAAATGTTCTTTTATTATCTTTTAATTTAATTTTAATTTACTATTTCAATTTACTATTTCAAATTTTCTAGCAGACAAGCCTTAAAGGCTTCGCGAGATACGATGTTATTGTAAACAGAAATTGTAAAATGAAAAATTTAAATAAATAATAATAATAATAATTAAACCCGCTTTCAAAAAAATGCGTTCGTATGGATCAGATGTTGCGACTAAGTTAAGCCTCTTAAGGACATGTTGAAACAAAATTGGGTACACACATTTTCTTGCGCTCCACCATTGAAGGGGATCTTCAGACCTATTTAAAATTGGCTCATGAATATATTTTTCAAGCTCAACTATACCCGCAGCTGTAGAATTTGCAGGCACTAAGCTGGATACCTCTCTATCGAAATCGTCCAAAATAGATGAGCTTTTGCTAGTTGACGCGCAAACTTCGGTCTGTGAAACGAGAGGATGGTAAATCTGAAGAGGGAGGCTGGGGTCTTACGCTTGCAACATTTAATTTTAAAGTTTCATATGCAGTTTTGTAATTAATTTGATCCCGAAATCCTTTGCCTTTAAACCTTAGATCTAAAATTGTTGCTTCTGCATAAAGCTCTTGTAGAACACCCAAAAGATTTTTTACAGTGTCATTGCGTGCTGAAACCATATGCAAGCGGTCGTTCACCTGACGTTTTAAAAGTCGACAGTAAACAATAACTTTGGAAAGGCTCACATTTTTTCTGCTGAAATTTCGACTGTTACGTCATAAAAAACTTTTAAAATTGGAACCACTTCCTCTATTTCTTCCCATTCTTCGGCTTTTAACGCTAAATCATCTTTTATGAGTGCCAGTGTAGAGATTATGGCATCTTTCAGTTTTAAAATTCTGTCCAACATTTCATAAGTGGAGTTCCATCTTGTCGGAACATCTTGTTTCAACTTCAGAGTAGATATGTTCATTTGAGCTTGTATTTCATGTAGTTTGTACATTCCTTGAGAACTTCTTTTGAAATACTCTACAATGCTCTTTACTTTTTGAACAGTCTTAGAAATTTGTTGAATTCCGGCTTGCACTATTAAGTTTAAAAGATGTGCAAAGCAACCTATAGAACTCCACCCACCAAACTGTATTGCCAAAAGAATATTAGAGGCGTTATCGCTGACAATAGCACCAACTTTGTTTTGGATTTTCCAGTTGCCCAATTCTACTTTTAAGAAGGAACATAAGTTTATGCCTGTATTAATTATTAATTATGCTACTTAAGAGTTATCTGTAAAGTGCATTAATTATTATCAAATAGGCAAAATATATTTATTGTTGTACTGTAGCCTCATGTTAAATCTACTTTTATACATAAAAAACATGGAAGGTTCGGGTTAAAAATATCAGCTGTTCAAATTTATGAATGAAATAAATTTTTTTTCCATTTCATTGTCAGTAGTAGAGTTGCCAATTTCACTTTTTTCAGGCTAGCTTTTAATATGAAAAAAAAAACAACTTAAGATATCGATAAGGTGTTATATCGGTCTGTTTAGCCACTAAATTATAATTTTGGATATCTTTTATTAATCCTCAACGATGATCAAAGAAGATCAATTGGGTCTACGGGACGTCAAAAACATGCTGGAAATTATAAAATCACGTAGAAAAAAATATTTTGTTATTACTTGCCCAAGTATATATTCATTATTGCTCATATGTTCTTATTCTCTATGAGACAAAATAGTGTTCGAAATATATTTATATATGTAACCGTAATTCCCATAAAATTCAGAAATGAAGTACGTAATGATGGAAATTGCAGTTAAAAGGTTTGCTGACTAGCCGAATTATATTTCACCTGAAAATTATACAATAAAATACTTAGGGCCAGTTTTTAAGTTCGAGTTTAAGCTTTAGTCAAATTAAACAGAGCTTATCTGACCAAACTTGAACGTTTAAGATAAGTTAAGTTGACTTAAACTATCATGGATGTGTTTCTTTTTCGCCTAAATTCAGTTTAAACTATGTCGCTAATATTTCCATTTTTATTTTTAATAGTTTCTTAACATTTTTTTCTCAAATTATAATTTAAAAAATTTTATATTTTTCAGATGAGCTTTACTATTTTTTATTTTGAAGCAGTTTTTATGAAACATTATGTGAAAAAAATTAATTTAAAATTCTTATGTTGTTTTTCAAGTGGTACCTTGACACCACTATTTAAAAAATTTTAAATAATGATAAAACTGTATTTTTTACAAAAAGTATACCCTTTTTCCAATAGCACATTCCTAAACTAAAAATAGATACTTTTGAAGTGGCTTAATTTTTGCACTGCATAAAAGACTTCAAATATCTAAAAAGGGGTAAGTTGCAGCCACTGTATTTACTAAACGGAAAATCTGATCCGTTTAGTAATATCCTCTTAATTACAAATGCACCAAATTTTTTTTTTAAATATCCTTTTTTTTAAAAAATCATTTTGGCGAAGCCTCCCATACAAGCGGCCCCTATGTGCGATGTGCTGGATTTATTATCGCTCGGGAATTTGTAAATCACTTGTTTTTATTTGATGCATAATTTAAGTTGATCTATAAGCACATAATGGGTGTCAGATAAGGGGTAGGTATGTTCAAAAGAAATATTGTGCACCAAAAAATAATAGGACCAGCTATAACATTTGACCAGTCTAGGGGTTCAGTTACGGACGATATAAGCCATTTTCGACATTTATCTCTTTTGTGTTTTTGTAGGAGGACCCCCAAGAAGGTGACAGAGAAAGGTGGGGACGTTCAGAAGAAATATTGGTGGTGAAAATATAATAGGACCTGATCATACATTTTACCTCTCTATGGTGAACCCCGGGGAGCTATAAATTTTTTTCGTTAATTTTTTTTCCTATTTACCTTTTTTGAGCTAGTGCAAAAATTGTAATAAATTGAATTTGGAATTGCCAAAACTTGCGAACGAGAAACATTAAATGAATGAAATGAAGAGAGCGCTCTTCAAGTCAGTTTTTTTGAGGAGCGCAATTTATGAACGAAAACTGTTAAAGAGAAATGAATCAACATATAATGAAAGAGCGTTCATGTTTTTTTCTTCACGAATAAAGAAAGCACAGTGAGCCGTTCGTGAATTGAATAATATTGATGAGGAGGAGTGTAATCATGCTTTTCACTTGAGAGTTTTTCCTAACCCTCACTTCAAGGCATCGAAATGTCTTAAATTTTTTGTGTGTATGTATGTTAAGCAGCGTGGCAATAAAAATACAATACCAAAGCATTCTGTGATTATGCGGTTACTTCTACAGCAGGTTTTTTAACTTAAAATTGCCTCATATTCATGAAACTTCATGAGAGCCAATACGAACCCTGCTTCTACTTCCTCTAAATATGCATTTTAAAGTAGAAATAATATTTACAGTTTTAAGTAGTTCCATTAAATCCAACTTAATATTTTACGCAAATACATGATCAATGCAATTTTATAAAGGTTATAGGCCGAACACAATGTGCGCGACGAGCGGCAAGCAGCATGTCTCCACTCTGTCGTTGTAGAGAAATATTGAGCGGCTTGATTATAATTAGCGCGACAGCAGCAAACTCCAGCTGCTCTTCAACTATTTGTTTATCTAAGTCCATACTGCAATAGACGAATTATACTACATATTAAATGCTTTATGTTATAATTTATAAACTAACCTTTAAAACTTTAACTCAAAAAACTTCTTTTACAAAGTAAAAAAATAGATACGAGCACTTCAACAGCCAAATAATAGTAAACAAAAAACCATGGTTGCATTCAGCCGACTCAACAGTTGCCGTTTAGAATAACAACACTGAGCTAAAAAAGAAATACATTCAATTTCATTTTAATTTATTAAGGAGCTATTTAGTAACCAACATTTATTGTTTGTTTAAAAAGAGATTTAAAAAATAAATAAATTTAACAAATTGAAATTTTTCATTTTAAGAATTTGTCGACGTTTCGCAAATTGTTTGTCTGCTTCATCAGGGCGTCTTTTATAGTTTTATAGTTAATAAAAGGCGCCCTAATGAAGCAGACAAATAATCTGAGAAACTTCGACAAATTTTTAAAATTAAATTAAATTAAATTAATAATAAATAACAAACTAATAATGAATAACAAATGAATAATGAATAAAAATGAATAATATATAAAAAATTAATTATTTATATGAAATGAATAGCTAACAAAATATGAATAATGGATAAAAAATGAATAATTGAAAATTTTGAAATTCTTTGTGAAATGCCTTCTTTGTGTATAGTATTAAAATGAATAAAATATTTATTTATTCATTTTTATTCATTTTTTATTCATTATTTACTTGTTATTCATTATTCACTCGTTATTTATTATTAATTTCTTAATCATTATTCATTTTTTAATCATTGTCCAATTTTTATTCATTTTTTAAAAAAATGATTAATTTTTTATTCATGTCTTCGGTGCAAATGATTAACTTTTTATTCATGGCAAATAATTAATTTTTTTATTCATGGCTTCGGTGCAAATTAATTCAAAATTAATAATGAATAACGAATGAATAGTGAATAAAAATAAATAACGAATAAAAAAAAAATAATTGAAATTTCTGAAATTATTTGTGAATTGCATTCTCTGTGAATAGGATTCATATGAATAAAAAATTCATTCATTATGAATAACGAAAATGAATATTTGAAATTAATAATTAACCAATTTTTTAAAATTAAATGTGAATTAAAAATTTTATTTATAAATTAATTTTGCATTAATTATGGATTCTTATGTCGTTATTCAGTTGTACTTAAAATTCTGAAGTTCAAGCAAAACATCCCTCACTCACCATAAATTTTACAACATTACAGTTTGCTAAATGCTACCAGTAATAGCAAATGTAAACAATGGCAGAAAATTGCTTTTGCTGCCTGTCAAATTAAAATTAAATTGAAGCTGACGGCAACGGCAGGCGGCAATGTTGCGCGACAAGTCTCCAAAATTCGTCCCATAAGAAATGCATGTAAATGAAAAATGACAATTGGCGCTTGCCGCTCGTCACGCGTGTTGTGTTCGGGCTATTAGAGATAAACATATGCCCTTTCGTACCAGCGCAATATTTATGCATTCCAAGAGAATTCTTAAGAAAACAATCAGAGCTGGCAACTCTGATGGCATGAAACCTTCACAAATCGGTAGTGGTGAAAATAAAAATCAATTTATTATGTGAAAATATGCAAACTTTGTTTGGTGATAAAAAGTAAAATAAGAGCATGCATGAATTATTTGGGTGTTAAACAGATTCCTGTAACACAACTTAAAGATTAAAACATTAATGTACTCAATCCATAAACTATTTTTCTTGTTTGAAAACGAAGTTTCAGTAGAAAAATGCAGAAAAAGAAGAAGAGCGTTCTTTTTTCTTATCTCACCTCGAATAGCGGGGGCTTGTGTAAACTATCGGGGGTTTGTGAAAAATTAAATTTTTCAAAAATATTGACAAATACAACAACTAAAGAAATTGGCAAACTTTGGAAGCAAATATTAACCAAAATAAGGGGATGCAATAATCAGTTTAGGTTGCAAACAGGTACTTGCAACCCAACTTAAATATTTATGCAATAAAAAATAGATGATATGCATTATTTTAAGGGGTTGCAACGTGATTTCTTTTAGAGTTTGCGGCCGATGAAGAACAAGAGTGGCGTTCAGGTTTGCATTTTTCGGTTCACAAATACATGCAAACCAATGTTCATTAATATAGGTTAAGTCACTTGAGAGAAAAGCACTCTTTTTCTGCCTTTGCTCGAACTGTCAAAGTAGCTGTTAGCTAAAAATTTTACAGATTCAGGTGTTTTTTTTCTTGATTTCCTTTTATCCATTCTGACAGTTCGACCGAGCTTCTCTCAAGTGACTTAACCTGTATTAATGAACCTTGATGCAAACCTTCTTTGAGGTTATGTTTTTTAAGTTTCCTATCTTGTTATCTTTGCTGTATGTCTCTCGCCATATTCAATACATCCAAGTAAATTTGAGCGCATTTGAACAGTTTCAATGTCGATATAATGGTCAAAAAATCTGTTACAAAATCCTAAATTGGTATTCGGCATGGCAAAATCTGCTATGAAATCTGTTATGAATGACAACCGAATAACAGATACATTTTTCTGCCTTTTATCGTAACAAATTTTTAGAAAGTAAACATTTTGGTGTGAAAAATGGATGTTTATTTAAGAATGGCTCGAAAAGGAGGCAAATATAAGATTACAAATTTAATAGGTATGTGTGTGTGTTTTATGGCGAATGTTCCGGGTGGAGGCGTGTTTTTAAAGGCGACTTTTAAAGGCTGATTAAAAAACAAACTATTGCAGATATTTATAAAAACTTTTTTATTTTTTTAATCAAGTTTTCAAGAAAACAAACAAAATTTTTTAAAATGCATGTACATGTAAGCCCAAAGGTGGCGTTGGAAATTGGCGTCCGAAAATTCCGGTGGGACAAATAAATCCATATCGGGTCATCTGAAAAAAAAGTTTGTAGTTGATTTAAAGGCTAAACTCTTGGCATTAACGTGCCCGATTTTGATTTTTTCATTCACAAGGAAAAAAATTAATGATTTTGACCATAAAATGTCATAATTTTCGGGCTTTCAACTTTAAACTCAAAAATTTTTTTAAAATCAAAAATTAAAATTCGGGCCACTGCGATTGCGACCCAAGAGTTTGGTCTTTAAAATAACTTTATTTGTCCCACCGGAAATGTACTTTTTTTTTTACATCAATTTGCTACGCCTCCTGTAGGCTTACATGTACATGAATTTTTTTAAAAAAATAATTTTTCGTATTCCTGAATACTTCATTAATATAATTAAAAAAGTTTTTATAAATATCTGCCGTAGGTTTTTATAAATAAGCCTTTAAAGTTGCCTTTAAAACCACGCCTCAACCCGGAACAGTAGCCTTAAGGGCAAGTTTTTAATAGAAGAAACCATCGGGCCACTTTGATGGAGTAACGCCTAAATAGTAAACCGAACTCGCCTTTCTCCGAGCGCAGTTTATCAAACACCTGAAATTAAATTCATGAGCAAATATGTACTCACAATATAAACAAAAGCCTTACCGTTTTCCACTTGTCGCATGTTAGTACACACCACCAGTTTAGTTAAGGCTACCAGCCAACTCTTGCCACAGCCTTTGCACTGATGCGTCGCAGTGTTTCCTCCTCGCCAGCACTGGGGTTTTTTCTAAATTAGAGCAATAAAACTCTATTTGGACTTTTTCTCGCGTTTTCCTTTAAAAAATGTTGATTGATAAAATACAATTATTTAAATGATTAACATACTTTTTTCGCTCTTCATTGCAATTTATGTCTTTTTCTTAGCTATGTGCACTTTAAGAATAATTATTGACAGCAATTAGCTGTTTCATGACAGAAGTTAACGGAATTGTAATAAATTTTTGTTTTCGAAGATTGATAACAGGATGCCATAAAAGTCCTGAATACCAATTTTAACAGATCTTTTATGGCCGACATCTTTTATGAATGATAACAGAAAATTCGTAACAGAATAACAGATTTCACCGAATAGGCCCAATTATTTTTCGAAGTGCAGCCATCTGTCGTTAAGCAAACAGCATGTGCGTTCGAAATTTTGTTTTGAACATCGTGCTGAAGTTTTAAAAAGAGTTGAGGCAGAAGTACTTCAGGAAGTGTCTTGCGGGTTGGAAAGCTGTACGAAGGACACAATAAAGAAACCAGTCTTTTTTAATTCAGGCTCTTCTACGAGATGAAAAGCATGATATTCTTTTGCAATCATAATCATGACTTGTTGGTATATTTTTGACTTCTTTTTTTGTGGGATTGCTTTTGTGCTCTCTGCAAAAGTATATATTTTCGGCTGAGTATCGACAGTAGATTTGATTGCTGATGCAGTTTGTACAACTTTAGGTCCAACCAAAATAGACGAGTTGCTCCGTAACGAGTAGAGACGAAAATGTTCGCTTTAATGCAATTCAATTTTGTTGCCCAAAATGAACAAACGTAATTTAACGAAGCTGAACGAAAAAGCTTGTCCATACGTTTTGTTCCGTAATAACCGAACTGCTAGCGTCTCAACTCGTCAGACGTTCGGCAAGTTGCAATCGTCTCGTTTCGTCTATTTTGGTTCTGCCTTTCAATGTCATCCGATGAAATATTTAAGCCAGATGATAAAAGTGGCTGACGTTCTATTGAAGTTGTGCTAATTGTGGGATGTCTCATTTTGATATGTCTTCCTAGATTTCCTAAGCTACCTGCTGAAAATGAAATTATCTGAGAGCAATATTTACACTTTGCTTTTTTCGGTTGGCTTTCAGTGAAATGATCCCACAGAGTGCTGGTCTTCCTACGCATTGCCATATTAAATCTAATTGAAATAATTATATCCCTGTAGGAAAATCAACTAATTTAAAAGTAGTTGATAAAGTAGTTTTTTGTCAACCACAACTAGTTGAAATTCTGACTTTTTTCCATAGAACGAACTAACTTATTTTGTATGGTGATGTCCGCTAAATAAGTCAATTGACTGTCGTCTGCATATATTTTCAACTACTTGTTATATTAGTTACATTTAAATTATTTTTTTTAATTGCTTTAAAATAACCAATTGAAAACATTACTGATGGCCAAAAGTTAATAATATTTGATGAAATAACATGGTTAAATATATATAAGCTTGTAATCTAATAAAAATTTTCAATTAAAACATGCAAACATCAGAGTAGTTGCCGCCTTAATATAATTCAAAGTAGTTTATCAATCACTGGTTATTAAGTAGTATAATATAATTAATATAATATAATGTAATAATATAATTCAAAGTAGTTCATATACTGGTTTATTTTAAACTAGTTTTTTAATTAGTTGTTTTTAAAAACAAGTTAGTTTGTTCCTATAGGGATATTAATGATTTACTGAATACAAATATTTAACACACCACCTTCACAATTATTTGAGGACAACAAAATTATTAAAGTCTCGAAGAAAATCCAGTGAAACAGCACACTGTAAACACTGCAACATACAATGGCAGCAAATAAATGTTAAAATAATTATATTTTATAGATAAGCTGAATATAACTATTTAACACACTACCTACACAATAGTCTTATCACAAAAACTTATTAGAATTAAGGGTAATTATTAGAATCAAGGAAACCAATAAACAATCGCAGTAAATTAAACGTTACACTTTTTAAAATCGTTTCACATTAGCCATTGTTACCTGTTCCTATTGATGTGAATAAATTGAGCTAAAAAATGGAGTAAAAGTTCCTGAAAAGAAAGTATTCTAACAGTTCCTAAGCAAAACCAATATACCAGCTTTTAAACATGTCCGCCATGTTCCGCCAGTTCACTTGGATTTTATTTTATTTTGACGTATCTTTTCAATTTTTTAACATCTCTTTCGTTCACTCTTACAAAAAAAGGTCCGCAACCAATGTTCATTAATATAGGTTAAGTCACTTGAGAGAAAAGCACTCTTTTTCTGCCTTTGCTCGAACTGTCAAAGTAGCTGTTAGCTAAAAATTGTACAGATTAAGGTTTTTTTTTTCTTGATTTCCTTTTATCCATTCTGACAGTTCGACCGAGCTTCTCTCAAGTGACTTAACCTGTATTAATGAGCCTTGTCCGCAACTTTGAAACGCTAATTTTGGCTATCATGTCCGGAACTGTTTAGTTCCACATGTTCGTTTGGATTGAAAGAAAGAGCAAATGTATTTGTTGCGTTCGTTCTTTGTTAGTTCTGTTTCATGCAGGAACAACGATTTCTATAATATATTTGTTTCGGTCGTTCTTACATACTAAATCGTTATGCTTCTAGCCGAACAAACCGATAAGAAGAAATGTGTGCGAAAGAGATGTCGCAACTCGTTAAGTGATCTAAAAAAATGTTCATTACAATCGGAACTGTTTGAAGCGGGTGTGAAGTTAACAACTCTTTGCCAACAACTTTTTCAGCTGTCAAGAAGTGAGGAACGACTGAAATTGGAACAACTGACAGCTCTCCACTTGTCAAATCGCAATTTGGCAAAAAAAAAATAACAACCCTTTGGACAACAGTTTTGGTGGTGAACAAAATACGATGCAGGATCCTTTGGAAGAAACAGTTCTGAAAACAGGTGAGAAGAAAATTGTACATAGTTATGATATAAAAATAAATCAAATCATTTCCTACGCTCACAGGCTCAAACAAAATGCAGCACTCATTTTCATGAACCAGAAGCTTTTTGGAGTTGTTGGAGATAACGCCTCAATGCAGGTCAATGTTTTATATATGGATAAGTCGGGAAAATATGTATCTTCTTGATAATTATAATGGCATTTTAATAACTTTTTCCATTTTCTCCTAATAGGCCTTATTCTCTGAGGTAGAAATTTGACGGATGCTTCTTTCACCTGCTGGACGGAAAGCCTTGGAATAGATGGATCATTTACCAACCATAAAGTAGGAATTCAAAATACCTTTTATTTGATACCAAACTTATTATTGTAACTCTTGAACTTCTTCCAGAGACCTGGCAAATCCTTTCGGAGCAAATATGGACACTTTCCTTTTAGGAGCTGTTGGGTACTTTTTGTCGCAGGAGCAACTAAGTTTCCACTAGAATCAATCACGTAAATATATATCTTTTTGATGGCACTGATTTTGGATTCATAACTGTTATAATTTTTCTATGCCAGGTGTCATCCTTGGGAAAAGCAGATTAGGAGCTATTTTTAAGGATTCCGGACAGAACCACATGACCAACTACAAAAAATTATAGAACATCAACAAGGTATATATAATAGCTTCCATTTTAAACCAAATTCGTTAAATTTTGTTTCTTACTTTTTCCAGAACACCACCTAATCCTTTTAGGACAAAATTGGCCAATTTCATTTTTGGAGTTGTTGGGCACTAGTAGTTGCAGGAGCATCTTCTTTTATACAAGCACCAATCAGGTAAGCTTGCACCTTCTTGATAGCATTTATCTGAAATTTTTAACCTCCGCCATTTTTTTTTTACCAGGGTTCATCCTTGGAAAAACCAGATTTTGGACGATTTTTGAGAATTTTGGACACTTTTTCATGGAAAACCAAAAAAAATCATACACCACCAAAAAGGTATTTATTGTAGTATTATGATGACATCAAATTTAACAATATTTCTTCTTTACTTTTTTCAGAACTCTATGTAAATCTTCGTGGACCAAAATGGCCAATTTAATTACTGCAGTTGTTGGGCCCTTGTACTTGCAGGAGCGACTTAAATTATATCAGCATCAATCAGGTAAGCATACATCTTTTTGATAGCACTTATTTCGAGTTTGTAACCATCGTCATTTTTTTATGCCAGTCTTCATCCTTGGGAAAAGCGGATTTTGGACGATTTTGGACACTTCATCATGGAAAACTAAAAGAAAATCATACACCATCAAAAAGGTATTTATTGCAGTATTATGATGACATCAAATGTAACAATATTTCTTCTTTACTTTTTCCAGAATCCTATGTAATCCTTTCTGGACCAAAATGGCCAATTTCATTACTGCACTTGTTGGGCCTTTGTAGTTGCAGGAGCGACTTTATTTATATCAGCATCAATCAGGTAAGTATACATCTTTTTGATAGCACTTATTTCGAGTTTGTAACCATCGTCATTTTTTTATGCCAGTCTTCATCCTTGGGAAAAGCGGATTTTGGACGATTTTTGAGGATTTTGGACACTTCATCATGGAAAACTAAAAAAAATCATACACCATAAAAAAGGTATTTATTGCAATATTATGATGACATCAAATGTAACAATATTTCTTCTTTACTTTTTCCAGAATTCTATGTAATCCTTTCTGGACCAAAATGGCCAATTTCATTACTGCAGTTGTTGGGCCTTTGTAGTTGCAGGAGCGACTTTATTTATATCAGCATCAATCAGATAAGTATACATCTTTTTAAAAGCACTTATTTCGAGCTTATAACCATTACCGTTTTTTTATGACAGGCTTCTTCCTTGGGAAAAGCGGATTTTGGACGATTTTTGAGGATTTTGGACACTTCATCATGGAGAACTAAAAAAAATCATACACCACCAAAAAGGTATTTATTGTAGTCTTATGATGACATAAAATTTAACAATATTTCTTTTTTACTTTTTCCAGAATCCTATGTAATCCTTCCTGGACCAAAATGGCCAATTACATTTCTGCGGTTGTTGGGTACTAGAAGCTATAGGATCGTCTTTGTTTCTATAAGGATCAACCGGGTAAGTATACATCTTCTTGATAGCACTTATTTTAAATTTGCAACCTTCACCATTTTTTTTTTTATCAGGATTTATTCTTTGAAAACCAGATTGTGAACGATTCTTAAAGTATGAATGGAATCATATAATCGGCTTTGTCATATTGTGCATCATCAAAAGGTTCCTATAGCAACTCTTATTTGAAATTTTCTACCTGACCCTATAATCTGCTTGACCCTCGCTGGAACAAAATGGTCAAATTCGTTTTTGGAGTTGTTGGACATTTATTGTTGCAGGAGCAAGTTTATTTATATTAGCATTAATAAAGTAAGTACAAATGTTTCCAATCCAATTTATCTTAAGATTTTAACTTACTTATTGTTTTCATACTAGGCGACATCCTATTTAATTTGTTCAGATTTCTACCTTATGTTCACTGAATCAAAATGGTCACTTTCGATATTGGGAGGTGTCGAGCTTTTGTTGTTGAGGTAGCAAATTAATTTATAACATCATCAATTAAATAAGCATTATCTTTTTAATCCCATTTATTTTAAGATTCAAACTTTCGTCTTGTTTTTCATATTTTCTTTTCAGAATCAAGATATTTAAGATTTTAGAATTCATATTTTCTTTTATTTACTTTTTCAGATTTCTTCATAATCTACGCTGGATAAAAATGGACATCTTCGTTGCTGGTGGTGTTGGGCATTAGTTGTTGCAGGACTCACTTAATTTTATCCCAAATCAATAAGACGAGTCCGTAGCACAGGGAGGATTTTATTTTAATCAAATCCTATTTAAGAAAAATTGAGATAATTATGTAAATTTATTCGAAAAAGTAAAAGTTATAATTTTCAATACAATTAAAAAAAAAATCGCTTGAGCAATAAAAACACTTTTTTGCCAAATGAAAGTTTATCTTTTCTTACAGGGTCACAATCATTTTATTTGAATAATCTTTAAAAAGTTTGTATATTAAATATTCATTTCCCACTATGACTTCCAATGTTCAAAAAGTTTTATAAATTACGAATATAATCTTAAAAATAGTAGAAAATTAGTTTTAAATTCAATTTCCAAGCTTATAAGACCTCAAGCTTTTGAGAAAATATTCGTTTTTTGTTTTTAATTAAAAACAATTTGGGGTATTTTACGTGATGCGTACAACTAACAGTTTTGGCCATTCGATTTTGTTACTTTTCTGGTATGATAGACTTTTTAACCCTCCATCTTGTGTACAAAAATTTGGTCCGGTATGAAGTCCAGTTTTTGAATTGAGATCTTTAAAATCACCTATAATCAAAATATGATTTTTTTACAACTTTTTTTAAATATTTTTAAAAAAAATTTTAAAAAGTATTTTCTAGGGGTAATGAAGGATTCTTTTAAAATGAATTATTTTTTATATCAAAATATTAAAAAATTAAATTTTTTCAAATTTGAATCGATGGCTACATATTATCAAGGTTCCCCTAAAAAATGACTGTTTAATTCTTTTTATAAAAATTTAATCAGCTAAGAAATAGTTTTAAAAAACTCATATTTTGGTTTTTGACGATTTTACCTCTATAACTCTCAACTTGTTTGAAAAAAAATTTGAAGAAATGGATCATATATTTCAGTCATAGCATCATAAGAAAATTGAACAAATAAATAAATCATTGCATTTAATTAATTATTTTTAACTTCTCAGGCAGAACTACATAAAGGAGTAAACATAATTACACACCATCAAAAAGGAATTTTTAATGGCTATAATTTGACATAAAATTCAATACTGCCACTTCTTTTCTTTTCCTAGCTAAGCAAACGGTTAATGCACTAGACAAAAGTTTTTGGATTTTTCAAGCTAGTCTCTTAAACTTTTACGTATATTAACAATAAATTTATGTTTTACAATTAAGATTTTACATTTAAATTTTTATTGTCTCTTTAAGATATATAAGATATATTATCAGTAGAAGCATGCTTCTACACCAGCGGTATAGAAATTCTTAAAAACAAAATCAGTTTAAAATTTTCATCATATTATAATTCAATATGTACCTATACATAAATTTATAAAAATTAATCCAAAATTTAAAATAAGAAGATAAAAAAAAAAAAAATTTAAAATAATTTAAATTTTTATCATATAATAATTCTGCATGTACCTATATCGCACACTAAATACAAAAGTCACAACTCAAAAATTTACAAATTTTTACTTTTTAATGTAAAACTATTCGTAGTCATCATATACTTTTTCTGTAACACATCAAATACATTTTGTACACATATTATTTCTCTATAGCTTAAAAAAAGTTTCGTCTTATTGCTTTGTATGGAGTTCCTTCAAAAATAAAATTGTTTTCTTATTCACATAGAAATTTAAACATTTTGAGTTGACTGTTTTGTATTTAGTGTGCGATAAATTTATAAAAATTAATGCTTTTTTATTACTTGTTGGCGCCAGAAACTGCGACGCAAGTAAAGCGCAAATTTTTCCGTACCATTTAAAAAGTCCTGATAAATATATCAGCACTAGATTCTTGAGCGGCTAGACTGGGGTATCTTGAAATAGCCTAGCGGGAAAAGCAAGAATGTTTGTTTTATTTTTTTAACCCACCTTTTTAGAAATTTTTAAAAAAGTTGTTTCTACAAAATTGTTATTTTTTTTATTATAGAGGTCGGTTCATCAACAACTGTTGTTCATCAACAACTGTTATCCAACAACAACTGTTGTTCATCAACAACTGTTGTTCATCAACAACTGTTGTTCATCAACAACTATTGTTCATCAACAACTGTTGTTCATCAAGAAGGTGAAAGATTACCTGATTGGTGCTTGTATAAATGAAGATGCTCCTGCAACTACTAGTGCCCAACAACTCCAAAAATGAAATTGGCCAATTTTGTCCTAAAAGGATTAGGTGGTGTTCTGGAAAAAGTAAGAAACAAAATTTAACGAATTTGGTTTAAAATGGAAGCTATTACACATACCTTGTTGATGTTCTATAATTTTTTGTAGTTGGTCATGTGGTTCTGTCCGGAATCCTTAAAAATAGCTCCTAATCTGCTTTTCCCAAGGATGACACCTGGCATAGAAAAATTATAATAGTTATGAATCCAAAATCAGTGCCATCAAAAAGATATATATTTACGTGATTGGTTTTAGTGGAAACTTAGTTGCTCTTGCGACAAAAAGTGCCCAACAACTCCTAAAAGGAAAGTGTCCATATTTGCTCCGAAAGGATTTGCCAGGTCTCTGGAAGAAGTTCAAGAGTTACAATAATAAGTTTGGTATCAAATAAAAGGTATTTTGAATTCCTACTTGATGGTTGGTAAATGATCCATCTATTCCAAGGCTTTCCGTCCAGCAGGCGAAAGAAGCATCCGTCAAATTTCTACCTCAGAGAATAAGGCCTATTAGGAGAAAATGGAAAAAGTTATTAAAATACCATTATAATTATCAAGAAGATACATATTTTCCCGACTTATCCATATATAAATCATTGACCTGCATTGAGGCGTTATCTCTAACAACTCCAAAAAGCTTCTGGTCCACGGAAATGAATGCTGCATATTTTTGAGCCTGTGAGCGTAGGAAATGATTTGATTTATTTTTGTATTATAACTATGTAAAATTTTCTTCTCACCTGTTTTCCGAACTGTTTCCGTAAGTTGTCCTTAGAGCTCCACCATCGCTTTTTGTCCATCTCCTAAAAATCGCAAAACAGTTGTCCAAAATAGTTGTTGAAAAATCGCATTTGACGTTTGAAGAACTGTCAAAACCTCATAGAACGCGTGAGAATGGAATTGGTTGTCAAAATTGGTTGTTAACTTCACGGACATCTGTTTGAACATGATTTAGTTCTTTTAAAGGAACGATTGGAACTATGTCCCAGAGCGAACATAGTTCCATGAACTATATATGTCCGGAACTACCCATCCCTATTTTGGTGCAATTTACAATTTAGCTTAAATTTATTTTGGCTGCACGTGGAAACATTTCTTTTAATTTAATTAGAAATATATTGTGCATTGATTACTTGGTACAATGAGCAGTCAAGCTCATAATAAATTGTCTGGAATACCACTGAAGAAGCAGCAGCGTTCGAAAGAAGTTGATTTGACTGGTAAGCGGCTGGAGCACTGGCACTCAACCAACAATAGCAGCAAATAATTATCGTTCTATTTCCGTGTAGAACGATTCTCGGAACAAATGGCTTATCTGTGCATGAACAATGACTACTCGGACGTGGAAATCTTGGTGGAGAGTCAACGTCTGCCTGCACACCACGTTATATTGGCTACTTTTTGGCTGATTAGCCGAATCCACACAACGTGAAATTCAGCTAAAGGCTCCTTTAGAAGCTTTTAAAGCGCTATTATGCTACATCTATTTTGGTCACATGCCACTTTAACTGGGCACCATTTGACTCAAAGCTGCCAAGTAGAGGAGGAGCACAAAGATATATTTTTTTTATTAAAACCGAGTCTTTAAACTTTCAAGATTTATTTTCATAGCACTCTAAGGGACAGCCACCAATTAAAGCATTTGTTCCGCGTCTAGGTTTTAACAAAGTGGATGAAACTGCTTTACGTGATCTTATTATGCAATCAGTAATCACCGAAGCTGTATTCGTCTACAACCTGATGAAACAGAAAGGTATCGAAGTTAGCAGTGAAATGAAACAGAGTCTGCTGGAACTAGTGTGTTTTTATAATAACTGTGAACAGCTTTCCGAAGAGCTAATTGAAGAACGTTGGTTTAAGCTGAGCACCGCAGGTCGCGCAAGTCAATCTTCGAGCTGGAAAGATGGTGAACTGGTGGAAAATTTGTTTACAGAAATCGGTCCGAAAACGTCAAGCAGCTATCATACGAGGAATGGCCAAGTATTACCAGGTGTTTTGGATAAAATAGCTAAAGTGATAGCTTGTGAAATAATATGAATTTTACAGGCTGGACGTGCCTATGCTTTGCTGCAAGAAGCAACAGAAAATCAACTTGAGTTGGACACGCAAACCTTTAATACCATTACTGCTATTACACATCTACGGAAAGTACCGATAAACGCTGGGATCTGTGCAACGATTTATTGCAACAAATGGCGCAGCAACAACTGCGTCCCAATGTGGGCACCTTAAATGCACAGCTTTACTGCGTTAGCACATTTAACAATTATAAATTTGCACTTAATTCGATACTGAAAGTTTTAAAAGAATTCAAGCAACTTAATATCCAATTCAGCCAATTCAGTAATATTATTACTTGCTGATTATATTCTGTCGCGAACGTGGGCCTATCTCGCATGTCATTGTAGATATATTAAACGAAATGGAAGGCAAGGAATTTGAATTTGTTGATCCCAAGGACACATACTTCTTTATTATGGCCATGGATGTGTGTCGCAATCATTTGCATGATAGAACATTAGCCAAAAAGGTGCATGCATTGTTGCATGTAGGCAGCAACTACAACCTGATTGGTGAAACTTACAAAGGATTTATCTATTATCGTCACTACTTTTCACTGCTGTGCCAGACATAGTTTGATAGATGATAGAAGAAAAGGTGCATGAAATAAATTCCGTTATTAATGAACTTATATATAGTTTTAAATATGTTTTATATAAGGTACTTAATCAGGAACTCGAAAACTGTGACAACAAATTAGGTTTTAATTTAATTATTATAGGGAGCGATACCAAATCTCAAGAGCCAATATCTCCACCACAGTCAAAATCTCCATGTTACAAAATATACAAATTTTAAATCTCAAATTAGAAAATCTCCAAAGACAAAATATCCAAGATCATAACATCCAAACCAAAATCACCAAATTTATTTTTTTTTTTAATTATAATCCAAACACTACATATTTTTTGTAATTTTTAATTCAATCAAAAATGCTTTGGAATTTATTTTTTTCATAATTTCATTGCTTTCATATTGATATCTTAACGTTGTAAAAGAATACAAAATTGTATGGCTCAAACAAACTATGACATTGACATTGCCGTAAACTTAGGCTTAGATTAATTTAGTTTTCATTTTAAACTTTAATAAACTTTTTACTTAAAAAAATTAACTAAATCTTCAGAAATATAAATTGCACCATTTATGAATTCGCGTGAATTCATTCATAAATGTTGCAATTTACATTTTTTGAGTTTTTTGGAGATGTTGTCCTCGGCTATTTTGGGTTTGGCGATTAAGTTTTTGAGATTTTGAATATTTTGTGCTTTGGAGATTTTAGCTTTGGATATTGTGGTTTGGATATTTTGTAATGGATATTTCGTACCCAAGCCATTATTATAACGTATATTTCTGCAAGTGCATTTAATTTCTTTTTTTCATTTAAGAACATAAATCGTATACATTCGAAAAATTTGTGCATGCATTTCCAACAAGGCTCCGAGCTGTAACTTGTTTGCAATACTCTGTAGAAAACAACATGGAATTCATGCCTCTGGCCAAGAAAATCAACGAAGTATTCACGCTAAATGAGGTGCTAAATGAGGTGCTAAATGAGTAATTAATTAAGTCGCTGTTAGGCGATAAAATTTTTAAAACACCAGAGCCGGTTAAAGTTGAAGTAAAAAAATGTTTTTCCTTTTAATTTCAGTTGTTACCATACCATTATAAAGAGACCCATGGATTTGAAGACTATTGGATAAAATTGCTTACATAGCATTTACATTTACAGAATTGCTGTAAACTTTAAAATGTCAGAAAGGTTATGCTATTACCTATTCAATAAGCTATTAACGATAATAATGATTGTTCTTAGAAAATCTTGCATTTGAAGATTTTCTTTAAAGGGTGATCGTCAAATGTGCTTAATATTATATTTAACGTGTTATATCTTTGAAAGTAATGCATGGAATTTCATGGTTAACAGCTTATTGAATAGCTAATAGCAAAACTTTTCTTTGACCACTATGCTTAGTTTTGTATACCAATAAAAAAATAATAATTTAAACCCAGTTTTACATTTTTCCGTCTTCAACCAAATTTACACCGTTTGTTCGACTTATATTTTTATTTTTTCTATCAAAAATAGAAACTAAAATTTGACTTATTTTTTCGATAAAAAATAAAGGTTTAAAGTTTAGCAATGCTATTTTTTATTAACTATAATAATAGTTCATATTTTTAAAACAACTAATAGAGCACATTTAAAAAAAAAAAAAAAATCAAAGTAAAAGTCCCAATATTCCCTTCCAATTAAAAGTTATTATTAAAAACCTATTTTCATACCATATTCATATTGTTTTTTTATTTATATACTTTTATTAAGCAACTGAAATACAGAGAAAGAAGTTTGTTACAATATCTTTAGAGATTTTTTCCAATTTATTGTACTTAATTTTTTAAAAATGTTCTTTTGATATTTTTAACAAAATAGTCCAGCTTCAAAAATGATGTATTTGGAATATCCCAATATTCCTTTCCAATCAAAAGTTATTATTAAAAATCTATTTTCATGCCATGTCTATATTAGCAAAACTCGTTTCCTGTTAATTATTAAATTTCCCTTGCTTATTTTTAAGAAACAAATATTATTCCATTGCTCTTATTTTTATAATACTTTTATTAAGCAAACGAAATACAGAAAAGTATGTTGGTTACAATATCTTTAGAGATTTTCCCAATTTGTGGTATTAGGAGTAGAGGGTTTATCGTCGGAGCAAAATATTAGAAGCACATCGTCATTAAAAGCGAAATTTCCGATGAAGTTGAAAAAATGTATATGTTCCACAAAGAAGGATAAAATTGTCCATGGAATAAGTATAAAAAAAAAGAAATCAATGCAAAAATATTTGTTCCTTTTAAAATTTTAAAAATGACACGTTTTTCTAAAAATGAGCAAGGGAAGTATATAGAAATTTAATAATTAACAGAAAATGAGTTTTGTTAATATAGATCCACATGGTATGAAAATAGATTTTTAATTATCTGTAAACTATTTAAAGCTAGACTATTTTGTTAAAAATATGAAATGGGGAACCCTTGGTTTTTAATGACAGAAACAAACTAATTTTTGTGTAAAACTAAACAATTTTTGCTAGTAAATTTTAAGCTATTATAAAGGGGGTTTAAAACTCAATTTTTAATTTAAACAATTTCTACAGCAAAAACAACTTGTATGTTTTTGAGAAATTTTTGTTTTTCTTTTTGGATCTTTTTTGAAAATAAGATAAAAAATATAAATGCACAGCAAACGGTATTGCTGAAATAATTTTTGTAAGTAATTTTATTGAACATTTTGACAAAAAAGAATTGAGTATTTTAAAAAACAGCGGATATATTTGCATCGAAATACATAACTTTAAATTTCGGATTACTTTTTCTCATTGCTTCGGGCAAACAAGTAAGAAGCATACGTATAAGAAGTTCATAAGATTTATAGTTTGTTACTTTTCTTTCCGATTAGTTTTTCCGAACAGCTGACCGTGTTTCAATTGTAGCTGTGGTGAGATCAATTTAAACCCGGAAAGTTTTTTGGGCTATGCAGTTGTCACACATTTTATATGAAACTATTATTAATTTGACAGTATGGTGATGTGGTGAGTGCAATGGCAAATCATTCCTGCCTACAAAATATTCTCCTGCCCAGGGATGATTTGCAATTGTGGTTTGTGATAGTATTGAGGTTTTTGTGTTAATATTGACCTCAATTTGGCAGAAACAGTACATAAGGCTATCCCATTCGCACAGTATCAAATCGAAGTTTTCTATTTCTTTATCTCTGGTGCCAACGGATACTTATTTGCACTGTTCTCCTTCTTTGGCCCATATTAGACGATGTCCGTTTGTCCGATCTTTGTTGTTGGGCCCATATTAGACGATGTCCGTTTGTCCGATCTTTGTTGTTGCTTTCAATGTGAAACTGTCAAAAAACAGTGAGAGTGAGAGCGGATGAACTTTTTGTAAGGCGGACAAAATATGTTCATTTTGTCTGCTGTTAATGCCAGCAGACAAAGGCCACAACAGTGTGGCGATGTGGTGAAATAAAAGTGTTGCCACACTTCAGCAGCTAAAAAGTACTTTTTCTAAGGAAAAGTACTAATATCCTACTATAAGATAAACGAAAAATTGTTGCTTGAAACACTTACTTTCGGCAGGTTATATTATTAAAATATTGACAAGAAAGTGGTGTTAGAATAATTGGTAAGGCCCATATTAGACGATGTCCGTTTGTCCGATCTTTGTTGTTGCTTTCAATGTGAAACTGTCAAAAAACAGTGAGAGTGAGAGCGGATGAACTTTTTGTAAGGCGGACAAAATATGTTCATTTTGTCTGCTGTTGATGTCAGCAGACAACGGCCACAACAGTGTGGCGATGTGGTGAAATAAAAGTTTAGCAGCTAAAAAGTAGTTTTTCTAAGGAAAAGTACTAATATCCTACTATAAGATAAAGGAAAAATAGTTGCTTGAAACACTTACTTTTGGCACGTTATATTATTAAAATATTGACAAGAAAGTGGTGTTGGAAGAATTGGTAAGTAAAGTTATTAATATATTAATGGAATTCATTTATTAATTTAATGATAATCATTTTATGTTTGATGCGTATTGATTTGCCGAGTTTATTATATTTAAAGCTACTAAGTCGTAATCGATTTCCATATTGAATAAAAAATAAAGAAATACCGCGTATCAATAAAAACACAATAGAATAACAATTTTAACTCTAAAACTTTCAATCACTTTTGTACCTACGCAACGTTGCTATTAAAAGTAACTGTTTTCAAAGTGCACAAAATAAAGTGCAGTAGAAAATGTACTCAAACTAAATGAAATGTCAAATGTGTCCGCCCTAAATTTTCTGTCGTGTGACCATCCAGCGGACAAGAGAGTAAAAAGTGTTCATTTTCGTCGGACAAACGGACATCGTCTAATATGGGCCTAAGTAAAATTATAAATATATTAATGGAATTCATTTATTAATATAATGATAATAATTTTATTTCAATCTTTATTCTTAACAGGTTAAGCCAATCCGAGAAGAATTTTGCAAGCAAAATCAGTTGTTTAACTGTTGGTAAGCATAATGATTGTTTTTCTGCAATAACTCAAATGCATTTTATTTTAGAAAGAATCAAAATGGCAATTCCGTGGCCAGCTGCGAAAAGGAGCTTTTACAGGATCGCCTTTCATGCCACTTTTTGATCCAGCATGAGCGATTTCTCCTACTTGTTTCCCTTATCTGAAGTGCTTCGTTGGCCAAGGCTACAAATCGCTGCAAACCTTCCTGTGCTTGTTGTTCATAAAAACTATGTTTGATGCGTATTGATTTGCCGATTTTATTATATTTAAAGCTACTAAGTCGTAATCGACTTCTATGTTGAAAAAAAAAAATAAAGAAATACCGCGTATCAATAAAATAACAACTTCAACTCTAAAACTTTCAATCACTTTTGTATCTGCGCAACGTTGCTATTAAGGCGGTCTTCTCATTCAAAACCGGTTTTTTGGACCCTTTTTAAAAAAATTCTTATTTGAAAACGCAAAGAATAATTGAAAACTTTTTTTATTTATTGTATTACAAAAGGTTCAAAGTAAATAAAAAAATTTTTTTTGCCTCGATACGTGGGCTGTTCAAAAAGTAATGAGACTTCAAAGTTGGTGGTGAAAAAAAAGGTGTCGTCACGGCGGCCACGATTCCGGGTCTCCGGAGCGTCTGAAATGAAAAAAAAAAACGGGGTTATAATCAGTATAGATGTAATTCTCGGGTGAACCTCAAGCTTAATTTTGTGATTTTTTTTGACAAAATGGCGGCCATTCAAAAAAAAAAATTCAACTTCGGGTTTTTTTTTTTTGTAGCTTAGTGTAAAAAAAAAAATAGTAAAAAATTTTTTAAAATTATGGTCGAGGTTCACCCGAGAATGGTGACAATTCTGCGTCGATTCCATTTTGTTTCATGAAAATCGGTTCAGTTGAACTGGAGATATCAAGGCCGCCAGTTCGAAAAACGTGGATTCGAGATAAACGCGTTTAAAGTTTGAAGTAATTTTTTTCGGAAAAAAAAAAAAATCAAAAATGTTTAAATGCAGTTTTAAAGAGCTGACAATTTTTACTTACAAATATTAGTCGGCGATGCCAGCTCCATACAGGCCACCTTCCTCTTTTTCGTAGAAACTGCTTTCTGCTGCCCTCTCTGCTCTGCGTGCCGTTCTGCCAGCTTTTGATGATGCCGCAGCTCGAGTCTCTGATCGGTTCAATCTGTCTTCATTGCGAGATAGTGCGTATTCGTATGCGTTTTTGCCAATCGCAATACCCATCAAACCCATAATTTTAAGTATGGGTATAAAACCGTCGTTGAAGAGGCACGTTGCAATGAAATTGGCCACTTCGATGGTGCGTACGCCTGAGTTGATGTGTTTGGGCGAAAGTGATCAAAGAACAGAATTGTAGGACTCATTGGAATTCTGAGTTTCAGATCCAAGGCATCTTTCAAGCAAATTATCTGCCGACAGCGCTTCGTAAGCTGGTTTTATTACCTCCATCACCTTCTTGTCCATTAGACCTTGCTTCACAAAAAAGGCTGTATCTTCTAAAGTATTTCGAATTTCTAAAAATCCTTTAAGGGGCATATTCACAACTACCCAAGCTATAAATAAATGCAAAAAAAAGTTGAAAAAAAAAGTTGCTCAATGAGAAGACCCCCTTAAAAGTAATTGTTTTCAAAGTGCACAAAATAAAGTGCAGCAGAAAATGTACTCAAACTAAATGAAATGTCAAATGTGTCCGCCCTAAATTTTCTGTCGTGTGACCATCCAGCGGACAAGAGAGTAAAAAGTGTTCATTTTCGTCGGACAAACGGACATCGTCTAATATGGGCCTTTGCCGTTGGATCCAATTTCGTAGACCACGTCGTGTTGTTGCTGTTTTTCTATGGAGGTGTTCATACGTCAGTCAAATGATTGAATCAATCAAAATTTGTTGTTGCTTTCCTATGTAAAAAAAAAATGAACTTTATCTCAGAGCGAAAATGATCTCCAAAATCTTCTCTCGTCAGAAAAAATTTTGATTGAGCTCCAGACCTGCATCAGTCAGTCAAAGGGTTGCATTATTTTACTTGTCTGCATTTTAGTACGCAATTATATCAAGAAAAGTAGTTAACTGAAAACAAAGGTAGTTTTTTGAAGTGAAAAAGAGGTGTAGTTTCTTTAGTTCCTGCCATAATTTCATTAATTCTTTTGTTTTTTTATGGCTTGCATGCGATGGTCATTCAAATAGGTATAATTTCCGGCGTATTGATTTCCTAATGTGATCAGTTGTAATCCTAAAAGATCAACTATATTTCCGCTATTGTTTTCCATTTTGTAAAATTATTATGCACACAAAACAACTTAATAAAAGAAACACCCAAATAAAGTAATGCACACAGCACGATATGAATTCACAAAATAGTAGGTAGCAGAAAAGTAACAAATGCCTGCGTCGGAGCTTGAATCAAAAAATCGTGTGTGAGCAAGCGTCAATAAATTTTTTCAGAGAGAGTTAAAGAGAGTAAAAAATCGCTATATACTTCAATCATTTGACTGATGTATGAACACCTACTATTTTGTCGTTCTGTAGCAGGATTCCCAAAAAGTTAACGACAATAATAGTTGTCGTTATTGGTCATTGTGCATGCACAGTTTCATAGTAAATGACAGTATTCGCTAGTTAACTACAGCAACAATCGTCGTTAAGGCGTTTGGGAATCCCGCAACTGATTTGTTAACATTGTGCTTAGTGTTTGATTTGATTTGTGTGAGAATGCTATGTTGTCTTTGTTTATCACAAGGTTGATTTATAAGGTTGTCGCAAGGGAGAGAGCGTGGACCCATAATTGTCAAATCGAAGTTGACAGCTCATAGAAAATCTGCAAGTGCTCTCTTTTATCATCCGTTTTTCTTTCGTAGTCATTCGCAAAATTGGCTGGCTTTGACAATTATGGGTACTGAGAAGAGAGTGCGATCAGCCCTGCGACAACCTTATAAATCAACCTTGGTTTATCATTGAGTGAAGGTGTTCGCTGTCTGTCAGTTTTGGAATATACAGCATGCTGAAAAATTGCTTAGTATTGCCAGATGTTGCTGTGATCGGTGATGGTTATACATGTATCGTGCTATCAACTATCTAAACACATAGGGAACATTCTAAAAAATATAATTTCGGACAAATACAATATAAAAAATATTTTCAAACTAAAAGAACTCATGACTCAATCATTATAAGGTTATCCAGATATTTGACATACCCTTATTTTATTTAAACAAAAATATGTTTTCTCTCTTGAAAAAATGACAGCCAGGGTTGTGTGGTCATTCCCAAAAAAAAAGTATGTTTCAGTGTTCTGCTGTTTTTTTTTTTAAAGTACTTTTTCCATATGCTTGTGGTTATGTTAAAAAATCAAGTGTGCAATATTTTAGTAAAATTTATTGACATGAAAATAATTTGTGAACATTTGTTTCAATTTTTAAAGCGTCATTATCTCTAATTACTTTGTGTCTTAGTATGTGATATTTTTAATTTCGAACTAGTGTTAAATAATTTAAAATAAAAAATGCCTTCAAGTGCGAAAGTACGCAGTGCATTTGGATTTCCGTATTAATAAATCAGACACCTTTATTCTAACAATGACCAATTTTAGAATAAAAAGGAAATTCATGTTCAAATTAATAATATCATTTTTGATTCAAGAATTTCAAACTTATTCCTACTTTTGTCACTGTTGAGTTTTAACTTAACGTTGTTATTTTTATTTTAAATTGTTTTTTTTCGGTGTTATTCTCTGCGTTGTGAAAAACAAGCTTTCTTTTGTGAAAAGAGGAAAAAGTATGTTTGATTTTCCGTAATATAAATGTAGTAATAACTATAATCATCCTTTTGGGTTAAACAAACGATTTCAAAACTCTGTATCACAAATTTAAAAACATATTTTCAATAAATTTTACTTCTAAGCTGACGTGTTTATTACTTATTTTATCTCAAAGCTCAAAACCATAGTAAAAATATTCATACAAATTTTTTTAAAATGTGCTTTGCATACACAAATCAAGTTTTTTCAATATTGTTTTACATCAAAAATGTACCTTACAGTTTTAAAAGCTCATAATATAAGTTTTGTTCAAAACAAACAGGTTTTAGTAGTCAAATATATGTTATCTTTAGTATTTTGTACTACGAAAAAGTATGATATTCATGCAACTGAGGGATTTTTATATCATCAAAAAATTGCTCTTTTGCTCTCCTCTTCAAATAAGGGTACACATTCTTATTCTTGTGAGAAGACGTCAAATATCTGGATAACTTATAATAATTAAATCATGAAAGAACTATATATAAATATTTTCAAACTAAAAGATATAACACTAGAAGAGGACGAAATATTTATATCCTTTGATGTCATATCTTTCAAACAAACATTCCAACATACCTGGCAATAAAACACATAATGAAGCAATGGACAACGATTGAAAAGTACACGACAATTCCAAAAACTAATTGTTATGAAAATTCTAGATTTTTGCTTAAATTAAAATAACTATTTAAAATTCGACGGAAAAGTATACAAGCAAATATTTGGAATGCCGATGGGAAATCCACTATCCCTACTATCACTACTACACAATGGAAAAATGAAATAGCAAAAATATACACATGAAGTGTATCTACAAATACGGTGACGACATATTTCCAATAGTCAAAACACAAGAAAATGATATAATACTGAAAACATTAAACGAATATCATAATAAACTACAATTTAGTATGGAAGTAGAAGAAAATAGAAGTCTGCCGTTCTTGGACGCAAAATTACAGAGACACGACAGCAAAATCATATTCAACTGGTACTCAAAGCCAACTTCGTCCAACAGAATAATACATTTTCAATCAACGCAACCACGCAAACAAAAGATAAGCACAGCAAACAATTTAATAAACAAAATACTTGACATTTGCGACGAAAAATTTACAGAAGACAACATAAGCATATTAAGGTACATACTTAAAACTAATGATTACCAATGAACTTCATAATAAACAACCTTATAAATAATAAAATACACAAACTCCGCAACAAAATACCATCACCGATCACAGCAAAATCTGGCAATACTAAACAATTTTTCAGCATGCCGTATATTCCAAAACTTCACTCACCTTCACTCAGTGATAAAAAGAGAGAACATAGCATTCTCACACACATGCAAGGCTTATTAATACAGGTTAAGTCACTTGAGAGAAGCTCGGTCGAACTGTCAGAATGGATAAAAGGAAATCAAGAAAAAAAAAACTTGAATCTGTACAATTTTTAGCTAACAGCTACTTTGACAGTTCGAGCAAAGGCAGAAAAAGAGTGCTTTTCTCTCAAGTGACAATCTATATTAATGAACATTGCACACATGGCAGATTTATAAGGTAGGGTCGACTCGGAGAGGAATGGAGTAGAAAGCAGAATAATAGCCTTATTCTGTTGATTGACAACTGTAAATTCATTGACAAGCTAGTCTTTTATGTGCTATTTTTTGGTCCAAGGGGTTGAAAACATTCAAAATGTTTCGCTTATTTATTTGTTCTGAATATTTTTTTTATATTGCTAACAGTTTTGTAATGTTATGAGCTTTTGTTTATATTTAAGAATAAGACATTTTTACAGTTGTCAATAAATTTACAATTGTCAATCAACAGAATAGGGCTATAAAGCTACATTGATGTTAAAATCAGCTGTTCATCGCGAATTTCTTTATACTCACGTTCGCAGTTGTTTTAGGTTAAAACTGTTACAGGTTTTTTTTTGCAATTTTAAGACTTCTTTCACATGTTATAGTTTTTATTACACTTTTTCTATAATATTTTCACTCAAATTAGCACAAATTTAACACCCGCGACCGCACTGTTTGCAAATTGGAAACATAAAATATTTTCTTCATTTGCGATTTCTACGAAATTCGTCGTGAGCGACGCGTGAGAGCACTCAGCGAAACGGCCCTACCTTATCATTGTATCATGCTCACACAAATCAAATCAAATCCATGGTAGAATAAGACAAGGTAGTGTTAGTAGTTAAAATTCTCTCTTGTGCTGGGTACCGCACCTGTCAAAACCAGGTTTTTACGAATAATAGCAAAACAAATAACAAAATTTGCAGATTATGATATTCTATGTTTTTGACAGCTGCGGTACCCACCGCTCCGAGACGACACTACCTTGTTAAATATACCTTGATCAAATCAAACCATGATAGAATTATAAGGTAGGTGCAACTCGGAGATAAAAATATGAAAAAACAAAACATTGGCGCAGGTATAATGTCAGTTTTGACATTTGCCGTTTGCTCGTTCAGCCATAGGGATGTATATTTTACTTGTATCCGTATAAATAGATTGAGTACCCAGATTTTGTGTTGAAATCTAAGAAAAGTAAGCAAAAATCTAATTAAATTAACAGTGTTTTTTTTGGTATAATACAGAATATATTGTATTTTGGCTTTGAACGAGGCAAATAAAAGTTAACATTTAATATCTTTTCATTCGACTACTTAGTTCGTTTGTGCAGTAACCAATTTATTAGTGTTTGAACTGCTGCTTTGAACTGTCAAAATATATTTTGACAAGCGAAATTGCTGCCGAAAGACATTCAATTTATTCTTTTTTAAAGAAATCTGCGATTGTTCGCTTATTTTATCGTTTAAAGCCACGAGATGATACCGCATCTTTCAACAGTAACCTCGCTGTTAAGCAAAAACAGCAGCAGCAGCTGAGCCGCGATAGTAAAATATAAGCAGCCAAAATAAAACTGCCTTAACTACCGTCGGCTGATTTTGACATTATACCTACGCCTTTGTTATTGTTTTATTGTCGCAGAGAGCGTGTTTCAAATGCACCTACCTTATAATTGTATCATGAATCATGATATAAGAACCCAGGTAGCATTGATAACAGGGATGATATTTGGGGGCTTTCAGGGCTTTTTTGAGCCCTTTTTCATTTCATAAGCCCCGAAGCCCTTTTGATTCATTTTAGGCCCTTTTGAAAAATTCTTCTGAAAACTTGTCATCTAAATTTAAATTTAATTGCAAAATTTAAATTTTTAATGAAATGATTTTGAAGCGATCTCAATAAAATAACTTCTGTTGAATTTTTTGAAATTAAAGCTATAGAAAAACAAAAAACTTGAACAATTCTCCTCAATTTTGTTTTTTTAAGCTGTATTTAAGCTATATAAGCCTACGCAGGTACGTTTTTGATAGATTACAGAAACAGAAATCTATTAAAACTGAAGAAAATGTTTGAAAAACTGATGTTCTTATATTTTATATAAAGCCACCATGTTAGTATTATACAGAAGAACCACTATTTTGACATCTACAGGAAAATTCCTTACAAACATTTGGTATCTACTATAATGGAGGAAGTGTAAAGATTTCAGCACACCCTCCAATAGAATGTCTAAATTTTCGAATCGATTTTACTTATAAAAGTATTCCAAAGTAATTCTATAGGTTTAAGAATAGAATTTTGAGGTGGACAGCTTCAAGCACGATACATTCCTTACGTCATTTAATCATGCATATATATGAAAAGGCGAACCCGTAAAAAAGGCTCCATCGTAGTCTTAAGTTGCCTTAACCGATTAAGTATTTAATGGCGTTAATTTTCAATGAACTTTCACCCATTTTTTTTTATTTTATCTCCACCAAAAATAGTTTCCGACGTATGATATCCTATATGGGCATTTCCACAAAAAAGTCCACTGTGACCCAAAAATTAAAAATTAATTAAAACTTTTTTTTTTTGTATGATATTATCTTAGAGAAACCTTTAAATTTTATTCTTCTAAGCGATCATGCCCATACATTTATTTACCATGATGATCAAATTGTCTGTTTCACAAATGTAGTTTTTTTTTTTAGTAAATGTTTCGAAAAGTTTTTGTTTTAGTAAAAATGGAAGATATTGGCTAAATATAATGACAAATGGTTGAGGTAAGGAGCGTAAAATATATTTAGTTTGTTTTTTAATTACTAAATTATAATTACTTAATTACTGAATTGAATTTTTTCCACCTTTAATTAGTTTTTATTTAACTAATTTTGTTGCTCAAGGCTCTTTATTCCAAAATTGTATAACATTCATGAAAGAATTCTTTATTAAATTCCGCCATTCCTTAACATGTTTTCTTGGTGGAACTGATTTTATTTTGGTATCATGCCCAGTTCGTCCCGCATCTTTGGCTCGTCTCTTACAAGTCCTAACGCAGACTCTTTGTAAAATTTATCAATCATATCTTTCTGAAATTCTTATTTATATAACCAAGGACTCGAAAGAATACTCCTAAGACTCTTTATCGAAGAATATATCAGTCCGTTTAGCGGTTTTCTGTGGAAATGCTTTGCTATTTTTATATGTATTATTAACTTATTAAAATTTTTTTTGGTTTTGGCTTTGTTACAAATTCTTTTTGAGAATTTTTGATTATTTTTTGACATATTTTTGACTTTTCTAATGAGAAATTAACTACATATGTAGATTATTTTTTGACATGTTTTTGACGTTTGCAATCAATGCACAAGCCTTTTTTCTAAAATGCAATGGGAATTTTATATATGAAATCAAATCTATTTAATAGAAAGAATTAAGTAATATTACTCTGACCCACAATTTCTGATTCAGAAAGCTGATCGTTTAAACTAAAATGTGCTATTTTTGTGACAAATAATTAAACTTCCCTTATTAGGTTAAAATGGTGAAATAAAAAAAAAAAAATAAAAAACATCTGAAAAACTTTGAAAACAGTCACTTTGAAATCTATTTGGATATATGTGGTCATGGCAGAATGTTCAAATAGAAAGTCTTTATTATTGAATTACCACTAAGGGCCCCACACAGACGACAACACCAGAGGTGAGTACCTCCTAGAATATATATTAAGTAACAACCTAGAATTCTTCAATGTGGGGGTAACACCTACTTTTGTAACTAGGGCTAGAGAAGAGGTCTTAGATCTCACTATAGGAAGCCCATATGTTGGGAGTATGATTAGGGATTGGAAGGTATCACCGGAACCATCAATGTCTGACCATAGAATAATAGAGTTTAGACTTGGGGCAAAGTGCCAAGAGACAGTACCCAAAAGGAACCCTAAGAATACAAATTGGGATACATATACCAGTTTATTGAAAGAAAACCTACAAAATGTAAAATCTAGGAGCAAAATCAGCAACATCCTTGAACTTGAATGTTATGTAGAGCAGGTCAACAATGCAGTATGTAATGCCTACGAAACTAGTTGTCCTCTAGGAAATAAGGCAAGAACAAAACATACTCCGTGGTGGAGCGCCGAACTGACCAGGCTCCGGAAAAATGTGCGATGCAGCTTCAACACTGCAAAGCGCACCGGAGAATGGCATAACTACACGGCGGCTCTAACTGAGTATAACAAAGAAATCAGGAAAGCTAAAAGACAAAGCTTTAGAACCTTCTGCGAAGATATATCCTCCACGCCAGCTGCAGCCAGGATCCATAAAGCAATGGCCAAAGGCAGAGTGGAGACAAATATGTCACTTCTTTTACCAGACGGAAGCTATACGCTTAAAGAAGAGCAACGGGTCAGCCACCTGCTAGAAACTCACTTCCCAGGTAGCACACAAATTAGTGAATGTGAGGCGGCAGGAAGGCTGACAGCTCCAAACCAAGAGGAATGGAAACTTGCCACAAGCATTTGCACGAAGGCTCGTCTGGAATGGGCCCTAAGAACCTTTCAACCATTCAAATCAGCAGGGGTAGACGGTATCTTTCCAGCACTACTGCAAAAAGGTGCAGAGACAATACTACCCCATCTAGTTAAAATAACTAAAAGCAGCCTTGCGCTGGGCTATATCCCAAGAAAATGGAGAAGGTCTATAGTCACCTTCATACCAAAAGTAGGAAAAAAGGACTACACGCTACCTAAATCCTTCAGACCAATCAGCCTCACATCCTTTGTTCTTAAAACAATGGAAAAGGTGATAGACAACTATCTAAGAACTGAGATTCTGGAGAAAGCGCCAATGCACCCTTGTCAGCATGCATACAGGGCGGGTAGGTCCACAGAATCCGCCCTATACCAGCTGACAAGCAACATCCAGTCAGCACTCGAGAACAAGGAAACTGTACTATGTGCCTTTCTAGACATAGAGGGAGCTTTCGACAACACATCCCACGAGGCCGTGAAAAGGTCGCTGTACAAGAAAGGGGTACACAGTATGCTTAGCGCATGGATTTGCCAAATGCTTAGCACTAGAACTGCAGAAACGAAAGTGGGAACCACCACAATAAGAATCAAAATAACCAAAGGCTGCCCCCAAGGTGGAGTTTTATCCCCACTGCTGTGGAGCCTAGTTGTGGACGAACTCTTATCGAAGCTAACCGATACTGGCATAAAATGCCAAGGCTACGCAGACGATATAGCCCTAATAGCAAGAGGCAAGTTCGAGAATACACTCTGTGACCTAATACAGAGAGGGCTGAAAGTAACAAAGGAATGGTGCACCACAGTGGGGCTTAACATCAACCCAGCAAAAACAACCATAGTACCTTTCACTAACAAGAGAAGCCTGCCAAACCTCAGAACGATGAGAATGAACGGCACTGAACTCCCTCTCAAAGCAGAAGTAAAGTACCTGGGACTTACACTAGACTCTAAACTTCTCTGGAGAAGACATGCTGAGGAAATTAAAAATAAAGCAACTCGCACACTAATGGTATGTAAGAACCTGGCAGGGAAAAGCTAGGGCTGTAACCCTACAATTCTCCGCTGGATGTACACCATGATGGTGAGACCAATCCTCACCTACGGAGCAGTAGCATGGGCCAAAAGAACCAAGTTATCAGTAATGAGGAACATGCTTACAAAGGTACAAAGACTTGCCTGCGTATGCATTACAGGAGCTATGAGGACCTGCCCCACAGCAGCATTAGAAGTAATCCTCGACCTAACTCCTCTTCACATCTTCATAGAGGGAGTAGCAAAGCGAACCCTGATAGGCATTGCAAAAGAGGGAACAGGATTAGGAAAAACTATCAGCAACAAAGAGAAAGAAGTTATCGCAAGGCAGATACCATACATCAATCAACCAAGAGACGATATAGTAAAAAGGTACAACTTCGAAAAACGCTTCGAAATTAAGCTTGGTACCAAGAAGGGGATAGTGAAATAATATCGCGAGTCACAAAACCACACAGTATAACATGGTACACGGACGGCTCCAAAACACTGGAAGGTATAGGTGCAGGGGTATATGGACCAAGAACCAGGCACTCGGTACCTATGGGGACAACACCCAGTATCTTCCAGGCGGAGGTCTTAGCAATACAGCTGTGCGCACAATTTAATCTGGACAGGAGTTACAAGGATCAAGACATAATTGTGATGTCGGACAGCCAAGCAGCAATCAAAGCATTAGCTTCCTGTGAAATATCATCAGAAATGACATGGGAATGCCTAACAAAACTGAATGAGCTAGGCAAGAATAACACCGTTACTATACTCTGGGTCCCAGGACATAAAGGAATTCATGGTAACGAAGAAGCTGATGAATTAGCGTGACGAGGCCACACACTTTATAGGACCAGAACCATTCTGCGGATTGGGCACACACACTATCAAAGAAGAACTAAGAAGGGAGGAGAGACACAAAAGATCAAACCTCTGGAAAAGCCTCCCAAAGCTAAAACAATCCAAAGTGCTCCTCAAAGATTTTAACTCTCGGAGAGCCAAATTGCACATAAGCTTAGGCAAACCGAATCTAAGAATTCTTACTGGGTTTCTTACAGGACACTGTAAACTGAAATACCACCTGAAGAAATTGGGCATCAAAACCGACAGCAACTGCCGTTTCTGCGAAGAAGCGGAGGAGACTCCAATACACCTACTTACCAACTGTGACGCAGTAGCTCGCAAGCGCAAGGCAACACTGGGGAACTACGAGCTGAGTCAAGAGGAAATCTCATCCATCGAACCGAAAAATATTCTCAAATTCATCAGAGAACTAGGTCTGGATGAGATTCTGTAATCCGTCAAGAGCGGAGCATCAAGAAGGAGGTACAATAGATCTATATAGGTCGCAGTGCGCATCTCCAAACAAAACATTATTAAGGGCCCCATTCTTGTCAAAAATGCCCTATTTTTGTATAAATTTTGGCCCTTTTACAACTAAGTCAATATCATCCCTGATTGATAAGTGTTGATTTTCTCCATAGAAATAAGAGATAAGGAAGTGGTGTTCTCGAATAAAAGTGAGGCATTTTTCTTACTAGTGTATGTTCACACTAATCCAGAAACATTCACTCAGGGCCGTATTCGGCTGTTGCGTACAGCTAGGTGCGATTTTTCTGATTGGAATTTCATATGAAATGTTAAGTATTGCATATGTATGTAAAAAATTAAGTCAATGATTTATGATATATAAATTTATTACATAATAACTAAATATTACAAAAATAATTCTTTGTTTTACATTTATATAAGAAATTTGATATTCATGCAACTACTTATATAATAAACTAATAGCTCTTATATAGCCCTTATATATAGCTTAATGCCTAACAATAACAACAACACAACAACAATAGTAATCAAAAGCTTATAACATGAAAAATATTAACACAATAAAAAAACTAACATTATTGCATAAAGATTATTAGGCGCAGACTTAAGTGACATTAGTACGGACATTGTTTTTCACATAGACTCTTTGAACGACAGTTTTTATATATTACCAGACCCCTGTCATATGGTTAAGCTTATAAGGAACTCTTTTAGCAGATATCAAAGAGTTTAGAAATTCTGCCAACAAAGCTATTAAGTGGCACAATCTTCAGAGGCTTGTAGAGCTACAAGAAAGAGAAGAATTGCATTAAGGAAGAAAGATTAGAAGAGCTCATATATACTTTAGAGACCAGAAAATGAAAGTCAGGCTTGCCGTGCAAGCTCTTCAAATCTGTAGCTGATGCATTGGATTTTGTTAGAGATGTCCTTTTTTTTTAAGAATTTCAAGACAGTGAAGCTACAGTTGAATTTATTAGGCAAATGAATGATGTCTTCGATATACTGAATAGTAGAAGTATTCGAAAATTTGGTTTTCAAAAGGCGCTTTGCGAAGAAAATATAGCTAGTTTGATTTCATTTTCCAAAAATGTTGTTGCCTATATAAGCAAGCTTCACACAGTTGATGGGCAGTTGCTTATACTACACAAAAGAAAAACAGGGTTCTTAGGTATCATAACTTGCTTAATGAATATTGGGGTAATTTATGAAAGGTTTATAGCTAATAAAATGTTGGTATATATCCCTTTCTATAAACTTAATCAGTACCATATTGAATTATTATTTAGTTCAATTCGATCGCATTTAGATCGAAACGATAATCCATCCGTTAATCAGTTTCAATCCGATTATAAAAAAATAATAATCAGATATAGAATTAGAGAAGCGGGCGTAGGTAATTGTTTAAATTTAGAAAATATTGCTATTTTAAATATAAGTTCCACTTATCCTGTTAAAAACGATAATTTAAATAATTCAAATAGCGAAGTTGAAAATAGTATTGATTACGGAAGTTGTTCATTCTTAAACGATCATAATTATTGTTCTGATACAAACATTTTGACAGAGTACACTACTCACGTGTGTAGTGATTTCAACACATTCTAGTGTTCTTGTAGTTGGTTTTCGTTCCATTTCTAATACATTCTCCCTAGGTTGCATTACCTAAATATTTTGTAAAATTTTAAAATTAATGCGCCCTTGAAAAATGAATGCGCCCTTGTATTACGTTTTGTGTTTTGACGTTTTCGATCTCGCAAAAATGGCGCGAAGTTAACTGATTTCAATAAATGCTTTTTCTTTAATTTCTGATTAGAAATTTGTGAATTTCTAATTGGAAAACAGTTTTCTGCAACCAATTTAGTTTAATTAAAGTTATTTTCTTAAAAAAATTCTAACCGTTTGAACACAATTGCAAAATACTTACTTGTGAAATGAAACCAGCTTTTCCTTCAGTCTCTGGACACTTAAACAATTGTTTACCACACAACGCATAATTAATCTTTGTTTTATTGATCTTATAAATTCAATATATTTTAGCAATTATAATCGCTTTTTATTTAATTTTTTAAATGTTTTGCTCGGGCACTTTGTTTTGTTTTGCAGTAAGATCGCAACTGTCAGAAAAAATCAGAAAAAATGCCGCAGTACACGTACACTGTGTGTGTGAGAAACACCATTTCCTTATATTTTATTTCTTTGATTTTCTCTTCTAAAGGCTAAGTTGTCAAAAACAGCTGTTCATGCAACACAGCTAAGAGTGAAGCAAATGAGCATACACCCATTGGCTGCATTCAGCGGAAAATTTGCTACGTAGCTGTTGAACAACTTTCGGCTGAATGGTATGTAGCATAAAGCACTCGCACAATATGTTCCCTGAGCGGTTACCACTAATATAACACGAAATTCGTTGATGAAAATATATATAATTTCGGTCTTATGCATGTGCAGCTGCTAAGGTTGTTCTATTGCTGCACTTTAACATATTCAAAAATTTTTATGTTTTCACTAAATAATTAATATTAGTTTATTATATTTACAATGAAGCAAAATTTGGTAAATATTTGTACGTGAATAAGAAAATGTTTGTTTAATTGCAAACTCTGAAAAAAGACAATGGCCGATTGTGCTCACTCTCTTCTTTGCCATGCTAAATAACATGGAATTAACAAATTGCTTAACTTCCACTAATAATCACTCACTATTATTGCAATACTCACTATTAATAATAAAATAAAATAGGAAATATTTTATAAGCAAGTGTGTTTCTTCTTTGCAAACTCTGAAACATAAACGATAGCGAAAATATAAACAATAGGCCTGTTTACCCTGTGTCCACATGTGCCAGTAATCACTTGCAAGTGGAGAATATATATTGTCTTCGAAAAAGTTCGAAATTAGCTGCAAGTTGCTTCAGCGTCCACATGTGCAAGTGGAAGTTCTTTTAAAATGTCGTCGAATGCGAAGGTTTTCCCTGAAATTGAAGTAATGCTTGAAATTAAGAAGTTATAAAACGAGGAAAACATATAACTAATGTTGCTTCTCTATATACTTGAGGAAATCCCAGAAAAACCAACAAAGCACTACAAAAACATCAATTTTATCCCCGTTTCTGACATTTACTTGCACCATGCAAATAAAAAATTTTCGTGCAAATAGCGCTGCAAGTAGGCTGCAAGTCCGAAAATGTGACTGTGTTAGTAAAAATGTTTGGATGTATTGACTTTTTCGAACATTCACTTGCTCGTGTGGACGCTAGGTTAGGTAGTTGATTGTAGTAACATACAAGCTGCTAGAACGTGCTTCAGTATTTTTCTAGCTCAAAATAGATAAGAAGAACAAGCATAAAATCTCTCTCTCGAACAGGCTTGATATGAAAAAAACCTAATTTTCGTACTGTAAATTTCGTAGTTTTACAATAAACTTTTCTTTATTCATAAGCTTATTTTTACATATAGGTTTTAATGAAAAATTATATAGGACCTTTAAGAGTTTATTCATGTTATTAATATCAAAGAAAATAAATATATTAATAAGGCTAAAAAATTATAAAATTCAATTAAATTTGTATTATATTGTATTTTTTTGTTAATTCTTTCCTTATATCCAAATTATAACAAGACGAATTCTTCACTCTTAAATTAACGTTCGTGTGCTCAAAATGCCTCTGATTTTTGTCTTATTTAAGTTTATTTGAGAAAAAATACGACCAACGTTTGCTGACGAAGTAGGCTAGGTCAAAATTTTAAAAACTAATTTTCGCATCAAAGAAAATGCCAAAGGTTAGTCTCCTCTTCTGACTGAATAAACTGTTTTCCAGTAATATTCAATTTCTACTTATTCTTCTGAATCACTGAAAAAATAAGCAAACTCTAAATTTTAAACTTCAGAATCAAAAACTTCGTTTTCTAAAACTAGATTACGAAATAGTTTGAGCAAATCGGCAAGTATTTTTAAATGTCAGTTTCTCTATTGGACTTATCGCATTTGATAACTGCTCTAAGCACACAAATCAAATTTGAATCTGAACTTAATTCTCAAATTTGAAATAATAAACGAAAAGCGATTTAACCAAAAAACGTAATTTTTGACAAAAAATTGAAAGAAAAATGTAAGGTCATAATTGCAGCCAAAAAAAGTCGAAATGACGATAAATCGTCAATAATACCAACCCTGCTTTATGCTACATACCATTCAGCCCAAAAGCCACGCAACAGTTACTGCTACAGCTGAATGCAGCCAATGTGAATTAAACACAGCTTATAATGAACGCTCTCTTTCTTGGCATCTTTTTTGACAAATTATGGTATGCCAAGGAACTGTCACTTCTACCTGTATTCTTGTATCATGATCATAAATCAAACACTAAGCACAATGTTTACAAATCAGAAAGACAAAATAGAAACAGCAACAACACGAAGTAGTCTACGAAATTGGATGCAACAGCAAAGAACGAGAACAGTGCAAATTAGTATACGTTGGCACATGGCAGAATTATAAGGTAAGGTCATCACGGAGAGGAATGGAGTAGAAAGCAGAATAGAGCTGCATTGATGTCAATATCAGCTGTTCATCGCGAATTTCTTTATGCTCACGTTTCGCACTTGTTTTTAGGTTAAAACTGTTACAGTTTTTTTTTGCAATTTTAAGACTTCTTTCACATTTTATAGTTTTTATTACACTTTTTATATAATATTTTCACTCAAATTAGCACAAATTTAACACCCGCGACCGCACTGTTTGCAACTTGGAAACATAAAATATTTTCTTCATTTGCAATTTCTACGAAATTCGTCGTTTTGACATCAATGTTGCTTCTCATTATCCACTCTTCGTTGACGCGTGAGAGCACTCAGCGCAGCGGGCCTACCTTATCATTGTATCATGCGTTGGCACAACAAAGAGAACACTCAACACCATGGCAGAATTATAAGGTAAGCTCATCACGGAGAGGAATGGAGTAGAATGCAGAATATAGCTAGATTGATGTCAAAATCAGCTGTTCATCGCAAATTTCTTTATACTCACGTTCGCAGTTTGTAGGTTAGAATTTGTTACAGATTTGTTTGCAATTTTAAGAGTTTCACATTTTATAGTTTTTATTACACTGTTATAATATTTTCCCTCAAATTATCACAAATTTAACACACGCGACCGCACTTTATGGATGTTTATGTTTGCAACTTTATGGGAGGAAATTAAATTGGTGCTACATCGCATGGCCAAGCCATCAACTGCTGCTGGCCACCATGCAGCTGGCGAAGGTACAAGAGGGTTATGCTGATGCCTTGAAGGTAACCTATGACACCTTGGTTTTGGTGTGCAAGGTTTTCTTCTCGCTTTACTTGCAAGATGTGCTAGAGTTTGTTTACGATTTGAAAACATAATATTTTTATTTCATTTGACGTTTCTACGTACTTCGTCGTTTTGACAAGCATCTTCCTTCTCATTATCCGCTCTTCGTTGACGCGTGAGAGCATTTAGTATCATGGGCCTACCTTATCATTGTATCATGCTCAACACAAGAATTAACAAACATCAAGCGGACGCGAAGAGAATGAAAACATCGACAGCATCATGATATAATGATAAGGTGGTGCCGTTTCTCTGAGTGCTCTCACGCGTCAACGACGAATTTCGTAGAAATTGCAAATGAAGAAAATATTTTATGTTACCAAGTTGCGTACAGTGCTGTCGCGGGTGTTAAATTTGTGCTAATTTGAGTGAAAATATTATATAAAAAGTGTAATAAATACAAGTTATGTGTTTATATAACTCCAATAATTTTTCAATTATTAAAGGTTATATTTTATCGAGCTCAAGGTCAATGTTGCTTTCCGAAGAAAACAACTGAAGGAAAAACAACTAACAACAACAATACCCTATATAGAGTATCAATCACAAAGCAGACTAGGCAGCTGTTTCGTTGGCCGCTACACCAACTCATCAGTAGCCTTTTTTCGTGATTCTTGCTGTGATCCACTAAGCTCTTAATTTTCTACTTGTTTCATGAATGCAATTAGTAAATTACCCTGAATTGCGGTACGAGAATACAAATGATATAAAAGCAGCTTAAAGTTCTTCTAATTCTTAAGTTGGTGTAGCGGCCAACGAAACAGCTGTCTAGTCTGCTATGTGATTGATACTCTATATAGGGCATTGTTGTTGTTAGTTGTTTTTCCATCAGTTGTTTTCTTCGGAAAGCAACATTGACCTTGAGCTCGATAAAACATAACCTTTAATAATTGAAAAATTATTGGAGTTATATAAACACATAACTTAAAACTTATGAAAGAAGGTCGTAATTAATTTACAAATAAAGTGTAATAAAAACTATTAAATGTGGAAGAAGTCTTAAAATTGCAAAAAAAAACCTGTAACAGTTTTAACCTAAAAACAACTGCGAAAGGTGAGCATAATGAAATTCGCGATGAACAGCTGATTTTGACATCAATGTAGCTTTATTCTGCTTTCTACTCCATTCCTCTCCGAGTCGACCCTACCTTAGGGCTATGTTATGCTGGCGGTCATGGGCACGCATTGTTGTTGTTTCAATGTAAATTGAAAAATTAAGAGCAAGAGAGAGAAAATAAATTTTGCCCACCATGGTCAGCAAATGATTCGATGAAAATATGAAATCACGGGATCAAAACAGTGTTGCATTGTGGAATCATTCTCAACGTTTGTCTTTTTGCATTAAAATAGTACAATTTCAGTGCGAAATGTATGAAAGCAGTAATGAATCCTGCTTAGTAGCAACACTCAACCATGTTCAACGATGATACTTTTTTCGGATAAATTACTAAAATTAGCAAAAAGTATACTAATGTTTGGGGATCATATGACCGTCAGCACATGGCAGAATTATAAGGTAAGCTCATCACGGAGAGGAATGGAGTAGAAAGCAGAATAAAGCTAGATTGATGTCAAAATCAGCTGTTCATCGCAAATTTCTTTATACTCACGTTCGCAGTTTGTAGGTTAGAATTTGTTACAGATTTGTTTGCAATTTTAAGAGTTTCACATTTTATAGTTTTTATTACACTGTTATAATATTTTCACTCAAATTATCACAAATTTAACACACGCGACCGCACTTTATGGATGTTTATGTTTGCAACTTTATGGGAGGAAATTAAATTGGTGCTACATCGCATGGCCAAGCCATCAACTGACAAGCATCTTCCTTCTCATTATCCGCTCTTCGTTGACGCGTGAGAGCATTTAGTATCATGGGCCTACCTTATCATTGTATCATGCGTCAGCATAACTTCCTTTGGGCACAGAGCTCATCAAACGAAAAAAGAGCGCAAAAAGTGACGTGACCAGGGATCATTTGACCGTCAGCATAACATCACCCTTATAATTCTGCCATGTACAGCATTAGCACAACATATAATGGAGAGCGGACACACAGCCAACTTTCAGAAAACAAATTATTAGACAGAGAGAAAAATACAATCAAGAGAATGACGTTGGAAAGCTTGAGGATCCAACAGAAGCTAAAGACAACAATAAATACAAAAGAAGACGAAATAAAAGCAATTTACACTCTAGCCTTAATCTAGTACGATTTTAGTTTAATTTTCAAATGTCTGTGTTATGTGTTAATTAGCTAACTTATTTATTTATTTATTTTCGATGTTATTTAAATGTTAAAAATGTGCATACATGTAATTATGTAAATGTAAAAACTCTTTTCTTAAAAGTAACATAAGTTTAAATTATCAATTCATGTGTTTAAAAATTTGTTTTTAAAATCAATAAAAAAATCTCAACATATTCAATTCCCCTGAAGAAGCAGGAAAGAAACCTGTGAAAGGTCGGGAAAATAATAATATATTTTAAAGAAGTGTTTAAAATTATATTATTGCATCACATACGACCAAAAAAGCCCAAAATTAAATAGGAAACCGCAATGAATTTTAAAGTTACGAGGTGACAACGTATACCGAAAATTTAAGGTTTATTAACCTTATTATAGTATCATGGTAGAGTGCTTTTAAAAAATCAGCAAAAACACACTTAACTCACAGCATAATAAAAAAACTGAAGACTATTTTAAAATCGAAATTTCTGCATTAAAATTTTAATATTGCCGCCAAAAATTAATTTTTCCTCCAATTTTAACTAACAGTATATTGTTAGAAAGAGGAAAAGGAGGAAAGAAGAAAAGAATTGTTGCATCTTATGTTATGTTGTATTATGTTATGTTATGTTACGTTATGTTACGTTTCGTTACGTTATGTTATGTTATGTTATGTTATGTTATGTTATGTTATGTTATGTTATGTTATGTTATGTTATGTTATGTTATGTTATGTTATGTTATGTTATAACAAAAGTATTTAAATGCCTCCTTTTTTTAGATTTTTTTGCCATCTAAAATCGAGTGAACAATTGGGGTAAAAAGACGTTCTTATATATCTACGTATTAACGTAGATACATTTAGAACTAACAAAAATGACTTTTGTGGAAATGTTTTATTTATTAATGTCAACTCAAAAATAGCAAAGTCAAACGACAACAAGTGAAAAGAGTGATTATGGAAATGCTTAAGAAAGTTGTTCTGTATGTAAGAGTAAGGGTATCAACACATTAGTTATTTTTTTATTTAAATATAAAAAAGTGAGTAAAAATTAAGCATAAAAATAAATCCAAGTTTTTCGAATTGAGCAAATAGTAGTACATGTAAAATTTGGGTAGTACGAATGTTAATTAATAGTAGTACAATAAAAATTTGGACAGTACGGAAGACGTAACAGTAGTACATGACTAATATTTCAGTTCATTCGGCAGCACAGGTTAGCGTCCCCTATAGGAACAAACTAACTTGTTTTTAAAAACAACCAATTAAAAAACTAGTTTAAAATAAACCAGTATATGAACTACTTTGAATTATATTAAGGCGGCATCCACTTCAATATATGAAGTAATTGAAATACTACTTAAAAACCAGTGATTGATAAACTACTTTGAATTATATTAAGGCGCCAACTACTCTGATGTTGGCATGTTTTAATTGAAAATTTTTATTAGATTACAAGCTTATATATATATATTTAACCATGTTATTTCATCAAATATTATTAACTTTTGGCCATCAGTAATAGTTTTCAATTGGTTATTTTAAAATAGTTAAAAACTAATTTAAATTTAACTAATTTAACAAGTAGTTGAAAATATATGCAGACGACAGTCAATTGACTTATTTAGCGGACATCACCATACAAAATAAGTTAGTTCGTTCTATGGAAAAAAGTCAGAATTTCAACTAGTTGTGGTTGACAAAAAACTACTTTATCAACTACTTTTAAATTAGTTGATTTTCCTACAGGGTCTTTATTGATAACAGAAAACGTCCGTGGCGAAGCCGCGGACCACTGGGTCCTGCTAGTACATATATAAAAGTCAAATGCCTCATGTATGTTACTGCATCACTTGAGAACGGCTGAGCCGATTTGGTAAATTTTTTTTATTGTTGTATTTGTAGTTGCAAGGACAAGGTTTATAATAAATACCAACCATGGCGCACAGACAAGTTATTACTAAAAATCGTATTTGTGGTCCGATTCCACTCATATTCGAAATATATATTGGTAAAAGTAAGGGAATTATGTTTGCAAAATATTCCGCCGCTAGGCGTCGCCAGGGTCAAAATAGCACCAAAAAACTTATTTATGGTCCGATTTAGTTCATATCATAGCTTTCGTGCAAAAAACCCATATTTTTAAATTTTTTCGGCGAAGAAGGTCATTAATGTACGAGATATTCATTTTGTTTATTTTTTTTTATTAACCTAATAAAAATAATCCTTAATATTCATTTGCCTTTTCTCTATTGTTCATGCATTCATAGGGGAATTTAAAAATAAACGCTTTTTTCTATACCTGCTTTTTCCAGTCCTTTCGTTAAAAAAACAATCACATACACAATTTTATTTTTCAATATAATTCAATATAATATAATATAATTTCAATATAAATTTGAAGAAGTTTTCGGTGTTTTTAATTCGTAAAGTTAACATAACAGTAATTTTTTTGCTGAATTTATGTTGTCACCGCTTGGTGTCAGGAGTGTTATGCTTTACTTTACGCTGCGTCTACAACAGACAGTAAAGAATATGTATTAAATGTCAAAATCGTATCATTTTATGTCTCTGACGTAGGCGTCCAGGCAATTAACCAAACAGTATTTGACATTTATTTTCTGTTGTGTTAATAAATATTGCTTAATTTTCCAATTTTAAAATAAGAAAATGCCTTTGAAAATTAAATTGGCAAAACTCTTAGTTTTGCAAGAACTAAAAAAATTTAAAGAGGAAGAAAAAATAAAACAAAAGCAAGGAATAGTCAGAAAGTGTTGGGTTAAGCCCTTTCTTATGAAAAGGACAGAAATGGACATAGAAGCGCATCTTTTAAAAGACTTGCAATGGGAAGATGAATAGATTTCTACACATTCACGCGATTGCACATTGACCAGTTCGAGGGATTGTTGAGCTTGGTAATATGTTAAAAATTACAACTTGTAAATATTAAATTATTTAATTTTAAAAATCAGGTTTCCAAACGCTTACAGAAACACGATACGCCGTTGCAGAAAGCGATAACACCACGAACAAAACTGGCAATTACTCTTAACTTCTTAGGCACTGGAGACTCATTTAAGTCCTTGCAGTTTTTGACCAGAGTGTCAAAGAGTACCATTTTTGCTTTTTTGCCAACTGTTTTGTTAGCGATCTACGAAGCCCTTCAGCCGAAATACTTAACCGTTTCGGGACGACAGGGATATTTTTATCCCAGAAAAATTTGAAAAATAATATCTCTGAAAATTTTCACACGATTTTGTTGAAAACCGCCCCAAATCATTATTTATATTCTTCTCTACAAAAAATTTAATATAGCTGTCAATATAACACATCAAGCTTATGTCAAAAGTCATAAATCAGTTCGCGCGGTTTGAGTTGCTAATAAGACCATCGACAAAAGCTCAAAAAACAAGTGTTTTAATTGTGGAAAAAAGTGTCATTTAGTAAAGTTTTACTCAAACAGTTGTTATTTCATAGAAAATATAATCGAAAACCAATAAAAAGATATTTTTCTGAATTTGCGGCTAAGGTAAGTTTCGTGGGATAAAATCATCCCAAAACTGTTTATTTGTGGGACGTTAACATCCCAACCGTACTCATTCACATTATTTTTCTTAGAAAGATATGGACGGAAAACGTAAACTGGCGACTCCAGAAATTGAGGATTTTTTTAATAATTCAAGCAATGATGAGGATGATCCATTTGCTGCTAGTGATTCTTCTTATAGTCCCAGTCAGAAAGGCAGTAGTGCTTTAGAAGAGGAAGAAGACACGGATCATAGTAATGAAGGAATGGAAATTGTTGATGCGAATGAAACTGCAAATGATATGTCCGATGACTCTGACGAAGAAATATTTGAAGTGGAACGTCTGGATGAAGAAATTGTTTCTGATTGGCCAAACAATGTTATAATTTGGTCAAACCCCCTACCAACATTCACACCACGATTTACAGTTAGTGAAGATCGCACCGTTAGCCATGAAGGAATACCTCGAGAATTGAAGCCTGTGGAAATATTTTTCAAGCTGCTGCCTAGAAGTCTTGTTCATCACATTGTTCATTCTACTAATGAAAGGATTGATATTTTCAATAGCAGCCATCCTAAAAACAAACGTGCAAAAACCGATTTCGGCGAAATACTTATATTGCTTGGATGTACCTTTGTTATGCCATATAATCGAGTGCCATCTTTGAAGGACTATTGGTCGAATAGCACGTCATTGGGTAATGCATACATAAAAAAAGCAATGTCCAGAGACCGGTTTTTACACGTTATGTCCAAACTTTATTTTTCTTCCTTATCATTCCACCCTGATCCAAAACCAAAAACTTATTTCGTTGATGATTTGGTAGATTGTCTAAAAAAAAACTTTCAAAAATATAGATCAGACTCTCCGTTCCAAAGCATTGATGAATCTATGACAAAATTTCTAGGCCGCTCTACGTTGATAGTTGACAGTATATGCCACTAAAACCTGTAAAGAGAGGCATAAAACTATGGATGCGATGCGACAGTTTGACAGGCTATACGTACGATTTTAATATATATTCCGGAAAAGAAGACCATTTCTATCAATCATCCACATTAGGCGAACGCGTTGTCATGAAATTGTCAGCGACTATCAGACACCCTGACACAACGTTGTGCTTTGATCGCTTTTTCACGTCAGCAAAATTAATTAATAATATACCGTTTCCAGCCTTAGGTACTTGTATATCTAACAGAAAAAATTTACCAACTTTTACTGAGAAACTAAGCAGAGGAGAATATGTCTTCAAGAGCAATTCGTCTGGTACTTTGGCAGTGGTTTGGCAAGACACAAAACAGGTTATGCTGCTTAGCAACTGCCATAAAGCTTCAGTGGACACTGTTACAAGAAAACAGAAGGAGGGCAAAAAAATAGATATAACATGTCCGGATATTGTAAAAACGTACAGAAATCTAATGGGTGGCGTAGATTTGGCGGACAAAATGAGTACGTTGTATAAACTTGACCGGAAGTCAACGAAATGGTGGCGAAAAGTTTTCTTTCGGCTTATGATGACATGCGCTGTCAATGCGTGGATAATCCATGCCGAAACAAATCATCCACGGCAAAAAAGAGAACCATTTTTGGGATTTTTAGTGGAGCTTTCCGAATCTCTCATTGACGAAGGAAGCAAGCAAGCGAAAATACGACGCAAAGTTCGAACAGGACCCCTCAGCACTATGAAAAAACGTATCAAACAAAATCTGGGGGACCATTTACCAACACGAACAAACAAGCGACAACGGTGCGTAAATTGTACTAAAAACGGAAAAGAAAGTCGCACAAATCAGCTTTGCATTGCCTGCAACTTGGCGTTTTGTAAAAAATGTTTCACACCTTGCCATAGAAACTAATTAAAATAATTTTATGCTACAATAAATATTATAAAAGAATAAAATAAATTGAAATAAAGTAAAATATATTCTGATTTTATTATTCAAATTTTGCTTTTCAGGTGTGTTTGGGATGTTTTTGTCCCAGGACGATATCTCCTTTTCGGAACGTCCTAAAAATATATTATGAAATTACTTTTCTTAAAACAACATTAGGAGACTATATCTAAACTCTTTTTTAAGATTGATGGCCACAAAAGTTCTCGTCCCGAAACAGTTAAAGGTAATAATATACACACTATACATTCAACTTCTATACCACATCCTTACCAAGCCACTATAATAATTTTCTTATTCATTGCAGGTTCCAGAAAGTGAAAAGGAATGGATTGAAATTGCAAATGATTTTAATAATTTATGGCAGTTCCCCAATACATTGGGTGCTTTAGATGGCAAGCACATCCGCATAAAAGCTCCGGCGCATACGGGATCACAATTTTATAACTTCAAATGCTTTTTTAGCATTATTCTGTTTGCTTTGGTCGATGCACATTGCCGTTTCACTTTCGTCGATGTGGGCTGCAATGGAAAAGCTTCTGACAGTTCAATTTTCCAGGATGGCTTTATATACAATGCTATAAAGAAAAACACTTTAAATATTCCTGCAAACAGAGAACGGGTTCAATCCAAAGGTAATAAAATCCTGTTTTTTTTTCATTGGAGATGATGCTTTTCGTTTGGACGAAAACTTGATGAAGCCATACACTCGAAGCTTAAAACTTAGTGTGCAACAAGAAGTTTTCAACTATAGAATAAGTTGGGCCAGAATGGTTGTGGAGTACGCATTTAGGAAGCTTGCAAACCGTTTCAGGATATTTCACCGACCCATCGAAGTGATTCCGGGCACGGTAGATTTGATAGTGCTGGCATGCTGCACTTTGCTTAATTATCTAACAAAGTTGAAATTTAAAACAGTACTGCACCATACCCAAGTTTCTCCCGAACGTCAGATCTGTTGACAACTGACGTTCGACGTAGCTTGTTCGTTTGTTTTGCTTTGTTGAATTTAAAACCTAATTTCTTTCTGCTAAGAGGACTTAATGCAAAACGTAGTGCTAGAGATGCTAATGGATGATGATCTTGATATGGCTATTAAGGAGCACATTTCGGACCTCATTCAACCATTGCAAGGAGCAAAGGATAGTTTAAAACATTAAAAATAGCACAAGCTACGAAAATTTGCATTTATTTTAAGGGTTTCATTTGAGTGTTTGCAAATTCATGCAAATTGGTGCGCAAACAGCGTTAAATGACATAACTTGCAACTGTTGAGTAGAAGTAGCGTAATTTATTTCGCTAGGTAAAATGCACATCGCTCGAGCGTAGACAGCTGCCAGCGCTGTCAAAAGTGTAGCCATTCACCCGAATTTTCTTGAGTGCTAGTGTTGGCGGAATGCAGCCAATTTGTTTGTGAAGTTGATGCTTGTTCTTCTTGATGCTTGTTCTTACTTTACTCGGAGTCTTGAGTTCTAGCACTCTCTGTGCACTATGTGTGCTCGAGAGAGCGGTTTTATGCTTGTTCTTCTTCTCCCATTTTAAGCACAGAAACTTCAGAAACAGAAAATAGTGACCCACAAGTTACACAGTGTGAGTACGGAAACACACCTATAATCGACGTTTTTAAATTTCACTCTTGTATGAACGCTTTCACAAAGTATTACCCCAAATTTCGATCGCATCAAAAAAATGAAAAAATAGCTCTCAATCGTTTTCATTGCTATTTGTTTTTATTTGCTGGGTGCAGAGCAGTATTGCCGGAGTAAACTTTTTTTTAGCCAGAACACAAAATAAAAATAGCCAAAATATAAAAAAATAGCCAAAAAACCTGTTCTTGCATTAAAAAAAAAACCAAAAACTTCCATGCTGATTTTCTTAATTTTGCTTAAGTTTCTTAACTTCTTTAATTTTTCACTATTTGCATTAAATGATAAAAGCCATCATTGGGCTCATTCAGTGGAGTTGTGAATTATTGTGTTTTTTATTATTATGGTACTGTTGTGAATTATTATGGTAGCGATAGTTTAATGAGCTATGTTTTTGTCTGAATATGTTGTTACTCTAAGCGTCAGAAAAGTTGTCAAAGTTTAGAATTTAGAGTCAAAGTTTAACCCTAACTTTTCTTAAAAAAAGAAAAGATTATATTTCTCTCATTTTTTCAACATTCTTTCCCTAACGCTCAGTACATTTCAAACTTTCAGGTGTGTGCATGCTTTCGCATTGATCAGTAGTGTTGTTATTTAAGACGTTCTTTGAAAAAAACACAAACTTGTAATTACATTTTTAAGGTGTAGCAGTTAAGGGTTAAAGCACTCAACAGTTGAGTTCAGGTAGCATTGAATTTTTTCGATCGATTAAATGACGTTAAATTAAATGGCCTGATCAGTTTTAGTGAGCGCTCCCATCATTGTACCATTCAGCGAATTCTTACACAACTGTTGCAAACTGTTGACTCCGCTGATTTTATAACATCTAATATATTTGGTAAGGCAATAAGATGCATTAAATCTTTTCTGTTGTTAATATCTAAAAACTGCATTTCTGAAAGCGTTTCTGTCGGATAACCTTTTTGACATTTCTGAAAAGGGAGTTTCAATGCAATTTCAAAACATTTGCTTACTTCTTATTCCTTGGTGTATTTCAGCAAATAGTATTTCTTAGTATTTAAGTAAAAATTCGCAGCAACTCAAAAATTTAAATAATGCACAAAATGCTGGGCCCAGGCCTTTCGCAAATAAATTTAGCTTAGAGAGGTAGCAATGCTCCAAATAAATTCAAAAATTTTCAAGTTGAAAAAATTATTATTCATGCAAAATTTACCAGTTTTGGTCAAATATTACGTTTTTTTACCTCTGCCCAAAAAATTTGTCAAAAATTATCTCATTAAGGGAAATTTACCTCAATCTGGCAATAGTTCTTCTGTCTCTAGTGCAATCTCTCATTAATTATTTACTCTCTCTGCGAGTGCGTCCAAAAATAGCTTACGGAAAAAAAGTCAGAAATTTTAAATATGCAGAATCATAGTTTGGAGTATTAATATTCCGAATGTAAAAGTTTCTTGCGATATTTTTTCTGTTACGGACATGCCGATTGCAAATTGAAAATTGACTTGAAAATATGATAAAGAATTTTTTACACTTTGACATAGCATATTTTTTAATACGGCGTAAATTTTAGTATATAAAATTTGCAAAAATTAACTTGTGTATATATAAAAATATTTGATTAAAATCAAACATATAACAATTGTGTGTAACTACGGACAAGCCTTAGAAAACTAAAAAAATGAAAACTTTGAGTTAGAATTAAAATTTTTTGTTTTTTCTTAAATTTTAACATGCCTAATACTAACACTTCTTTAGCATGATTCTAAAATTAGGTTTGTCGAAACTCAAAAATAACGACGACTTTACGTCCACTTTTCTAATAATAAGCACTTTTCTTTTCTTTTAATAAGTAGGTATAAAAAATAACAACTTTTTCACAAAGTTCAAAACGAAAAATAAAAAAAATATTTTTGTTTCATTTTCAAATTTTAATATGTCTAATATCAACATTTTCTCAACATATTCCCAAAATTTGGTTTGCCGAAACTAAATAATAATGACTATACGCCTACTTTTCTGGAGCATCTTTTGCCGAATATGAGCAGTATTATATGGAACTAGCTTATACCCGGCGCGCTTCGCTGCGCTCAGCGCTTATCCCCTAAAAGAGGGTGTAGCTTTAGTGAAGCCATACTTTTATAGTAAGTTCGTACCGTTTATTGACGTGTTTATTGAAAGTTTTATTGATGTGTGACTTATTTCGAAAACTATACCGAATATTTGGGGTGCTGAAAAAGTACCACGCCCCTCGTCCAACGCCCATAAAATGTTACCAGTGGAACGGCATGTGTAAATTGAGGTCGAATACTGAATTCCGAGGCTGTGCGACCTACAAAAAAAAACCAAAACTGTTCGATATCGAAAATTTTAGGTGTATTTAAGGTGCCTTTTACGATCGGCACCAGACTTCATAGGAACCCTCTCAAGGCGTTGGTATAAAAATTGGCATAGCGGTTTCGAAGTCTTTACGTGATATACATATATACCCACATACGTATATACATACATTAACTCGCCGCACGCTCCTTAGAAAAAAAAGTTGCTTAGTCCGGTTCTTCAAAATAATCCATGGCTTATGTTACGGTGATTCCCAAAAAATTTCGACTAAAGAATTAAAATTAGTTCTAATAAACACACCTTTAAGCATGAAATTTTTCAATACTTTTCTTAAAACTATCTCTGTCTTTGTCTTTTTAATATTATGTTAGTTTAACTTTATTTTAAGTCTCAATTTTTAATTGCGTTTTATTTATTTTTTTCTTTTATTAAATTAATTATATTCAACTTTGTTTTAACTTTTATTTATACTTTTCTTGTTGTTTATTAGCTGTTGAATATATAAATCATTACTTTATGCATTTAAAAGACTATGCCTTACATGTAAGCACTACTTTAAATAAATAAAATAAAATAAAAATAAAAATAGTGCCTGGTATGGTAGTTAAAAAAACAAACGGTCAGAAATAAAAGTAATGATATAATTCTTTTGCGTCAAAAAATCTTAATTTTTTTCCGTTGGACCAAATTGTTTTAACTTTTTTCATATTATTTTCACTAAAATTCAAATGAATTTTTTCCCATACTACTTTTAGTCAAATAAATTGTAAAATGTAAAAAATGTGTACAATTTTTTTGTAATTTCATTCAATTTAATTCTTCACTTTACACTATATTTTATCATCAATAGATAATTTATTTGACCAAAAATAACATGGCAAGACAAAAAAAAATTTTAATTTGAATTTTAGTGAAAATAATATAAAAAAAAAGTTAAAAAATTAATGAAAATGCGCATTACCTCTGATCCGACTGAAAACTGATTGGTGCAGAAAGCTATTAATTCTGACCGTTTGTTATTAAGAACATAAGAATATCGGTCAATGTCCTTTCAAGGCCAGAAATGGGCATTTCTTTTTTGTTTTTTTTTTTATTTCAAACTTTTGCAGCTCAAGGATGGCTAACGCTACTGTCGAAATATTTGGGAATCATCATAACATAAGGCGTTATTTTGAGCAAAAGACCCAAACACCTTTTTTTTTTGTGAGGAGCCTCAGTAGTATACGAACATACATTTTTTACTGATAGATAGATGAGCAGAAAAAGTAGGCATGACAACATTTATATATATAGTGACCGCCACTTGGTCCCATTGCACCTACATATCAAGTTACACTATCAAAACCTGTACAGCTCTGAAATTACAATGATTTCTGAAAAGTAGGAGTGGATAAAGTGCGACACGCCAATTTTTTTAAGGGTTCTGGCAGTAACCATATGAACTATCAAACTATCAAAATGTTCACATCTCAGGAATTAATATTATTTCTAACCGATAGCCCTGGCAGCTAGTGCTTACTTAGTTATAATTGTTAAATTGTAACTAACTATAATACATAAATAAATAAATAAATGAAATAAAATTATTTCTGAAGAGTGGGCACAGATATAGTGCTACCATGTGGGTAAAAAAAGTGGCGGCCGTGGCGTAGTAGGTAGAGTGTGTGGTCTATATGGGAGAGAATTCTGGTTCGAATTCCACCTGACACAGAAAGTTTTTTCATTTGAATTAATTTTTCTGTTCGGCCGTCACCTCTCTGCTGACAATGGCAAACCTCAGAGTGTAAAAACTGCCATGAAAAGCTTCTTGAGAACATAAACCGTTCGGAGTCGGCATAAAACTTGTAGTAAAAATAAGACGCTCGGAGTCGGCATAAAACTTGTAGGTCCAGTTCTCGATCATTTGTGTTCAAACATTTCACAACACAATTCATCATAAGAAGCTTGGACAAAGTCCTTTCAAGGGCTGAAATGGGCCATTTCGCGTAGTTTTTTTTTTATTTGCGGGTGGTATAAGTTGGCGTGGCAAATTTTATATATATATATATATATTATATGTATATATATATATATATATATTGACCGCCACTTAGAGCACCAGCATATGAAGTGTTACTATCAAAACGCGTACAACACAAGAATAAGCATGATTTCGAAAAAGTGGGCGCAGATATGGGGCGACCACGCCCATTTTTTAACAGTTGCCGACAGTGACCTTATGTACAAAATTATCAATTCTTAGTCTTCTACGGTAAAAGCCGTCTGATATAAAGCATTTTTACTGATTTGTGTGCGTTAAAAGTGGACGTGACAACATTTGTATATACATAATGACTGTCACTTGGATCCATAGCACCTGCATACTAAGATTCCCTATCAAAGCGTGTACAACTCAGGAATAAGCATGATTTCGAGAAAGTGGGCGTAGATATAGTGCGGCCATGCCCATTTTTTGTGCATTGGCCGACAGTTATCAAATAAACTAAATTACCAAATCCTAGGCTTCTACGGCAAAAGCCGTCTGATATAAAGCATTTTTACTGATTTGTGGGCGTTGAAATTAGACGTGACAACATTTATATATACATAGTGACTGCCATTTGGATCCATAGAACCTGCACACTAAGATTCACTATCAAAACGTGTACAGCTCAGGAATAAGCATGATTTCGATAAAGTGGGCGTAGATATAGTGCGGCCATGCCCATTTCTTGTACACTTGGCTGACAGTAAACATTTAAACTAAATTACCAAATCTTAGTCTTCTACGGCAAAAGCCGTCTGATATAAAGCATTTTTACTGATTTGTGGGCGGTAAAAGTGGGCGTGACAACGTTTATATTTACATAGTGACTGCCACTTGTATCCATAGCACCTGCGTACCAAGATTCACTATCAAAACTTGAACATCTCAGGAATTAAAATGATTGCTGAAAAGTGGGCGAAGATATAGTGTGACCACGCCCATTTTTTGTACAGTCACCGAAAGTAACTATCTGAACAAAATTACCAAATCTTAGTTTTATATGATTAAAACCGTCTGATATATAGCATTTTTTTTTGGTTTGTGGGCGATAGAGCCAATTTGGGTTGCATGGGAGGTACCACGCCCCCCTGTCCAATCAACACCAAACTTCACAGGAACACGTCGAGAATGCTGCTTCAGTATCCCTAAAAATTTCATAGAGTTTGGTTAGGTGGTTTTTGAGTCTATACGTGATATACACACCTAACCACATACCCACATACATACATTAATTTTATATATATAGAAGAAGAAGATAATAACAACTTTTTCACGAAGTTCAAAACGAGAAATAAAAAAAAAAAATATATTTTTGTTTTTTTAAAATTTTAATATGTCTAATATTAACACTTCCTCAACTTGTTCCCAAAATTTGGTCTGCCGAAACTCAATAATAATAATTTTACGCCCACTTTTCTGAAGCAGTTTTGCATGAAAAAATAAAAAAAAATGTACAAACTTTAAAACAAAAATAAATAATTTTTTAATAAAACCTTTAAATTTAGTTAATTATGAATTAAACCGAAATGGCATCTATTTTTTTCATTTTTCCCTCCTATCTCAAGTTTTTTCTTGTCTCAGCACGAGAAATCACTATCCGCTTTGTAAGTGTAAAAAATTGTAAAAAAAATAGACAAGAAAAATCAATTGAAACATGGATGGCATGGCATTGAAATAGAAAAATATATATTGCCAAAGAAATAGAGGAGGCCAATAATATGATTCTACCACATATAGAATTTTTTATTGATAAAATATTATTCAGTGATTAGGTTTTATTATGTATTATCTCGAATAATAGTAATATTATATTTTTTTTTAACTTGAATTTGTAATTAAATTGTATTTAGTAGGTATGCGTTTAAAAAATATTGTAAAATTAATTTGTTAAAACAGCCTTATTGTTTAAATGGGTCTAAATCTAAAATACAAAGAAAGACTTCAACATCATTCAAAAAAGGAACTATGTGCACCAAACTTTATTAATCTAGGATATTTTTTTTGGGTTATTATACAAGAATGTCAGTTTCGGTTATATGGATGGTGGGCGTGCTAGTCGGCGGATTTGGTTAATTTTTACACAAACTATACATAGATACAATAGATATAGATACAAAAGAACTATGTGTAGCAAATATTAATGCTTTGGGATAATTTTTTGGGTAAATATACCATATTACCGATTTCGGTTATATAGGAGGTGGGCGTGTTAGTCGGCCGATTTGGTTATTTTCAAGTATACTTTTTATAGTTACAAATTAACATTGTGTACCAAATTTAATTAATCTACGGCAGGCCGGTAGCCAAGGGGGTTTTAGGTGTTTAAACCCTCCCTTAGGGGCCAAAAGGTATGAAAAAAATAACACAAATGAGATTATTGAATTCAAAATGTAATTTTTTTTTTAAGGTAAACTGAGATAATGATGTTAATTTACTTGAAAAGTTTAAACATTTTCAAAGCCAATTAAAAAAATTTCGCTTAATTAATGAAAAATTGGTCTGGCCAAATTAAAGATTAACTTTGCTTTTAAAGGCATAATCATTATATTGGAATTTAGCTGCAAAGAGCTTCTATATTAAAGAACAGTTTTCAATTGTGGATTTTGATGCTCAAAAAGATCAGGAAAAATGTATATTTGAAATTATACCTACCTAGAACGAATATAATTACATAAATTATAAAAAAATTTTGTTTGAATGGATTTTTTTTGAAATTTCTAAAAGCTATGTAATGCAAAAATATTAACCACGAAATTTAACACATTATGTATTGGGGTATTCCACGTAAAGCGGTTGACTAAAAAGTTTGCCCATTCTATTTTGTTATTTTCTTGGTATATAAGACATCTAAAATCTCAAACTTGGCACAAAAATTTAGCCCTGCGCAAAGTCTTTTCCAAATTACAGGTTTAGAAAAATTACCTAAAATCTATCTATCCTTTTTTTCGAAAAAATTCTCAATAAACATTTTTTTTAAAACATTTTATACCGTCCAATTCTAAGGGGATTTGATGATTTTTTAATCATGTTACCAAATTTCTTATAAGATAAATTAACAATTAAAGTTTTTTAAACTTCGGCATTTGTAAAATTATTTTTTATTATGTTAAAAATTTAAAAAACGAGTTGATTAAATTCTTGAATATAAAAGAAAGTAAATGTTTTATAAAAATTTATCCAGTTTTCAAAGAAAGACTTATTTTGATGCGATAACTTAAATAATATATTGGGTATAAGATATTGGTGCTGTGCAAAAACCAGTTTTCGAATTAAGGCTTTTGAAAAATAATCTGACATTTAAATATGACTTTCATAGGAGTCGATTTCTCTACTCAAAAAATATTAATAAAAAAAATATATAGTATTTGTTATTGGAGTTGAATGATTTTGTCAGTCATGATATGAATTTTAAATGAAGAAATTGAACAGTTAAATTTCTAAAAGCTTTTAAAATATTTTCTTTTGAATAAAATTTCAATTGTCGAAATCGTTTTCGAAAGCAGTAATATTTTGGCCTTTAATGATAATTCAAACTAGGGTTTACACAGGTCTTAACACTTGTACACAAGCTGATAATCAAAACGAAACGAAATCTAAAGACTAAAATTTATTTGTTCTCTCGTTTATGTAAAAGTCCCGTAAAAGTTGTGAATCAAGCTTCAACAGACGAACTTATTGAAAAAGTTTTAATTTTTTATAGCTAATTTTTATTTTGATTTTAATAAACTGAAAGAAGTCTCAAATCTTTTTTTATCTTTCAAACTAATACTGTTGTATTAGTGCTAATTTTCGAAATTATACTTTTTAAAAGGCAATTAAAAATTTTCAATTTGGACTATTTAAAAAAAAAAAACAATCCGCAAAATCGAAAACTAAGTACTAAAAATTCATTTGATAAAAAAGTTCAATAAAATGGTCATTTAAAAACGGGCATTACCACGAGTAGTCTTAAGAGAAAACGGATTTGTTAAGAATAATTTCCATATCCTTGCGTTCAGTTTTTTTACTGGTATCTACTTATATATTTTTTTATGAAAACCCCGCCTTAAGGTAAATCCTGGCTACGGGCCAGATCTACGGTAATTTTTAGGGGAACTATTCCAGACTACTGATTTCGGTTATATGGGAGGTGGTCGTGCCATTCGCTATATGGGCTCGTTACACTGCCCATATAGTACAAAAAATTTTACCTACACTGATGAAAAAAAGGTAGTAAAATCAAAGAAAACGCGTTTAATTTAAAGAGTTTCAGCAAGAACTTTGCATCATTTGATTTATTTCTAATAACACTGTGGAACAAATTCAGGTTAGCAAAAGTTAGGTCGATTCTGAGAGTACTTACTTACTTAGGTGGTCGTAACAACCCGTGTCCGGGTTTCGACCGACCTCATCAGCTCTCGCCAGGCGCCTCTGCTTTGCGCGCGCCTTCTCCAATCGGATACACCAAGTGCGGTTAGGGCTTCCTCAGCCTGGTCCATCCATCGAAGGCATGGTCTCCCTCGTCGTCGTTGACCAGCGACCCTCGCCTCGAGCACCTTTTTCGCTGGAGCTTCGTCGTTCATACGTTGGACATGACCCAGCCAGCGTAGTCGCTGCACAGTTATACGCCGAACTACGTCAATGTCATCGTAGAGCTCATACAGCTCGTGGTTCATTCGGATGCGATAGTCATCGCCGACTCGAACAGGACCGAAGATTTTGCGAAGAACTTTTCTCTCGAACAGCCCCAGAGCGGCTGCGTCAGTTTGCGAAACTACCCATGCCTCAGCGCCATAAAGCAGCACAGGTAGAACGAGCGTCTTGTAGAGTGTTAGTTTTGTCGATCGAGAGAGGGCTCTGGAACTTAGTTGCTTACTGAGCCCGTAGTAGCACCTATTAGCAATTATTGTTCTTCGCTTTATCTCCAGGCTGATTTCGTTTTTGGTATTAATGGCGGTGCCAAGGTAAACGAACTCCTTGACTACTTCAAAGTTATAGATGCCGGATGAAACGTGGGAGTCTAAACGCCGCGATCCCTTGTTTGTAGACAGCATATACTTTGTTTTGCCCTCATTTATCGTCAAACCCACTTTGGCTGATTCCTTTTCGATAGCGGCGAAAGCAGTGGTAACATCTCTCTTGGTTCTGCCGACAATATGATATGATATGATATGATATGATATGATATTTATTTACTAATCAACATCTGTTAAATATTTGGTACAATAAGAACTTAAAAATATTAATCGTACATTCAATATGTTACATATGAAGCAGTAAAGTTGACAATATAAAAGGTTGATTACTACATTCTGTAGTTCCAAAGGAACTAGTGTCGAATGCAGCTTCATTGAAGGTAAATATGGTTAAAAATATGTTTTACAATTTAGTTAAATTAACTTAAACATAATAAAATAAGGTACAATGAACATTTTTTAGTAAGAAACAAGAAGTTGACAATTTTTGTAAAAAGAAATAATTGTTTATTGATGAGAAGAAAAAAATAAAAGTGAAAAGCATTTTAGTTTATTATGCCTATTATACTTGCACATTAAGAAGATAATCAATATCTTCATAGTTTAATTGAAGAAGCCATGCTTTTAAATCCCTTATAAAAGTAACAATGTTACGATGATTTTTATTTCAGTTGGTAAACTATTATAAAGCCTGGGTGCAATTGAATTATAAGACCCTAGATAGTGATTAAGATTATGCTGGGGAACAAGAGCTAAGTTGCGATGATTGATCCTTAAGTCATATTGGTCGTTATTTCTAACGAAAAGGTAACCCGATCTAATGAAAAAAGTTTTTAATACTTTGAAAAAATATAAATGCTTTAAGGGAAGGATTTTAAGGTCTTTAAAAAGATGAAGACTACTATGATAGCGACTTTTATTGCATACGATGCGAATGGCGTGTTTTTGAGAAATAAATAAAGGATGAATTTTGTTTTTATTGGTTCCACCCCAAGAAATTAAACCATATTGCAGCTTTGATTGAAAAATGCCGTGATAGATACATGTGAGTAGCTTTTTGGAACAAAACGTTTTCAGATTGAAAAGCTTTCTTGTAGCAGCTAAGAGATATTTTTTCAGGGCTGTTGTATGGTCTAACCAATTCATTCTCCAATCTATTATTAGACCCAAATATTTAAAGCTCTTAACGAATTCAATATCGAAACATTGTGAGGAGCAGCTGAGCGAATCATTGAAAGTAATGATCTGAGATGCAGAACAACAAGTTGTATTGTCATAGGCAAATTTATCACAACCTGCGCCATGGAATATAAAGTTGTCTAGATTCAGATCATTACCAGTTATACTAAAATTCATAATTTTCGTTTTATCACTTAATAAAATGACTTAAGAGGTTAAGGTCATGGTTAATCTCAACCACAAGTTTAAAAACCGTGTCACATTCATATGTGCAGGCCATATCATCAGCGAAGGCTATGGTTTTGCTCGAAAAAGGTTGCAGAAAAATCGAATTGATGTATATTAAAAACAAAATAGGACCTAAGACTGAACCCTGTGGAACGCCAACGTTAATTTTTAGAGGAGTACTAAAATTACTATCGACTTTCACTTTTTGCTGTCTGTCAGACAAATATGACTTAAACCAGTTATGAATAGTACCTCTAAAACCACATTTATATAACTTTGAAAGAAGAATGTCATGATTAACAGTGTCAATGAAAAGAGCGGCTGCAATTTTTTTATTATTTAAGGTATTGTAAATATTGGAGCAAAACTTAAGAAGGGCATCTTCAGTAGACCTGCTCTCTCTGAAACCAAATTGAGAAACATTTAGAAAATTATTTTTCTTAAGGAAGCTAATCATTCTGGATTTAATCGCTTTTTCAAAGATTTTGGAAAACGTTGAAAGCAGTGAAATAGGCCTAAAATTGTTTAAAACAGACTTATCACCTTTCTTGAACAACGGAATTACTTCCGCATGTTTAAGCCTCTCTGGAAAGATTCCTACATTAACACTTTTGGTAAAAATATGACACAAGACATCTGTAATGTTAAAAGCAATTTTTTTTACGAATGTATTAGAGAAACAACCATCAGTAGCAGAATGGGAATTTTTAAGTGAATTTATAATTTTGAACAGCTCATAAGATGACATAGGTTCAAAAAACATACTGTCACGGTTAGCTTTTTCATTTTCCAAACAGTCACAATTAACTCCATTTATGCCAGTATCTAAACTAGTTACATTGCCAACCGATGCAAAAAATTTATTGAAGGCATTCGCTTTATCCATAGAGTTGCTAATCACTTTACCATCAATTACAAGGTTTAGAATTTCAATGTTATTACAAGTTCTATTGAATATATTATTAACTAATTGCCATTCTCTTTTTACGTTTCCTTTAATTTTGAAAAATTCATTAATATAATAGTTATTTTTGACACTTGTTGTCTCAGAAGATATTTTTTTGCATAAGAGTTTATAATTTTTTTTCAGATAAGTATCATTCGGGTATTTAACTACCTTTTTGTACAATTTATTTTTAGATTCTATTTGAGACAGTAATTCAAAAGTCATCCAGGGCTTAAGTCTTTTTCGCTTAGAATTTCTTTTTGATATTGATATTGAGCATTTTTTAGCATGGTCTGACAAAATGGTCACAAAGAGATCATACGACTTAGATGGATCAGGTTCGGAATACACAGCATCCCAAAATTCATACCGAAGGGTATTATTTAAGGCAATGAAATCAGTTTTTACTAAAATTGACTCTTTTATTTCCGATACATTATTTGAGTTTGATACATTAGATACATTAGCAAAACACAGACATGTCATACAATGATCAGAAAACTTATAGTCAACCACAGAGCTACGAATTGACAAACAAGAAGAACCAAGCCTTACAAAAATATGATCAATGCAAGTAGCCGATGTATCCGAACACCTAGTTGGCTGGTTAATGCAGGATTCTAGACCAAAAGAGGATAACAAGGACAAGTAAGTATCAGCAATTACAGATTCTTGCAATATGTTTAAATTCATATCACCTAATAAAACACAGTTAGATAATGGTTCATCTGAAAGTAATTTATGCAAATCGTCAAAAAACACGCCACTGTTTAAGTTTCCATGAAATCTATAAACACAAATAAATGAAAATTTATTAAATCCAATTGAACAATTAAGTTTTAAAACATCAGAACTACAAAGTTTTAAGGAACATGAAACACAATTTAAACTCTTAGATACAAAAGCACCCACGCCACCAGCTGCATAGTCATTGTTACACGTTGTAAAAAATGAGTAACCAGGAATATTAAAAAATTAGGCTTCTTCATCATAAATCCAGGTTTCAGTGAGAAAAATTATATCTGGCTTATTTAAAAGTGACTCAATGTGCAATACGAAGCAATCAAAATTTTTTCGCATGCTGCGAATATTTTGGTGAATGAAATAAAAATCTTTTGAACTATTTTGACTTGAAGAGATGTTCTGAAAGTCAACATTTTTACAAAATGCGAGAGGAAGGTTAAATAAATTTATTGGTGTATTACAGTCTGAAGTCATATTTAAATAATTTTATCTAAGTCTTCAAATGAGTTAATAACCAAAACATTACCCCCTTCCTCTTTCCGCAACAAGACTTTTCCATTTCTTACCCAAAGATATTTATACTGTCTTTCCTTTTTTAATTTTTGAGCAGACTGTAAAAGTTGTCTCGAAAAGTTTGAAAGACTATCATTTATATATATTTTTTTCTTGTCTGTATGCCCAAACAATTCCGAAGAGAGATTTTTATTAAATATAGTTTTGTTTTTCATAACTTGTTTCTTGCTAAGGAAAGTTACAAAATTAATGCATAAAATGTCAGTACAATTGGTTTGATTAGAAACTATTATTCTTAATTTTTTTAACATAACAATTATCAATTTTCTCTTCCGATATATTTAAATTTAACCCATCAGTGAATACTTTTAGCGCGCAGTCAAGAGCATTGTTATTGTTTATATTAGGTACACCAACAACTTCAATTGAATTTTCTAAATGTTTGTTTTGCAAAAAATTTACTTCATGCTGAAGATTATTTACTCTTTCCAAGGTTGATTTATAAGGTTGTCGCAAGGGAGAGAGCGAGTGCCCATAATTGTCAAATCGAAGTTGACATCCCATAGAAAATCTGCAAGTGCTCTCTATTATCATCCGTTTTTCTTTGGTAGTCATTCGCAAAATTGGCTGGTTTTGACAATTATGGGTACTGAGAAGAGAGTGCGATTATCCCTGCGACAACCTTATAAATCAACCTTGACTCTTTCCAAAAGGTATTTTTTCTCTTCTTGAAGAGCATAAATCATGGACAGAGCGTTAGCATTAACATTTTTTAGTGCGATGATTTCTTTGTACACGATATCTAACGTTATCACTTGTTCCTCTTTACTTGAAAAATCAAGAAGTGGTGGTTGTTTTTGTTGCTGAAGATGCTGGTATTGATATTGTTGCTGGTCTTGAAGTGGATTTTGATGTTGATGCTGCTGTTGTTGTTTTTTTATGAGATGCATTGAGTTGTCACTGGGAGCGCAGTTACTTTGATGGAGATCGATTTGCACCAGCTGATGAGAAATGTTTTTAACATGTTGGGGGAGAATATTTTGAGGTTGCTCATTATTTTGATTTGGCGCGAAATCAGTTTCTGGCGGGACTGAAGCATGAGAGCGAATTGATGCCCGACGCACAGCTGAACACGAATCGCATTTAAAATGTGTGTTTGATTTTTGCATGAACTCTAAATCGGCCGGCTCAATTTTAACGCACTTGCAGTGAAAAAACTCGTTACAATAAAAGCACCTTATTTTTGCCTGATTGCGCTCAACTTTTGATTTGCATATACAAGGCATATTCAAATTATAATAAGTTTTTTTATCTTTAAATTAAAAGATTAGTGTATTTATATAATAATTTCAGAATTTTATTTAAAGTTTTTGTTTTGTTATGTTCTTGTTTTTTTTTGTTTATTTATTTTTTTTTTATTTTTATTTGTTTTTTATTATGTTGCTTTATTTGTTTGTTTTCGGAGAGACAAATCGGAGACGTGTTCACTCCACGGCGGCCAGCAAGCGAGAAGTATCAATATCATCAGCGTACGCAAGGAGCTGGACGCCTTTGTAGAAAATGGTGCCATTACGATGCACATCGGCCTTTAGTACGATCCCCTCCATGATGATGTTAAAGAGATCGCAAGACAGTGGATCGCCTAGCCTGAAACCTCTTTCGGTATTGAAGGTTTCGGAGAGGTCATTTCCTACCTTGACGGAGCTGCGTGTGTTGCTCAACGTCATTCTGCAAAGTCTAATCAACTTTGCAGGTATACCGAACTCAGACATTGTTGCGTATAGGCAATCCCTTCTCGGGCTATCGAACGCAGTTTTAAAATCGACAAAGAGATGGTGTGTGTCAATTTGATTTTAGTGGGTTTTCTCCAGGATTTGTCGTAGCGTGAAAATCTGGTCTATGGTGGACTTACCAGGTCGAAAGCCACACTGATAAGGTCCAATCAGTGTTTTTGTAATCGGCTTTAATCTTTCACACAGTACGCTTGAGAAAACCTTATAGGCGATGGAAATAAGACTGATACCTCTATAACTGGTGCAGATTGTTGGGTCTCCTTTCTTAAGTATAGGGCACAGTACGCTGAGGTTCCAATCGTCGGGCATGTCGATTCTGAGAGTGAGGGGTGAAAATAGATGCTAAATTAGAAGACTTGTTTCGCAGCGTTTGTTTATGTTAGTTCGAATTTTTTTTTAATCGACCTTCGAACTTTGCAGTCAAATGCCGATTTTCAGCATATTGTTTATATGGTTTTTTGGCTATAACTCGTCGACTAATTGATATTTTTTCATTCTGTAAAAGCTAAATTATTGCTAGAGACGTGTGCAATAATTAAAATTTTTGTGGTGCTTATGAAGCAAAATGTTGGAAAAATTATTTTTTTTAATGCTTTTTGAAAATATTTTCCATAAAACTAAGTCTTTTTTGCTTTCTGTTTGATTTATAATATGATTCTCAGTTTCTTCAAAAAAAAAATAATTTTTCCAACATTTGGCTTCATAAGCACCACAAAAATTTTCTAAATCAATTTTTAAAAAAATTTTAATTGTTGCACAGGTCTCTAGCAATAATTTGGCTTTTACTGATTGAAAAAATATCAATTAGTCGACGAGTTATTGCCAAAAAACCATATAAATAATATGCTGAAAATCGGCGAAGGTCGATTAAAAAAAAATTCGAACTAACATAATCAAACGCAGCGATACAAGTCTTCTAATTTAGCCTCTATTTTCACCCCTCCCTCTCAGAATCGACCTAACTTTTGCTAACCTGAATTATTTCCACAGTGTAATAAAGGGTAAAAATATTTGGTGCCAGTAGAGTACGTTTCCAATTTATATATAAGGGATACTTTAAATGTATCGCATCCGCATTTAATTTGAATGCTTAATGTAAAAATTAAGTTCAATTCAATTTTTTTTTTATTTTTTTAATTTTTTGAATTATATGCCAAAGTCCTCTCATATTTAAAACAAAGTACATTACAATTTATTCTAATACATTTGCCACAAATAAATGTTCGTTTAAAGGTAATCGCACGAAAAAACCCTTTTGATTTTTTGGCTCAGTGTATTAAATGTATTTATGAATGTACAAATTTTGTCATAATTCACTTCAATCCCTGAGGGTTAAAGCTGATGTATTTTTCACAATAATTTTAAATCAGTGGTCGGCAAAATTAAAAGTGAGACTGTATTGATGAGAGAAGAAAAGCTGCACTGAAAAATATATTGTACTTCAAATCGGTCATTTATATCAATGCTATCGTCTAAGCATATTGAAAAAAATTGGCATCTGCTTAGTTTTTTTAAATGGCCGAGTCAAGAAATAAGTGTATTTCTTCAGCACGGCGACCTATGGTTCTGGGTGACAAGGCGATAATTGCACTCGATTCACTATCGAGTCTTCGTAAAATTTTAATAAAAAGTGGTTTTATGAATATACCATCTGAAAATGGTCTCCCCTGTTTTGCTATTTTTACACTTATAAGAGTCGTTATTGGCAATTTTAGCTGCGTCAAAGCCTATTTTTATACCCCAACGCGTACTGCGTAAGGGGTATATTAACTTTGTCAATCCGTTTGTAACGCCAAGAAGGAGGCGTGTCAGGTATAGAACAGTATATATATTTTTGCTCAGCATCATCTCCTGAGTCGATTTCCGTGTGTCCGTCTGTCTGTCCGTCTGTCGACACGATTACAGCCGCAATTTTAAAGCTATCGCGCTGAAACTCAAAATATAAGTTTATTTTTAAAAAAGGAAGATCAAGTTCGAGAATGGGCCGAATCGGATGAAAACCACGCCTACCTCCCATACAAAGCGACTTTATTTTTATTAACCGTAAAATGTTTTCAAATCCACAAAAATTAAAGAAATGCCTCGAAATCTGGCATGTAAGCTTTGCTTTTCAGTCTTAATCCTGGCTATAAAATTTGGAAAAATCGGATGGAAACCACGCCTACCTCCCATACAAAGTGGCTTTATTTTAAGAGTAAAATCTCTTCAAAATCTGCTCAAATTAAAGAAATGTCTTGAAATTTTGCATATAGGCTTTGATGTATAATATAGACCATCATATGATATTTGGCAAAGTCGAATGAAAATCACGCCTACCTCTCATACAAATTGGCTTTATTTTAAACGTAAAATCTTTTTAAAATCTGCAAAAATTAAAGAAATGTTTTAAAATTTTGCACATAAGCTTTGATATTTAATATAAGCCATCTGTATGATATATGGCAAAATCGGATGAAAACCACGCCCACTTCCCATACAAAGTGGCTTTATTTTAAACGTAAAATCTCTTAAAAATCCACAAAAATTAATGAAATGTCTTGAAAGTTTGCACATTAGCTTTGATATATAATATGAACCATCCCTATAATATATGGCAAATTCGGATCAAACCACGCCTACTTCCCATACAAAGTGACGTCATCAAAATAGGAAAACTTTCGTTAATATATAAAACTGAATATCATCGTGTAAGTCGTGGCTAAAGACTTATATGGCCGCGGGGGTATTTTGGCTTCGGTACCCTGCCGAAGCTCCATCCTTACTAGTTTGATGTATAATTAGGTGTTACAGCGTGGTTTGTGTGGGGGTATTTTCTCAAATTTTTTTAAGGTTATGCAACGTTTTTTGGGGGACACTTTAGGGCCTTATACAGCCTTTAATATTCATCGTACAAATATAAAATTTATGCTAAAATATCAGTTCTTTTGTGCATAAAAGGATTTTGCACTTCTTTAATAAATCCACAAAAGATAGCAAAAGAGATGAAAAATTCACATTTTTGTATGAGAAAAATGCATTCATGATTTAGTTGCTGCTGACGCTCATAAGCTTCTAGTCAAGGTTGATTTATAAGGTTGTCGCAAGGGAGAGAGCGAGTACCCATAATTGTCAAATCGAAAAACTTCATTTGTTTTTAAAATATAATTAATTCATAGATATTAAAAATATTTGTTCGTTAAAATTTCAATTTTCAACAAAATTTAAAATATATATAAGTTCTTTACTGCAGCAAATATAATACGCTCATATTATTCCGAAATATTTATTTACAATTTTTAAACAAAAGATTGGATATATTTATTTTTAATCAACATAAACATGAACAAGAACAACAAATTCATCAACAAATTTATCAAACAAAAATTCTACGTCCACACTTACCATACTATCGAAACTGTGTCTTTTTTTTTCTGTTAAGGAACCATCCATCCACAGTTTTTTTTTCTCTACAAAAAGCTATTTCTTTTGTAAGCCCACAATATGTGTACCAATTTCATTAATCTAGAATAATTTTTAGGGGACTATTCCAGATTACCGATTTAAGTTATGGGGGAGTTGGGCGTGTAAGCCGGCCGATGTGATTAATTTTAGGATAATTTTTAGGGAACTATTCCAGATAACCGATTTCGGTTATATGGGAGATGGGCGTGTTAGTTGGCTTATTTGGTTCATTTTTACTCTACCTATTTATAGCTTTAAAGGAACTATGTGTTCCTTTTATTGATCTAAGATAATGTTTTGGGAACCTATTCCAGATTACCGATTTTGGTTATATGGGAGGTTGGCGTGCCACTTATTTGATTTGAACGAAATTTTGTGATAATAATTTCTTTATCGTAAGACTCATTCTCACAAAATTTCATGATTCTAGGACAACTCCTACTATTTTTGTCCACTCGCTATATGGGCTCGTTGCACTGTGCGGTAGTCACTTTCAAATTGAATATAAATAATAATAATCATATAAGCTCCTTGTTACTGAATATCCACAACTAGCTATGTCAAATTTAAAGGAACACTATCCCTAGCTTGAAGTCAACTTTTTGATACACTAAATTTTTAAGGGGTGGTTTTTAAATTTTCTTTTTACCATTTCTTCTCATTTTCTTATATGAATGCATAACATCTCAAGAATATTGTGTCTAAATTTAAAGTCGATCCGAGTAAAACTAACGGAGATATGAATTTTTAACTAAGTGTATTATCTTTAGGCAATATATTCAATTTTTAATGAAACAAAAACATTTACGAACCATTTACTTGGGTACAAAGGAATTAATGTATAAATTACTTAAATAAAAAAAATTTCAATTTTTGCCCATGGTAATAGCTGCATTCCCGTGGCACTGGATCAGATCAAATCCCAGTGGAACAATTTAAGTTCAACTTTATTACAATTTGGCACTACTCGCCATGAAGTGTCAAAATACGGGTGCGAGCATTAAAGGCCCAACCAAAATAGACGAGTTGCTCCATATCGAGTAGAGACGAAAATGTTCGCTTTAATGCAATTCAATGTTGTTGCCCAAAATGAACAAACGTAATTTAACGAAGCTGATCGAAACAGCTTGTCCATACGTTTTGTTCCATAAGAACCGAACTGCTAGCGTCTCAACTCGTCAGACGTTCGGCAAGTTGGAATCGTCTTGTTTCGCCTATTTTGGTTCTGCCTTAAGACGAAAATTCGTCGAAGAGTAATTCAGATTTGCTAACTATGCTGTTTTGAAAAAATGCTTTTTAGGATCAGAAAAAGAGCCAGGAAAAGAGCTGATTCAATTTTTGTCTTTGCATTGAGAATAAAATAGAGCCACGTTCTAGATCAACGACCACGGGAATGCAGCTAATATCGTAAAATTGAAACTTTTTAATAACTTTTCATTTTTCACCTGTGGTTGACCATTTTCTGGGCCCATATGTATTTAGGATATCATTGAAGGTTTATATTCATCACATTCCATTTTCTCTTATATTAAGTTTTTGCATTCATAACAAATATTTTTAATGTACATATACGTTTTAAAGGCATAATAATATTTTATAATCAAATTTTTTGCAATGCGCTTAAGAAATATTATATTTAATTAGTATGTATTCTACAAGCTGAAAAAATGCTTGCTAAAAAGCTAGTTCACAACTTTTTCTGATGTCTTTGAGTACCTTGATTTGAAATATCAAAAATATATATTTTAGAATAAGTTATTTTACCCTGGCATCTGTAGCTTTTGATCTAATACAAATAACTCCGTCGATTTGCAAATAGTGGTATTTGGAATCAGGGGTTGAAAATAAGCCGCAGAAGTTTTCAAATATCTTAGAGCAGAATTACTGTGAAGAAGTATTATTGTTACAGCGAACAGATACTTGAATTATTTAATGAATGCCTCAAATATACTTCTCTAAAAAGCTCCCATTGCAGAAACTTAGAGAAAGTGACAGAAATTAAAGAAACAAAATAAAGCTTGTTACTAGTACAAATCGTAATATGAAGTAGTGAAAGTCATTCAGTGCTGTGAGCTAAATTTATATTTATTCCAAAGTGCTTAGAATAATTTTAACATATTATTTTAATTTAAGAAGCCAAGTAAAAATCATGAAGTTCGCGGAGCATTTAACAGCTCACATTACTCCTGAGTGGCGAAAACAATATATAAACTACGAGGTAAAATAGCCAAAAATGTTTCTAAGAAAACAAAAAATAAAATATTGTACACACAAAAAACTATTGCTGTCAGTAGATGTCAAATTAGCAGCAGTGACGTCAAAAAGCTTCCTGGCCATATGTCAAACCCTAAGCTTTATTGGAAAATCGTTTTTCTGTACTCATCGCGCATGTGAGAATAAGTTTTTTAAATAAGTTAACAAAAAGCCACGTGGAACGTTTTGTTTGTAAACAATTTTTTGTTTTGTTCCGGTTTTTTCTTAACTTGTAAGCGGAATGAGAAATATGTGAGAGGGATAAGGTTATAAAGTATACAACTTTTTAACCATATGAATATTAAAAAGAGGCAAGTGCTGAATTTTCTTCTTTATCCTTTACATCGCTAGAATTTATTTTTGTATGAATATTATTAAAATAATTCAAATTCAAAATTATTTTTTCCTCATTCGGGGTTTTTTCGAAAAAACGAAGGACATAAAAAACTTGTGAAGTCACTTAAGACAAAAAATACTTGTTTTTATTTTAAATAAAATAAGAGCATTTTTAGCTAATTCAATCAATTTCCACTTTTTGAAAAATATTGCAAGGAAAAGTTCCCAAGTGTCACTAACCGATTTCAATGATTTTCGGATTTGTGATAAAGGACAAAAATCAAAGGTTGACGTATTTTTTTATACGTGCTCAGGTTTATAGCATAGGGTCTTAAATAATAAAAAAAAACACCAGTGATCGAGAACTAGGCCTACAAGTTTTATGGCAGTTTTTACTCTCTGAGGTTTGCCATTGTCTGCAGAGAGGTGACGGCCGCACAGAAAAGTTAATTCAATTGAAAAAATTTTCTGTGTCAGGTGGGAATTGAACAAGGGTTCTCTGGCGTATGGGCCACACATTCTACCCACTACACCTCGGCCGCCAGGGTTTTAAATAGTGTTTCAAAATTAGTGGAAATTTCATTATTGGACCATAACTTATTATTATAAATTCTTTCTTCAATTTTCCATGCAAACATATACAAATATAATATGAAAGGTATAAAAAAAAGACACAGTTTCGATAGTATCGTAAGTAGGATTGCCAGATCCTGAAAGGCTGTTGTCGGGACATTTGTGTACTAGTGTTTGTATTTGATAAACATACAACTAAAGCATTGGCAATATGAACATTAATTGAGTCTAAATAATAAGCAATATATATCATAAATGAAAACTAAATAATAAAAACAAAACAGTTCACAACAATAGAATATTGATGTTTCATAAAAATAAAATAACGTATAAATTGGGAAGCAGCAACTTAAACTTAAAAGAGTTTAAGTAAAATTTAATCTCTGACTTTTGGTCAGTGGATGCGGTGATGGTTAAAAATGCCGAATCGAAAAAAGTCACTTATGTTCAAAGTGTTTTATTCTGCTGTTCCTCAATTAAAAAAGATATTTATTTAAGGGGACGTTCTCATGAAACTCGGCGAAGAAACTCAATTTTTTTTTCCAATTTTCTATAGCTTATGATATGTTTCTAAAGCGGTTTTGTTGATAACAATAATTATGAGTATCTCATGAAGAGTATCTCACAAAATATGAGTATCATACATCAATCTTTTTGAAATGCACGCCTGTATTTCCTACCATACTGTGGTAAGAATAGTTACCTCAGGCACCACCAGATGTCGCTAGGTATGCTGTGGCTTTGAAATAATGTAAAGCGAATAACTCGAAAAAATCTTTAACCAAATCTTAAAACGCGTCTTCTAAAAGACCACGTTTTCTAAACTGGTCTCCACGATATCTAAAGAACTACTTTACGGATTGACTTAGGTTTGTTTTTTTTTATTTTAAAGTAGATACAATTTATTTGATCGTATACCTCTAAATTCAAATAATATTGACCTTTTTTTTTTTTATAAAATTCTACAAAAAACGGTACTTAAAATTCAGATGTCCGCAATTTTTGTAATTTTCAACTATTTGTTGATATTATAGGTATAAGCTCCAGTAACTACAATATAAATTATAAAACTTTTTGGTTCTTTTATTTTTGCTGACATTCTTTTGCTGTGCGGTGGAGACCGTTTGGCTGCCTTTTTTCTTCAACGTGATGTTTGACAAAGCATTGACTCTTCACATTACACTTTGATTTACCAAAACAAATATTTTTCTACAGTTTTTGAATCAGTAAATATCTGCCAAAAAACTTAAGGTGTTCATTTACAACCTTCTATAAAAAAATCAGAATCATCACCGAGTTTTTCGAGCTCTAGATGAGAGCTTGCCCTTAGGAGTACATACGCACAATTTTCAATATTCATTGGAAGATGCTGATGGAATATCTCGAAAAGTTTGCAGGTCCTTTTAGTGGCTGTTCATAAATAACGTAACATGTTTAGGAGAGAGGGCGAAAGAGGTCAAGTATTTGTGATGAAGTGTGACATGGGCAGTGGCGAATCTGAAAACAAATTTTGGGGGAAGGGGGTAAATATCAATGAGACTCCTTTTCAATTTGCAAATAAGAAAAATATAAAAGCAATTTAAAATTTATATATCTGGTAATTAATATTTTTGGAAAAGAAACCAACATTACAAAGAGTCCTTTGTAATTATATAGAAAATAAAAATTATAGAATAAAATCATCCGGTCGACTCTTTTATGTAGCAAATCTATCAATAACATCGTTAATATTTACAGTACCACGCCATAATATTATGAACACCATACAAACTCAGACAAGGATGTATATTAAGGTGCCTCGACCTCCATAGACATAAAAAAGTTGTCGATGCCACCGACTAAAAATTAACTTTGGTCTATTTTACGATGATTCCGAAAATATTTTGGCTGTCACGTTAACCGACAGTGAGCTAAACCCGTTTTAAATAACCTCAAAAAATCATGTTTTTCGTAAAAATGCCGGCTGGCGTAGTTGTTAAAATAAAACAAATAGACAGATATAATAGGTCTATAAAAATTCTTTAAACTGCATCAAAAAATTTCAAATCTGTAATGAACAACTGCACAAAATTCAAAATTGAGAACTTAAAATTGTAATTATTAACCCTGCTGTAGTTTACCCCTATATGCAAACATTCGACTGACAGAATTCCATATATATTCATACCAACTGTTTAAAATGTTTTTGTACTAAAAGCCTAAAACCGCATTTATGCTATTGAGAAAACTACTGAAGTCTGTCTTTTCCGTCGACATCTTTCTTAGTGCATAGACACAAAGCTGCAAGAAAAAGGGAAGTGTTAATAAAATCATAAAAAATTGAAGTAATCGTCAAAAGTTATTAGTCGATTGAACAGATATTTATTTAAATAACACTGATTATTCTATAAGACATTGATTTTCTAACCTACATATCTACTAATTTTGAAATTGTCCTGAAGTCAAAATACTTGAAGTATTTTAAAACTAAAGACTATCTTTTGTTGTTGTACCAAAAGAAATCTCCTAAGCCAATTGTTCGTCTCTCTTTAAAATACAGAGAACCCGAAAATCAGGTTCTCCATTATAGTAACTGGCTCTGCCCTGGCAGTCACCAACAGCACATGGTTTTGGCACGACATAGCTAACCAAGTATACGCGCATAGTAAAATAGACCGCGCTAAATAACTAATACGTCTGTAAACTATCTTAATTTAACTTAAATTAACTATAAAAATAATATAAAACAGAAAATAGGAAGAAAAAAAAAAAAATATTTGTGCATTAATTAAGTGTTAAAAAAATAGTTTAAATCTAAAAATATGCATTTGATTACAAAAACAAATTTTTTAAATCATTGTTGCTCTCTTTAAAATATAATTAAGTCTACATAAAAGAATAAGAAAACACAAAAGCTATTCTACAAAAAAACCACTAAAAATCGTCATTCATACACTGACGGAAATATGTGTTAAAATTAATTGAAATTGTGTTCATATTAAACGAATATGTTTTTGAAATAGAGCTTTAAACAATTTCATTTAAGCTAAACACAAATGTTTGTTAAGTAAAATTTAAAACAAAAGCTTTTGTTTTCAAAACTATGTTTTTAAATATACTTTTAATGTAAACATTTTCAGTTTAAAAACATTTATTTAAAATTAAAATTTAAAACAAAAGTTTTAATATTGAAAACAAATATTTTAAACCCTCATTTTTCGATGCCATTTCTTTAATTTTTTCGCGTTTTTGACGTCAGATTCGTGAACAGCGACCACTGGGACCCCTCGAATACTGAATATAAACTTCATTCGATGACGTTTGTCTTATTGCGGAAATATTGAAAAATGTTATATATTAAAATAATTTATTAGTTTTTATTTTATCTTACCTTTAAATTTTGTAAGTCCAATTAAAAAATATTTTCAAACAATCCAATGGTTTTTCTCAGCTTAGTTTCAATTATCTGCTCAATGACTCTACTACACATAATTTTTTAATTCAATCTCAGATAGTGACGAATTTTTTTGTTATAAAAAAGAATTAATAAGAGAAAATTGTAAAAAAAAGTGAGAATATCAAATGAGAATTATAAAAAAAAAAAATACAGGTGCGTCGTTGGACACACGAGAGAAGCGAAGCTTTTTCACAGTTTCATACACACAGAGGAAACATTTGAAATTATAAAATTTTCGGGTATAATTTGCCTAAGACCTTCGGCCAGAATGGCTTATCTAAGTATTTTTTTAATACAACAAAGGGAATTTAGGCAATCGCATTATTTTGCAATTAGGAAATTTATGCTAGAACTTGTGTGTTCTTTTGAAAGCCTTCTGCTAAAATGGGTTGCTGTAGATTTAAGGCAATATTAAAAAAGAAACTTGGGTATGTTATACTTATACTACTAGTGAAGATTTCCTAAGCCCTTTGCAAAAAGCGCTTGCGTTGTTCTGTTAGGATTTGTTTGGTTTTTCATCTTTTCAGCTGTGTTTAACACCTTTTTCAGATTTTTATTTTTCATTTTTTAATCAACTTAATTGTTACTTCATATCAACTCATCACTAGTCTTGCGTGGTTCCCGCTGTGGTACACTATTCAGCTTTATGTTTTACTTGCTTCGTCAGTGTAAGGAATAAATTGCTGCGAAATACATGCACGTTGGTACAAATGATAAGAAAAGGAAAGCAAATAATGACCGCGTATGACAGAAAGAGCAGCAATGAGAGAAAAGATTGTTAGAACCCCAATTTGCTTTTGCCCATTTATTACTTTTTGGCATTAAATACAATGTTGGCATGGCCAAGTTGACCAAAAACTTTGCACAAATTTCTTAGGCTTCATACAAAAATAGGCGTTTTAGGCAAAACGCCGTAGGTATTTTTCTGTGTGTAGATTTGATTATTTAATGTTTTTTTTAAAGAACTTAAATTCAAAAATTTAAAGCAACATTAAAAAACTTAAAAAAACACACTTTAATATTCACACCAGTAAATTTTATTGCATTTCATTATTATTATTTTTTATTTTATTTATTTTATTACATGTTACAGTCATTGTTAAAACAAAAGCATGTACCAACAGCACAAGCGCATTTACAAAAAAAAATTACTACTTCGCCCTTCGCGAGGATCGATCTCACAACCCTCTGATTACAATACATACTCTCTTGCCACCAAGCCAAGCAACTTCGTTGAGTTTTAATGTTAATTTAATATTAAATATAAAACTGCAGCTATGTTAACAGTTGTTAACAGATGGCGTTACCAAATTGAGGATGATGACTAGTGTTGCCACTTACAAATTTTAGATAGTGGTAGGTTGAGTCTAAAATGAGTGGTGAATTTTAAAAAACGGAATATATTTTTCTTCTTAAGGAAAAATCCGACTGAAATCCTACAACAAAACAAATCATAAGAAGTATACCATAAAGCAAGTTTTTTCACTCTGAATTAGTTTTACTGCAAATAATTCTCTTATAATGTTCTTAGAACAGCACTAATATGTAAAATATTATATGCAATAATAAATAAAATATGATATGAAATAAAATATCTAAAATTTTAGTTATAATGCAGTAATTTTTATATAAATATATTAAAACGTGATAGATTTTAAAAAAATTAAAATAGTAGTGGAAACCAAAAAAGTGGTAGATTTACACAATTGTGGAAAAGTGGCAATACTGATGATTCTTGTAGCAAGTGGCTTAGCAGCTACCCAAACCATAAAAACCTATTAATCAACTCTTGTAGCACGTGGCTAAGCAGCTACCCAAACCACACAAACACATTAATAGATTAATAGTTGCAGTTAATACTGAATCAATGCTATAGTATAAAGAAGTTGTGTGGCTCAATGGATGTAGCATAGAACTTCCAACCAAAAGTTTATGGGTTCGAATCCCCACGGCAGGCGAAGAAATGTTTTTTTTATATTTGTTATATTAAATTGTATTGTTGTACAAAACACAGAAACAAAGAAACCATATAAAATTCTAAGAAAAAATCTGTCGAAAATTTTTCTGATTTCACTCCAAGCAAATCACAGAACGGGGCGTAAAAAGCTTCGCTTCAAAATATATCTGGAATTGATCAGAACTCAATTCCTATTGTTAATCGTTCCTTAGATTCTGAGGCCGATAGCGTTATAGCAGCTTTCCATCAAAATCCTAATGCAATAGCCAAGCATAAATGCTGGAATTGTCAAGAAGAAGGTCACCATTGGAAGGACTGTTTAAAAGAAAGGAAGATTTTCTGTTACGGCTGTGGTTTAGTTAACGTTTATAAACCGCCGTGCCTTGTTAGTTCAGCAAGAAAGTCGGAAAACTTGACCAAGGGGGTATTCACCAACAACCGAGTACCTCCAAAATAGCTTTTCATAACACAGTACAACATTTTTCAGCTCATTGATTTGGGTCTCAATTCTGAGAACTGCACCTGAAAGTAGCCCCAAAAAGAAGAATTTCTGCATCATTCGTTTTGCCAAGTTACATGCCATAATAATTTAATATCGATTTAAAGAATTTGAACGAATTTGTCACGTTTTAGGCTCTTTTGTTTGACATAACTCGAGAACCACTTGTCCGATTTAGCTAAAACAAATTAAAAAAAATTAAGAATTACAATTCCTTTAATCTGTTCATATAACGTTTCCCTACATAAGCAACAATTTCGCAGTTATAAATAAATGTAAGAAAAAAAGTATTTTTTTGCCTGAAAATTAAAATTTTCATATGCATTCTTTTGTTTTCAATTAATCCATGTTTAATCCATGACGATAATTTATGCGTGCGTAGCACCTGGATTCATCATGTCCATGATATCCATGAAACCTGGAAAGGTCAGACTGTGTCTTGATGCACGAAAACTCAATGACGTGACATTAAAAGATGCTTACCCTATACAAAGTATAGAAGGAATATTTTCTCGCTTACCTAAAGCAAAGATTATAACAAAATAAGACTTAAAAGATGCCTTCTGGAAAATCGGCTTAACTGAAAAATCAAAACCTTTAACCGCTTTTTCTATACCTGGAATGCTCCTTTACCACTTTAAAGTTATGACTTTTGAGATATGCAATGTGCCGCTTAATGGATCATCTTATACCGCCTGACTTAACCACTGCGACTGTGACTTAACCACTGCGTGTTTGGATATTTAGACAATTTGTGCATTGCATCTGAAGATTTTCAAACTCATTTAAGTATTTTAATAAAAATTGCGAATCGTTTCGGGAATCTCATCTTACGCTTAATATAAAAAAAAGTAAGTTCTGTGTTACAGAAATTAAGTGACTCGGCATCATTATAGGGAACGGTGGTATTTCAGCAGATTCTGAAAAAATCAGCTCTTTTGTATCATGGCCCGTTCCAAAATCCATAAAACAAGTTTGTGGACTTATGGGTATCACGGGATGGTACCGCAGATTCATTCAAAACTTTTCTGAGGTTACTTTTCCTATAACTGAAACTCTGTCGACAAAAGGAAAGTTTGTATGAACAGAAGAGGCAAACTCAGCTTTTGAAAAACTCGCACCGGTGCTTGCGAATCCTGATTTTAATAGAAGTTTTATATCCACTGTGATGCGAGTGATTTTGGAATTGGTGCAGTTCTTGTACAGAAGAATAACGATAACGAGAACAAACCAATCGCATTTATGTCTCGCAATTAAATTTGGCTCAACGCAATTATAGCGTATGCTATGTTGAACTCCAGGAATTTGAGGTGATCACAGATCATTCTATTCTACTCTGGCTGATGAGGCAACCAAAATTCAGTGGTCGACTCGCCATTAGCCACAGAAAAGGTAAGGATAGCATCGTTCCAGATACTTTATCCAGAATTCATGCTGATGAAATTTTGTCTCTTGAGCAGGTTGGTCTTGAAATAGACTTACAGTCGTCTCATTTTTTTGACCCAGATTATGAGTCATTAAAGAGAAAAATTATGCAAGAAGCAATCAAATTGCCAGATTTCAAAATAATCGATAAGCGTGTTTATAAACAAACGGAGCATGACACCGGTGATGAAATGCAAGAGTTACACTCCTGGAAGCTTTGGATTCCAGATAAAATGCGTTCCACTGTAATCTCATGGAGGTACAGAGAAAACCCTGGATTTCTTGCGGCGAAATTTCTTTTGGCCTGGCATGGTCAAGGATGTTCGAGACTATGTACGAAAATGTGAGGTCTGTAAGAGTACAAAAGCCCCTAATATAACTCTTCGAGCCCCTATGGGAAAACAAGCTGTCTCCTTTCGACCATTCCAGCGCTTATATATAGATCTTCTTGGTCCGTATCCACGAAGCAAGAAAGGTTTTATTGGACTACTCGTAGTCGATCACTTCTCGAAATACCATTGGCTATGTCCACTAAAAAATTTACGTCCGTTTTCATCCAAGAATTTTTATTAAAACACATTTTAGACCTATACGGAGTACCAGAAACAATAATTTCTGACAACGGTGTTCAACTCAAGTCAAACGAATTCGAAGCTTTCTTAACCCAACTAGAAATCAAACATATATTTACCGCTTTATATTCGCTTCAGGCTAACGCGTCTGAACGGGTTAATCGTTCGCTCTTAGCTGCAATTCGAGAATATATAAAAAAGATCATTCTGAATGAAACCCTTTCTCAAATATAGTGCGCCTTAAGAAATTATATTCATCAAGCAATAAAATGTTCACCATATCATGTGTTGTGCGGTTTTAATATGGTAACACACGGATCGAGTTATGAGTTGTTAAAAAATCTTGATCTTTTAGAAGAACCATTGATACAAGTTAAACGCGACGACAATCTTGCTCTTTTACGGACAATTAGAATCCGATTTGTCAAGTACGCCTGCCGCAAGGCTTAAGTACTTGGGTCTTCCAGACCTAGGTCATGAAACAGACAATCAGAACTTATGTGTTGCACTACAACACGGACCCGTTTATGTTTTAACTAGTACAACATACGGGGCATCCGGTGTAGCAACACAAACATGGAAGCTGTTCCACAAACACAAAGCATCACCCAGTGCCCTGTTGATTAGGAGCATTATGCAATAAATTACATACTTTAGACAGTTTAGACTTCAGTAGTGACGTTCTTACAATCCATCTTCTGGTGAAGACGAGACCTACCCAATCTCTTCACCTGTATCTGGTGTACAGGTCAATCTAGACCTGTATATCATTCACACAACCACAACCAGTATGAGACTCCCCGGAGGGCCACCCCACGACAATCATCTGGGTAACTCGATCCCGTCAATGAGGATCCACAACATCCCCGCAAAAAGACCAAAAATACACAAATGCAATTATGAAAAAGTGCATTCTTATGCATGACCGTGCTCAATGAGCACTGAAAGGGCTATTTTAACAATTCCCAGCTGCCGGCTCAACTGCAAACTATTGCACATGTCTGGTACCTACTTTGGAGGACCTTTGCAATTGGCAGTCTTACTCTGGCAGTCCGGATTTCAACATCCAGACCCTCAGTGACTGCCGTGCCAGTTTGAGGGTGCGAGTTAAAACGTCGACAAGCAAACCACTAGGAAAGCCAGAGCGTCGACACATTTATAGCACGCATGCCAAAACACTCAACATCCAATTTTTCCAGCCGATTTAAGGTCTCAGTGCGGTGGATAGATAGGGTCTACCCCATTTGACGGGCTAAGACTGTCCCCGTACTAACAAGTTTTAAGGTCAATTGCTATACCTTCGCAGGCTTGTTTCATATCGATATACCGAATATGACCTGCTACCAAGATGGTCGCCACCCCGAGCTCTTGGTTGGCCCTATCATTTTTTACGTTTGCAGGACGTATCCTACAAACAACCATCCTCCTCTATCCTGGCTGTGGACAGGCAGGCGCAACTAAGTTGCTAACCTGGCGGAGTTTCTTTTACGTACAATAGATTTGTTGTGTTTAACGTTGACACCTGCCGTGAAGGCTTAATTCAACGTTGTTCCATAACAATTAGGACCAATAGAAAGCGTCGGTCAGCGCCCCTTTGAGGCTTCAAAGGTACCAAATTAGCTCCATGTTGTGATGACACTTCGCAACCCTTGGTGAGGGTGGAGGCCTATCTAAAACCTCTTCCATACTAAGGGGTATGGCGCCCGGCTTGAGAGTGCAAACCACATCGAGCTAGATAGCTCTGCCCGCGATATGGGTGGTAAACCACAGCCACCACGAAGACTCCCCGAAGGGCCAGCCCAATCCAGTCAGCCCAGTATATGCCAGCATAAGCCAGACATACACCAGGGGCCACTGACTGCCCGTGGTACCAGTTTTAAAGTCCTTGGTCAGACCTCGTAGCACTAGCCCCGGCTTCTCCCACTTTTATCCCATCACAGCTCTGGACCGGTCACCTCTTTTATGGACAGACGAGTTTAGGACTAACAAGTTGCACCTGCCGTAGGGCTTAAGCAACTTGGGTCATCTAAAACCTAGGGTACTATTTCATGAAACAGACAACCAGAACTTTGTGTTGTACCACAACACGGACCCGTTTATGTTTAAGACAAGTAAAACATACAGGGCATCCGGTCTGGCAACACGAACATGGAAGCTGTTTCACAAACACAAAGCATCACCCAGTGCCCTGCTGATTAGGAGCATTATGTAATATTACATACTGCCCGTAATAGCAGTACCAGTTTAGACTTCCGTAGCGATGTACTTCCATCCATCTACTGGTGGAGACGAGACCTACCCAATCTCTTGCATATTAAGACAGATATGCCAGCCCGGTCGTACCATTGCGCGACCCCGCCGGTCAATCTAGACTTGTGTAGCATTCACACAACCAGTACGAGACTCCCCGAAGGTCCAGCCCACGACAGTCATCTGGGCAACTCGATCCCGTCAAATGAGGATCCACAACATCCCCGCAAAAAGACCAAGAACACACAAATACAATTACGAAAAGTGCATTCTTACTCATAACCGTGCTCAATGAGCACTTAAGGGCTAGGCTAACAATTTGCAGTTGCCGACTCAGCTGGAAACTATTGCTCATGACTGGTACCTACTCTGGAGGACCTTTACAATTGCCACTCTTACTCTGGCCGTTTGGATTTCAACATCCAGACATAGAGTATTGGCCATTGTTCTCAGGGACTGCCGTGCTCAGTATGAGAACCCTTGTTATCACAACCATTTTCAACACTTCCCTCAGTGACTGCCGTGCCAGTTTGAGGGTGCGAGTCAAACTCTTGACAAGCAATCCACTTCGGAAAGCCGAAGAGCCGACACTTTTATGCACGCATGCCGACACTTCACAACTGTTTTAATACGCCCACTTAAGGTCTCAGTACGGTGGATAGATAGGGTCTACCCCTTTTGACAGGTAAAGACTGTCCCCGTACTAACAAGTTTTAAGGTCAATTGCAATACCTTCGCAGGCTTGTTTCATATCGATATACCGAATATGACCTGCTACCAAGATGGGCGCCACCCCGAGCTCTTGGTTGGCCCCATCAGTTTTTACGCTTGCAGGACGTATCCTACAAACAACCCTCCTCCTTTATCCTGGCTTGGGACAGGCAGGCGGAACTAAGTTGCTAACCTGGCGGAGTTTCTTTTACGGACAGATATATTTACAAATATTCGTAAAGCTTATGACCGTAACAAAAGACAATTAATTTAAGATCAAAAGCAATCTCATATCAAATAGGCCTAGAAGTTTTTCGAAGGAATTTTGCGCAGAGTAACTTCGCTAAAAAACTTCAACGCAAAACTTAGTCCAGCGTTCTTAAAAACTCGAATTCGAGAAAAAGTTGGCAAAAGATATTATATACTTAAAGATTTACAAGGACGGCTTATTGGAACTTATAGTTCTAAAGACATTCGACCTAATTAAAAAAAAAAGTGCATAGACACAAAGCTGCAAGAAAAAGTGAAGTGTTAATAAAATCATAAAAAATAGAAGTAATCGTCAAAAGTTATTTGTCGATTGAACAGATATTTATTTAAATAACACTGATTATTCTACAAGATATTGATTTTCTAACCTACATATCCACAAATTTTGAAATTGTCCTGAAGTCAAAATACTTGAAGTATTTTAAAACTAAAGACTATCTTTTGTTGTTGTACCAAAAGAAATCGCCTAAGCCAATTGTTCGTCTCTCTTTGAAATACAGAGAACCCGAAAATCAGGTTCTCCATTATAGTAACTGGCTCTGCCCTGGCAGTCACCAACAGCACATGGTTTTGGCACGACATAGCTAACCAAGTATACGCGCATAGTAAAATAGACCACGCTAAATAACTAATACGTCCGTAAACTATCTTAATTTAACTTCAATTAACTATAAAAATAATATAAAACAGAAAATAGGAAGGAAAAAAAAATCTTTGTGCATTAATTAAGTGCTCAAGAAATAGTTTAAATCTAAAAATATGCAATTGATTACAAAAACAAATTTTTTAATTCATTGTTGCTCTCTTTAAAATATAATTAAGTCGACAAAAGAATAAAAAAACACAAAAGCTATTCTACTCAACGAAAGGCCTTTCTACGAGCAGCTGCTGGCGACAGTAAGTACCCTGTTACACCTATATATTAAATAAAAAAATAGAAAAAACAGAAACAAAGAAAATAAACCACATTTTTTTTAATCTATCCAACTAACAGAAAATCAAAAAAAAACATCTAAAATTAAAACAAACAAAACAAAAACAAATACAATAAAAATTGTGTACAACTAAGTGGAGATCAGCTGAAGTAAATAAGATAGGTTTGAAGCTCGGCTAACAGCACAAGCTTTGCTCTGAGCGCCTCTCTCATTATTTTTTTTATATTAATCATTCAGCTATACTTTAACTGACCTACCACAATAGTTGTAGACTTCAAAGCAACGAAAGCTTTAATTTCTTTTTATATAAAAAAATTTTATAAAGTTCATTGACCTTTCTATGCTTAACTAAAAACGTTAAATTGCAAATTGAATTATCTTTGTTTTTTTCGTTTTGTTATCAAATTAATTGTTCAATATATTTTTACACATTTAATACTTGAAAACTTTAGTCTAATATGCTTGTAACTTAATTTATTAATTTATGCACATAAAGATAAAGAAAAAACAAAAAAATTAAACATGATTAAATCTTCAGCTTATTTTTCTCCTATTTCTTTTATACAGGGTGTGTCTGTTAGAGAGGTCAATCCGAAAACCGGAGGTTCCTTGGGTCAATACAAGAAAAAAATTGTATGGGAGGGGGGTCTATTTTCACCCCCCTCCGAGATAGGAGTAAAATAATGTAAAAAAGTCGAATTTTAAGGAAATATCACTTTTAGCGCAATAACTTTGAAAGTATGATAGCTTCGTAAGATTTAAGTGCAGTTTTGGAAACACAATTTAACAGGTCTAATAAAAAAATAAACAAATGAAAGTTAACTCGTTTGGTAAAAACAATTAAGCTGACCAAACTCAAAAAATAATTTTTTTCACGAAAAAAATTAGTACGAATGCGATTTTGTCTAAAGTTTTTCTAAAAAAAAAATTCAGTTTATTACGTATTTATGTTCTCTTAAGTGTTCTCTAAAACTTCCGAATACAAAGTTTTTACCTCAGGTCAACAGGTCATCTGTTTTTTGAGTTTTAATTTGTGCTTAAAATACCTATGTAAATTACAAAAGCTTACATTGATATGTAAACAATAGAAAAAACAAAAATTTACTTTGCAGTGTAATGTTTTTGTTGTAAAATTTTCAGTTGATTTTAAAACTAACGCTACTATTATAGTAAACAACAATAAAAGAGAGTTGAATGCCGATATTTTTTAAAACCGTTATAACACTCTAATTTATTGTTGTTTACTATAATAGTAGCGTTAGTTTTAAAATCAACTGAAAATTTTACAACAAAAACATTACACTGCAAAGTAAATTTTTGTTTTTTCTATTGTTTACATATCAATGTAAGCTTTTGTAATTTACATAGGTATTTTAAGCACAAATTAAAACTCAAAAAACAGATGACCTGTTGACCTGAGGTAAAAACTTTGTATTCGGAAGTTTTAGAGAACACTTAAGAGAACATAAATACGTAATAAACTGATTTTTTTTTTTAGATAAACTTTAGAGAAAATCGCATTCGTACTAATTTTTTTCGTGAAAAAAATTATTTTTTGAGTTTGGTCAGCTTAATTGTTTTTACCAAACGAGTTAACTTTAATTTGTTTATTTTTTTATTAGACCTGTTAAATTGTGTTTCCAAAACTGTACTTAAATCTTACGAAGCTATCATACTTTCAAAGTTATTGCGCTAAAAGTGATATTACCTTAAAATTCGACTTTTTTACATTATTTTACTCCTATCTCGGAGGGGGGTGAAAATAGACCCCCCCTCCCATACAATTTTTTTCTTGTTTTGTCCCAAGGAACCTCCGGTTTTCGGATTGACCTCTCTAACAGACTCACCCTGTATTCTTACTATTGTTTTTCAATAAAAATGTTTTATAAACTATAATACAAATTTCAAATCACGTTTATCATAAAAAATCCTACTCTTGAATAATGTTTATGTATAGTAAATAAAATTTGGTTTATAATTATGAATTTATAAATACTTTTAGTTTTCCTTTAGTGGTTAGGAGATGCAATAATTGCTGTGAGGGATCTAGAAAAACGTTTCAAAATAATGTATCAAAATGAATAGATCAAAAATTATTTTATTTTGCAACAAACATGTTCTTCTTCTTCTTAGGTGGTCGTAACAACCCGTGTCCGGGTTTCAACCGACCTCATCAGCTCTCGCCAGGCGCCTCTGCTTTGCGCGCGCCTTCTCCAATCGGATACACCAAGTGCGGTTAGGGCTTCCTCAGCCAGGTCCATCCATCGGAGGCATGGTCTCCCTCGTCGTCGTTGACCAGCGACCCTCGCCTCGAGCACCTTTTTCGCTGGAGCTTCGTCGTTCATACGATGGACATGACCCAGCCAGCGTAGTCGCTGCACAGTTATACGCCGAACTACGTCAATGTCATCGTAGAGCTCATACAGCTCGTGGTTCATTCGGATGCGATAGTCATCGCCGACTCGAACAGGACCGAAGATTTTTCGAAGAACTTTTCTCTCGAACACCCCCAGAGCGGCTGCGTCAGTTTGCGAAACTACCCATGCCTCAGCGCCATAAAGCAGCACAGGTAGAACGAGCGTCTTGTAGAGTGTTAGTTTTGTCGATCGAGAGAGGGCTCTGGAACTTAGTTGCTTACTGAGCCCATAGTAGCACCTATTAGCAATTATTGTTCTTCGCTTTATCTCCAGGCTGATTTCGTTTTTGGTATTAATGGCGGTGCCAAGGTAAACGAACTCCTTGACTACTTCAAAGTTATAGCTGCCTGATAAAACGTGGGAGTCTAAACGCCGAGCTCCCTTGTTTGTAGACAGCATATATTTTGTTTTTGCCCTTATTTATCGTCAAACCCACTTTGGCTGATTCCTTTTCGATAGCGGCGAAAGCAGCGGTAACATCTCTCTTGGTTCTGCCGACAATATCAATATCATCAGAGTACGCAAGGAGCTGGACGTCTTTGTAGAAAATGGTGCCATTACGATGCACACCGGCCTTTCGTACGATCCCCTCCATGATGATGTTAAAGAGATCGCAAGACAGTGGATCGCCTTGCCTGAAACCTCTTTCGGTATTGAAGGTTTCGGAGAGGTCATTTCCTACCTTGACGGAGCTGCGTGTGTTGCTCAACGTCATTCTGCAAAGTCTTATCAACTTTGCAGGTATTCTGAACTCAGACATTGTTGCGTATAGGCAATCCCTTCTCGGGCTATCGAACGCAGCTTTAAAATCGACAAAGAGATGGTGTGTGTCAATTTGATTTTCGTGGGTTTTCTCCAGGATTTGTCGTAGCGTGAAATCTGGTCTATGGTCTATTTACCAGGTCGAAAGCCACACTGATAAGGTCCAATCAGTGTTTTTGTAATCGGCTTTAATCTTTCACACAGTACTCTTGAGAGAACCTTATATGCGATGGAAATAAGACTGATACCTCGATAACTTGCGCAGATTGTTGGGTCTCCTTTCTTAAGTATAGGGCACAGTACGCTGAGGTTCCAATCGTCGAGCATGCTTTCTTCTAGCCATATTTTGCTGATGAGCTGATGCATGCGCCTTATCAATTCATCGCCGCCGGTTTTAAACAATTCAGCTGACAGGCTGTCAGCAACCGCTGCTTTATTGTTTTTGAGTCGTTGGATAGCAACTCAAACCTCTTCATGGCTAGGTGGTGGTACTTCCACTCCGTCATTGTTGATTGGTAGCTCTGAACTGCGCTCTCCATTGGCGGCATTGGTGGAATCGTCGCCAGTAAGTAAATTGGAGAAGTGCCGTGTCCCGAATCTCAGCACACACTGCGTATCCGTATTCAGATCTCCATTTTCGTCTCTACAAGTGGATGCTCCGGGCTTGAAACCTTGGGTTAGATGTGTAACCTGTTGATAGAATTTTCGTGCATCCTTCTTGCCCTGGTATACCTCTAGTTCCTCAAGCTCACGCTTTTCCTGCTCTCTTTTCTTGCGTCTGAAAAGGCGCCCCTCTTCCTTCCTCTTTTCGCGGTAGTTTTCTTGCACGGCTCGCGTTGCAGCTGACTGCAGCGTTTTTCTGTATGTGGCGTTTTTTACTGCTGTCGCGATGCGATACTCCTGATCGTACCATTGGTTCCGAGGTTGCGGGGCCGGAAACCAATGACTTCTTCAGCGGCAGCGCGCATGGAGTGGGATATATGCGCCCAAAGTCTGCCGGCGTCGTCGGGTCCAGAGGTTGGTTGGTTGAGCTTAATCGAGAGTTGAGCGGAGTAGGCTTTGGCAGTCCGTTGTAATTGCAGCTTAGCGACATCTAGCTTTCGTTGCATTCCTGTGCGTATGTTCTTCGCATTGCATAATCGCATGCGGATCTTGGCTGCAACAAGATAATGGTCGGAGTCAATGTTGACCCCCCGAAATGTACGCACATCTAGAACACTAGAGGCATGCCTTCCGTCGATTACAACATGATCAATTTGGTTTCGCGTTTTTTGATCCGGGGACAGCCAAGTGGCCTTGTGGATGTCGAGGTGTTTAAATCTGGTGCTACTAAGTACCATGTTTCGCGCCGCGGCGAAGTCGATCAGTCTTAGACCGTTGTTCGTGGAGGTCTCATGAAGACTGAACTGACCGACAGTGGGGCCAAATATGCAACAAACACGTACGGCAAAGAAAATGAGAGCTAGAACAAGTGATAAATATTTTAGTTTAAATAGTAATTAAATTGATAAACTCTGTCCAGGAATAAAAAAATAAAGTCAAAACCTTTTTCAAACGATATCTAAACAACTAGAAAAGCATAAAAAAATTATGAAGTGATTTGAATTTTATTGAATTTTCGCATGTTGACAGAATCTATTACATTTTACCTTATTCCGTACATAAACCCACTAAAAAATAAGAGCTTGGCAACGCAACTTTACTCAACATACAAATTTTGAAATAAGCTACATTAATTGAGTACAGGTTGGCGAATCGAACGCGGCTAATGGCTGATTCAGACTGTGTGACAACATGGTTATTTAATGTGCGGCAACAATTGTTCATTTTCATATTAATTGAAAAATAGTTCACTTGTGTGCCCTAAAATGACATAAAATCCGTGTGGCAGTGATTGTCAAATGAATAGTTACAATCTCATGTCCATTTTGTGTGACAGTCGTTCACACTCTCGTTTGAAAATACTGTATTTTGAAGTTCGACACCGATATTTTAAAAACAGTTTGTTAAAATCAACTTTGATGAAAAGTTATTTAACAAGTAGTGGACAAGAATTTTGGTTATGTTTCTTGACAATAATATTAAATTTTTTTAGAAAACTCCACTTAAACAAAAAATATTGTACAAAAACAAAATTGAAAATTTCACCATTCAATTTCAGTCAATTTTTGAGTGCTACTTGGAACATGTATTATTTATTTACAAATTAAGTTTACGTAGTTTTTCTTTATCACTTTGAATTGCAGTACCAGTTTCAGAGGCAACGAACTTTCATTAAAAAAATTAAAAATAAGTTTTTATGGATTGAAAATATTATTAGACTAAAATTCAACTACAATATTTACTTTTATACAAATCGGACTTAGAAATACTAACTGATGAAATTATTTGATTACTTTGTCCATATAAGGTAAAAAAGTAAAAATTTTTCTTATCTGGAACTTTTTCTTTTTTAACTCCGTATAGAATTTTTTTTTTGTCACTAAGAGCATTATTTTCCAAACTTATGTTTCTATAGATATCCCTCGTAGAACTTGTGGCTATGTGGTCAATAAATCTAGAATAGAAAACCATAAACAAATGTAGTCCATAAATAATCCCACTGGAAGTTATTGGAAAAAAAACAACGTAGGGCACATAACATATATCTAGGGCTTAAGTGTTCTACGAAAGTTTGTTTTTGGAATTTATAACACTCATCTATTTTATATCAACACTATTAATCCGAAAATCAAGTCCATATTTATAAGTTGAGGATATAAATGCAAAAAGATTTATAGATCTTCTTTAACCATCCAATATCATTATAAATGAAAACGAAATAATAAAAACAAAACACTTCACAACAATAGAATATTGATGTTTCATAAAAAACAAATAACGTATAAATTTTGGAGCAACAGAACCAAACCGGATTAGTTAATTTGGTTTCTAAATTTTACAGGAGATGCCAAAATATAAATGTAATATCTTAGTTTTTGTATAACTTGAAGGAGTTTAAGTAAAATTTTTATTTAAGGGAAGGTTCTCATAAAACTCGGCGAAGAAACTCAATTGTTTTTTTTTTTCAATTTTCGATAGTTTATGATATGTAGTATATGTTTCTAAAGTTTGATCGGCCGATAACAATTGCATAACGAAGTTATCGGATAAGAAAGGAACCCATCTTTTTCACGAAAATTATGAGTATATTATGAAGAGTATCATAAAATTTGAGTATCACACATCAATCTTTTTGAAATGCACGCCTGTATTCCCTACCATACTACGGTAAGAATAGTTATCTGAGGCACTACCAGATGTCGCTAAATGCACTGTATCGTTGTAAAAACGGAAAGCTAATAACTCGAAAAAATCGTAAACCAAATCTTAAAATGTGTTTTCTGAAGAACTATGCCTTCTTAATTGGTCTCCACGATATGGATTATGGAGAAAATCTATTGGTGTCCATGATATGGAGAACTACTGTACGGATTGACTTCATTTTTTTTTTATTTTTAAGTAAATACAACTTATTGGATCCTTTACCTAAATTCAGATATATAGGCCAGTTTTTTCTTTATTTTTTTAACCCTTTAAAAAGCGAAAATGTGGAAAAAACGCTATTAAAAATTCGCATGCTACTAAAATTTAATTTATAAAATATTTTGGTTTTTTATTTTTGACGACATGAACGTGTTGTGGGATGGAGAACGTTTGGGTACTTTATTTTTCAACGTGATGTTTGACGGCGTATTGACACATTTCACTTTAATTCACCAAAACAAATATTTTCCTACACTTTAAGAATCAATAAATAACTGCCAAAAATTCAAGGTGTTCATTTACTTCCTTCTATAAAAAAATAAAATCAGAAACATAACCGTGTTTTTCGACCTCTACATGAGAGCCTGCCTTTAATATATTTTTGATTTGCACGAGTTGTTTTAAGCATTTTTTCACCATCTTGTATATTTAATAAATTTAATGAGCCTAAAAGCCTTTTTATTCCAAAGACCCTCTTACACTGGTCAGACTTGAAATCAATTTTCAGATTTTGAATACAAATTGCGGTGAAATGGGAGCTTACAATTGCTTTATTGTTCTTGTTCATTTTTATGTTTGTTTAAAATAAATGTAATTCAATCTTATGTTTAAAAAATGGAAATAAATAGTTTATAATATGAAATTATTATTTTTCATTCCGTAAAGAACTTATGTATAATTGTATACAAGGTGTCCCGCAACTTAGTGCAACTATTTAAGGAGGTGAAAGGTCATGTCGAGCTGAGAAAAAAATCGTATGGGAGGGGAAAAATGTTTTACTGCCCGTACGTTACCTAAAATTTAATTATAACAGCAAATAGAAATTTAAAAGATTTTTATATTTTTTTAATAAAAGCTAACAAAGAAAAAAACAAAAGTATTGAAAAAAATATTGAATTTTAATACTAAAACAACGAAATGACATTTGGTTTTTATCTCAATGCGAGTGGATGTACTATGTTCTTTGTCAATTCTTGAGGCGCAATAATAAATAAACCCGAGAATATGTGTCATATAATTGGCCATATGAGAAGCACGGTCTTAGTAGATCTAGCCAATAAATAGACATTGTTTGGCCTTGTGACTCATTGATAGTCATTGCGAACTCCAAACAAACTGGAAATTGCAGGTGTCTGAATGGAATTGGTGAGTCGGAAGGTATCAATGGGATCCTTGGAAGAAAAACAATTTCACCTTGAAACTTACCGATCAAAATTGTAGCTTCAAGAATATTTCCTCTGATATTTTTTTATGACCAATCGCGTGCCATTACATAGCTTTGGTGCATTTAAATTTCTAAGTAAAATTATTGTTGAGCCAATTTTCAAACGTAAGTTATGTGGTGGCATTCCCGGTAAATCCAGTGAAATCAAGAATTCAACAGGATAGTTGACAACTTTAAAATAGCTCGTTTGAAATAAGAATGCAAATATCTGCAATCTTTATTAAAGCCTCGATATGTATTTCCGCCGAAAAATCGATTGTGGTATCTTCATTAGCGCTCCGAATACGACGCAGAACGTGTTCGCTCATGGAATCTTTATATTTTTTCCAGAGAGCAGATGCTTGCTTCAATTTGCATTTAATTATGCCACGTGCTATGTGTATGGCCTCCGTAAATTTGATCGGCTGTCTAGTTTCCGAAATGCAATACTTGGATGTGACTTGACAGCTTATCTTAATGCTAGAAATTGTATGTATCCAGTTTTGTGTTTCCAGAAGAAGCCATGTTTTAATAGTTCAGAGGCACAGCTCGCTTAAGTCTTCTCATCTATTTTTCGTCAACGCCATTAGGTTGTGGAATGCTCTGACACGAAGGATAAGGGAAATCATTAGGAGACGACTATTTAGTCAATCTATTCTATCTTATTTCTTTACTCTATAGTTTTTTTCCTCTATCTCTAATTCGTCTATTATGTTTACCATAAGTTTTAACATATCTCAATTCTGAATAAATAAAATTATCAAAGTTTTTTTTTCTTTTTATAAATATTTGTCTTATATTTAAGATTATTATATATTCTTTTTAGATTTAAGTTGTTATAATGATCAATGTTTACAATGCTCATTGTATTTAAATCAATAAATCGAATAAAATCAAAACTTGCGATTGAAAAAGTGTTGTTAACAAAATGGCGAATAATATTCGAATTTGATGAGGAGAGGAACTTAGTACTGCATCTGCAAGTGTGGGATTCCAATGGTTGTCATCTTCCAGCAAATGCAATTCGCGACACGCATCGTGGTAAGTTTAATACAAAATGCCATTTTATTGAAAAGTTAATTTGCAGTGAGAAAAATAAAGAAACGCGTGCACTTAATACAACGATAGTTGCAGAAACAGGAAGTTTATTAGTTCATTGTATCTGACATTCGTACTTAAGAATAGGAGGAGTAAGGTTATAAATTATGTAGCTATGTTTAATAGTTATTCAGTTTCAACACTTTCCCTGAAAAACTATTCAACTTAAAGATTTGAAGATAAACAAAAATAAAGTTCATATTAGTTCATTTAAAATAATGTTCATTTAAAATATATACAATACGATAAAAATTCATCGATTTAAAAATAAAAATAAAATTCAGATTTTGTATCGAAGAGTATTTTTTCGTAAGTGTTGATTTCCAAAACATTAAATGTAGATTAAATGTGATTTAATTCAAGTAAAGAATAAACGTTGTATTAAGCCTAATGCATTCGTAAATAAAGTATGCTTAGCATCTGGTACTCCCTTTGTTAAAACATCAGCAACTATTTGATCGGTGGCTACGTAATTCAATTTAATTTGTTTGTTCTGTATTTTTTCACGAATGAACTTTGCCTTAATATCAACATGTTTGGTTCGTGATGAATACGAGTTATTTGTTGCTATATGGATCGCACTCTTCTTGTCACAATTCAGCGCCATTTCATCCGATGCCTTCGGAACAAGTTCGCGTTCTAAGCGCTTAAGCCAAACACACTCTTGAATTGCAGCGACGACAGACATAGGTTCGGCTTCTGTGGAAGAAAGCGCAACTGTATGCTGCCGCTTGGAAGACCATGAAATCGCAGCGTTCTGAAATGTAAACACGTAGCCAGTTGTTGACCGCCTGTCATCGACGTCGCCGGCCCAGTCCGCGTCACAGTAGCCAGTAATATTAGCAGAACCTTTTTGATACACAAGGCCCTTATTTATTGACCCTTTCAGGTACCGCATTACACGTTTCACAGCGGCCCAATGTGCTTTCCCGGGATTTTTGCCGAATCGACTAAGCATATTTACAGCGTAACATATGTCAGGTCGTGTGATTTGCGAAGCAAAAAGTAAACAACCTATAGCTTGCATATAGGGAACTTTGCACATTTCTTGCATTTCGTCATCGCTGGTTGGACTCATTTTGGACGATAACTTTTGATTTATGTCGACTGGCGTAGAAATTGGATTGCATTCGTGCATGTTGAAGCGTTTTCAAACATTGGCGACATATTGAGATTGATCAATGGCTATTGAGCCATTCGATTTGTTTCGTGTTATGCGAATGCCCAATATCGGCGACGCCTCTCCCATATCCTTAATTTTGAATTTGCTTGACAACTGTTGCTTCATGCGAGTAACCAACGCCATGTCGTTTGAGAATAACAATACATCGTGCACATAAATTGCGACAAAAAGCAGTTGTTTATTTTGTACGCAATAGTAGATGCACTGGTCTACATCACTACGCTGCAAGCTTAGACTTATGAGAACTTCATTAAGTTGTTTGTTCCATACTCTGCTAGACTGTTTCAGTCCCTATGACTTTTTAAGTTTGCACACACGCCCATAGCCATCATTGAAGCCACAAGGTTGAGACATGTAAATTTCTTCTTGGAGCTCGCCATTGAGAAAAGCAGTAACAGCGTCCATTTGATGCACTAGCAGTTCATACTTAGCTGAGAGTGCAAGCAAGAGACGAATTGAAGTATATCGAACCACAGGCGCAAACGTTTCCTCATAGTCAACACCCTGTTGTTGGGAAAAACCTTTTACCACTAACCTTGCTTTATGACGCATTAGCTCACCGTCAGCACTAGTCTTGGTTTTGAACACCCACTTCGAACTTATCGCCTTCTTTCCAGGTGGTAGCTTCGTCAAAATCTACGTACGGTTTTCTTTAAGCGACGCCAGCTCATTATGCATGGCTGCCTTCCATTGTTGAGCATCAGGAGACGACAACGCATCTTCAACGGTAACTGGATCGCTTGTAAGTACGTCGGCTGCACACAAATTGTAGTTTGGTCTTGGCTTAGTACCAATTCGTTCAGAACGACGGACGACAATGCGTGTGATGTCGTCTTCTGGTATAAATGTTGGATCGTCTTCGGCTTCTAAATCTACTGTTGACTCGAACGGCATCGAACTAAGCGTTTCTTCTTCAGTAGTTGTTGTTAGTTCAAGCAAATCATCTGATGCCAGCTGTTCATGAGGCTCTTCTTCCTCTGAATTGGCAACATCTCCATCAAGTTCTAAATCAACAACGAGTGGCGGAAAAAAAATTGTTGTTAATATCTGTTGCTATCATCTGATTCTCAATGAAAACTACGTCGCGACTTTTGACGATCTCTTTTGTCGATGGGTTGAATAGTCGATAAGCCTTTGATTCACAGCTGTATCCAACAAAAATACACTTGATTTAGCATCCAGTTTGGTGCGTTTCTGCTTTGGTACGTGTACCATCGCTTTGCAGCCAAAAATGCGCAGATGCTTTAAATTTGGTTTTTGTCTGACCATATCTCGTGTGGACTACGGGCTTCACCTCTGCATGGTACAAGATTCAACAAGACGTCAAGAAACATTAAGACGCTTTGAATGATTTTAAAGTGTGACATTTTTGGAGTGTACTCCTTTAGAACCGATTTCATATATAGCCCGCGGTATGGAAATTATATAGCGAATGAAAATTTAGCGTTGAACAAAAACTCAAGCGAAAATTTTTCTGTCATTCGTTTAGTGACTCTCCGCTCAATGGTAGAAATTTCGTTTTGACAGTTGTGGTGCTTGGCTCTCAGCTGCGCGACTTTACGCAGCAATATACCAACAACGAAGATATACCAAAAAAATATATACAGCAGCAATATTTACTATTATTTAAAATTTAAGTGAAAGTTTTTTTAAAACTCGCAAAGTACTGGGCTGGTTTTTATGAAATAAGTTTTAGAATATTATATTTGTGCTAGAGCACAGTAGACAGGCGCGGGTTTAGGGGGAAAGTTTTGGGGGCTTAAACCCCCCTTCCCCCGAAATTCTCTGAGAACATGTATTGGGGGTTGGAATTAGTTTTAAAGGTTTTCTAAGAGATGGCGTAACTATCAATAGATCGCATCGGGCACACCTGTGACTATATTCATTTCAAAGCACATTGTCTAAGCTTCATTTTTCAGTATGTGTCATTCCACTGAAGTGTAAACAACATATATTTTTTTCTCTGTGAACATGTTGACTTTCGTTCCAACAAAACGCAATTTGCGGGAAGGTTTACTTTTGTGCTTCCATTTGAAGAAAAAAGCTGTTGAAGCACAACGCACGCTTACTGAGGCTTACGGGGACTATGCTCTATCGATTTCTACTTGTGAGTACTGGTTCCGTCGGTTTAAAAGTGGTGATTTTGATACGGAAGACAAAGAGCGTCTGGGCCAGCCGAAAAAGTTTGAAGATGAGGAATTGGACCCTTCAAGAAATGTCAAAATCATTGGGAGTCGACTTATCAACGGTCGGCAAACGCCTGAAGGCCATGGGAATGATTCAAAAGCAAGAAAATTGGGTGCCGTACGAGTTGAAGCCGAGAGACGTTGAACGGCGATTTTGCATGTGCGAACAACTGCTTCAACGGCATAAAAGGAAGAGTTTTTTGCATCGTATTGTCACTGGCGATGAAAAGTGGATCCATTACGATAATCCTAAGCAAAAAAAATCGTGGGGACCACCCGGCCATGCATCAACATCGACGGCCAAGCCGAATATTCATGGCGCCAAGCTTATGCTGTGTATTTGGTGGGATCAGAAGGGTGTCGTGTACTATGAGCTGCTAAAACCTAACGAAACCATCACTGGGGAACGCTACCAACAACAATTGATGCAATTGAGCCGAGCATTAAAGGTTAAACGGCCGGAATATGGCAAAAGACACGACAAAGTGGTTTTTCAACATGACAACGCACGGCCACATGTTGCAAGAACCGTCAAGGAAACGTTGGAGGCGCTGAATTGGGATGTGCTACCCCACCCGCCTTATAGCCCAGACATAGCCCCTTCCGACTACCACCTATTCAGATCGATGACGCATGGCTTGACAACAAAAAAATTTTGTTGTTTTGTATGTTTGGATATGTGAGCATTCGCATCATAGCCGTTGCTCATAGCTTGTATTAAAGTACCCTTTTATTATAACTGATAATAATATAAAAGCTTGGTTAATTATAAATCTGACAAGTTTTATGTCATTAAAATTAGTTAAAAATTCGTCGAGTTATTTAATTTTAAATTTTAAGCATTAATCTGTTAAAATCAGCAAAAAATCGTTGTTTTTCATGCTGTTTTGCCTGAACTGAGTTTTTCGCAACTAAGAACAAGCCAAACATAGTTATTTTAGTGATTTTGTAGTTAAGTAAATATACTTCAAATTAAATAGTTTGACAAATTTTCAACCAATTTCAATTTACTAAATTTTATAGATGTATTAGCTAAATTTTTTTATTGCTGTGACATATTGGGACATTTAATACAAAATATATCCACAAATTTATCTCAAAGAGAAGAAATTTGAAAAATTTAAGGAAATTTTAATTGTTTATCATAGTTTTATAAATTTCGATTTGCACCTTTACAATGTACAAGGAAGAAGTAACAAGTCGAACGGTAATTAATAATATCTTAATTTCACTTTCATTCTGCCGATAGTACAACAAAAACATCAGAGTGATAGTTAATCTTGCTTTCTTTTGTTTTCATATCAATATGAGCTCTTTTGCTTTACATAGGTATTTTGAGCACAATTCTAAAACTCCAAATCAGATAATCTGTTGCTTAGAGGTAAAAACTTCGTATGAAACAATTTTAGAGAACACTTGAGAGTATAAAACGAAGTAATAAAAAAAAAGTCTTTTTCAGACAAAATTTCGAAAAAATCGCACTCGAACTAATAATTTATATAAAAAAAATATTTTTTGAGTTTGATCAGGTCTTATTTCTTTAACGTACAAAAAACTTGAATTAGTTTTATTTTTAATCAATTGTTAAATTATGTTTCCAAAACTAGTTTTTAATCTAGCGTAGCTATCATATTTTTAAAGTTATTGCGAAAAAGTGATTTTGCCTTAAATTTCAACACTTTTACATACTTTTAACTAGGAGAGGCTGAGAATAGACCACTTTTTTCTTGTCTTGACCCAAGTAATCACCAGCGTTTGGATTGATCTCTTTATCCGCTTCACCCTGCATTCTAACAGCCCTATTCTGATAGCTTCACATTAACAAAATAGTATTAACAAATTATTATGTTTCATATCCTGCTGATTTCTAAATTTCTTTTCTTTTTATGACAACGAATGACATTTCAGTCTTGAGCTAAATAAAGCTTAAAGTAAAGACTTTTTACAAATCATAGCAAAAAATAAAACACACACATATCAACATAGTGTTATATCGTTTTTTTTTTTTTTTTGAGAAAATAGACACGTCGCATTTTTCGGAAAACCTTTTTTCATGTACATACTCATTAAAATATTATTCTCTCGGACGGCATGTCATCACTCTTCGAAATAAATGTTTTTTCGATGTGCCCAAATACAAGGAGGGGTTTCCTTTCCATACGATTTTGACGAAAAATTTTTAAACCAACAAAGTTTCTATCATTTCTTTAGCAGTTAAAAACTTAGAAATCATAAAGTTTTCTTCAAAATCAAAGGAACAATTTTTGAACAAGAAAACAATTTCTATCATTTCCTTAGCAGCTAAAAATCACTGCAAAAAAAAAAAACGCAAAAATTCTGTCAATTACATTTCTTTGCATAGAAAGAAATTTAGATACCAAAAATGTATCTTCACAATGGGAGGATTTGAACAAAAAAAAAAATTATCTCTCTTAAGTCGCTAAAAAATTGTAGATGAAAAATTTTTCTTCAAAATCGGAAGAAAAATGTTTGGACGAAATTTCAATAAATTTAGCAAAAACATAAACAAACGTAGCATATGAGTAGCTACCCTATAGGAACAAACTAACTTGTTTTTAAAAACAACTAATTAAAAAACTAATTTAAATTAAACTAGTATATGAAGTACTTTGAATTATATTAAGACAGCATCCACTTCAATTCTAAATAGTTTTTTTTGCATTATATATGAAGTTACTGAAATACTACTTAAAAACAAGTGTTGATAAACAACTTTGAATTATATTAAGGCGGCAACTTCTCTGATTTTGACATGTTTTAATTGCAAATTTTTATTAGATTACAAGTTTATATATATTTAACCATGTTTTTTCATTAAATATTATTAACTTTAGGATTCACTAAAATTTTGTTTCAAAAAGACATATTTTTTATTTACGACATTGAGCTGCAAGACAGACGTGGTAAACACACTTTAAAACTGATAAGCTGCCTCAAAACCCTGTGAAACGATTAAAAATTCTTTATTATTTAAAATATTCAAATTAGAAACTGGTAGTGTTAAGCAAACATTGCACAATTTGGACTCTGTACGGAAATTGATTGTTTAACCATTCAGCAAACACCTCATGACTTCCGTAGTAAAGACGTACGAATTTCCCTACGTAGCGTCGAGTCTGTTTCATCACTGCATTGCGATTGACACTTAAAAGAAGCACTAAGCAAAATATCGGTGTGTCCATCGACCATGACTGATGGTTGCAAGGCGTGGAAAATCCCGCTGACACTCTTGTTTAGCTCATATTTTGAAATGAAGCATCAAAAAGCTGGCTCGTTTTAAATAACAGGCGCAGTATCCACACAATTCCGATCAATTGAATCGGCACCTTCGCTCATGTATCCGGGCGGTGGCGTGCCCGTTTTTGGAAACTGCTTCCGTGGTACGCATGCTCACATATAAGCGCAGAGTTCCTCCAGCTTCTGAAACTATCACCTGTTGAAAGCAGAAATAGTCCAATGAAGAAAGGAATAATGAAATTATATCTACCATCGCAGCGTACTTCTGTTGCGCTCCTTGAATGTAATTACTAGTCCTTTTTTGAATTAACTGGCAATGAAGTTTGGCATGAATCACTTATGAATTATTTTAAAATCAATTAAAACACCACAAAAAACGACATTCACAATTTTCCATTAAAAAACTCTCACTCACTTTTAACTTTGTTTACATTTTGCTTTCAAATTTGATATTTCAAAATTTATTTGTGTCGACCAGGCATGATTTATGTATTTAGGTATTTTTCAAAACAGTCAAATAAATGATCTCTTTAATGTATAGAAATTTAAAATGTTTATGGTTCTAAAATCATCTTCAGTACGTGGAATATTATATAGTTTTGAATTGGTTATTTTAAAGTAATTAAAAAAGTAATTTAAATTTAACTAATTTAACAAGTAGTTGAAAATATATGCAGACGAAAGTCAATTGACTTATTTAGGGGACATCACCATACAAAATATGCTAGTTCGTTCTATGGAAAAAAGTCAGAATTTCAACTAGTTGTGGTTGACAAAAAACTACTTTTTCAACTACTTTTAAATTAGTTGATTTTCCTACAGGGTAGAAATAAAACAAACACACATGCACATTGTGTCAAATAGTTTTTTTAGGGAATAGCCAACGTTTCTCAATTGTCGCAAAACCTGTTTAAGCTGGCGCTCAGCAAAATTTTATTCTCTCGTACGGCCTCTCTCATCAAACTTCGAAATTCATATTTTTTTGAAGTGTCCAAGTACAGGAAGGGGTTGATCAAAAAGTTTTCAACATGAATAAAATTTCTACCATTTCCGCAGCTAAAATTTTATATTTAGATAAAAATTTTTCTTCAAATCAGAGGAAAAATTTGTGAACAAAAAAATCTCTATCATTTCTTTAGCGGCTACTAATTCATAGATCAAAAATTTTTCATCGAAATCGGAGGAAAAATTTTTTAACAAAAACAAAAAATCTTTCATTTCTTTAGTAGTTAAAAATTTAGAGATCAAAAATTTTTCTTTAAAATTATAGACATTTTTGTACTAGAAAAAATTTCGATCATTTCATTAGTAGCTTAAAATTTATAGAAGAAACATTTTTTCTTAAATAAGAGTAAACATTTTTTTAAAAAAAATCGATTATTTCTTTAGCAGCAAAAAAATTAGATATCAAAAATTTGTCTTCAAAATCGAAGAAATAATTTCCATTATTTCTATTATTTCTTTAGTAGCTAAAAATTTATAGATCAAAAATTTTTCTTCAAAATCAGAAGAAAAATGTTTGAACGAAGCAATTAATGTAAATTTCAATAAATTTATCCAACCTAAACACTGCGTTCAGCTAAAAAATAAACACATACCTACATGCAAGTAATAAGAGCAAACAAAAACACATGCTCGGTTTGCTTACAATACCATTCGAAAGGTCTCTCATCGCTTCGGCACTTCGGCTTTTTGAGATTCGAACATAATTTCGAATCCACCAAGTCGGCCGGTTGAAAATTTTCTGCCAAAGGGGAAAAATTGTCTGTTGAATTCTCTTCAGGATATACCCTCCTTGCCTATGGGAACTGAATGTTTTTGTTGTTCTCGTTTATATGCGATTTGGTTCCAATGCAGTTTTCAAGCGCTGCACCAAAAAAATGATATTGAAATGTTTTTTAACATTTTTCAATATCGAGAAATAAATGAGGACAAAGCGCAAAATGTTATGACATTATTTTTCCGTCACCTGAGGTATCTGTCGGAAACGATTACGATTACATTTTTTGGTTGATCTGGGATGTACAAACGAAAAAACTAATGGTTGCCGGTCTTCAAAAAAAAAAAAAAAAGACAACGATGCATACAGGCATAAAAAAAGGCAAACTGTACCAAGTTTGTCGCGAACATTAGAAGGAAAGTATGTGCGAATAATTTTATCATTTATTGCGATATTCCTTTGGAATTTTTTATATGGAATAATCTCAGGATTTATTTTGAATTGAAGCCATTCAGTTTGGAATTTTTTGGAAATATCTATGGCCCAGATAGCAGAAGAATGCCCAACTACATCAATCTTCTACAAGCAATGAAAAATACTTACGCGCTGATGAAATTCAGAACGACGAAAACAGAAATTTAAAACGAAAAACAGAAATTCAACAAAAATTAAAAGAAAAACCATTTTAAAAATATTTTGAAAGTTGAATTCAACAAAAAAAAAAAAAAAAAAATGCAACGAAAATATATCATACATTTTTTTTAGTCTTACAAGAAAGGTAATGAATTCGTCTTCAATGTGAATTAATCTTTTTCTGATAGTGCCACTTTCCATGACGTGGCAGATGATTGGATTCAAAAAACCTGAAAAAATTAACATATTTCAAGGTCGCGGGCTCCCACAAATTGAACCGTTATCAAATAAATAAGTACACAGTTGGATTAAGCGTACAATTTTGGTTCTGTTACGATTAAGTTTTTTTTTCTTTATATACAACAATCTCCGTATATATAAATCTGCATAGTAATAATACAATTTTTTGTTTTATTTATGTATTATTTATTGTATTATAATCGCTTAAGATTAACAAAAACAATAACAAACGACAAAAATATTAAGCAAAAATGATAAATAAAGCAATGACATACCAAAAAGAAACAATGACATACCGTTTCAATTATTTCGTTAAGTTCCAAAGTTTGCGGTCAAAATTTATGAACTTGTCAATTCCAGCTATTTTTTTAACCGGCAATTCACTTTTGCGTTAAAGGGGGACATGACATTGGTTGTTTTTTGAAATCAATCTATTTTTTAATAATTTTGTATTTTAGTATAAAAAAAAATTTCATGAAAAAATTCCTAGGGATTCAAAAGTTACAGCCGGATTAGTGAGAGCGCATTTTTAGTTTTTGCGCTACCTACGTACGGCAGCTGGTATATACTTGTTTTACTTGCTACCTGACTTTTGGTGGTTGTTATTTCGTACCTACTTGAAGGGTGGGTTTTAGTTATTTGCAAATGTTTCAACTACTTGATATCACCATAGGAGCTACAGCATGAATTTTTCCAAAGGAAATGATGCAAATCATTTGAAATGCACCAGAGTAAAGGCATATGAAGCTTCAAAAGAAACCCGAATTGCTAAACGATTGCAAAAAACTATAAGAAACAGCACAACACAAGATAACGAAGGCATACAGTACGAAGCAGGCATGGCAGATTGAAGGTAACCTTTTTTTTTCTTTGTTCACAAACTTTGAACGCGTTTATCTCGAAACCATGTTTTTCGTACTGGTTGCGGCACTAGCGGGTTCATTTTTTGACGAAATTATTTTTTTTTTTTTAACTTGATTCGCTATAGTATGACACGAGCTTTTTTTTAAATTTTTTTTTCGATTTTTTATGAATTTTTAAAGTCAATATTTTTTTCGAAAAAACACACTTTCAAATTTGGAACATCACCAAAAATTGAAAAAAAGCTCGTGTCATACGATAACCAATTTTGTTAAGATTTAAAAAAGTAATTTTTTTCCAGATCGGACAATTTTTGCAACTCCCAGCCTGCAACCACGAGGCCCCATTTTTTTCTCTGCCGCCAGTTTGGAGCTCTATAAAACCATGTTGGAGAGAAAAATATATTTTTTTGAATTTTTTTTCTTGTAATTTGCTCAATTCTCTACAATAATAATAAAAAATTTTGGAAAAATGTTTGTTTTTTACTGAGCTATGAATTTTTAAAAAAAGGTCTGTTTTCTCTGCCGCGAATGTCGTGTCTCCTTAAACAGCAACACTCAGTACATAGATTGTATCATATACAAAAACCATGTGCAAAACAAACAGGATGTTTATCAAATGTTGGCTTTATATTTCATGTAACTGTGTAAAATTTATGTAAGTTAGAGACTTCAAGCATGAATTTTTCTCCCAGTGAGGATCAACCCGATCAACAAGTGCTTACATCAACATTGTACGCTCAGTTCTTTAAGCACTCTTTAAGATTTCATAAAAACGTAATTCTACTTCGAAAACTTAACACGCTTGTTGTTAGGTAGGGGGCTAAAGAACTCTCTAAATGGCTTAGGGTAACAATTTTTCATCGTCTGGTTAGCTCAATGGAATTGCAGTAGCTTCACGATTGGAGAGTCCTGGGTTCGAAATCCACTCAGAACGTTTTTAGCAGTTTAGTGTTTGCATTCATTCTGATAAAATTAGATTGAAATTTTGGAAACTTAAGGACATAGTGGCGGTGGGCGTATACTTTTTTTAAATGTACACATATATATCAGATTCTTGATTGAGTTGCTTTACTAAACCTTCAATACGAAAAAATTAATTGTTTTTTCAATTTTTGTGTTATATGGAAGGTAGGCGTGGTTGTAGGCGCATCTGCAAAAATTTTTATTGAGTGATCTTATATAGTCTATTTCAAATTATATACCTAGTTTTATTGGTATACGACTACTCCTTCTAAGTGGTATGCAAATATCGTATTAAAAGTATGGGAGGTGGGTGGGGCAAACATTTTTTTTAATCTACATATATATTTCAGATTCTTGAGGGAATTGTTTTGATATAACTTCAATACGAATAAAATATTGCGTGTTCAAATTTGATGTTATATGGGAAGTAGGTGTGGTTGTGGGCGTATTAAAAAATTATTTTAATAACTTTTAATAGAGGTTATTCCAAGTTATGTACCAAATTTTATCGATCTACGATGACTCCTATTTGTTCCAAACTTTGTATGGGGTGAAACCATATAGCGAAAACTAGCTTATACCCAGTGCGCTTTGTTGCGCTCTGCACTAATCCCCTGAAAAGTGGACGTAAAGTGAAGCCACGTCCTTATACAATTATTTCTAACTTATTGGTGTATGTCTGCTTGTTTGATGGCAATATAAGTGTTCAGATTTGCATATACAGTCACTGTATGCATATACAGTTATTTATAACGAAAGCTGTAGTTTACTTTATTAAGCCAGGCCAACGTACGCAGCTTGACCCACATTAATAAACATTTTATTTGCACTTTTTTAATGAATTTGTAGTAATTTTAACTATTGTTAAATTTGCAATATTAAGAATTTTTGTATTATATATATTTTGTTAATTAAGATTATGTTTGATATATTTGTTATTTATATAAAAGAAAGTAAATTTTTAATAAAGATGCACTTCCTCATTTTAAGAAGCTCACACAGGTAACCATTGTTGCTCACTTCAATTCATTAACCTGAAACCTGGTTCAAGTGCCATGGTTTTCAACTCTTCATTTAGGAATCGGCTTATGTGCCGAATCCTTTAACAGCATTAAAACAATACTTTGCTTGCAAGCAAACGCTATTGAAAACTGGTTCAAGTGCCAAGGTTTTGAACACTTCACCTTGGAATCGGTTTATGTGCCGATTAGCCGATAGCATACAACAATACTTTGCGTGCAACAAACAGTAAACATGCCAGAATATCCTTTGGAGTATCTATTTTAGTAAAAATTCCCTAAAAAAACATCGAAATCGAAAATTTTATATAAACTCTTGTAATTTCGTGGAGAATGCAATGAAGTTTCAGTGTATACGCAAAAATATTACAATATATGAAAATAGACTCTATTCTATTAGATAATTCCGCGGAGTTTCCCAAGCTTTCAAAAGAATTATATGCCAAAATATTTGTATAGAAATATACTTAAATAAGACAGCCACTATTGTGGCTAATTCTGGTCTTGCCAGTGAGAGAAGGGCTCTCGATCGCCCGGAATCTAGTGTCGGCCATATAAGCCTTGATGATCTGCATGTTGAGAGTTCAGCCCATCTAGTGTTGGATTTCGATATGATATTGTTACTCATTAGCAGCTTGAGAGTCGCTAACGGGATACCCGGTGGGTTCACCATGATTGATGCCGCTCGTGTCCTATTTCTAGCAAGCTTATCTGTCTTTTCAATACCTTTAATGCCTTTATGCCCAGATATCCATATTATGATGATGCTGAAATAAAGGGTGGTTACATTTTAAGGGCCTATGTTGATTTTGAATAAGACACAAATTATTTAGGAAATTATTGTTATTTCTTTTTATTATGGTATGCTACTGGTAGCATACTAGTATGCTATGGTATACTGGTATGATTCAATTATGTTTGGAACAAAATATTGGCCAATTGGCCGCCGCGACCTCGGCGGCACGCCTCCATTCGATGGTCCAAATTTTCGATGACGCTGAGGCATAAGTGAGGTTCTATGCCGTTAATGTGCCGAATTATCTCATCCTTTAGCTCTTGAATTGTTGCTGGCTTATCGACGTACACCTTTTCTTTCAAATAACCCCAAAGAAAGAAGTCCAACGCCACCACGTGAGATAACACGGCCATTGAATTTGTCGCGCAAAAGAGCCATTGTTTCGTTAGCTGTGTGGCAAGTGGCACCTTCCTGTTGAAACCACATATCGTCCACATCCATATCTTCCAATTCGGACCATAAAAAGTTCGTTATCATCTCACGATAGCGAACACCATTCACAGTAACTTCCTGACCGGCCTTCAGTCACACTATCGCGAACAGCAGCAATATTTTCTGCAGTACGAGCATGCACTGGTGTTTTCACATCTCCTACAGACCCGGTTTGTTCAAATTTTTGCACGATTTTTCCGATTGTACGCACATTTGGACGATTAAATTGACCGAAAAAAGTGTTGACCGAAGTGCACGATATGTATTTTGATTTGAACGCCAATTTTCATAATAAGACTGAATAACTTTAACGCGTTGCTCGATTGTGTATCTTCCCGCGGTTCAAATTGAGTTAGTCTGAAATTGAGAAATGTCAAATGAAATGCAAAAAAAACTTGACGTGTAGGTGTGGTTCACATTCAACATCGGCCCTTAAAATTTAACCACCCTTTAGTTCGACATTTCACCTAATGAAGCACGACATTCTTTGGCTACTTTAGAGATTGTGGCTACTTGTTCCAACGATTTTATCGCAACCTGACTATCTGAGAAGATATAAATTTACCGTTTAGAGGCAACGTTTTTTGAAAGCCATAACGCAACCCTGCCCTATTGCCATCAGTTCTCCAATACTCCAAAACAAAGACGCGTGATTTTTGTTTGTGCTAAATATAGAGTACCGTTACACACGTGTGCGTCAAAGTCAATCGATGCAAGTCTTTCAACAAATGTGATTGCAAGTTCAGTAGTGGTTGGTCATCTTTAAGAGTGTGTTTATCGAATTGTGTTGATAATAATTCATTAGTGGAAAATGGAAAATAAAGCTACAAGTAAGAATATATGTATTTAATTAACACTGGCTTATATGTATGCCGCTATACTTGAAAATAATTCATTAGTCTACATAACCTTAAAACTGTAGAATTTATCTAAAACTTTGACTTCTGTAAGCCTTTAAAAATGTTGACCCCATTTGACCCCTTTGAAATTGATAATATAAATGAAGTAATAAATAATGAGTTATTTGCATTTTGTTTAAACTGCTATTCTTTGCGTTTAACGAGTATTATCTATTTTTGTTTAGGTAACCTCTGCATAAAAAAAGCTGATTTGTTTGATATATGGCGAAAAGAATGCACAACAAAAGGAAAGTTTGATGCTGTTTTAAAATATGTAGTTGGCAAAATTGAAGTTAATATACTTTCGGATGAAATTGAGAAACATATATCGCAAATATTACATTTTTTTTGCGTAAAATTGGCAACAAAGTGAGAAAAATCTCACAGAAACATAAATACCTTTAAAAAACAAAATGAAGCGTGGCTTAATACTGAAACAAATTTTGTGTTATATGACATTTCTAAAAAAGCACCACCTACCACTGTTGGACGCCCACGTCTGCCATTCAGCGCCAAATCAGATTTCGGAAAAAGAAAAGAAGCCGCAGACCTATCAGCTGAAATACTGATCTGGCTGCAGTCCTGAAAGAAAGCATGGAAAGTCCAACAAGGCCATCAAAAATGCGGAAATTTGTTAACGAGGATCCCAAAAAGCCAATTCCTTATTCGGCGGGTGAGGCTTTAGCTTTCCTTCTTGAGCATAATTTTTCAAAAGAGGAGTAAAATGCAATACGCGATGGAAGCAAAAAAAGGAACAGCGACATATATCCTCATTATAGCAAAATTACAGCCGCAAAATTAAAACGTCGACCTGAGGGTATAGAAGCAAGTGAGACCCTAGCCAAAGTTCCGTTGCGAAATATTTTACAACATACGGCTGAACAAATTGTTGATATGCAAAGAGAAGTGTTTCAAGCTGTAATGGAAGCGGAAAAGACAAATTTTGTAAGCTCTGAATTGATATTAAGCTACGGATTTGATAGTAGCACTGGTCAAGCTCAATTTAAGCAAACATTTAATGAGCCAGGTTCGTCAAATAGCAGCGATAGCTCTCTATTGGCTTCAACAGTCATTCCCTTAAGGTTACTGCTCTCATCGGGTAAACCAATTTGGAACAACCGCACACCGCAGTCTGTAAGATTTTGCCGTCCCATTAAACTGGAGTACATAAAAGAGACAAAAAAAGTGGTTTTAAAGGAGCACCTGGAATTAAAAAATGAAATTAAAGCCTTGAAAACCCTAACAATATCAATTGGTGATGGAAAATCTGTGGAAGTATCCTTTAAATTAGTTTTAACACTAATTGATGGAAAAGTTTTAAACATTATAACTGGGACTAGATCAAACCAGGCTTGTTACATTTGTGGTGCTACACCTAAGGACTTTATGAACACGTGTGATTACAAAAGTGAAGTATTTCGTGCAAAAGAGGAAACCTTAAAATTTGGAATTAGCCCCCTTCATTGTTGGATTAGATTTTTTGAATTTCTATTACATTTAGGCTATAAATGCAAAATACAAAAGTGGCAGATACGAGGAGAAGATAAGTTACCTGTCTTAAAAAGAAAAGTAGACATTCAAAACGATTTTTGGAAAAAGCCTGGACTTCGCGTAGATATGCCCAGAGTAGGAGGCTCCGGTTCCACAAATGACGGGAACACTGCTCGTCGAGCTTTTACTGAACACACTATTTTTTCTAAAATAACTGATGTTGACGAAGACCTTATATTTCGTTTCAAAATAATATCGATTTGTCTATCCTGCGAGTTTGAAATCAATGCAAGCAAATTTGAAATATATTGCTTTCAAACAGCAAAACGTTTTCAGGAGCTATATCCCTGGCTGCCAATGACTTCTACAGTCCATAAAGTACTAATACATTCAAGAGAAATAATAGAAAATACTGCACTTCCCATGGGGTTTTTTGGAGAACAAGCTGCTGAATCGCGTCATAAAATATACAAAGCCGATAGATTACATCACGCTCGTAGGAACAACCGCACCAATAACCTATTAGACATATTTAATAGGGCTATCGATACATCAGATCCATTAATTTCCACAATTTTTTTAAGTAAACACATTCAAAAGAGGAAACGTATCACACTTCCTCCTGAAGTCATTGAACTATTATGTTGCAGCGAACCCATAGAAGATTTTCAACTTAACAACCAAGATGATGAAATTAATGAAACTGAAGAGGAACTTTTTAATTTAAATTTACAAAATGAACTAGATTTATGTGATTAATTAATTGTTTCAGTACAAATAAAATTAATAAATGAAACAATGTATTGTTTTCATTAATGGCTGCAAAAGGAATAATTTAAAATTTTGGTCGTTAGAGGGTTAAATTCCACTTTTTATAATACAGTTACTCCTGCTTCTGAAATCCTTACAGGTTTTGGTTTGAATAGCATAATTTTGTAATCGTTATTAATTTTGCACAGAAAAACTGGTCATTTGACCTATAGTGCAGTGGTCAGGAAGCCTACGAGCCAGAGATACCCCAAGCTCTTTTGAGTAGACTCCGTACGCGACGTTGTCGTTTTATTTTGATCCGTCTGTATAGAAATATAGACACTCTCATTTCCATGGTGCACCATTGACCCAGTATGTTCTAGGCGGAATAAGCGTACCATACCTTCCTTCGAATAAAAGCGAGGGCTTGCAGTAATCAGTCCTTGATTAAATGAAGTTAATGTTGTTAAGTATGGATGAGTGACCCGTTGTCAGACTTTTCTATACACCCAGTTCTCTAAGTCTTATCGCTGAACAGGCTGCTGTCTGTTTGGCAACCAGGTCCAGTGGTGGAAGATGAAGTATGGTTTCTAAGGCTGCAGTCGGTGTTGTTCTCAGAGCACCGCTGATGCATATAAATGCCATTCTCTATACTTTTTGGTGTTGTTTCATATGTGTGACCTTGTCTAAGGACGGCCACCATATTACTAATCCATTCAGAAGAATATGTTTTATTACCCCAGTATACAGCCAGTGAACGATACGAGGCGAAAACGCCCATCTTGTCCCTATGGCTTGTTTGCAGGTATGAAGTGCTACTGTGGCTTTTTTAGTGCGCTCTTCTGTGTTTGACTTAAATAAGAAAATTTATAAAATTTTAATTTTTATCTATTTTTATCTATATTAATAAAAATCATTTTCTGTTTGTTTGTTTGTTTGTTTGTTTGTTTGACGCTTATAAAAATCTAAACGGCTGAACGGATTTGGCCTAAACTTAAAATATGTGGTACTTGCGTTCTTGAATAGGTTACTGAATAGTGAGTTTTAACTATGCCTCCTTTTACCGTCCATAAATCTATAAAAATGCAATATTTCCGACTGTTTCGATTGTATGAGACGAACATTTTGTAATTTAGTTTGTATAACCCGGCAATTGCATCAAAAAATGGGAATCCACGCTCTCTAAGAAGTCCATAGTAGAGGTATCTCTTCACCTCTATCTACTACTAATACTTCTACTTAGCTAATAGTGAAATATTGAGATCAACTGCTCCCAATAACCAATTCAAATTAAATTTAAGGGCAGTGTCAAGGAGAAAACTTATTTATTTCACGTCTTTAGCCCGACACAACGACTGAAAATGTACTGTCGTTTGTGAAACATAATAATTTTTTAGGTCTGAAAGGCGGCTTGAGGTGTCCTTCGAGACCTGTTCTTAGGCTTTAATTCAGAAAAAAGAATGTTATCGGCCCACAAATTAGAATTAAGAACAGTTGCAAACTCTTCAGCTGCAACTGTGAGAATAAAGGAAGCTTGGGAAGGTTTGTTACCTATTTTCTTGCATGAACAGAATGCATTTTGATTTAGTAAATTATTATGTTTGACAAACGTCAGTACATTTTCAGTCGTTGTGTCGGGCTGAAGACGTGACCCTTAAATTTAAATTCAATTGATTATTGGGAGCCGTTGATATCAATATTTCACTATTAGTCAAGGGAGAAATAGTAGATAGAGGTGCAGAGATAACTCTACTATGTACTTCTAAGGGTATAGTTGAGGGCTGCTCAGGCTGAGAGTGGTTTGAGTCGTCTTGCGGCAACTATTGTGGTCTTTTTTTGATGGATTAACGGTTTCAGTCCCGGAAAAAACAGTCTGAGTCATAAAACACGTGATATTTTTCGGTATTGAATTTTCATCATTAATTATGGTACTGGGTGCTGCACTAACTACGCTGAAAAAAGTTAAAAATTCCCTAAATTGTTACTTAACAAGTTGAGACTTTCCCCAAAAAGCTGAATTTAAGAATAAAGCTCATCTGGGGAAATAGCCCTGCACGAAGCACAATACCAGCGAAGACCTGACCGAACTGAAATTAAATCGTAGATTACTTAGAAATTCCAGCACAAGAAGCATGAAACATTCGCTCACATGGGCTAGAACATCCGAACATTGGGTACAGAATATTCTGGCTTTTGCATTGCTCGCTCAAAGAACAAGCAGCAAAATTTTCCACGGAAAAATATTCCATGGAGAAAAAAGAGACTTTATAATTTTGCAATTATTTAAAAAAACATTTTTTATTTTTTGTGCCCCTACAGGGTTAATGCAGTAGTACACGTAACAGTTTAATAGCAACTGCAACAGTAAATACGTTGTCTGGACTATATCATTGGGCGCATTCAGCGTAGTCAACAGTTGGCAACAGTTGTGTTAAAATTCGCACAAAAAATGTAGTTACAAGTTTATGTTCATTTCTAAGAACGCCTTAAATAACAACATGACTGATCAATGCGAAAACATGCACACACCTGAAAGCTTTAAATGTACTGAGCGTTAAAGAATGAATGGTGAAATAATGAGATATATATAATCTTTTCTTTTTTTAAGGAAAGTTAGGGTTAAGCTTTGATTCTAAATTCTAAACTTTGACAACTTTTCTGACGCTTAGAGTAACAACACATTCAGAGAAAAACATCGCTCACTAAAGTATCGCTACCATAATAATTCACAACAGTTGACTACGCTGAATGCGCCCATTGGCTGCATTCTACCAAGGCGAGCGCTATTGTAGCGATGGATCATTTTACGCTGGATGCTCTGAATGCGTTGCTACGTTGAACGTCAGATCTGACAACTGACGTTTGACGTAGCTTGTTCGCTTGTTATGTTGAATTTAAAACCTTATTTCTTTCTGCTAAGGGGTTTACTTAATGCAAAACGTAGTGCTTTCATGCTATTAAGGAGCACATTTCGGACCTCATTCGACCATTGCAAGGAGCAAAGGATAGTTAAAAACATCAAAAATAGCACAATTTGTGGCTTGTGCCACGATTTGCATTTTTTTTAAGCTTTTCATTTGAGTGTTTGCAAATTCATGCAAGTTGGCTCGCAAACAGATGTTAAATGACATAACTTGCAACTGTTGAGTAGAAGTAGCGTTATTTATTTCGCTAGGTAAAATGCACATCGCTCGAGCGTAGACAGCTGCCAGCGCTGTCAAAAGTGTAGCCATTAGGGCATCCCAAATGATACTACATGTCCATCCGACATGTAGATGGATGGACTTCATTATTTTATATTTTCAAAGAGTGCACACCGAGCGCATTAGATATTTTGTTGCATAAAAATGACGAATGTATTGATTTTAACAATTATTTTTGTACTCTTTACTATTTATTTTGTATGTCTCTTCTTCTTAATTACTTTAATTCTCTTAAATCTTTCCAAAATTTAACATTTCTTATGTAAGTCATGTTTTGCGGGAGATGTGCTTCGCTCAAAAATTTTAATCGAATCAGAAAATGCACCAAGTTGGATGGACGATTTTTTGGACACACGATAATACATGTGCGATGACATGACAGGTCGGATGGACATGTAGTATCGTTTGGGATGCCCTATTCACCCAAATTTTCTTGAGCGCTAGTGTTGGCAGAATGCATCCATTGCTACCATTTTAGCTACTTTCCGGCTAGATTTAGCTATTTTTCAAATTTTTTTAGCTACTAAATTTTGAAATTGCTATAAGCCGGAAATTTAGCTAATTTTAATGGATTTATTGGTATTTTTTAGGTATTTTTCGAATTTTTTACATAATTATTTGCTTAAACTGAAAAACAAATAAAAAATATATAAAATTTTTTTTACACAAGGTGACATCTTCATAACTACTACAATTTTACTATTTTATTACAAAATACAAAGTTATTGCAACCCTGAGAATGATTAACTGTTTACTCTGAATTGCTTTAAACTTTTTTTGAATAACAACGAACTCGTTTTGTTTGTTCCTGCTGGTGGTTGTAAAATGGCAAAATATCAGCTCTACAACTTTGTTTTTCCAGAGATTACCAGAATATTATGAAATAATGAAGATAATAAAAAAAACATTATCAGTCTTGAAAGAATACATTGTTGATTTTGTTAAAACTATATAATACAATACTGACGTTGTTGAAAAACTCATGAATCAATATAAAACCTCAAATTTTATTAAATGGAACAATACTTCAAATACATCGTTTTTTTTTTTTTTGGTAGCGGTGTATGAATATAAAGATGCAGCAGGGAACAACCCATTTGCTAAAATATCAAAGGTTGCACTGGAGCTTATGTCACTTCCGTCAGTTGAACATAATAAAAACAAAAATAAGAATCGGTTACAAAGCTAAATGCAATTTTACACATAAGGTGCGAATTAAAAAGGTGTTTCTTTAAAAAAAGAAACCTTATATAATTATATATTTCATACAGGTATGAAATGAAGCGATACAACAAAGTTTGCCACAATTATAAGGTACCCAATTCGTTTCTCCTGGCGCCAATTGGCACAAGCGCAGTCTACGAAAGCAGCAACGAGGAATGGCTTGACTTATAACCTATACGTTATAAGTTAAAATGTTCTTTTTAATTTAGTTTTATCTTTAAATAAAGTTGGTTTATATTGAATAAGATGAAGTGCTCAATGAGTTTTAAGGTCAATTTTTTATTTTATTTGGAATGTTGAAGCATAAATAAACATTTTTTTAATAACTTGAAATAAAAAGAATTTAGCTATTTTTTAGCTATTTTTTTATAAAATTTTTAATCGTCCTGGGGGTCAATTCCTGTTCTGCGTTATCGTCATGTGAAATATGTTTTCACCTTTACATGGAAAAGGGCAACAGCTGTTCATTTTTCGCTGAAATGGAAAGAAAGTTAACGCCGGTAGCAAACGCACGTTATGGACAGAAAATGACTTTAAATTAAAAATAAATAATGTAAAAAGAAAAGCAGCTCAGGGAAAAAGGACAAGCGGTACGCAGAAATAGTATCTTATCAACTATTTAGAGGAAAATGTTGATATGGCCAATAACAAGTAAATACTATTTGCTTTACTACTTTTGGCTGTTTTATGCTGTCGCAAAACTTATCTTGTTCATATTTATTTATTTCCAATATCTTCTGCGCAAATGAAATGAAATTAATGATGAATTCATTTTTGCAAAAGTTTCCTTCTATCTTATACATTGTTTACATTTTTTCATAAAAGCTTTGTTTAATAGGCATTCAGCACCTCTTATATGATATTCAGCAACTACTTTCCATTAGACGAACAAGAATCGCGTTTTTGTGCGTAGTGAAGTGAAAAAGTGAAGACGTCAGATGAAAACGATTGTGAAAAGTTTTTTTTCACTTCACTTTAACGCAAAACGGGAATTGACCGCCTGAGCTGGCAATACTGCACGACATACACTCTAAAAAATAAATACAAATTTACTATAACTATAATAGTAATTTTTTGTTTAAAATTCAACTGGAGTGTAATTTCACTGCAAGTTTTATTGTAAAATTTTAATGTTTAATGTTGAATTTTGCTGTAATATTAATATTAAAGTTTTTTTTCATCATAAATTTCATTGCTAATAGACATATGTATGTGTGTTGAATTTTCAACATCAATTGTATAATTGCATCATATTCTCATTCACGTTTGGTTATGAGCAAGTAAGCAGCTTAATATTCAGTCCGGTACACGCTTCTCTTACAACAAAAATTGTGTTAAATAACGTGTTTTAATTTTAAGCTCAGATTGTAAATATTTTTTGCTTTGTAATGTACTCAATATTAATACAGGAATGTGAGTGTGAGAGTGCTTAATAAATTTTTCAAAATTGATTTTAAAAATGCTTTGTTTTATTTCTGTTTTATTTCTATAAGTCTAACGACATATTGAAAAAACTTCTTGGTGCAACGGACTTGAAAGTTTTTCTTTTTTTTTTATTCAGATTTGTGTGTTTTATTAAAATTAAATCAATCATAAAATTAGTTGAAGCTTACTTCAGTTTTAATTGCCAAACACATGTAAAATATTACTAATTAGCAGTAGTAAATTTTGTAAATTTGACTACATTATTGTAGTCAAAGTAAACAAAAGTTTTTGAAAATTATTCATATAAAGGTTGTAATTATGCAATAGTAATACAAAAATGATAGCAACATTAAACAACTAATGTTTAAGTTTACTACAATACATATATTAAAGCTTAAATATTACCATATATTTTAAGCAAAATTAAACACCAACTGTTGAATTTTACTACATACCAATAGTAAGCAACAAATGTTGAACTTTATAAAGGTGTGTAAATTTACTACAGTTATAGTAGCTAAGCTGTTGCCTACAACTATTGCAGTAAATTTCAACAAAAACTTTTTAGAGTGTATGTAAACAAATAACGCACAAAGAAAAAAAAAATATACAAGCAAGCAACTTGCTTGCTTATTTTTTTGCATAAAAGTGTTTAAGCAACAAAAACTAATGATAAACACTTACAGATATTATTTTTACCACGTACTTAAAACTTTTAACACATAAGTGACAATAAAAAACACACTTTAAACAATTACATTAAATAAACGCACGATCTAATGTTAGCAACAACCGACACCGGCTAATGAATGAGATCAACTGACGTGAAATTGATGAAAGTATTGACGGAATTAATATTAGCAATAACTTGGCAACACTATTTATTTCCTGAACAGAAACTAAATCTTTTAGTCATCTATTATTATATAAAAGGGTATTTCATTCATTCGTTTTCGATTGGATCGCTATGGTAGCCAGTTCCTACATAGGCTAGATAAATTTGCTAGCTATTATTTAAATAATTAGTTAAAATTAAAAGAGCATAACCATTAGTATTGCCAGATGTCCCATATATAACCCCAGAGAGGTAATCTACTTCGATTCGACGTAGACTGTACATATTTTCAATTTTCTCATGTCTGTCTCTTCGTTATGCTTTGTCTTTTCACACAGTTTTAAGGCCCAACCAAGGTTCATTAATATAGGTTAAGTCACTTGAGAGAAAATAACTCTTTTTTTGCCTTTGCTCGAACTGTCAAAGTAGCTGTTAGCTAAATATTGTACAGATTCGTGTTTTTTTTTCTTGATTTCCTTTCATCCATTCTGACAGTTCGACCGAGCTTCTCTCAAGTGACTTAACCTATATTAATGAACCTTGGACGCAACCAAAATAGACGAGTTGTTCCGTAAGGGCTATGTTATGCTGGCGGTCATGAGCACGTCATGGGCACGCAATCGTCTCGTTTCGTCTATATTGGTTAGGCCTTTAGTAGTTGATGTTCTCTTGCTTGTGTACACGTTTTGCTTAGTTTGACGAAGAGTTATTATTTTTTTTTATGACAAAACAACCAAACACCCACTACGTAGCTGCGACGTAGATTACCTTTAAGGTGACTTTATGTTTTGATGCTTATTGTGCTTTGTTATATTCTATCAGCCTTACCAAAAAAACAATTTAGTGCTGGCTCTAATTAGTGCCAGCTCTAAAAAGATTTTTAGCATAAGCTTAGCAGAGGCTACAGCTGCTACTAATTTAAAAAGCTGACTCTAAAATTCGATATCAGTTTTTTAGTAAGGCTATATGACTTTTCATTGCGTTTTAGTGCATCAAAATGTTTCAGAGAGCTGGATTATCGGATGCTTTAATTGAAAAGTTTTTAGAAGCGTGCGACAATGATGATTTTGAAGATTTATATGAGGAAAGGTGGGCTAAAGAGGACACCGCTCAGAATATTGATGAGAATATCGCTGAAGGCACCGCTGAGCATATCCCGGACAATATCGCCGAGGGCACCGATGAAGAAAATGATTTTGCTTCTGATTCGGAAAATGATGAATCACAAAAATTGGTACAACGATTCGGTATCATTTTATTTTCTAAAAAGGTTATTCGTGGTAAAAGCGGATATATCTGGTCAGCTAGAAAAGTAAAGTCTTATAAGCGTGCATTAAATATTGTACATGAAGGTCGAGAACCGACGGGTCAAACCTAAAACTTGACTTTATTATGCTTTAATAATTAAAGAGATTATGGATGAAATTGTTCAATAGGCTAATGGAGAAATAGAGGTATAAAGAACGAACCGTCGATGTTTTGCTACAACAACGAATTGATTCTCTCTTCTATATATCCAAGCTGAACAATATGGTTAATTTACTCTCATCATGTAATGAAGAAGGTGCTATGATCGAGTGATATAATCCGACGAAAGGAGGTGTGAGCACATTCGACCAATTGTGCATCAATTGTCGACTTCACGAAAAAGGTTATTGAGGTTTTATGTCATTCTGAATATGACTTTCATAAATAGCTATACGCATGTCATGCTTATTACAAATAAACCACTTGCATACTGACCCGAATTTCTGAATCAGCTGCATTCGACTCTAGTGGAGCCTCAAATGAAACAATGATTAAAATTCTCAACTCTCTAAGCGACCGCAAAGAATTCCGAAAAAATGTTAATGATAATGACAATAGAAGTCTCGAAAATATCAAAAAACAGAAATATTGTGGATGTTGTTCGTATACACACTTACGAATGACAAAGACTGCTTGCAAGACATGCGATTCCAATGTATGTGGAGAGCACAAAGTTGAACTTTGCTTTTCTTCCTCAAATTAATATATTTTACAATTTTATTTTATGAGTTTTAACTATTTAATTTAACAAATATGATCAACTTCATGAACAAGATTTTTAGGTTCTATTTTTAATAAAATAATACTTTTTGACTATATCATATAAGCTCGAAAATATGTTCCTTAAAATATTTTTGAAAGATTAAATAATTATTATAAACCAAAGTGTAAATTTCTTTATTTTTATTTTTATACAGCTTTATTACTATATATTTTAATGTTTGGATGGGGAAAATATTCTTTCTGAAATTAGTTTAAAAACGTGACTACGTCGATTCGACTTAGAATACCTACAAGGTGTGTACAATTTGATTACCTCTCTAGGGCTAACGGGTCGTCCCGTTCATTGAAATTTGATCAAAGCCATATAACGACCAACCTAATATACAAACTATAAGTTGGATTTTCACGAAGTTTGAAAAGCTGTATCTTCCAAACGAATCAAATATCAAACTTAAAATTTGAACTGCAATGTAATGCTATTATATACTTTATTGTGAATAAATTTCAAATTCTTTAACCCGTGCCCACTAGAGATATTTGACCCCAAAGTCAGCAAAATCCTCAAAATTTAAATTTTTAAGAGGCTGTAAAGAGAAAAGTTGTTAAGTCTGAATGTTAAAAAATTTATGTTTAAACAAACAGTTAAAATGTACTCTAGAAACAAATTAATGACTGCAACTTGCTGCTTTCTATAAAAAACAAATTCTTGAAGTTGCAAGATATTACGTTTTGAACACAAAAATGTAATAATTATTTTTAATATGAAGAACCTATTCCATATGCATCTGTTATATGTTAGATTAAAGGCCAAAGTGTGCCTAATATTATGGTTTTTAGTTCACCATTTTATGTATAATAAGATCTGAGAAATATAAGTTAACATAAATTCATATACCGCTATAGGTAGCAAAGAAAATATGGCCGCCATTTTCAAAGAAGAAGAACAAATTTTTTGTAAGCAGTTCTGTGATTCAAATATACTGTGCAACTGTTAATAAAAATATTACCTCTTTTTAAAAATGGTCGAGCAACCAGTGTTGGATCAGTTGATATGTACTAGTGTCCGACGAATGTGAAATTTTGGCCAAAGCCGAATGTTCGGCCGAGTGGAAATATTCGGTCGAATACCGAAGCCGAATATTAATAACATTTTTTCAAGAACAAAAAAATGATAAAATTTAATACTGGCTTTCGTTATTTATTTATTTCAGTAAAAAAAAAAAAACGGCTAATATTAAGTTCGATTTAAAGGCAAGAGTTTTTCTGCCTGATTTCTGTCAGCATTGCATTTCTGTAGCTTTTTGGACTAGATATGAAATTGATTAAATTCCTTTTATGTCATATTTCTGTAATTGATTTAGTAACGTCAGGATGACGTAGAAAAGACTTAAATCGATTTTCGATCTAGTTGAGAAGAGCTACAGAAATTCAATACTGACAGAAATCTGGCAGAAAATTTTTATCGTAACTCAACTTTTTTATTTCTGTCTAGCACAAAAATATAAACGTAACAATTCAGTTCATAAGAAAATAAAAAAAAACACATAATTGATTTTATACATACGTATGCAATCAATGATTACCTGATTCAAAAATAAGATTACTAATCAAAAAAATAATCAATAGCTAGATTAAAAAAGTTTTATATTGTAATGAGACGGTCGGATGAAAATAAAAATTTTTGAGTTTTCTGCCAGTTCATTGATCATGTACGGTAGGGTGGAGTAATTTGTTCGAAGCAAATTTTTCGAAGAAAGTGTATGGCTTATTTGAATTCTACTCTAAATTCTAAGCAAAAATGCTGAACAAACCATTTTTCAAAAATGACGTTTGACCCCCCAATTTTTAAAAGAAAAAGCAGTACATTATCATTAATTTTTCCTAAACAAAATTTTGTGTATTTATTTAAATTTAAAAAATGAGTGCATATTATATAAACGATTATAAAAAAACTTGATAAAAGGCACAACTAAGGGATCCCGTATCTTACCAGCAAAATTTAATTGGAAAAAATGTATATTTAAAAAGCACTTAAAAGCAATTTTATTCTATAAAACCAAGGTTGGCTTAACTCGGATAAGCCCAACGTCCTTCCAAAAGGTTTTCAAGCATTGGCGCGATATTTTAAATTTTCAAAACGCTCCCATTAGTACACAATAGCCGAAATATAATTTTTAAGGCGACTGTCCCTGGTTGAGGCGAGTTTTCAAAGGCGATTTTTAAAGGCTGATTAACTACTGCAGATATTCATAAAAATTTTTTTTTTATTTTAATCAAGTATTCAAGAATACAAAAAAAAACAATAATTTTTTTAAAATTCATGTACACAGGTGGCGTGCAAATTGGCTTCCAAAAATTATGGTGGGACAAATAAATTCATACTGGGTCATCAGAAAAAAAAGTTTTGTGTGATTTTTTCATACACAAGGAAAAAATCAATGATTTTGACCATAAAATGTCACCAATTTTCGGGCTTTCAACTTTGAGCTCAAAAAATTTTTTTTAAATCAAAAATTTGAAAATCGGGCCACAGCGATCTCAAGAGTTTGGTCTTTAAATTACCACAAACCTTTTTTTCAGATGACCCAGTATGGATTTGTTTGTCCTACCGGAAAAGTAATTTGTTTTTTGGACGTCCATTTTTTTTTTTAGTCAGCGACTCTCTTATACTACCAGCATATGTACAAAACTTGTAAATTAACAGAAAACAGTTTTATGGGACGACCTTAGTTTATAAAATTATTTTTCAATGTTGTCAGTCGATATGAAGTCAGCGACTCGCTTATACTACCATCACATGTACAAAACTTGTAAATTTACAAACAACAGTTTTCTGGCTGACGTCAGAAATGAAGTCAGCGGCTCCTTTATACTACCAGAAAATGTTTTAATTTCAGAATAAATTAAACAAACACGTGTTTGACTAATGGTCTAATTATGTTCGCATAACGCGACGCAACGTGGCCGTAGCAAATGTCACTTGAATTTCTGTTATATGGGCTTTGTGTGTATCTGGTTATACTCCACGCTACGTAGCTTAGAGAAATGTAGATAAAAAGAGAATTTTATCTGACAATCTTAAGATAAACGTAGAATAAATAAAATGTTCAATTTCATGTTGAGCTCTACGTAGTTCTGCGTTTTTGTGACAGCTGAATTTTGATTGTTTATGTCCATTTAGATTATGTGCGGTAATTTTACTAATAAATTCTGACCTTTAACACAGAATTATTTTATTCGTTCTTTTGTTTTTAGTGCCGTGAATTCCCAATTAAATATTATATAAACTAATTTGTGCGTTAAAAGTTTCCCTTCTGCTGTTTTAAGTGAATACAAATCAAGGGCAATCTGAGTGCCATTAAAATATTGAATGTGGAAAATAAAAAAAATTTACGGCACAACCACATGGAAATCGCGGAGCTACCGGTGCATGCAAATGGGAAAAGGCTACCGCAATGAGGCACGACCACAACATACGTCCGCTTCAGTGCCAAATGCAATGTGGTCAGCGCTAAATATTCCTCGGGTCCGCGATGCCGACGTGATTGCTCAAAGCTGCATTTGAAACAGGCATAGGTTTTATCTCCCAATCCAATTGCTCATGGCACTCCGATTGCCCTTGGTTCATTGTGAAATTTATGACTACAAAAAACAAACTTTATTTCATTTGCATTTGTGTTTTCGGAGACATTTTGTAATTTATTTAACAATTTTTGCTCCATTTCTTTAACTCGCCTCCATTAACAAAGTTTTTACTTTCTGTAAACAAAAGCAGCTGATTTGAAGTTTTTTTAAGTAGATGTACGGTTGCATAATCAACACGAGATTTTCTACGTGGAATCTGATATTTGCTACGACCACGTTATGTTGCGTTACGCCAACATAATTGGACTATTACAGTGGCCAGATTAATTGTTAATTTTAATCGTTTTTATGATTAAATAAGTTAATTGTGATTGATTTTAATTGTATTTTGCAAATACATCAGATTAGTCTAAGTAAATTAATTGCAAAAGACAATTAATGATTAATTGCAATTTATATTAATTGCAATTAAATTATTGCAATTACTTTTTTAATCAATTAATTAGTTGATTGAAAATTTAATTGATTGATACCCAATACTGCTTATAACCCATGTCGGTCGGACTCACTCCATTTATCGTTTGAATACAGTTTTCAACGAGCGAAAACAATCTTATGAAAGAACAGAAAGGAAGAGAAAAATAAAACGAACAAGTGTTTCAAGAATGAAATTTCGAACGGAATTTATTAAATTATACTGAAATTTTCATTAAAGAATTATAAAAAAATGTTTAGTCATTACAAAGCAAAAATATTCGGCCAAAATATTCAGCAATTTAGACCGAAGCAAGATCGGCCAAATATGCCGAACGCCGAGACCGAAGCCGAATATTCGGTTGGACACTAATTTGTACTGACTCTAAATCAGTGTTGACCACACGCACACACCTTAAAAGTTAAAAGCTTCTCACTGAAAGAAATGGAACGTTAAAGGTATATGAAAGCTTTCTGAAAGCCTTATGTGCAAAAATAATAACAAATAGACGCGAATAGAAAAAGGATGAAATCACATTAGAATAGATTCTTTTTTTTATTATTATTATCTATATTATGAATACATATTAAACAGAGTGGCATACATGAGACCGCACATAACTAAAAACACAGCACATGTAAAATAAACCATTTTAAACTTGCAAACTATAAAAACAATGAGTGCTCACATGAATAAAACGAGCTGCGTTTTAGAGTATCAAATGTAAACAAATATAATAGAACTACGCATCGCTTCTTTATTTTATTCCTTTCGGTGTACAAACACAACGTAATTATTTTGAAATAAAAGGACTGAAAGCTTTTTTGTAGCGGAAGAATTTATATACGTACTAGCTTATACCCGGCGCGCTTCGCTTCGCTCCGCGCTTATTCTCTGAAAAGTGGTCGTAAGTATAATGAGCCACGCGCATTTTTTGTAAAGTTATCCACAGTAACCATATGAATTAAATTACCAAATTTTAGTCTTATAGGATCAAAACCGTCTTATAGATAGCATTTTACTTGATATGTGGGCGGTAAAAGAGGGTGTAGCAACATGTTTTTCATAAGCCTACTCAAATACAAAATCAGGAAAAGCAACACGTATATGCATCTTTTCTCACGTTTTGACCGGGATTTTGCACCCATCACGTCTTAGCAACTTCTCTGCGCGTACGTTTAGACGCGTTAAGACGCGGCATTTAAGTTTTTATATGCGAATGTTGAATTAGGATTTCTACATCTACGCTTAGCTTTTCAACACGTCATTTAAAAAGAGTAGATTTAGACGCGGCATTTAGGTTTATTATATTACTTACTTACTTACTTAGATGGCCGTAACAACCCGTGTCCGGATTTCGACCTCCCTCATCAGCTCTAGCCAGGCGCCTCTGCTTTGCGCGCGCCTTCTCCAATTGGATACACCAAGTGCGGTTAAGGCTTCCTCAGCCTGGTCCATCCATCGCAGGCATGGTCTCCCTCGTCGCCGTTGACCAGCAACCCTCGCCTGGAGCACCTTTTTCGCTGGAGCTTCGTCGTCCATACGATGGATATGACCCAGCCAGCGTAGTCGCTGCACAGTTATACGCCGAACTACAGTGGCGGGCAAAACTGGCTAGATAATTCATATAAAATGCGATTTGCTTAGTTTTTTCCTTATGTATTTTTCAAAACGAAAATAATGTACATATTAAAGAACAACATAAATTATACTTCATATTTAAAAACCAAAAAAAAAACATTTCAACTTATTGTTAACAAAAAATAAATAAAAATGATGGCAAGAGTGATTTAGCCACTTTTGCACGTTTTAGAAAAATTGAACTTTCAGGAATTTTTCAATACTTGGTCCACAGTCCTTTGTTTCTGATGACACTTTTTATACGATTTGGCATACTCTCCACCAATCGTTGAATTGTTCCATCAGAAATTTTCCCCCATTCTGCCAATATTCTTTCCCAGAGCTCGTTAACATTTTTTGGTGGATTGTCGTACTGGGCCAAATTTCTTTTTACTATAGCCCACAGATTTTCTATGGGGTTCAAATCCGGGCTTTGCGCTGGCCAACTTAAAGTTTTAAATCGTTGTTCTTCAAGCCATTTTTTCACAATTTTCGCCGTGTGCTTGGGATCCCCGTCTTGTTGAAAAATAATGTCATCAATAGGATATGAACACTTTTCCACAAAATCAGTCAAATTTGTCTGCAAAATGCTTAAATAATCTTCCTTCCTCATTATTCCATTGATTTTTACTAATGGACCGACTTGCCACCACGTAAAACAGCCCCACACCATAACGCTGCCTCCGCCGTGTTTCATTGTTTGCTTGACTTGGTTCAATTGGAGTCTTTCGTTCGGTCGATGCCAATAATATTCTTTCCCATCAGACTGAAAACGGTTGAACTTGGACTCGTCGGACCATATCACTCGTTTCCAGTCATCCACAGACCAATTTTTGCGTTCTTTGCATAATCTCAATCTTGCCTTTATATTATTGCTGGATATTGCTGGTTTTTTTGGTTTGACGTTTGAAACCAAGCCAATTTTTCTGAGCGCACGACGTGCAGTCCATTCGCTTACATCTTTTTTTATCATTTTAGCAGCCGCTTTAGGTGTTTTTACAGTCTTATTTCGCAACAGCCGTTCCATTACGCGAGCATCACCATCAGTTAAACATCTTGGGGACCTCCAACGTTCATTGTTTGCTTCAGGTTTTTTCTTTTTTTGACTGAAAGAACAGTTTGATGGCAGACTCCAACTTTGCTAGCAATTTCTCTTGAAGAAAAGCCTTTTTCGACCAAACACGCAATCCTATTTTCCATATCCACAGAGAGTTTCTTCATATTCACTGCACTCTTAAAAATTATACATTTTTAGTAAAAAAAATAAATAAATGGCTTCAACTTACTTACTTTTCAATCACTTATGCTCAAATGGATAAAATGGTATGAAAATATTTTAAAGCAACACGAAAAAACCAAAGTATAACTGTAAATTTTACAACCGAAAACAAACGAGCAAAAGTGGCTACATAGAGTGATGCCACATTTTCGATTATTACTTCTTATCGAATGAAGCTAATAAAAATATCGATATGCCATAAGCTGCTGCAGATAATTTATATTATAGAACAAAATTATTTCTTTTGTTAATATTCGCGTTTTATGTATACTCATGATATTGGCAGATTTGTTACATTATCTAGCCGGTTTTGCTCGCCACTGTACGTCAATGTCTTCGTAGAGCTCATACAGCTCGTGGTTCATTCGGATGCGATAGTCATCGCCGACTCGAACAGGACCGAAGATTTTGCGAAGAACTTTTCTCTCGAACACCCCTAGAGCGGCTGCGTCAGTTTGCGAAACTACCCATACCTCAGCGCCATAAAGCAGCACAGGTAGAACGAGCGTCTTGTAGAGTGTTAGTTTTGTCGATCGAGAGAGGGCTCTGGAACTTAGTTGCTTACTGAGCCCGTAGAAGCACCTAGTAGCAAATATTGTTCTTCGCTTTATCTCCAGGCTGATTTCGTTGTTAGTATTAATGGCGGTGCCAAGGTATACAAACTCCTTGACTACTTCAAAGTTATAGCTGCCGGATGAAACGTGGGAGTCTAAACGCCTTGTTTGTAGACAGCATATACTTTGTTTTACCCTCATTTATCGTCAAACCCACTTTGGCTGATTCCTTTTCGATAGCGGCGAAAGCAGCGGTAACATCTCTCTTGGTTCTGCCAACAATATCAATATCATCAGCGTACGCAAGGAGCTGGACACCTTTATAGAAAATGGTGCCATTACGATGCACACCGGCCTTTCGTGCGATCCCCTCCATGATGATGTTGAAGAAATCGCAAGACACTGGATCGCCTTGCCTGAAACCTCTTTCGGTATTGAAGGTTTCGGAGAGGTCATTTCCTTCCTTGACGGAGCTGCGTGTGTTGCTCAACGTCATTCTGCAAAGTCTGATCAACTTTGCAGGTATACCGAACTCAGACATTGTTGCGTATAGGCAATCCCTTCTCGGGCTATCGAACGCAGCTTTAAAATCGACAAAGAGATGGTGTGTGTCAATTTGATTTTCGTGGGTTTTCTCCAGGATTTGTCGTAGCGTGAAATCTGGTCTATGGTCTATTTACCAGGTCGAAAGCCACACTGATAAGGTCCAATCAGTGTTTTTGTAATCGGCTTTAATCTTTCACACAGTACGCTTGAGAGAACCTTATATGCGATGGAAATAAGACTGATACCTCTATAACTTGCGCAGATTGTTGGGTCTCCTTTCTTAAGTATAGGGCACAGTACGCTGAGGTTCTAATCGTCGGGCATGCTTTCTTCTAGCCATATTTTGCTGATGAGCTGATGCATGCGCCTTATCAATTCATCGCCGCCGGTTTTAAACAATTCAGCTGACAGGCCGTCAGCACCCGCTGCTTTATTGTTTTTGAGCCGTTGGGTAGCAATTCGAACCTCTTCATGGCTAGGTGGTGATACTTCCACTCCGTCATCGTCGATTGGTGGCACTGCACTGCGCTCTCGATGGGCGGCATTGGTGGAATCGGCGCCAGTCAGTAAATTGGAGAAGTGCTGTCTCTCCAATCACACACTGCGTATCCGTATTCAGATCTCCATTTTCGTCTCTGCAAGTGGATGCTCCGGGCTTGAAAACTTGGGTTAGACACTTAACCTGTTGATAGAATTTTCGTGCATCCTTCTTGCCCTGGTATACCTCTAGTTCCTCACGCTCACGCTTTTCCTGCTCTCTTTTCTTGCGTCTGAAAAGCCGCCTCTCTTCCTTCCTCTTTTCGCGGTAGTTTTCTCGCACGGCTCGCGTTGCAGCTGACTGCAGCGTTTTTCTGTATGCGGCGTTTTTTACTGCTGTCGCGATGCGACACTCCTGATCGTACCATTGGTTCCGAGGTTGCGGGCGCCGGAAACCAATGACTTCTTCAGCGGCAGCGCGCATGGAGTGGGATATATATAGAACGCGCCCAAAGTTCGCCGGCGTCGTCGAGTCCAGAGGTTGGTTGGTTGAGCTTAACCGAGAGTTGAGCGGAGTAGGCTTCGGCAGTCCATTGTAATTGCAGCTCAGCGACATCTAGCTTTCGTTGCATTCCTGTGCGTATGTTCTTCGCATTGCATAATCGCATGCGGATCTTGGCTGCAACAAGATAATGGTCGGAGTCAATGTTGACCCCCCGAAATGTACGCACATCTAGAACACTAGAGGCATGCCTTCCGTCGATTACAACATGATCAATTTGGTTTCGCGTTTTTTGATCTGGGGACAGCCAGGTAGCCTTGTGGATGTCGAGGTGCTTAAATCTGATGCTACTAACTACCATGTTTCGTGCAGCGGCGAAGTCGATCAGTCTTAGACCGTTGTTCGTGGAGGTCTCATGAATACTGAACTGACCGACAGTGGGGCCAAAGATGCCTTCCCTTCCGACTTTCGCATTGAAATCGCCGAGGACTATTTTCACGTCATGGACCGGAAGGTGGTCATATACGTCCGTATACGTAGGTTTATTATATGCGGATGTAAAATTAAGGTTTCTACGTTTACATTTAGCTTGTCTACACTAACGTTGCAAATCTATACCGGACCAAAAATATTTAAAAAATCAATGAAAATGTATTATCCTGTATCATTATCATTAATAATTGTATATAGATCCATGAACCTTCTGCGCCTTATACAACCAATGTTTGGTTTTGGATCGAAGAATTGGTGGGAAACTATATGTGAATTAAAGTTTTGAATTGTGAACAATAGAACTTGGCAGGCACACAAACATATGTAAAGTCAACCAGCTTAATTTGTATACTATAAAAAGCTTCATATTTCCTGCAACTTTTTAACACGGGCATATAGCTTATGATTTTTTAAAATTTTGTGCAGAAAATTTAAACATTTCGTGTAGCTTTGGGATTTTAATTTGCGAGAGGTGAACATCGTACTATTTTTAACACCAGCTGAAAGTTGCGCATTTCATGCAATTTTCACTACGGGCATAGAGCTCATAATTTTTATCCTTCTTAGTTCCAACACGATTGTGTGGGTTTTCTACAAATACGTTTAGTTTTTAAATTTCTAAATGTCGCATGTAGAAATTTGGTTAAAAAACATTTTTCTATACGTCGTGTAAGATTAGATATCTACAAGCTCCGTGCAGTTAGTTTTGTTGTCTCTGCGTAGATATTAACCTTGATATCATATGTCCAAAATTTGGTGGCCTTAGGTGTTACCGCTTGTGAGATCTTTAGTAACTGTCCTGTTCTTAGGAGTTTAGAGGAGTTTAGGAGTTTAGGAGTTTAGAGTGCTTAGGAGTTTTTCGCAATTTTTTTTTTTGAGATTTGTTCTACAGCGCTCTCTGGATAGATAGAGGAAAAAAATTATTCCAAAATACGCACCGTACCCGAAAATCTTTACTTAAAAATCTTCATGCAACCTATGACCTTCAAGCAATAAATTGACAAAATTTTATAGCAATCGGGTGGACGGTATTGGAGCGCATTAATAAATAAATTCAACACTATTTGGTCCTTTGTTTGACACATCACTAAATAGTAACTCCATTCTGAGTTCCAATTTTCTGTGATTTTTACTTCCAAAGCTATTCGATATCAAAAATTTGGCTTATAAGAGTGGAGCAACACTCCGTTGTCCAATCCCCGTTCATGTTTTCTATTAAAAAGACATCGCTAAGTGGAAACTCCATTCTGAATTTGAATGTTCTGTGATTTTTACTTCCAAAGCTATTCGATATCAAAAATTTGGCTTACATGGGCGGAGCCATAACCCTTTGTTCAATACTCGTCCAAGTTTTCTATTAGAAAGACATTACCAAGCGGCAACTCCATTCTGAGTTTAAATGTTCTGTGATTTTTACTTCTAAAGCTATTCCAAGTTTTCTATAAGAAAGACATCACTTAATGGTAATTCCATCATTAATGGTAATTCTTAATGGTAATTCCATTCAATGTTCTGTGATTTTTACTTCCAAAGCTATTCGATATCAAAAATTTGGCTTTTATATGTGGACCCCCTTGTCTAATGCCTCTCCAAATTTTTCATTTGAAAGACATTACTAAGTGGTAACCCCATTCTGAGTTTCAATGTTCTGTTCCTTTTATTTCCACGAGAAACTGATTTTTAGCGATTTGATATGAGAAATCGTACTGGCCAAACACATCCTCAAAATTTTATCAGCATCTTTTGAACCGTTCAGATGTGATAGAGTAACATACGGACACCATTAGATTTGTATATACATATGATCGATTTTTGAAAAAGCTCTTACCTCGCTAGCTGATTTTGTTCATAGCTGCTCTAAATAGACAATAAAACAATTTGGGTGCTTTCGTTCAATAAAACACAACTTTTACATTTTTTGGTAGGTTTTCTTCAGCAATAGCTTATTTTTTTTTTTGGAGAAATGCAGGCTTTTAGCAAAAAATGTTAAAATAAGATAAGTAACTTGGTTTCTTAACAAAATTGGCATTTAGTTTTTTTTTGTTGTAAATTTTTCTGAAAAACAAGAAAAATCCTAGAAAATTGAGTTTATTTCGATAAAACTAACAGCGCAATCAAAAAATGATTTAGGCATTGTTTGTAGGAAATTAGCTTTATTTTGATATATCACTTGTTGGCTTACTCTTGTTAGTTCATTGACAGAAAAAAAGAAAAATATATTCGGAATTAGCGACCGATTTTACATGAGAAATGGATAGTGGCATTCATTGTACAAACAACTTTGCTTAATTTGTAAAGTAGTGCTATCAATCAATTTAAGAGAAGAGTTCTTTCACCCATTATGCACTGACCCATGTTTCCGTTGAGCTAGAATGATGACTTTCCAAAAATATTTAGTTTGGTCTAAAATACAAAACACAATAAAAAATTAAAAAAAAAAAAATGTAAAACTGGAGTTGCCACCTCGAGATTTTTAATTTGAAACTGAACAATATTTAACAAGCAAAGTCGAGCATTTTGCGCCAATATTGATCACAAGAGTTTCCACAAAACAACAAAAAATATACAAAAAAGTATTTTGTTAAAGTTCAGCGTTGTGTTAAACCGCGGGAGCCACGATGTCAGTCAAACTTCATAAAAATTCACAAAAGTTAAATATAAAGCCCAAGAAAGACGATCATATCAGAATTATAATTTAGTATTTTTTTTTTTTTGATTTTTTAGAGGTTTAAAATTAAAGATAAAAAAAAGGAAAATTCCCAAATTCCCCAAACTTGGAAATGTAAGTTAACGTAATCGTTCAGCCTTGAGCGAAAACAGGTCGATTAGAAAATTTCTTAAAATTTTATATTCTTTTTGGATGTTATAAAAAATCTATCAATGTTCGACCTCCAGGCTAAGAAATACGCAACTTGGACAAAAATGGGTTAAAAATTATTTAATTCAAATTATGCAGTATTGTATTATTTCCACTGACTTGGACGGAAACTTACTAATAGCGGAAATAGTTTGGTTCTATACATAAAACATAATTATTTCATATATTTAATTCAAGTTTAGCTTATATTGAATTTGAAACCTTTAAATCCTATTTTACTATATGTACAATCATAATTACCGATACATTTTTATTTCATAAAAAAGTGTTTTTTTTTTAATATAAAACGTGATGATGGTGATGAAGTTAATTGACTTCAATTTAAAACTCGTTCATCCTTGTCAAATATAACTTATTTAATAAACAATTTGTTTTTAATGACATATCCCTTTTTGTCCCGTTAAATTTTTTAAAATCCCGTTTATTCGACAAAATTTTGCTTTTGCCCCGTTTTATTGGAAAATAAATCTGGTAATACTAATAACCATACAATTCCTTTATTCTTATCCTCAGTGAATGGTTGATCAATATATGTTAAAGCAGAGGCGGATCCAGAGAAGAATTTTGGGGGGGGGGACATTTTTTAATAATTTTCACATAGATATATTTTTTTAAAACTTTTATTTGAAGTAAAATAATGCATATTTTCTATTATTTTTAACATCAATTTAGATATGATTTAATTCATATTTAAAAATAATTATAACTTATTAATTATTTGTAAAAATTTATAGTAAAATTCTATGTTTACCAATTTTGGAAAATCTTTCGACTACATCCTCTGGATTCAAAACTATGTCGTAGTGAATATGAAGCAACGCTAAACCAACTAATCTTTTTTCAAGCATTGTAGTTCGGAGCCAGGTTTTGATGCATCGAAATGATGAAAAAGAACGTTCAGCGCTTGAATTGGTCACTGGTAATGTGCAGAAAATTTGGAGGAGCTTCTGTATTGTTGGATAAATGTCCTTATCACAGCATTGGAGAGCTTCAAAAGCAGAACCAGGTAGTTTACCAGCACCAGATAATATTAGATCCTTCCATTTTTGTTGCCAATGACAAAGCTCACCTTTTAATCTCAAAACCAGCATTTCTCTTTTTTCTCCGAGCAAGTTAGCAAATTTTCCAATAATATCTTCTATTAATTGTTTCAATTGACCAGCATCTACACTAATTATTTTCTCAGGAAGCAGTGATGTTAATTTGAAAACATCCATTACCACTGGAGGGAACCGTGTTTTGAGATCCTCAATAATATTATCAAGAAGAGGCACATAAACTGAAACCCTGTAGTAAGCTTTTACATCACCTGTAGCGTAGTTCTCACGATGTTTTTGTCGACCACAAGTTCTAGGTTTTTTTATTTCTATGTTCAACTTATTTGCCATTTGTGTTGCATCTTCAAATAGGTGATCAAAATACTCATCAGCTTCTTTCCTTCGAGTCATTAAGGTTGCTATCAGAGTAGATACTAAATCAGAAGCTTTTGCTAAGTCAATGTCTTGTTTTTGAAGAATAACGCTCAGGGAATGTGAAAGCGATAAGATGTTTCCAAGACAGAAAATTCCTAAAATAAATTCACTACTACATATAGCAGCATTAAGAACTGATGCTTTTCCTGCGGTCTCCTTGTTCTTCCACATGCTTATTTGTGTTAGTGCCTCAACAATTTCTGGTAGGCTTGATATAAATTGAAAAACTGAATCGTGTCGCTCAACCCATCGTGTTTCACAAAGTTGAACAAGTTTTTTGCCAAGAAACTGATCTAAAACAGTATTACGCTTAGGCCTTGAAGATTTGAAAAAACGTATTACCTCTCTTATATAACTTGATGTTTTTTCAATTAAAGATACTTTTAGTGATTTTGAAATTCTGTTATTGAGTTTATGAGAAAAGCAAGGCGTCATAACAGCATTGATGGCTTCAGATTGAACTTCTTTCACCGCTCCATGGTCTGCTAGCATAACAGCACAACCATCAGTGCCAATACCCACACAGTTCTCCAATTTCAGCTGCATTTCTTTCATTTCTTTTAAAACTAGTTGCCCTATGGATACTCTAGTCAATGAAATTTCTTTGCTGGCGGTCTCTTGTTCATTATCTTCAATATCTTGACAGCTCAATTCACCAAAAGCATCAATGAATGTTACAAAATGTTCTTTTATTAAGGGCCCGTCTGGTAAATAGTCAACATATCGAAGAACAAAACTCATTTGAGCCTTGCCGGATAAATCTGGAGTTTCGTCGAAAATTACTGAATAAAAACCAGCATCAAAAACTTTTTTTAAAATTTTATTTAAAATTTCGACCCTGCAGCAGTCAATGAGATTGTCTTGAGTAGTCTTGCTTACATATGATGCCCTTGATGATGACGATTGCAGATGATTTTCAAGTACTTTGTCCCCCGCATCGACTCTATATCTTATCAATTCTCGAAAGTTCCCTTCATTTTTTGTTGTAAGGCTATTTTTTATTGGGCCATCGTCACGATGACCACGGAGTGGGATATTTTGCCTACCAAGGAAAATTATTGTTTTTGCTATTTGAATGAGAACTTCCCTATTAGCTTTTATTTGCGATTTGAGATTGTTGTCAACAAGACTTCTAATTTGTAAATTTGGATTATGGTACGTATTTATAAAGTCTTTCCCTGAAGTGATAGCATCTTTATGATATAAATGTCTGGAGTGAGATTCTAAGTCACCCTTTTCTCCTGTCAAATCTTTGAAATTTGTAAGCGGCTTTGTTACAAGAGCTTTTAATAAAACGGTTTTTTGAAAGCCGCCTTTATTCCGAATTGTGAACCACGCACAATATTTACAAAAAAGTCCCTTTGCGACGTGCGACAAAACAAGCCAATCCTTATAAGCATCTAAGTGCTTGGTGCTTACATAATGTTTAATTTCTTTACCAGCTACTTTTCTAGTAGAAAATGGAAAATTGTAGTGCTGCGGAGGAGTCCACGGGCTTTCCAATAATAAAATTTTTTTGCTGTCATCAATTGCTTTGCCAATATAAGTTCCAACATCGTTGCTCACGGTCTGGATCTCTGAAGGCATCGATTGGCGCTCAACCGTTTTGCTACATTCCCCGTCAAAAATCGCATTGAAATCAGTAGATGGAATTTCTTCATCTTGCTTTTTATTCAATGGCTTCAGAAATAACATTAAACTTTGTTGTCGGGCTTTAAAAATTTTATTTTGCTTAATAACAATTGTGCTAACTAGTTGAATATATTTACCATGACAAGTTATTCAATTGAAATATAAATAAAAGGCGAAATAAAATTATATTTTCCTCAGAAAGAAAACGCAAGATTTTTTCCAATCAGATGCAAGTGTTTAAATAATTTAACGAAAGTAGTACGTCTAGTTGGAACATTTTTTTTATGTTCTCGTTGAGCTTTTAAATAAAACAAACTGTTATAATCATTGAACAAGGTAATAGCAAGCTTGACAGATCTCTATTGGGCCCAACAACCAAACTTGTCATTTCCATACAATGTATGTGAAAATTTTTGACGTTGCTCTCTGTGTTCTTATTATTTGCTGTCCTTTCGCTAGCCCTCAGCAGATGGCACTAATTGGTTAGGTTGCTGTACAAACTTAATTTGCTGGATTTATGCAATTTATAACAGAATTCTTGCGTTGAGTGACAGTGTTACAGAATTTATATTTTATCGTTCAGTTGGACGAAATAGCAATATTATTTTAATGGTTGAAGACGAAAGAGTAAAGAGGACAATAATGATTCAACTTAAGCCAGAACCACAGTCAGCAAGCTAAAAACACAACTAGCAATTCTAAAGGCTATTGCGCACGGTTAGATTAAGCCTTAAACGTACCATTTGATTTTGCTTTATCTTGGTTACACATGCATATTTCAGTTTTTTGATGAAATTTATGAGATTTTGGGGGGATGGAAATTTCCCCCTTTTTCCCCCCCGTGGATCCGCGCCTGGTTAAATCCCTATTTACAATAAAGCCTGAAATACAATAGCGCGATAGTGCAATGCGCTGAAACTATGCGATTTTGTTATGAAACCTTACGCGCATTGCCCTCGCAATCAATGTACAATGAGAAGCGTAACAATAGAAAAAATATCCATTTTATCAATATTATCCAGAAATATCCATCGTCATTTTATAACAATATCAGAAATGCACAAAGAAATGAAAATTTTAAATATCCTTGAACAACGTAAACACGTCCACTTGTTTCAAAGTTAAAAGAAGTAACACATAACCTAGTGAAGCAGCAAAATTGTCACAACTTAGAATATGCCTTTTTTGTATTAAATTTTCATAAAAACGAACTCATTTATAAAATAAAAAATTACAAACAGCTATGCGCTCAAATTGTTTACTATTTTTCAATTGAATTTTCATGACAACTCGTCATCGCATGCATCGTTATTCAAATGTTTGAAAATGCGTCTCACCGCACAATCGCATCGCAAAGCATTGTAAATTGCTACATAAAAACTCTGCTCATGAAAAGGCTTTGATAGCTCATGCGAGATTTTTACGTTGTCTCGCAATGCACTCTCGCTCTATTGTACTTCGGGCTTAACGCTTGAGATACGCTGCGTCTTACGCTGCAGAAGCTGCGGAAAGAAAACAATTCCCAATAGAACGTGTGCGTGAATATATGATAGCCGTACATCTGCTTAGCGAAGAATAATTTTGAACAGTACCCGGCTCAGTAAATTTTGCAAGAAGGATTTCGTTTGCGATGTTTTGTTTGAGTTCGACCAAACTTTGAATTTTAACAATCAATACATGACCAAATCACGCATCGATACACTTATATTTGAAAAAATAAACAAATTTTGAGGACATTTTGTCAATTTTAAGTGAAAAGTACTCGCACTAGTACCAAGTGCCTTGTAGTCAGTTTCCAATCGTTTGCATATCAATGTTTGGTGCTACTCTGAAAAGAACAGCTGTTTCGATTTCGATAGCTGTCAAATTTTCACGCGCGTGAAATATTCAATCTTTCGAAAATTTTACGCTTCGTGCACACGCATTGATTGTTTGCGTAAATTTACGCAACGCATCTCACGCGTTATTGGAAATAGGGTTTGAAGATAGTCGCACGGCTGGGGGCCGACTACCAAAACAGTCAAAAAAAGCAAAAACAACACTACGAGGAGACTCAGTTGGACTCAATTTGCCAAGTGATAGAAAATTATTTGTATTGATTTTGACAATACCTGTAGCGGAGAAAGAGAGTCCAATCAGAGTACAATCAGCCGAGATGCTACCTTCTACTCATTGTACCATGGAACAATGTATTATTTCTTTTTCGCTGCGAGACAACATCTCTCTTTGTAAACTCTTTTTGAGCAAGATTAAAAAAAGTCAAAAGGGTCCACAAAAAAAAGATGTATTGTGTGCGGTACCAATACTGTTACCTTTTTGAATGTAAAAATACCGCAACGTTTATAAAAGCACCAAAAAAAATCAGCTAGAGCCAGTTCTTAGTTTAAACGAAAGACATATTTAATTTTTAAATAATTGAGCTCTGGTTTTAAATTCAGCTTTGATTTTTAAAGTTAGAGTTCTTGGAAAAATAGACCAATGCTATGGAAAAAATGGTAAAATCAGAAAGATACAGGAAGCTTAACATTTGTTACTACTTAAGAGCTGGTTACTTTATTAGAATGGACTAAGTCGTTCCAACAACAAATACACAATTTTATCAAAAGTCTAAATTTTTACACCAAAATAAAAAATTTTTTTCAAGATAAGTCTATTAATACCCAAAAACCTGAAGAACCAGGGTATATTAACATTGTGCAAACGCTTGTAACGCACAAAAGGAGGCGTGGGCGGTATAAGAAAGTGTGTATATTCTTGATCAGCGTCATTCCCTGAGTGAAAAGAGACATTTCCTTTGTTCATATGGAAGCTTCTTTAACATTTGAAGAATCGTATAAATATTAAACTTTTGAACTTATCCTTTCCTATCTGTTCCCTTTCATTTACGGGTTGGATTTCACGTTTGTGCAGGTGACTGTTTGATATTTGTATTTCAGATTGTGCATGTTGTGTATTAGACATCTGCATGAATACATTTGTTTTGCCTGTAGCAAAGTGTACACTATCGTACTGTACGACATTTTATACTATCTTTCAAACTTGTGTACAGTACTTTCAAATGAAACACAGGCTGAAGCAAATACTGTGCAACTTCCGGTTGGATCTTAACAGAGTGTGTACACAACTTTGGATTAGTTGCATAGCTATTTTTCTGCAGACTTCTTTATTGTCTTTTCAAAACATAACAAGCACACCAAGTTAATTTTGCTGTGCCGCACGAAATAGATATGAAGATCATGTTAAAAAATCATGCCTAAGAAAGTCTACTTTATTTTTAGTTTATTTTATTCACTTTCTTTTAAATGTATTGAAGGTTAAAATATTTAATTTTATTTTTATTTAATGTTTGTATGAATTATTTTCACATTCCTTTATTTAATCTAACTTATATACATGTACTTGGTATACGAGCACAAGTACGCGAGGAAATTTCAAATCGAAAACACTTCGGTTTTAAATACAATACTTGAATGTTTTACATTTGTTTTGTGGTGTACTCACTCTCAGTTGGTTGTTGCCAATGATGAAGTGTTGGTATACGTGTTTCAAGCAAATGTTTTCAAGATGCGTTCGGATGTATTCGTGCGGATGTCTATTGACTATGATTGATGCAATTGAAGAATTGTGAAGACAGGCAAATTTGCTATTAACGCATTTAATATGCCGAAATCAGGCATTTTGTATATCGTTAGTGCTTATAGTTTGACTTCATAGGTCATATATCAATCAGATCTGGAAATTGTGCATAGAAACCACACATTATAGGCCCTCTAACCCATATAATTAATTTTTGTTTTATGTCGTCTTCATTCCCTGACTTGTGGCAAGTTGCCATCGTTCTTCCGGTAGCAAAAAAGCCAAACCCATCTAGTATCAATAATTTTAGATCTATCAGTTTATTATCACCATTGGCTAAAGTTTGTGAAAAAATCATGTCTCAACAAATAACAAATCATTTAGTTGATAAAAATTTGCTATCCCCTTTTCAATCTGTTTTTCGGTCTGGATATGGGTGTTCGTCTGCTGTTGTTAAGATCATCGACGATATACGGCCGGAATATGATGCTGGCTCTATGACGTTACTTTGTTTGCTTGACTTTTCAAAAGCTTTCGATATCTATTTGAGTTCAGTGATAATGCTGTAAATCTCATGTCCAGTTATTTGTGCAATAGGTCTCAAAAAGTCAAAGTTGGCCATTTGATGTCAGGGTATAAATCTGTGCTAAGTGGCGTTCCACAAGGTTCTATACCTGGCCCCCTCCTATTCTCAATGTTTATAAATGACATTTTTTCTGTTTGCAATCATGCCTCCATTCATGCATATGCTGATGATGTCCAGATGTATTTATCAAGACGAACTGGACTTATTGATGATCTATGTTGCAGAATGAATGAGGATCTCAGAAGCATCAATGAGTGGGCCAATAACAATGGTCTTTTACTAAATTCTTCCAAGTCGTATGTACTTCCAATTTCTAGAGTTAAAACTAGTGTTAATGATGTCTCTGATTTGTTGATTGGTCCTAACAAGCTAACCGTTGTGTCGAAAATTGTAAATCTTGGTCTCTATATTAACTCTTTGCTTTCCTGTGTCGATCATGTTAATATTAGGCGTAAGTTGGTAATTCAACTTATTCTGCCTGTGATAACCTACTCTGAGGTAGTATACAGCAAACTTGACTCTTCCTCACAGTTAAAGCTTCAAATTGCATTTAATTATGCCACGCGCTATGTGTATGGCCCTCGTAAATTTGATCGCCTGTCTAGTTTCCGAAATGCAGTACTTGTATGTGACTTGATTTCTTATTTAAATGCCAGGAATTGTATGTACCTGCATAAGTTGATACATGAGAAAACACCAGGATATCTTTATGAAAATCTCCAATTTTGCATGTCCAGAAGAAGCCATGTTTTAATAGTTCCGAGGCATAGCTCGTAAATATCCTCTCACCTGTTTTTCATCAACGCTGTTAGGTTGTGGAATGCTCTACCACGAAGACTTAGGAAAATCACTGGGACAGATTCTTTAAGGCAATCTATTTTATCTTACTTCTCTACTCTTTAGTATCTCTAGTCTCCTGCTCTAATGATTCTGTTTTCTTTCTTTTTTCTATACTTTACCATTCCTCACTTTAAAATATGTTTAATTTTAAGTTTGCATTAAAAGATTATTGTATAAGAACTAAGGTCATTTATATTTGATTTCAAATGAGTTGTTAAAACTATTAGATTTAAGTAAGTTCATTATTTTAATGCATCAACACTGGTAACCATTTTGTTTTAAATTGGGTGATTTTTTTGAAATTAGGTGAAAAAGAAAGAGAAGGTATTGTTATTTGTTCTTATTTCTTCACTGTAAAGTTTATCTGTATTAGTGATGTTATTTCAGAATATTATTTCAAAATAATATTTTTAAAATTTCAAATGGTTAACAATCGCAGCACATTAATAAATTAAAACAATTCCTTTCAACAAGTGAGTAATTTTCATTAAATAAGAAAATACTGCATTTTTACGGAAAAGAAAAACTCTATATTATCGACCAATGTAACATAAGCTGATGATAACTAGTTGAGGCTAATAAATTCAACGCTTTTTTATGTTTTTGTGAATTATGAATTCGATGCTTTTGTGCTAAATTTTGTGCTTTTATCTTGCTGAGCTTTTTTTAAGGTATCATGACAGTTTCGGATAGGAAAAAAGTAAGCAATGTTCTAAAGCTAATAACTTTGGCCCTTTATTAGATATTAACATAAATTGATACATTCTTTAAGATTGAAACAAAAATAATTTTCATAATTAGTAGGAATTTAGATGGCGTCAAGGCGAAGTACTAAAAAATCCATTGGCGGACATTCAATTTCAGGATTGTCAGGGCCGATTTTGTAAAACCTTGTTTTATTTTCTTTATTAACATATTCTTTAAGGCAGTCTACCAAAAATCTTAAAAAAATTAAAAATAAAAATTTTTGTGGGCAATATTTAAAAAAAAAAATCGACCACATTTTTGGACCTTTTAGCTTTGCTAGTTAATTTTTATAAGATTTTTTGGCCTAAGAGAACATGTTAATAAAAAAAATAAAACAAGGTTCTTCAAAATTGTCCAGCCAATCTTGAGATTAACTGTCCGTCATTTGGACACCGGATTTTTGACTTTGGCATTATCTATAACAACGCTGACCATTATTTTCAAACCAACAAAAAAAAAAAAAAAATTATAAACATGAACAACAATAAGCAAAGCAAGTAGCAAAACATATGACTTTAAAAAATTAATAATTTATGTAGAAACATAAAAATTCTTTATTCAACAAATATTATAGAAAATAACACAAGGAAACAAGGGTTTGACAATCAAAACTGTAATCATATATTTTTTTGCACTACCCTCACCTTTCACACATCAAGTCATCAAAGTGTTGTGACAGGTTTAATGTCAGTTTTATCCAAAGTTTGATAATTTTGCTAGAATTAGCTAGAATAAGCCTTCTGAACACATTTAATTGGGATTAATAAAAAATTTTGTCACAGCAATGAACAAGGAAAGCGAAGGATTCAAATATTTAAACACAGTTTTCCCTCAACTTAGTGATGCTTAGAATGATAAGAAAATTGGTTAAGGATGAGTTATTTACCCAAAAATTTAATCAGTATGGACAACGAGCATGAACATGTTTTTTCTAGGCAATTAAAAATCAGAAAACAATTAACTTTTAGTAAATGTACTGTTTCAATCTTACCAAAACTTTGGATGTAGAATGTCGCTCAAAATTCATTTCCTACATTCCCATTTAGAATTTTTTCCTGATAATCTCGGTGCGTTGAGTGATGAACAAGGAGAGGGGTTCCTTAGATAACAAGGATGGTGGGATCCAGATACGATGCAGATTTTTGCTAGTTCCTCAAAAAAGATGATTCAATGTCGCACAAAAGGCAAAAGAAAAGTCACTTACCAAATAAGACTTCTTTCTTTTAGCTCAAAATAATCTATAATAGTGGACAATTTAAAATTAATGCAATTTAATAAAATTTCTTACGCTTTGAGTTTATATAAATTGTTTAAACGATTTTTTCTTGTAAATTTTTTTTAGTATCGCTGTATCTGTTAATTTAGACCTGTTATAATGAATTATTTTTCTGTTTTTAGTTATGTCAGACAATTGTAATCCGAAGCAAGTGTGTAAAATTTTGTCAGTTGTATAAAAATGTTTACAATTTGTTCCCTTGTGTTATTTTAGAAATTTTATAAAAAAAATAATTAAATAGAAATTAATTAAGATAAAATTTTACATAAAATAAAATTTTAAATTTTAATAAACAATGTCTTTTAAGAAATTATATAATAAAAGACAACATAAGTGACCATTAGTAAAATTTGTTGCATATGCTAATATGTACATTAGGGTGGTTCACAGTTGTATAGAGAAATTTTTTTTTACCGGAATCAAAGGGCACTTTACATTTTTGAATCCTATTGATAAGTTTAGCATTGTGTAAAAATTTCAATTAAATAAGATGTTGTTTAGAACTGCCTCATGCTTGTTGAAATCCGTAAAAATACACAAAACATAAAAATTTTTGGCTTCATTCGTTAAAACTCTTGTCTACCACATTTGTATGCAGTAATTATTAATATTACCACAATTTGGGATCATTCCTTAAAGTGTGGGAACTTTTAAAGGGCCTGTGCATAATTTTTAAGGAAATTTTAGGGATCCCACAGCTTAGAAAATAGTTACAAATTATAAAATGTTGTCTCTACTGAAAATTTATTTTTTAACTACATACAAACAATTTTTGCTTTCGGTAAGGCTAAAGGTAAATAAGTTGCAACGGAATGCAAAAGTATTAACAAAAATCAATTATTTAAATAACTAATTTCACTTATAATATCCGTTCATTCATTGTGGAGAACATAAAAAAAATTGTTTTAATAGTTTTTGCATAACAGTATGAATTTTTTTTAATAAAAATTTCAAAGATTTTGCGAATTTTTTGTACGGGTCTTTCAAGAAAATTAAGTTTAAAAAGCTCGCAAAAAGCACTTACTCTTGAAGGACAAATCACAAATATACTTTTCTTAAAAAACTTGTTATGTTTAAATCTAGTAACCTTGGTTTTTACTTTGTATTTGAATTTACTCTGTTTAAATCTAGTAACCTTGGTTTTTACTTTGTATTTGAAATGTGTCGAAAATATTTTTATTCAGTTACAATAAATTTTCACTGCAATAAGTTGCCTTTAAATCGCGATTGAAAGAAAAGCGCATAACAATTCGGTTACAAAATATATTTTTTGGAGGATCTTGGAAATTGTTACCGAGTATAGTAAATTTGAATGTGTTGTGTTAATTATATTGTGTTATTATAAATGTGATTATTACAGATGGCCTCAACACGCAAAAAAAACAATATTACACTTAATTGGAGAACCTGATGAAAAATTCGGGGGCTGTGTGCTACCAACAAGTCTTGAGGCCTTGCGTGTATATTTTTATTATCACAAAGTGAAAAATCTGCCCAAGAAAAAAGCTGTTAAATTAGTAGTATCAGCTATTTGTGAAATATGGGATAAAGCCAGAGTGCCTGTGTCAGAAAACCGAAGTATTATACGGAAATTTGAGTTATTACTACAAAAATATCGAAATTTGTGCAAAAATAAAAAACGCGGAGATACCGCTCAGATTTCAAAAGAAACAAAATTTTCTGAAGCAATTGAAAAACTTTTTGACATTAGCCATCATGATGCTATAAACTTAATAAAAATTAAAGAAGATCAAGTATTTCTTTTGGATCAACGTTCCGAGAGAATGTATTTTATGGGTACTATGGATAAAAAATTAGCCAAAAAAGAGAAAAAACAGCAAACAAAGGCTCGAAAAAATGAAATGAGGACAGAGAAAGAAAATGACAGAAAACGTAGAGCAAAAGAAATTATAACCATTTCGGAGCAGTGCTGAGGGATCGTGGGAAAAATCCCTTTTTGTGGGAATTTCGACCCTCAAAGGGAATAAGGGAATTTGGGGTGATTTTGTGGGAATATTTGAAGTTTTCACTTTTCTTAAAATAAATTTTCTTACAGGTGTAAGATTCTGTGAAAAATAAAAAATAATTACTCTCTGGGATCAGTTAACATGTTTACTGCATTTCCATGTTAACAGATTCTAGCCAAAGAACTAGGTAAAATACGATTCATATAGCGTTTTCATTAAGTGGCAGCTCTTAGTCCATTGAACAATACAAAAAATGCAATCCTGACTAACAAAACAGTGTAACGAGTAACTTCACTCGCTATCATCTCTATCAATAACGAAAACAGCAAAAGATAAATTGCCAATAAGATTTTGACTGACTTGCTGCTTTTTAAAATATTGAGGTATTTAATGTTGTAACTATTGAAAAAACAAATATTTTTTAATCAAAACTTCCATTAGATTGCTTTAAAGATCATTAAAAACTTTCAGCCAAAGAGCAAAGCCTTAAGATTGTTCAGCGCAGCACCTTATCCCGGCACGCAATTCTGAAAGTATACACTTGTACGCAAATGTACGCAACCAATATTTCTGAAAGTTCAAAAAATTCTAGTAAGTTTTTTATTTTTGTATAAAAATTGGCTCAAGTGCATAATTTTAGATTAAGTAAAGATGGATGACTCAGATGAAAGCAGTGACGAATATTGCAGAGCAAAAAAAAAGATATAAAAAGAAAAAAGAAGATATTCCAAACGTCCTGGTAAAAAATACCTGAGTTTAAGGACTGGATATCTGAAAATAAAACTGATAAGAGCAAGGCTCTTTGTAAGTTTTGCAATGTTAATCTTGTTGCAGGCAAAAGTGAATTGGACAAGCATCGGAGAAGCAGTAAGCATATTTCGAACACCAGGAAATCGTTTTTACCTAGTGTTTCCAAATTTTTTCAAACCAATCCCCACGAAAAGGCGGTAAAAAAAGCTGAGTTGAAACTTGTTGCGTTTTTCTCAGAACATAATGTAGCTTCATCAGTCGTCGATCATCTTACACCCCTTTTAAAAAACATATTTGATGACTCCAAGATTTGCAATGACATAACATTGTCAAGACGAAAATGTTCTTCAATTTCTAAAAATATTCTATGCAAGGCGGAAACCGAAGAGTTAATAAGCACATTAAAAAAAAGCTTCTTTTCAATACTGGTTGACGAAAGCACAGATATAAGCAACAAAAAAAAATTTCTGTGTTTTAGTTCGCTATGCTAAAGAACCTGATTTTGTTTTAGTAACACAACTTTTGCAAATTATTGAACTTGATGCAACGGATGCCTCAGCTGAAAATATTTATCAACAATTTAAAACAAGTTTAATTGACAAATTAATACCCTTTAATAATATAGTAGACATGGCATGCGATAACGCATCCGTAATGATCGGCAAAAACAATTCTTTTTTCTCACACCTAAATAATGATGTACCTAAGCTCATTTTAATTAAATGCTTATGCCATTCTGCAGCTCTTGTTGCTAGTTCCGCATGCGATTGTATTCCAAAAGAGTGCCACCATCTTTTGCGAGACGTTGCAACATACGTATCAGAAAGTAGTAAGAGTTCAGCTGAACTTATCGAATTCCAAATTTTCTTCAATATTGAGTGCCGTAAGATATTAAAGCCAGCCAAAACTCGATGGCTTTCTATGCATGCGTGCATAGAAAGATTTATTGAAAATATTGATGCATTAAAACATTACTTTTTACTAGAATCTGTTGAAAAAAAAGATCGAAAGCAAAAGAAATTTCTAATTTGTTATTGAGAAAAGATATTGAAATATATCTACATTTTTTAAACTATTCCCTTCTTTATTTTAATAAATTTAATGCACTTTTTCAAAGTAGAAAAACTATTATACATGTGCTTACTGAAGAATGTAAGCGCTTGATTTTTTCTTTGGCTCAAAATTTCATAAAAACGGAATTTTTAGAAAATGTAATTTTTGATAACTACGAAACTGCTGAAGATTTTTTTTTGCCCACTGAAGAAACTTATTTTGGTCCAAAATGTGCAGAAATATTTTTAGAAGAATCGATTGATAAATCAATGTTGGATGATATAAGAAAGAACTGCTTAAATTTTTATTTTACTGCATTCAAAGACATGATGAAAAGATTTCCTATAAAAGACGCATTACTCAAAGAGTTTGAGTTTTTAAAACCTAATGTTGCGCTTAACATATCAAATCGTACTTCTAGCAAGGAACTTAAAAATTTGTGCAAAGTATCAGGGCTTAACAGTACAAAAATTTCTTATGAATGGCGAACAATTTCGAATGTTTTTCATGAAAATGAAAAAGAAAAGCTATTAGTTTTGAGTGTAGAAAAGTTTTGGGAGTCAATATCAAATATTAAAGATGTAAATGATGAATATTTGTGTCCAAATTTGGTTCAGCTTGCAAAGTTTGCTTTATCAATTCCACACTCAAATGCAGAAGCTGAAAGAATTTTTAGCATTATAACAGATGTCAAAACTAAAAAACGAAATTGTATGAGTAATGATAATTTAAATGCAATATGTGTTTTTCGTTCGGCATTAATAAATAAAAAAAAACATGTATTGATTACAATTTTGAAGATCGTCATTACAAACTTTTTACTAATGATATATATAAGTCTTAAAATTAATATTTTTATACAATGTATCTATAAATTTTTATTATAACAGTTTTAAAATATTTTTAAAAATATTACCTTTCCGGTTTTTTTTTAACACATTAATAAATATTTTAAGACCTTTCCGTACAAAAACCTACTATATTACTTTACTAATGGAGCCCCCAAAAAATACTTGAACACATCGATCAAAAATACGCTAAGACGAGATCTCTTTTTATATTTATTATAGTTGAAGAATGCATGTTCCATTTTGTTATGTTTCTTTGTGCTATGTTTTTTTATGTTATGTTTCTTTTAAATAATAAACCGATTTAAAAAACTCAATTTTTCTTCAGTAATTTGTGTGGGAAAAACTGAGGGAAATTAATTTCGGAAAATGGGAAAAAATGGGAATTTTAGGCGTAATTTGTGGGATTTTCAGAACAAATGACCCCCCAGCACTGTTTCGGAGTTGTCATCTGAAAAAGAAGAAGGAGAGTCTGACTTAAGCGACGATAGTTTTAAAGCAAACATTCCATCAACATCAAATGCAAAAAGATCTACTGTCAAAAAGGCTGCTATTTCTTCAAATATTACAGCAGCTTTGGATAGAAGAAATATAAGTGATCGGAAAGCAACTTATCTACTTGCTGCAGCAGAAAAAATGTATGGAAATAATGGTACTTTGTCATTAAGTAAAAGCAGCATCCGAAGGGCAAGGATAAACGCCCGATCAAGTCAAGCAACTAATTGTAAGGTATCATTTTCACCAGAAGGTCCATTAGTTATTCATTTCGATGGAAAACTGCTTCAGGCAATTTCTGGCGGCTCAAAAAAAGAAGACAGAATCGCAATTTTAGTTACAGGAGCCAATACAGAAAAGCTTCTTGCTGTGCCCAAAGTCGAAAACGGAACTGGCGAAAAAATTGCTGAAGTAGTCAAAACTACGATAATCGAGTGGAATCTTGAACACAAAATATGTGGAATGTCTTTTGATACCACTGCTGCGAACACAGGACGTTTAAATGGAGCTTGCGTTCTTTTGGAAAAAAAACTAAGCCAACAGTTTTTGTGGCTTTCTTGTAGGCATCATGTATTAGAAGTGGTTTGTAATGACGTATTTAAAGAATTATTTGGTACTACAACTGGTCCAAATATGATTATGTTTAAAAAGTTTCGCGACAATTGGCCAAATATACAACAAGAGTTGTACGAAGTTTGTACGGATGACAGATTAAATATCCAACTACTGTCTTTAAAAAATGAATCAATAAATTTTTTAAATACAATTTTAGAAGGCTCATGCAATATCCCAAGAGACGATTACAAGGAAATTTTACAATTAGCACTAATTTTTCTTGGCAAAGAACCCCCTGGAGGTATAAAATTTCGAGCTCCAGGTGCATTTCACCATGCGCGTTGGATGTCAAAATTAATTTACGTCTTAAAAATATATCTCTTTCGAAAACAATGCAAAAAGGAGAGACTTGGGCATTAGTTGAATTTAGCTTATTTATAGCTTTAATTTATGTTAAATACTGGATAAGTTGCCCAATTTCTTGTGATGCTCCAGCTAATGACTTGAACTTTATCAAAGATTTAAAAATTTATAAAGAAACATCAAATATTGTTTACGAAAAAGGAACTGCAGCAATATATAGGCATTTGTGGTATCTAAGTGAAGAGCTGGTTGTATTTGGACTATTTTCAGACATAGTTGATTTTGACACCAAACGAAAGATGGTAAAACGACTTAACGAATCATCTAAGGAAGAAAATTACAGATCCACCAGGTACCATGCAACTAATGATATTAGCGACAAAGGTTTACAAGATTTTGTTGGTCCAGCATCTCACAATTTTTTTCGAATCCTTAAATTGGATTCCTCCTTCCTGGATACGGATATAGAATTTGAAGTCTTCCATTTCAAATTGCAAAAAAGGCAGCGATTGGTCTAAAGGTCGTAAATGACAGCGCTGAGAGGGGAATTGCTTTAGCTACAAATTTCAATTCTTCAATAACAAAACAAGAAGATCAAAAACAGTTCCTTTTCCAGGTTGTGGAAATGCATAGAAAAATGTTTCCAGAACCAAAAATTAATGTTCTTTCAAAGAAAACAGTTTAAAACTATTATAAATAAATAAATAAAAATATTTTATAAAAATCAAAAAAATATTATATTCATATGTATAAGCCTTAATTTCAAAAGCATTGAGGCAGTTGTAAATATTATTCATTTTGGTAAATTTTTTTTGTGGTAGCTTAAGTCATCAAAAGGATTAAAAAAAGTCAAGTGCACTTCAACATTTTAAACTTTTACGTTTTTGGACCACCCTAATAGGGTGGTTCACAGTTGTATAGAGAAATTTTTTTTTACCGGAATCAAAGGGCACTTTACATTTTTGAATCCTATTGATAAGTTTAGCATTGTGTAAAAATTTCAATTAAATAAGATGTTGTTTAGAACTGCCTCATGTTTGTTGAAATCCGTAAAAATACACAAAACATAAAAATTTTTGGCTTCATTCGTTAAAACTCTTGTCTACCACATTTGTATGCAGTAATTATTAATATTACCACAATTTGGGATCATTCCTTAAAGTGTGGGAACTTTTAAAGGGCCTGTGCATAATTTTTAAGGAAATTTTAGGGATCCCACAGCTTAGAAAATAGTTACAAATTATAAAATGTTGTCTCTACTGAAAATTTATTTTTTAACTACATACAAACAATTTTTGCTTTCGGTAAGGCTAAAGGTAAATAAGTTGCAACGGAATGCAAAAGTATTAACAAAAATCAATTATTTAAATAACTAATTTCACTTATAATATCCGTTCATTCATTGTGGAGAACATAAAAAAAATTGTTTTAATAGTTTTTGCATAACAGTATGAATTTTTTTTTAATAAAAATTTCAAAGATTTTGCGAATTTTTTGTACGGGTCTTTCAAGAAAATTAAGTTTAAAAAGCTCGCAAAAAGCACTTACTCTTGAAGGACAAATCACAAATATACTTTTCTTAAAAAACTTGTTATGTTTAAATCTACTAACCTTGGTTTTTACTTTGTATTTGAATTTACTCTGTTTAAATCTAGTAACCTTGGTTTTTACTTTGTATTTGAAATGTGTCGAAAATATTTTTATTCAGTTACAATAAATTTTCACTGCAATAAGTTGCCTTTAAATCGCGATTGAAAGAAAAGCGCATAACAATTCGGTTACAAAATATATTTTTTGGAGGATCTTGGAAATTGTTACCCAGTATAGTAAATTTGAATGTGTTGTGTTAATTATATTGTGTTATTATAAATGTGATTATTACAGATGGCCTCAACACGCAAAAAAAACAATATTACACTTAATTGGAGAACCTGATGAAAAATTCGGGGGTTGTGTGCTACCAACAAGTCTTGAGGCCTTGCGTGTATATTTTTATTATCACAAAGTGAAAAATCTGCCCAAGAAAAAAGCTGTTAAATTAGTAGTATCAGCTATTTGTGAAATATGGGATAAAGCCAGAGTGCCTGTGTCAGAAAACCGAAGTATTATACGGAAATTTGAGTTATTACTACAAAAATATCGAAATTTGTGCAAAAATAAAAAACGCGGAGATACCGCTCAGATTTCAAAAGAAACAAAATTTTCTGAAGCAATTGAAAAACTTTTTGACATTAGCCATCATGATGCTATAAACTTAATAAAAATTAAAGAAGATCAAGTATTTCTTTTGGATCAACGTTCCGAGAGAATGTATTTTATGGGTACTATGGATAAAAAAATTAGCCAAAAAAGAGAAAAAACAGCAAACAAAGGCTCGAAAAAATGAAATGAGGACAGAGAAAGAAAATGACAGAAAACGTAGAGCAAAAGAAATTATAACCATTTCGGAGCAGTGCTGGGGGATCGTGGGAAAAATCCCATTTTGTGGGAATTTCGACCCTCAAAGGGAATAAGGGAATTTGGGGTGATTTTGTGGGAATATTTGAAGGTTTCACTTTTCTTAAAATAAATTTTCTTACAGGTGTAAGATTCTGTGAAAAATAAAAAATAATTACTCTCTGGGATCAGTTAACATGTTTACTGCATTTCCATGTTAACAGATTCTAGCCAAAGAACTAGGTAAAATACGATTCATATAGCGTTTTCATTAAGTGGCAGCTCTTAGTCCATTGAACAATACAAAAAATGCAATCCTGACTAACAAAACAGTGTAACGAGTAACTTCACTCGCTATCATCTCTATCAATAACGAAAACAGCAAAAGATAAATTGCCAATAAGATTTTGACTGACTTGCTGCTTTTTAAAATATTGAGGTATTTAATGTTGTAACTATTGAAAAAACAAATATTTTTTAATCAAAACTTCCATTAGATTGCTTTAAAGATCATTAAAAACTTTCAGCCAAAGAGCAAAGCCTTAAGATTGTTCAGCGCAGCACCTTATCCCGGCACGCAATTCTGAAAGTATACACTTGTACGCAAATGTACGCAACCAATATTTCTGAAAGTTCAAAAAATTCTAGTAAGTTTTTTATTTTTGTATAAAAATTGGCTCAAGTGCATAATTTTAGATTAAGTAAAGATGGATGACTCAGATGAAAGCAGTGACGAATATTGCAGAGCAAAAAAAAAGATATAAAAAGAAAAAAGAAGATATTCCAAACGTCCTGGTAAAAAATACCTGAGTTTAAGGACTGGATATCTGAAAATAAAACTGATAAGAGCAAGGCTCTTTGTAAGTTTTGCAATGTTAATCTTGTTGCAGGCAAAAGTGAATTGGACAAGCATCGGAGAAGCAGTAAGCATATTTCGAACACCAGGAAATCGTTTTTACCTAGTGTTTCCAAATTTTTTCAAACCAATCCCCACGAAAAGGCGGTAAAAAAAGCTGAGTTGAAACTTGTTGCGTTTTTCTCAGAACATAATGTAGCTTCATCAGTCGTCGATCATCTTACACCCCTTTTAAAAAACATATTTGATGACTCCAAGATTTGCAATGACATAACATTGTCAAGACGAAAATGTTCTTCAATTTCTAAAAATATTCTATGCAAGGCGGAAACCGAAGAGTTAATAAGCACATTAAAAAAAAGCTTCTTTTCAATACTGGTTGACGAAAGCACAGATATAAGCAACAAAAAAAAATTTCTGTGTTTTAGTTCGCTATGCTAAAGAACCTGATTTTGTTTTAGTAACACAACTTTTGCAAATTATTGAACTTGATGCAACGGATGCCTCAGCTGAAAATATTTATCAACAATTTAAAACAAGTTTAATTGACAAATTAATACCCTTTAATAATATAGTAGACATGGCATGCGATAACGCATCCGTAATGATCGGCAAAAACAATTCTTTTTTCTCACACCTAAATAATGATGTACCTAAGCTCATTTTAATTAAATGCTTATGCCATTCTGCAGCTCTTGTTGCTAGTTCCGCATGCGATTGTATTCCAAAAGAGTGCCACCATCTTTTGCGAGACGTTGCAACATACGTATCAGAAAGTAGTAAGAGTTCAGCTGAACTTATCGAATTCCAAATTTTCTTCAATATTGAGTGCCGTAAGATATTAAAGCCAGCCAAAACTCGATGGCTTTCTATGCATGCGTGCATAGAAAGATTTATTGAAAATATTGATGCATTAAAACATTACTTTTTACTAGAATCTGTTGAAAAAAAAGATCGAAAGCAAAAGAAATTTCTAATTTGTTATTGAGAAAAGATATTGAAATATATCTACATTTTTTAAACTATTCCCTTCTTTATTTTAATAAATTTAATGCACTTTTTCAAAGTAGAAAAACTATTATACATGTGCTTACTGAAGAATGTAAGCGCTTGATTTTTTCTTTGGCTCAAAATTTCATAAAAACGGAATTTTTAGAAAATGTAATTTTTGATAACTACGAAACTGCTGAAGATTTTTTTTTGCCCACTGAAGAAACTTATTTTGGTCCAAAATGTGCAGAAATATTTTTAGAAGAATCGATTGATAAATCAATGTTGGATGATATAAGAAAGAACTGCTTAAATTTTTATTTTACTGCATTCAAAGACATGATGAAAAGATTTCCTATAAAAGACGCATTACTCAAAGAGTTTGAGTTTTTAAAACCTAATGTTGCGCTTAACATATCAAATCGTACTTCTAGCAAGGAACTTAAAAATTTGTGCAAAGTATCAGGGCTTAACAGTACAAAAATTTCTTATGAATGGCGAACAATTTCGAATGTTTTTCATGAAAATGAAAAAGAAAAGCTATTAGTTTTGAGTGTAGAAAAGTTTTGGGAGTCAATATCAAATATTAAAGATGTAAATGATGAATATTTGTGTCCAAATTTGGTTCAGCTTGCAAAGTTTGCTTTATCAATTCCACACTCAAATGCAGAAGCTGAAAGAATTTTTAGCATTATAACAGATGTCAAAACTAAAAAACGAAATTGTATGAGTAATGATAATTTAAATGCAATATGTGTTTTTCGTTCGGCATTAATAAATAAAAAAAAACATGTATTGATTACAATTTTGAAGATCGTCATTACAAACTTTTTACTAATGATATATATAAGTCTTAAAATTAATATTTTTATACAATGTATCTATAAATTTTTATTATAACAGTTTTAAAATATTTTTAAAAATATTACCTTTCCGGTTTTTTTTAACACATTAATAAATATTTTAAGACCTTTCCGTACAAAAACCTACTATATTACTTTACTAATGGAGCCCCCAAAAAATACTTGAACACATCGATCAAAAATACGCTAAGACGAGATCTCTTTTTATATTTATTATAGTTGAAGAATGCATGTTCCATTTTGTTATGTTTCTTTGTGCTATGTTTTTTTATGTTATGTTTCTTTTAAATAATAAACCGATTTAAAAAACTCAATTTTTCTTCAGTAATTTGTGTGGGAAAAACTGAGGGAAATTAATTTCGGAAAATGGGAAAAAATGGGAATTTTAGGCGTAATTTGTGGGATTTTCAGAACAAATGACCCCCCAGCACTGTTTCGGAGTTGTCATCTGAAAAAGAAGAAGGAGAGTCTGACTTAAGCGACGATAGTTTTAAAGCAAACATTCCATCAACATCAAATGCAAAAAGATCTACTGTCAAAAAGGCTGCTATTTCTTCAAATATTACAGCAGCTTTGGATAGAAGAAATATAAGTGATCGGAAAGCAACTTATCTACTTGCTGCAGCAGAAAAAATGTATGGAAATAATGGTACTTTGTCATTAAGTAAAAGCAGCATCCTAAGGGCAAGGATAAACGCCCGATCAAGTCAAGCAACTAATTGTAAGGTATCATTTTCACCAGAAGGTCCATTAGTTATTCATTTCGATGGAAAACTGCTTCAGGCAATTTCTGGCGGCTCAAAAAAAGAAGACAGAATCGCAATTTTAGTTACAGGAGCCAATACAGAAAAGCTTCTTGCTGTGCCCAAAGTCGAAAACGGAACTGGCGAAAAAATTGCTGAAGTAGTCAAAACTACGATAATCGAGTGGAATCTTGAACACAAAATATGTGGAATGTCTTTTGATACCACTGCTGCGAACACAGGACGTTTAAATGGAGCTTGCGTTCTTTTGGAAAAAAAACTAAGCCAACAGTTTTTGTGGCTTTCTTGTAGGCATCATGTATTAGAAGTGGTTTGTAATGACGTATTTAAAGAATTATTTGGTACTACAACTGGTCCAAATATGATTATGTTTAAAAAGTTTCGCGACAATTGGCCAAATATACAACAAGAGTTGTACGAAGTTTGTACGGATGACAGATTAAATATCCAACTACTGTCTTTAAAAAATGAATCAATAAATTTTTTAAATACAATTTTAGAAGGCTCATGCAATATCCCAAGAGACGATTACAAGGAAATTTTACAATTAGCACTAATTTTTCTTGGCAAAGAACCCCCTGGAGGTATAAAATTTCGAGCTCCAGGTGCATTTCACCATGCGCGTTGGATGTCAAAATTAATTTACGTCTTAAAAATATATCTCTTTCGAAAACAATGCAAAAAGGAGAGACTTGGGCATTAGTTGAATTTAGCTTATTTATAGCTTTAATTTATGTTAAATACTGGATAAGTTGCCCAATTTCTTGTGATGCTCCAGCTAATGACTTGAACTTTATCAAAGATTTAAAAATTTATAAAGAAACATCAAATATTGTTTACGAAAAAGGAACTGCAGCAATATATAGGCATTTGTGGTATCTAAGTGAAGAGCTGGTTGTATTTGGACTATTTTCAGACATAGTTGATTTTGACACCAAACGAAAGATGGTAAAACGACTTAACGAATCATCTAAGGAAGAAAATTACAGATCCACCAGGTACCATGCAACTAATGATATTAGCGACAAAGGTTTACAAGATTTTGTTGGTCCAGCATCTCACAATTTTTTTCGAATCCTTAAATTGGATTCCTCCTTCCTGGATACGGATATAGAATTTGAAGTCTTCCATTTCAAATTGCAAAAAAGGCAGCGATTGGTCTAAAGGTCGTAAATGACAGCGCTGAGAGGGGAATTGCTTTAGCTACAAATTTCAATTCTTCAATAACAAAACAAGAAGATCAAAAACAGTTCCTTTTCCAGGTTGTGGAAATGCATAGAAAAATGTTTCCAGAACCAAAAATTAATGTTCTTTCAAAGAAAACAGTTTAAAACTATTATAAATAAATAAATAAAAATATTTTATAAAAATCAAAAAAATATTATATTCATATGTATAAGCCTTAATTTCAAAAGCATTGAGGCAGTTGTAAATATTATTCATTTTGGTAAATTTTTTTTGTGGTAGCTTAAGTCATCAAAAGGATTAAAAAAAGTCAAGTGCACTTCAACATTTTAAACTTTTACGTTTTTGGACCACCCTAATAGGGTGGTTCACAGTTGTATAGAGAAATTTTTTTTTACCGGAATCAAAGGGCACTTTACATTTTTGAATCCTATTGATAAGTTTAGCATTGTGTAAAAATTTCAATTAAATAAGATGTTGTTTAGAACTGCCTCATGTTTGTTGAAATCCGTAAAAATACACAAAACATAAAAATTTTTGGCTTCATTCGTTAAAACTCTTGTCTACCACATTTGTATGCAGTAATTATTAATATTACCACAATTTGGGATCATTCCTTAAAGTGTGGGAACTTTTAAAGGGCCTGTGCATAATTTTTAAGGAAATTTTAGGGATCCCACAGCTTAGAAAATAGTTACAAATTATAAAATGTTGTCTCTACTGAAAATTTATTTTTTAACTACATACAAACAATTTTTGCTTTCGGTAAGGCTAAAGGTAAATAAGTTGCAACGGAATGCAAAAGTATTAACAAAAATCAATTATTTAAATAACTAATTTCACTTATAATATCCGTTCATTCATTGTGGAGAACATAAAAAAAATTGTTTTAATAGTTTTTGCATAACAGTATGAATTTTTTTTTAATAAAAATTTCAAAGATTTTGCGAATTTTTTGTACGGGTCTTTCAAGAAAATTAAGTTTAAAAAGCTCGCAAAAAGCACTTACTCTTGAAGGACAAATCACAAATATACTTTTCTTAAAAAACTTGTTATGTTTAAATCTACTAACCTTGGTTTTTACTTTGTATTTGAATTTACTCTGTTTAAATCTAGTAACCTTGGTTTTTACTTTGTATTTGAAATGTGTCGAAAATATTTTTATTCAGTTACAATAAATTTTCACTGCAATAAGTTGCCTTTAAATCGCGATTGAAAGAAAAGCGCATAACAATTCGGTTACAAAATATATTTTTTGGAGGATCTTGGAAATTGTTACCCAGTATAGTAAATTTGAATGTGTTGTGTTAATTATATTGTGTTATTATAAATGTGATTATTACAGATGGCCTCAACACGCAAAAAAAACAATATTACACTTAATTGGAGAACCTGATGAAAAATTCGGGGGTTGTGTGCTACCAACAAGTCTTGAGGCCTTGCGTGTATATTTTTATTATCACAAAGTGAAAAATCTGCCCAAGAAAAAAGCTGTTAAATTAGTAGTATCAGCTATTTGTGAAATATGGGATAAAGCCAGAGTGCCTGTGTCAGAAAACCGAAGTATTATACGGAAATTTGAGTTATTACTACAAAAATATCGAAATTTGTGCAAAAATAAAAAACGCGGAGATACCGCTCAGATTTCAAAAGAAACAAAATTTTCTGAAGCAATTGAAAAACTTTTTGACATTAGCCATCATGATGCTATAAACTTAATAAAAATTAAAGAAGATCAAGTATTTCTTTTGGATCAACGTTCCGAGAGAATGTATTTTATGGGTACTATGGATAAAAAAATTAGCCAAAAAAGAGAAAAAACAGCAAACAAAGGCTCGAAAAAATGAAATGAGGACAGAGAAAGAAAATGACAGAAAACGTAGAGCAAAAGAAATTATAACCATTTCGGAGCAGTGCTGGGGGATCGTGGGAAAAATCCCATTTTGTGGGAATTTCGACCCTCAAAGGGAATAAGGGAATTTGGGGTGATTTTGTGGGAATATTTGAAGGTTTCACTTTTCTTAAAATAAATTTTCTTACAGGTGTAAGATTCTGTGAAAAATAAAAAATAATTACTCTCTGGGATCAGTTAACATGTTTACTGCATTTCCATGTTAACAGATTCTAGCCAAAGAACTAGGTAAAATACGATTCATATAGCGTTTTCATTAAGTGGCAGCTCTTAGTCCATTGAACAATACAAAAAATGCAATCCTGACTAACAAAACAGTGTAACGAGTAACTTCACTCGCTATCATCTCTATCAATAACGAAAACAGCAAAAGATAAATTGCCAATAAGATTTTGACTGACTTGCTGCTTTTTAAAATATTGAGGTATTTAATGTTGTAACTATTGAAAAAACAAATATTTTTTAATCAAAACTTCCATTAGATTGCTTTAAAGATCATTAAAAACTTTCAGCCAAAGAGCAAAGCCTTAAGATTGTTCAGCGCAGCACCTTATCCCGGCACGCAATTCTGAAAGTATACACTTGTACGCAAATGTACGCAACCAATATTTCTGAAAGTTCAAAAAATTCTAGTAAGTTTTTTATTTTTGTATAAAAATTGGCTCAAGTGCATAATTTTAGATTAAGTAAAGATGGATGACTCAGATGAAAGCAGTGACGAATATTGCAGAGCAAAAAAAAAGATATAAAAAGAAAAAAGAAGATATTCCAAACGTCCTGGTAAAAAATACCTGAGTTTAAGGACTGGATATCTGAAAATAAAACTGATAAGAGCAAGGCTCTTTGTAAGTTTTGCAATGTTAATCTTGTTGCAGGCAAAAGTGAATTGGACAAGCATCGGAGAAGCAGTAAGCATATTTCGAACACCAGGAAATCGTTTTTACCTAGTGTTTCCAAATTTTTTCAAACCAATCCCCACGAAAAGGCGGTAAAAAAAGCTGAGTTGAAACTTGTTGCGTTTTTCTCAGAACATAATGTAGCTTCATCAGTCGTCGATCATCTTACACCCCTTTTAAAAAACATATTTGATGACTCCAAGATTTGCAATGACATAACATTGTCAAGACGAAAATGTTCTTCAATTTCTAAAAATATTCTATGCAAGGCGGAAACCGAAGAGTTAATAAGCACATTAAAAAAAAGCTTCTTTTCAATACTGGTTGACGAAAGCACAGATATAAGCAACAAAAAAAAATTTCTGTGTTTTAGTTCGCTATGCTAAAGAACCTGATTTTGTTTTAGTAACACAACTTTTGCAAATTATTGAACTTGATGCAACGGATGCCTCAGCTGAAAATATTTATCAACAATTTAAAACAAGTTTAATTGACAAATTAATACCCTTTAATAATATAGTAGACATGGCATGCGATAACGCATCCGTAATGATCGGCAAAAACAATTCTTTTTTCTCACACCTAAATAATGATGTACCTAAGCTCATTTTAATTAAATGCTTATGCCATTCTGCAGCTCTTGTTGCTAGTTCCGCATGCGATTGTATTCCAAAAGAGTGCCACCATCTTTTGCGAGACGTTGCAACATACGTATCAGAAAGTAGTAAGAGTTCAGCTGAACTTATCGAATTCCAAATTTTCTTCAATATTGAGTGCCGTAAGATATTAAAGCCAGCCAAAACTCGATGGCTTTCTATGCATGCGTGCATAGAAAGATTTATTGAAAATATTGATGCATTAAAACATTACTTTTTACTAGAATCTGTTGAAAAAAAAGATCGAAAGCAAAAGAAATTTCTAATTTGTTATTGAGAAAAGATATTGAAATATATCTACATTTTTTAAACTATTCCCTTCTTTATTTTAATAAATTTAATGCACTTTTTCAAAGTAGAAAAACTATTATACATGTGCTTACTGAAGAATGTAAGCGCTTGATTTTTTCTTTGGCTCAAAATTTCATAAAAACGGAATTTTTAGAAAATGTAATTTTTGATAACTACGAAACTGCTGAAGATTTTTTTTTGCCCACTGAAGAAACTTATTTTGGTCCAAAATGTGCAGAAATATTTTTAGAAGAATCGATTGATAAATCAATGTTGGATGATATAAGAAAGAACTGCTTAAATTTTTATTTTACTGCATTCAAAGACATGATGAAAAGATTTCCTATAAAAGACGCATTACTCAAAGAGTTTGAGTTTTTAAAACCTAATGTTGCGCTTAACATATCAAATCGTACTTCTAGCAAGGAACTTAAAAATTTGTGCAAAGTATCAGGGCTTAACAGTACAAAAATTTCTTATGAATGGCGAACAATTTCGAATGTTTTTCATGAAAATGAAAAAGAAAAGCTATTAGTTTTGAGTGTAGAAAAGTTTTGGGAGTCAATATCAAATATTAAAGATGTAAATGATGAATATTTGTGTCCAAATTTGGTTCAGCTTGCAAAGTTTGCTTTATCAATTCCACACTCAAATGCAGAAGCTGAAAGAATTTTTAGCATTATAACAGATGTCAAAACTAAAAAACGAAATTGTATGAGTAATGATAATTTAAATGCAATATGTGTTTTTCGTTCGGCATTAATAAATAAAAAAAAACATGTATTGATTACAATTTTGAAGATCGTCATTACAAACTTTTTACTAATGATATATATAAGTCTTAAAATTAATATTTTTATACAATGTATCTATAAATTTTTATTATAACAGTTTTAAAATATTTTTAAAAATATTACCTTTCCGGTTTTTTTTAACACATTAATAAATATTTTAAGACCTTTCCGTACAAAAACCTACTATATTACTTTACTAATGGAGCCCCCAAAAAATACTTGAACACATCGATCAAAAATACGCTAAGACGAGATCTCTTTTTATATTTATTATAGTTGAAGAATGCATGTTCCATTTTGTTATGTTTCTTTGTGCTATGTTTTTTTATGTTATGTTTCTTTTAAATAATAAACCGATTTAAAAAACTCAATTTTTCTTCAGTAATTTGTGTGGGAAAAACTGAGGGAAATTAATTTCGGAAAATGGGAAAAAATGGGAATTTTAGGCGTAATTTGTGGGATTTTCAGAACAAATGACCCCCCAGCACTGTTTCGGAGTTGTCATCTGAAAAAGAAGAAGGAGAGTCTGACTTAAGCGACGATAGTTTTAAAGCAAACATTCCATCAACATCAAATGCAAAAAGATCTACTGTCAAAAAGGCTGCTATTTCTTCAAATATTACAGCAGCTTTGGATAGAAGAAATATAAGTGATCGGAAAGCAACTTATCTACTTGCTGCAGCAGAAAAAATGTATGGAAATAATGGTACTTTGTCATTAAGTAAAAGCAGCATCCGAAGGGCAAGGATAAACGCCCGATCAAGTCAAGCAACTAATTGTAAGGTATCATTTTCACCAGAAGGTCCATTAGTTATTCATTTCGATGGAAAACTGCTTCAGGCAATTTCTGGCGGCTCAAAAAAAGAAGACAGAATCGCAATTTTAGTTACAGGAGCCAATACAGAAAAGCTTCTTGCTGTGCCCAAAGTCGAAAACGGAACTGGCGAAAAAATTGCTGAAGTAGTCAAAACTACGATAATCGAGTGGAATCTTGAACACAAAATATGTGGAATGTCTTTTGATACCACTGCTGCGAACACAGGACGTTTAAATGGAGCTTGCGTTCTTTTGGAAAAAAAACTAAGCCAACAGTTTTTGTGGCTTTCTTGTAGGCATCATGTATTAGAAGTGGTTTGTAATGACGTATTTAAAGAATTATTTGTTACTACAACTGGTCCAAATATGATTATGTTTAAAAAGTTTCGCGACAATTGGCCAAATATACAACAAGAGTTGTACGAAGTTTGTACGGATGACAGATTAAATATCCAACTACTGTCTTTAAAAAATGAATCAATAAATTTTTTAAATACAATTTTAGAAGGCTCATGCAATATCCCAAGAGACGATTACAAGGAAATTTTACAATTAGCACTAATTTTTCTTGGCAAAGAACCCCCTGGAGGTATAAAATTTCGAGCTCCAGGTGCATTTCACCATGCGCGTTGGATGTCAAAATTAATTTACGCCTTAAAAATATATCTCTTTCGAAAACAATGCAAAAAGGAGAGACTTGGGCATTAGTTGAATTTAGCTTATTTATAGCTTTAATTTATGTTAAATACTGGATAAGTTGCCCAATTTCTTGTGATGCTCCAGCTAATGACTTGAACTTTATCAAAGATTTAAAAATTTATAAAGAAACATCAAATATTGTTTACGAAAAAGGAACTGCAGCAATATATAGGCATTTGTGGTATCTAAGTGAACAGCTGGTTGTATTTGGACTATTTTTAGACATAGTTGATTTTGAAACCAAACGAAAGATGGTAAAACGACTTAACGAATCATCTAAGGAAGAAAATTACAGATCCACCAGGTACCATGCAACTAATGATATTAGCGACAAAGGTTTACAAGATTTTGTTGGTCCAGCATCTCACAATTTTTTTCGAATCCTTAAATTGGATTCCTCTTTCCTGGATACGGATATAGAAGAGTGGAGTGAAAGTCTTCCATTTCAAATTGCAAAAAAGGCAGCGATTGGTCTAAAGGTCGTAAATGACAGCGCTGAGAGGGGAATTGCTTTAGCTACAAATTTCAATTCTTCAATAACAAAACAAGAAGATCAAAAACAGTTCCTTTTCCAGGTTGTGGAAATGCATAGAAAAATGTTTCCAGAACCAAAAATTAATGTTCTTTCAAAGAAAACAGTTTAAAACTATTATAAATAAATAAATAAAAATATTTTATAAAAATCAAAAAAATATTATATTCATATGTATAAGCCTTAATTTCAAAAGCATTGAGGCAGTTGTAAATATTATTCATTTTGGTAAATTTTTTTTGTGGTAGCTTAAGTCATCAAAAGGATTAAAAAAAGTCAAGTGCACTTCAACATTTTAAACTTTTACGTTTTTGGACCACCCTAATGTACATGTTATTATATAAAAAAAAACACTGTGTTTTTTATGTCAATATGTCCTATTTTGTTTTTAAGTCTAAGCAAGCAATTATGGAAAAATTTGCGTCAACAGATATATTATTTTCTTTAAGAAATAATATTTGAATATCGGAGAAATTTTTTATTAATTTGTTAAGCATGCTTATTCTTAAAAAATATATTACAAAAACTTTTTGGCAGAATATATATATTTTTTTTTTAAATCGTTTTAATTTTTATCTAAAAATAGATTCTAAATTAGTTACTATTAACTGCGACTTCTCCGATGTCCAAATATTATTATTTAAAGAAAATACTCTTTTTGTTGGCGCATTACTAGCCGGTAGACACAAGGAAAACTCGACAAGCTTAAATATATTCTTGCATTTAAGATATTTTTTCAAAAAAGTGACTAAAAATTCTACTCATTTCAAGCCCGTAGAAATTAAAAAGAAGTTAAAAATAAAAATCCGTCCAAAGTTAAAAATAAAAAAAACAACCGTCCTCTCTAAAAGAGGACGGATGGTCACCGTATCTATAACTCATATAAATTATGAGAATCATTTTTTTAATTTTTTTTTCAATCTTCCAGGATATACAATATTTTTAAATTTATAAATTTATGCTAATATCTAATAAAGGGCCCAAGTTATTAACTTTTGAAAATTGCTCACTTTTTCCATAATCCAAAACTGTAATGATACTTAAGGAACCGAGTCTAGTTCAAATCGCTTTTACAAAATGATGCCTTTTGAATTTGCGGCTATACTTAATTTTCTCGCAAAGCTATGCCGTCGTCGTTTTGGTCAAAAGTTCAGAGTTGAGAGTCTGCTTGGCGAAACTAGAAGCAGAAATTCAAAATTGTCAACGTGCTGACAAAGCCGCTAAGTTGGCAACAAAATTATCAGAATCACAATAAAAGCTTACATTATATTGCCTTTTGGTTTATTAAGTTATTTTGTAAATTATTGAATTATATTTTACGTAAATTATTCAATTATATTTTACAATGTTGTTATTTATTTTTCCTCTTGCGCTTAATATAAAAAGCGAATTTGATTCCGCTGAGCTTTTCCATCGTCCATGCACACACAATTTTTTCATGAGTAGCCAACTTTTAATTTTTAAACTAATACTAAACAGATTTTGTTTTAGATTCCAAGGTGTTGCAACTACCTAACCATCCCACTCCATAATATCATATTAAAGTCCATACGACTTTCATAGGAAAAAATATACTGTACTTTTAATACATACATTTTTTATTTAAATCGAAGTACGATTTTATTTTTTTTATCGCCAGAACTATTTTTTCAATGGCAATGTCTACAAAAGAAAGTACTTTTCAAATTGCTTCAATTTGTAGTACTTGCATTTTAACTCAAAACATCTTACTTGAGACAACTTTTTAACTGTTTTTGGAGAAAAAAATATTCGAACCTAAAGTGCCGTTCGGAAGTTATCAAAAACGGAAGTCGTTTTGGAGGTAAACGGGCATTTGCATCACTTTTAGAGAAATTTTCATAGTTATCAAAAAAAAAAAAAAAACCCAATTATATAAAAGAAAGGGGGAATATTTGAGGATATTTAAATAACTCTAATGAGGATACTAAGTTTCTGGGTTCATTAAAAAATTTTAAATTCGTCTGTTGCAAACGTTATGTGACGTTACACATTTTCCATTGTACTAAATTGGGTAATTAAGTATCTAAGTAATTAGGTAATATATTGTTGGTAATATTTTGTTTTCTCCTTTCCTCAATCATTTCCTAATTATCTTTAGCCAATATCTTCAATTATAAATAAAACAAAAAGATTTACGAAACATTTATTAAACATTTACTAAAAAAAACTACATCTGTGAAACTATGCGGACGATTTGATATTCATGGTAAATTAATTAATGTATAAATAGCTTAAATAAACAAAATTTAAATGTTTCTCCAAGATAATAACCTAACATTAAAAGCTTTACATATGATATCGCCGTTGCCATATGTCAACGTCGGGTCATACAAGAATTTTCAAAACATTAAAAAGTGAAATTTAAAATTTTTTCTAGAAAACTAACACTGCAAGAAACAATCGACTATTTGGAAGAGTTAAGTATCGACGATGACTACCCAAAGCTGTACATATCGAGCCACCAGCAATCGAAGATGGGGTGGTTAGTGGTGAAGACGATGCCATAGAAGAAGAGGAGGCCATTTTAGACAATGTATGTGCAGGTCAACTAAAAGGAAACTGTGAAATAGTATTTAGATCTGGAAGACATGCAAATTCAATTGGTGATATTCAGTTAGATGAATTGGACGACGAACTCCCATTTGATGAAAAGGTTTTGACGGACATATTAGCCAATTCTACAGAAAATATTGAAACAAATCTCTTGAACGTTTCTGTGGACGAGCCATCGACTTCAACTTTACCAGAAAACAGTTGTTTACGTAAAGTTGCCCCAACAAAATTAACTCAGAAATTACCACAACACAATAAAACAAAAAATTTGTTTGGATTGAAGATAATTCTACAGAAATGGTTCCGATATTTCCACCCGCAAATTATAAAGACTGCAAATTATCTCCGTACAAGCAGTTCGAAAAATTTTTCGACGATGATTTGATTCAACACATTTGCGATGAATCTGGAAAATATGCAATTTTTCTTGGCAAACCCAAACCCTAACATTACTACACAAGAGTTCAAAGTGTTTATTGGTATTTTACTTGTTACTGGTTACAATTATCACAGCCGTATAAGAACAGCTTGGAGTACTGATGATGACATGGCTAATATTATAATATAGAATTCAATGCGTAGGACTCGATTTCAGCAAATATTGCAGTTTCTCCATTTTGATGATAGTTGTAAAAAAATTACTGATAATGATAAAATATGGAAACTACGACCTATAACAGACCATTTGAAAGCAAATATGATAAAACATTTTCATCCTGAGCAGCATTTGTCTTATGATGAGAGCATGATTGCCTATTTTGTCAGACATGGCTGCAAGCAATTCATCAAGGTAAACCGATGCGCTTTGGCTATACGATATTTTCGTTGTGTACTCCAGCAGGTTATTTGAAAAACTTTGAGATTTATCAAGGTAAAAATCCCCGCTGCTTTGGAAATGCGCTGCTCCATTCATAAACATGATTGATGATTTCATGCCGGAAGTGCAAATACTGCCATTCTCATTCAATTTCGACAACTTATTCACAAATTTTCCATTATTGGCATATTTAAAATCTCGAGGATATAATGCAATCCGAGAGAACAGAGTTTCGAAAAATTGTCCATTACCTTCCAAAGACAATTAAAAAAAAAAAATGGAACGTGGCTACGCTGTTTCAAAAAAATTAAAAGAGGGAAATATTTTTTTGACGAAATGGGTGGATAATTTGGTAGTGTGCGCTGCATCCACTGCATTTGGCATGAATCCAGTATCTAAGGGTCAACGCTACTCCAAGACGCAAATGCGAAAAATTAATCTTCCTTGTCCAAATGTTATTGGAAAATATAATCACTATATGGGAGGCGTTGACAGAATGCACCAAAATATAAGTCTATATCGAATTGGAAATAGAGGCAAAAAATGGTGGAGTTCCATATTTACTTGGTTGGTGGATGTGTAGGTTCAAAATGCATGGCAACTACACAGATCTTTAGACCAAACTATGTCTACATGCATGTAAAAAATGTAATATTGGTATATGCATCAATTGTTTTCAAAAATACCATACAAAAATGTAAAATATAAAAAAATGTTGTCTTTGGTAAAATTGTTTTATTTAATTATCTTGTAGATATTGTTTTCAAATATTTACAAATGAGCATCAAATGAGTACTTCACTTCTGTTCATTGTTTTTTATGTTATTTGTTTTTGAAAATAAAGAAACTTTTTGAAAAAACGTTAAACAGGGATTATATTTATTTGCACGCACTTTTCTATATGACCTAGCATTGCCATATGGCAACGGCTCCACATGGTCCCACACCGAAGAAATCACCCAATGAAAAAACTTTTGTGAAGATCTCTACAATCATTAGTCACTATTCAGCTGTTTTATTCCAGAAATTATTAGGTATTAAAAAAAAAATAGTTGTGGGACAATTCGGGTTAATAACTTTTCATTTTCACCTGTAAAAGCCCATATTATGTACTTGTAAGAGAGTCGTATAGACACAAAATCTATCAGATTTTATTACTAACTATAAAATCCTTAAGCAAAAATAAAGTCTTTACCATATAAAATTTATGTAAAAGTATTTTTTAAGTATTTTCTTTTTTAAAAGTAATAAAATTATTATTTCAGGAAATGAAAGCTATGCTGTATGCCGCGGTCGAACAAGCACCATCAGCCGAGTTAGTTGATCCTGAAGTTCTAAGCCGCTACTTTGCCAAATTTGATGAACAATTTTTTCATTATTGTGACAAGGAACTGGCTAAAATCAACACATTTTATTCCGAAAAAATGGCAGAAGCCACAAGAAAACATGGCAATCTTCGAAGTGAACTAACAGAAGCGCTCGAAATGGGCGATGTCAAAAAGCAGCCGGCATGGAAGTCAAAAACTCCCCTAGGAAAAAAGAATGTTCCAGCTCGAAAAATTCAGGATCTGAAATTGGCATTTAGTGAATTTTATTTGGGACTAATTCTTTTGCAGAATTATCAGAATTTGAATTTTACAGGATTCCGTAAAATACTTAAGAAACATGACAAACTGCTGAGCGTTGACTTGGGAGCTAAATGGCGCAAAGAGCACGTAGAGGCTGCACATTTCTACGTCAACAAAGATATAGATCGTTTGATACAGGAGACTGAAACGGCATTTACACATGAAATTGAGGGAGGCGACAGGCAGAAAGCAATGAAACGCTTACGCGTACCCCCACTCGGCGAACAACAAAGCCCTTGGACAACCTTTAAAGTCGGTCTGTTTTCAGGTGCCTTTGTTGTTCTGTTTGTGACAGTTATACTGGCTGCCAGTTTTCGCGGATTCGGTGAGGACTGGCGTGTAGGACTACGACTGTTTCGTGGACCATTCCTTATAATTGAGTGTCTCTTTTTATGGGGTGTAAATGTCTATGGTTGGCGCTCTTCCGGAGTAAATCACGTGCTTATTTTTGAACTGGATCCCCGAAATCACTTGTCCGAACAGAATATCATGGAGATAGCTTCAGTTTTCGGCGTTATCTGGGCTATTTCCGTTTTATGCTTCATATTTTGTGAACCTCTGGGGATACCGCAATATTCGGCGCCTGTTTTTCTGTACACTACAATGGCTGTATTCCTACTGAACCCAACTAAGACGTTTCATCACGAGGCACGCTACTGGTCAGTCCGGGTATTGAGTCGCGTAGTCATGGCTCCATTTTGTTTTGTTAACTTTGCCGACTTTTGGCTAGCAGATCAATTAAATAGCATTGTGCCAGCATTTGTAGATATACCGTTCGTTATTTGTTTCTTCAGCCATAATCCCAGTTGGCAGCGGGGAGGAGGAGGTAAGGAATTCAAATCATTTCGGAGCTTGTCAAGTTTCAATCTTTCAAAGAAGTCTTATTTTCCCTCAGTTAATTTTTAAAACGTAAATTTCGGGATATATTAAATTTAAAATTAAAAAGAAAATTATTTGATTGAATTGATGCAAAATATTTAAATTTTTAACAAAGCCAAGTTGCACCATATTTGACTAAAGTTTCTGAAAATTTTGTTTCTTATTACAGGCTGTTCATGAATTATGTAACACGTTAAGGGGGAAGAGGGTCGAAAATTTGGGACAAAGTGTGACATGGAAGGGAGGTGGGGGAGGGGAGATTGTGCATTACGTCACAACAAAATTTTTGAATTTCATTTATTTAATTTATTTAAAGTTATTTTATAAAAGGGTTTGGGGCAGTTAAGTGCTAACAAACATAAAACAAGTTTGAAGATAAACGCGTTCAGATAGACCAGGTATAGAAAATAACGATTATTTTTTAATTTCAAGATCAAAAAATCATGCATGAAAAGTTATTGTAAAATAATTAATGTAATAGCAATATGATGCTAAGGTGTCAGAGTTACAGTTCTTGAGATGAATTTTTTTTCATGATTTTTAAGATAAAAATCACCTTAAACCAACTATTTTTGACCGATTTTTTTTTTTTTTGATCGAATATAACTATTATTTTTGGATCGTTATTTTTTCGATCAGAAATACAAATTATTTGTGATCGTTATTTTTTCAGTCAAAAATAAAAGTTATTATTTAATCGTTATTTTTTCGATCAGAAATAAAAATTATTTTGTAATCGTTATTTTTTCGATCAGAAATAAAAGTTATTCTTAATCGTTATTTTGTTCGATCAGAAATAAAAGTTATTTTTTTCGTTATTTTTTCGATCAGAAATAAAAATTATGTTTGATCGTTATTTTTCCAATCAGAAATAAAAATTATTCTTTAATCGTTATTTTTTCGATCGGAAACAAAAATAATTTTGTGATCGATATTTTTTAGATCAGAAATAAAACCAATCATTGATCGATATTTTTCCGATCAGATTAAAAAATTATTTTTTGATTAAAATAATATCGATTAGAAGTAAAATCAAATCAATATTTACGCATAAAACTGCTATGAGTTCAAATTGGGAAGTTATTGAGCATATAAAAAGAAAAGTTCATACTTAACACCCTTCGAACCCACGTTTACTATCATACAAACAGTTGTCTTGGGCAAGGACTTGAACAAGGATTTTGACAAGGGTAAGGACAAGATTTTTGACATGGATTTGGACAAATATTTAGATAAGGATTTTTTCAAGGATTAGGACAAGCGCTTAGACATGGATTTGGGCAAGGACTTGGACAAGGACTTGCGCAAGTATTCTAATAAGGGCTTGTGCAAGGATTTGAATAAGGATCAGACCAAGGTTTTAAATAAGGAACAGGTGGAAAATAGTTGTAGTAGTCGAAAATGGTTGTATTAAATAGTAGTACATATGAAAGTAGATAGAGAATCGCTGATTTAGAATCTGATGTTAGAAATTGAAAAACTTATTAGACAATAGGGTGGACCCCAAAATTGTTTTGTTTTTACACATTTTGTACATACGCTTGCAGAATAAGAGCTGATTTCGAAATTGATGTTAGAATTTCAGAAGTTTTATGTGACACTAGGGTGGATCATGAAAATGATTTTGCTTACTACATACTGCAAATGCCAGTATTTGACAGTCGCCGATTTCGAATTTTATGTTTAATTCTAAAATTTTCCTGACACTAGGCAAAGACATATATATATATAAAGACCTTGCTTCAGGGAGGGGTAGAGTAAATTCGAAGTTATTGAAGAAACAGGCGAGAGCACGGGCGAGTAAACAACGATAGCGAGTAGTAAAAGTAACGATTAGATACCAAGCGACATTAGCGAACGCGGGCAGCGATATTGTGGCGCGACTCGTTGTACAACTATAAAAATATTTTTTTCTGCGATGATGCAAGCAAAAAAAGTCAAATTCATTGATAAAGTTTGTTATTGTTTTTGTTTGCATGCATGTGTGTGGGTAGCTGAAATGGAAGAAAGAAATTTGCATGGATTTTTTATATTCTGCTTGTTGGTTGCCTGATTCTTTTGAATATTTATATATCAAGTTTACTTTTCAGATTATGCTTTCTAGCTGTCAAGCAACTAGAAAACATACAAGCAGCGCTCGATCAGGTGAATAGCATAAATGGGCAGGCAATTTTTATATTTTGCTTTCTAGCTGCCAAGCAACAAGCAGCTTTCGATCAGTTCAAGCTGCCGAATCGTTTCTACCCTCTGCCTTGCTGCATGCTGAAATTCGGCAACAAGACAAGGTTGTCTGCTTGTTGTTGTTGCTATTCTACAATAAGCTAGGCTTTTATCAACTGCCGTGCTTGTTGTTGGTATTGTAAGCTAGGATTTTGGATTTTTGCTTGGAATGAAATCTGAAAAATTTTCGGCAGATTTTTTCTTAGAATTTTATAGTTTCTTATTGCTTGCGTTTATTATATGAAAATTAAATTCTTTAATATTAAAACAATAATTAATTAATAAAATAATTCCCGCCCCGTGGGGATTCGTAATCGCGCCCAGTTGATAACGAAGTATATACACTATCCACCAGACCACCAAGCTGTGTTAGAAACGTTTGTTGATTCAATGTTAAGTATAACAGAAGCTATGCTGCAGTATATCGTTACAATCTATCAATGAGGATTATGTATTGGCTTATGTCATCAGCATCGGTGTGTTTTGTTTTTTCTTGATGTGAACGCGCAAAGTAATAATGTGGACTTGTTACCACTACATTATAAAACTCTTTATTTGTAAAGAAACTTAAGGCGGTCTTCTCATTCAAAACCCGTTTTTTTGACCCTTTTTAAAAAAATTCTTATTTGAAAACGCAAAGAATAATTGAAAACTTTTTTATTTATTGTATTACAAAAGGTTCAAAGTAAATAAAAAAAATTTTTTTGTCTCGATACGTGGGCTGTTCAAAAAGTAATGAGACTTCAAAGTTGGTGGTGAAAAAAAAAGGTGTCGTCACGGCGGCCACGATTCCGGGTCTCCGGAGCGTCTGAAATGAAAAAAAAAACGGGGTTATAATCAGTATAGATGTAATTCTCGGGTGAACCTCAAGCTTAATTTTGTGATTTTTTTTGACAAAATGGCGGCCATTCAAAAAAAAAATTTCAATTTCGGGTTCTTTTTTGTAGTTTAGTGTAAAAAAAAAATAGTAAAAAATTTTTTAAAATTACGGTCGAAGTTGACCCGAGAATGGTGACAATTCTGCGTCGATTCCACTTTGTTTCATGAAAATCGGTTCAGTTGAACTGGAGATATCATGGCCGCCAGTTCGAAAAACGTGGGTTCGAGATAAACGCGTTTAAAGTTTGAAGTAATTTTTTTGGGGGAAAAAAAAAAAAATCAAAAATGTTTAAATGCAGTTTTAAAGAGCTGACAATTTTTACTTACAAATATTAGTCGGCGTTGCCAGCTCCATACAGGCCACCTTCCTCTTTTTCGTAGAAACTGCTTTCTGCTGCCCTCTCTGCTCTGCGAGCCGTTCTGCCAGCTTTTGATGATGCCGCAGCTCGAGTCTCTGATCGGTTCAATCTGTCTTCATTGCGAGATAGTGCGTATTCGTATGCGTTTTTGCTAATCGCAATACTCATCAAACCCATAATTTTAAGTATGGGTATAAAACCGTCGTTGAAGAGGCACGTTGCAATGAAATTGGCCACTTCGATGGTGCGTGCGCCTGAGTTGATGTGTTTGGGCGAAAGTGACCAAAGAACAGAATTGTAGGACTCATTGGAATTCTGAGTTTCAGATCCAAGGCATCTTTCAAGCAAATTATCTGCCGACAGCGCTTCGTAAGCTGGTTTTATTACCTCCATCACCTTCTTGTCCATCAGACCTTGCTTCACAAAAAAGGCTGTATCTTCTAAGGTATTTCGAATTTCTAAAAATCCTTTTAGGGGCATATTCACAACTACCCAAGCTATAAATAAATGCAAAAAAAAAGTTGAAAAAAAAGTTGCTCAATGAGAAGACCCCCTTAAACAATTATTACATTAAATGCAAAGGAAGTTTATTGAAAAAATGATAAAGTGCGGAAGCCAGCCGTTAAAAAACACGATTGATTTTCGTCTCTTTTTTTTGTTCATTCCAACCAATACACTAACACTGCCATATCGATCAACGCAGGGCAGCCACAAAACACCGATGCTGGTGACCTCTTGTAGCAAGTAAAAGCAAATTTGTTGTAAAACGAAAACAAAATTCCCATTAGAAGTACATTGAGTTTTTTGACGGCGAACAAGCAGCGGAATTCTTTTTCGCTAGGTAGTATGCTGTTGAAAAAAATTTGTTCAGTGCAGCCAAGTTCACAACCATGTGTGGAGAGTTAAAATGGAGAATCGTTGGCATTATATGCCCGTATATGTAATTGGCGTGGAAACTTGACATTCAACAATAAAAAAATAAGCAGAAAGCACAGACTAAGATAGACAGACATTGCTTCCACTTGTCACTTTCCAATTTGCAGAAGCTCGGTAACTTGACGATTGAGACCAAAGCAGCGGACTGCAAAGCAGCGAAAAACTGCGAGGTTATGTTGCTAGAGTTTGTTGATAGAGTGCTACAAATTGTTGATAGAGAGACCACAAACTATCAATACTCTCAGCAACGTTGACGAGAAGCCTTTTATAGATTTTTTTTCTTTAGAATTCTGAGCTGACGGCTGCCTTGCTTGTTTACTTTTTTTGCTGGTTTTTGTTTTTGTTGTCGGCTAGGTTTTTTTTGCTGCTGTTTGTTTGCCATTTTTTTTGGGTGGATTTTGTCAATCGTCAAAAATGATATTTTTTCGATTTTGTCTATTTTGAAGATTGAAGTTATAGAAAAATGGCTGTAACTTCTTTATTTCTGGATAAATTATTTCTATTTCTATGTTCAAACTATGCTAACTAAACTAAGAAATCTAAGTCAGTAAAGGGCACTTAAGGATTTTTTGAAAAAAAGTCAAGTTGCAACAGCTATAACTATTTTATCCGATTTTCGGGTTTTGCACAAAATAGCTCGAAACTGTTCTTAGTGCATTTCTTGCTAGAATTTTTAAAAATTTTTATTTTTGGGAATTCAAACTCGAAATTTTCAAAAAGGCTTGCTTCTAGCAAAAAATTTCGTAGCGACCAAATTATTAAACGTAATCGCGCTATTTTTTGTGTCTGTACCTAATACAATACCTAAATATAGTTCTAGAAAATATTTTCATGACATTTCATTTAATTTGTTTTTTAGTTTGATTTTTGCAATTTTTCTAATAAAACAAAAAAAAAATTTTTATTTTTCTAATAATCGTATGAAATTTAATTGTTTTATGTTAAAACTATTTTCATTCTACAGACATATATTTTATTTACATACTAATAAAAGCATCTAATAAATTCATTTGGTCTAGTTGCCACCCAGGACATCGGCAGCTAGACCAACTACATTTTATTGTTATTGCTGTACAAATCATAAGTTGAGATCGTTGCTGATCTAATTGGGTACAGTTAGCATTTTATGTATTTCTAAGTTTGTAGTATCTGCAAAATGCAAATAGATACTGCAACTCCGCTTAGAATTTCCTTGCAATGCTGCTTTATATGCACCTGCGAAGCGATATTTCTTTCTCTTTATGCCTTAGTGCGATCGAGAAAGCGTCTTTTTGTGACTTCCGTGTTTTTTAGTGTTTTGCGAAATTTTTAAAAAATTATATTGCCGTTTTCAACGCGTGTGTTTTTAAAAATTATTTGTGTTTTTTCAAATTTTAATAAATTGTACCAATCTGTTTTTTCAAAACAACTCCAAACTCTGTAAAAAAAACTAAAAAATAATATGTCAGCATGAGTGCTATGCAAAAAATTGCGACAATGTTCCAGAAATTTTTTGTAGCCACATCAGAATGTTTCGGTTCCCATCCGGTCCATTATTGCTGAAAAAATGGTGCGCAAGGGTATATATGTACATGCAAAAAGTAGAGTATACAGTCGGCATTTCGACTCCTCTTGCATTGGAAGCAAAAAATTAAAACAAGGTTCGATTCCCACCTTGAATCTTGGTAAGTAAAAAATACCTTTTGGTTACACTTTTTTATTATAGACTGTTTATACTACTATTTCTGGAACTATTTTAAAATACTATCTGGTGTATTGACACTTTAAAGTTAATTACAAGATTCCATTTTTAATAATTAAACTCATTGTCTGATTGGTTGTTTGAGCGAGCGAAGCTCGCATGGGGCCACTTTTTTGAAAAGTGCTATCACGATCAGATTTCAACAATGGGTTGACCGATTTTAAAATTTTTTTCATGGACAATTCTTCGCTTCTTAAACTAAAGTAGAACGAAGCACAAATTTTATTAACTCAGAAAATTTGACTGAAATCAAGTTCATATACACATATATAATTAAATAAATGCTCTCTTTTGACATCATATCAGTGCCGTAGCTAAGTGGGAATTAGGTGTTCGAACCCCCTTAGGGTCCCCCAAAAGTATGAAAAATAACACAAATGAAACTATTAAATTAAAAATGTGATTTTTTAAGATAAACTGAGAAAATGATTTTATTTTACTTGAAGATGGGAAAGTTTCAACATTTTCAAGATAATTTAAAAAAATTTGCTTAATTAATGAAAAATTTTTCTGACCAAATAAAAGATTAACTTTGTTTATAAAAGTCATAATCATTATATTGAAATTAAACTGCAAGAAGTTTGTATATTTGGTATATTAAGGAACCATTTTCAATAATGGATTTCAATGAAATAATATAGAAATTTTTTGTTAAATTATATTGAAATTTAACTGCAAGAAGTTTGTATATTTGGTATATTAAGGAACCATTTTCAATTATGGATTTCAATGCTGAAAAAGTTCCTGATATCCGAAAAAATAGACATTTTTTGATATCATACCTAGAACGAATATAATTAAAAAATTGTAGAAAATTAGGTTGAGATTTTTTATGCAAAATCTAAGCTTATTGGACCCAAAACATTTGAGAAAGAATTCGGTTGAATGGATTTTTGTTAAAAATTAACTTCTAAAATCATTAGAAATTATTGAAAAAACTTTTAATCTTTCATAGCTATTTTACCTTTCAAACTAATATTGTTGTATTAGTAAAATTTTGTGATAGAAGCTTTAACTTTTTGTGCTAATTTTCGGGATTGTACTTTTTAAAAACAATTATAAATTCTCAATTTGGACAATTTTTCAAAAAAATTATAGGCAAATTGTAAAACTAGTATTAATTTGATACCAAAAATTCAATAAATTTTTGGTTATGGTAAATTAAAAACATGCATATTCACGAATAGTCTTAAAAACGAGGTTGTTTAAAAAAATTTCCATATCCTTGCTTGTTGTTTTTTAATGGTATATTCTTATATATTTTTTATCAAAAGCCCTTCGCCTCTCCTAAATTTTAATATAAAAATAAAAACTGTCATATATATAAGCTTAGTACTTGTCAAACAGGAAAAAAAAAATCAATTGTACGAAAAATTTCATTTCACCATTTGAAATAGAAATTTAAAAATTTTGAATATAAAAATAATGTCATATTTATAAAGCAACTGTAAAAAAAAAGAAATAATCGTTATAAATTTTAATTTTTCCATTTGAATAAAATAAAACTTTATAAATAGAAATTCAATCATTTTCTTCTGTTTTTGCAATAATGTTTTAGAAAGGAAGAAAGTCTTGTACTGTTGGCATGTATATTTTAGAGGCAACAAAATAAGTATGTACAGTAGAGTGGCCACATGACAGAGGCCAGCTGTGAAATTTTCTGAAAAAAATATTGATAATTAAAGGTGCCTCAAGCAACCGCTATATTGGAAATCTGACTTATATAGGAAAATAAGAAAAGTCGGATTTAAATTATCAGAGTTATGATTTTACGATCTCAACTTATTATTTGTACAGCTATAACAATAAAATGTAGTTGGTCTAGCTGCCGATGTCCTGGGTGGCAACTATACCAAATGAATTTATTAGATGCTCTTATTGGTATGTAAAGTTTTAACATAAAACAATTAAATTTCATTAGATTATTAAAAAAATCAATTTTTTTTTGTTCTATTAGAAAAATCGCAAAAATCCAACTTAAAAAAAAATTTAATGAAATGTCATGAAAATATTTTCTAAAATTATACCTAATACAGACATTAAAAATGGTGCGATTACGTTTAATAATTTGGTCGCTAAGAAATTTTTTGCTAGAAGCAAGCCTTTTTGGAAATATCGAGTTTGAATATTTTTACGACAAAAAATTCCCAAAAATCCAAAAATATAAATTTTTAAAAATGAAAACAAGAAATGCACTAAGAACAGCTTCGAGCTATTTTGTGCAAAAAATTAAAAAAACCCGAAAATCGGGTAAAATAGTTATAGCTGTTGCAACTTGACTTTTTTTCAAAAAATCCTAAGTGCTCTTTTCTGGCATAGATTTCTTAGTTTAGTTAGCATAGTTGTAACATTAGGAATAAATTTAATTTATTAGATTGTTTTCTTAGTTCAGCATAGTTTGAACATAGAAATAGAAATAAATGAATAAATTTAGTAAAAAAAAAAATTAAAAAATTTATTCATTTTAAAGATGGTAAAATTTGCCAACATTTTGTTCTTGGGTGCACTTGAATCTATCCAAATAAAGAATAAAGAAGGAACAGCCATTTTTCTATAAATTCATTCTTCAAAATAGACAAAATCGCAAAACTATAATTTTTGAAAATCCACCCAAAAAAATGGCATACAAACAGCAGCAAAAAAAACCTAGCCGACAACAAAAACAAAAACCAGCTAAAGAAAAGTAAACAAGCAAGGCAGCCGTCAGCTCAAGGCTGATTTATAAGGTTGTCGCAGGGCTGATCGCACTCTCTTCTCAGTTCCCTTAATTGTCAAAACCAGCCAATTGTGCGAATGACTACGAAAGAAAAACGGATGATAATTGAGAGCACTTGCAGATTTTCTATGAGCTGTCAACTTCGATTTGACAATTATGGGTACTCGCTCTCTCCCTTGCGACAACCTTATAAATCAACCTTGCGTCAGCTCATAAAAGGCTTATCGTCAACATTGCTGAGAGTATTGATAGTTTGTGCTCTATCAACAATTTGTAGCACTCTATCAACAAACTCTAGCAACATAACCTCGCAGTTTTTCGCTGCTTTGCAGTCCGCTGCTTTGGTCTCAATCGTCAAGTTACCGAGCTTCTGCAAATTGGAAAGTGACAAGTGGAAGCAATGTCTGTCTATCTTAGTCTGTGCAGTAAATATTTTTTGTGTATATATGTAATAATTTATTTTATGTTATTTTAAATTTTTGAATTTAAAAGTTAATATTAATTTAAAAAAGAAAAAATTATTAAGCTATCAAATCTATGTAACTGCAAAAAAGCTTCACTTCTCTCGTGTGTCCAACGACGCACCTGTGTTTTTTTCTTCTTGCTAGGATTTTAGGAATTTCAAAGTTGTGTTGTTGTAGTCAGTTGTGTTTGTTATTGGTTGAGTTACCTAGAATTTTTTCTTGTTGCTAGTTATTCCAATTAGAGGTAGCGTGAATTCGGAATTTTTTTAATATATCTACATAATTATATGAAACCTTAGACATTATTAATTGATACTTTCTTCAATGTTTTAATGTTTTTAAGTACATATTCATGAATTTAGTTTTTTAAAGACAACAATTTCCTTTATAAAAATTCGTCAAATTATTGTCATAATTATAAGACAGTAACTTTTTTCCTGAAAAAAGATGTTAATGAAAAGTTATATAAAAAAATTAATTAAATATTTTTTGGTAAGCAGGTTAGGTTGATTTTCTAATTAAGCTAAATATTTGTTTTTAGAAAACATTCGTCATAGAAGCAAAGGCGCGCTTGATATTTAAAAACTTGTTAAAAGTAATTTGAAATGCTGCTAGATTTTCCACTATCCAAATTCTATCCAATACGATCTAAAATTTGTTCTTGTAAATAGTAAATATTATTAAACTTCGTTCAAATTAATTTTTCTCACGAAGTTTTAAAAATATATATTTTATAAACATTAAAACATTGAAGTAAGTATCTATTACCAATATCTAATGTTTAATATAAATATGTAGCTATAGTAGCCGCTCGGTTATGTGGACACTCAAATATATGAACATCCAAAAGAGTGAACAAAATATCACAGACAAACTCTTGTGCACGAGGTTTTAAAGAGTGAACAGCACTAATCACTATTATGCAGGCCCGTAGCCAGGATTTACCCAAGGGGGCAGTTTTCATAAAAAAATAGATCGATATTTTTTGATATCGATGAATCAAAGGAATTTAGTATAAAACTTTAATGAATTTTTAATAAAACTTACTTTTATTTGTTTTTATATGTTTGTATTAAGTCTTCCCTTTTTTTTTGCCAATTCTGACAAGACATCATCCTCTGTGACTTTGCTATCCCTATGTACTCTTAAGGATGCACAACCATTTAAGCGGAACTCGCCCATATATCTTCTAGAAATATATTTCAAATATCAATTGCACTCCTTCACCTATCCGCTGCTGAATTCTGATTTAATTTATTCGTATGGTAGTATTACCAGAGCAAGGTAAAATTCTTGCATATTGCTTTATTAAAAATTTTGATCGTTCCTCGTGTTCGGATGTCATCGAAATCAAGTTGAACGATGACAAAAGCCAGTTGTGCTTTGTAAATAGTACTCCCATGTTGTAAATTGTTGCAACAAGGAAAGGTATATAAACAGTAATTTTGTAAAAATTTTCCACACCATTATAAATGTGACCTACAATGCAAATTCCTTTCAAACGTTATTTTCTAGAAACTGCTAGAAAAATCTCCACGATAAGAAGACTAACATTTTTTTATAAGTAAATCCGTAATCAACTCCTAAACTTTAACAGATCACTTAGCAACATTTTTAAATTTAATTGACTTTTTCGACAACATTCAAAAGGCTTGAAAATTTTATTTATAAAAATTTTGTTTGTCCCAAGAGATTGAGATCCCGCGTCAGAGCTAAAAAAAACGCAAAACGGAGATTATTGTACTCCGTTTTTCAATTTGGAGTAAGCTAACTAATGCCAACGGTCCAACCAAGACTGCTTAAATCGTAGATTACGCGAACCATTGACAGGAAAATTAAAAATTGGAGGGGAGGGAAAGAGGGAATAGATTTAAAATGTTTTGAAAACTTGAAATGAAATGAAATTGGACCGCTTTCTACAATGCAAACGAAATACAATATTACGTTATTATGATTTAGCTAAAATTGTAACCATTAAATAATTGTAATATAGAATGGACACCGCACACATTGACCACTATTCTGGCAGCGCTGCACTCGGTTGGTACATCAGCAAAGTCAGCTAAGGCCGCTTCGACTTCGGCGGTGCCATCTACTTTTTATAATTACTCGTATTTAATTTTGTAACATTGAATCAAAGTATTAAAGAATATCAAGAAGTCGCCATAATAAGGACGTAAATTGATGAAAGGAAAAAATTCCTTAAAAACAAAGATTTACTTTCCTCCTTTCTAGCCTTTTTTAATGGCGGTTTCTGCAACTAATTAAGTGGCATCATTTTAGTATTTTGGCAGAATAAAATAATCAATAGAACAACACTTAACGGAAATGGTTTAAAATTTAGAAAACCACAATAAAAACCATTGTAAAAGGTAAATTTTTTCCTCACTTTCATTTAATACTTTCCAACGCAGTAGATTCTTAAATCACTGGTGATGGACAAGGCTCAATTGAATGTATCGAACTTTATTTGATATCTTAAGCGTGTTGATGTTGCTGTTACTACTGTTACTAAAGAGAGACGTAGGAGCATTAAGTATGCACTTATAAGAAATGTCATATTAATGATTATATTTTATTTTTTACACTTTCTGGACCCTAAGGGGGGGAGGGGGTTTGAACACCCAAACCGCCTCTCTTATCTACGGGCCTGCTATTAAGTGAATAGTATTATTGCAAATCTTTTTTGCAGCTTTTGGCTTATGATCTGCTAAACTTTTGTTTCGTTTACCATGTATTTTTGATGTAATAACGGGACACTGTATAAAGAAGTTTGCCACAATATGAAAGCTTAAGCCCTTGGCAAAAATATAGTTTTCAATTTAGATTTTTCGCACTTTCTCAGCAGTGAGTTGAGTTGAGTGAGCTTAATGTTTTAAATTCAAATCGAAAATAGAAATTATTGCTTTTTACAAAATTGTAGAAGGGTCAAATGCGTAATAAATTAATAATAAAGAAAAAATTCTAACTGCAACAGAAATTTGTTATGACCTAATAAAAAAACTGGAAATTTGATAAAACTGGAAAAAAAGTGAAAAAGGTTTAAGGAAAATCATATGAATTTCATGTTCAAAAATAGAAAAAATTTAGCGGATATTACTGAACTTATTATAGAAAACGTAAAGATTTTAATTAATGAAATAAAAGGAAAGGATCGTTTGATTTCATTCCAGTGAAAAATTAAAAAAAAGTTTGAAATTAAGTTTTTGAAAATTTCATGAATCAGAGCTTAACAAATTTTCATCTAGCTCGCACCTTGTTCCCCGCTTAAAAGCACATTTTCAGGATATGACTATCTAACGTAATCTATCACGCGTCTGCAGCTGAATTATCTAATCTTATCTATCAGTTCCGCAGCGAGTTTCAACGTTCAAATGAGGATATACAGGATCGGAGTGATGAGTTTGTGTCCGAGGACGAGGAAGATGAAAAACAATTGGTTCCCAAAGCTACTATAAGCAGTTCTAAGTTTTGGCTGCTTTTGACAAATTTATCATTTGGGCTGAATGCAGTTGTAATGTTGATGATATGTTGGTATTTCACAAATGCAAAGAGCAACCATTAGCAAAAAACAGGAAGCTAATACTGTACAAAAAATTTAACGGAATTCTTCAGTCGGTAGCAGTTTAGTTATACTTTTCATATATTATATTTTTTATTTTGTTTAGTCTTCAATTGACAAATATCAGTAATTATTTTTAAAAATGAATTTATCCGATTTTATTTAGTTTTTATTGGTCAGTACTTCTTTGTTAAATATTATTATTTTGTTTTTATGTATATCTGATAAAATATGAGTCAAGCAGTATATCTAAATATAACTTCAACCTCCAATATATGAACAATTCACAAAAGTGGACAAGGCCTGTTTGAATTAGTTCACATAAGCGAGCGGCTACTGTATATTAAAAAAATTCCGAATGCATGCTACTTCTAATTGGAATAACTAGCAACAAGAAAAAATTATAGATAACTGCACCAATAACAAGCACAGCTGACTACAACAACACAACTTTGAAATTCCTAAAATCTTAGCAAGAAGAAAAAAATCCTAGTTTACTATACCAACAACAAGTTGATAAAATTCTAGCTTCCCTGTAGGAAAATCAACTAATTTAAAAGTAGTTGATAAAGTAGTTTTTTATCAACCACAACTAGTTGAAATTCTGACTTTTTTCCATAGAACGAACTAACTTATTTTGTATGGTGATGTCCGCTAAATAAGTCAATTGACTGTCGTCTGCATATATTTTCAACTACTTGTTAAACTAGTTACATTTAAATTATTTTTTTAATTGCTTTAAAATAACCAATTGAAAACTATTACTGATGGCCAAAAGTTAATAATATTTGATGAAATAACATGGTTAAATATATATATCAGCTTGTAATCTAATAAAAATTTTCAATTATTTGTAAATTAATTACGACCTTCTTTCATAAGTTTTTAAGTTATGTGTTTATATAACTCCAATAATTTTTCAATTATTAAAGGTTATATTTTATCGAGCTCAAGGTCAATGTTGCTTTCCGAAGAAACCAACTGAAGGAATAATAAAACTGAAGGTTATTCCTTCAGTTGTTTTCTTCGGAAAGCAACATTGACCTTGAGCTCGATAAAATATAACCTTTAATAATTGAAAAATTATTGGAGTTATATAAACACATAATTTTCAATTAAAACATGCCAACATCAGAGTAGTTGCCGCCTTAATATAATTCAAAGTAGTTTATCAATCACTGGTTTTTAAGTAGTATTTCAATTACTTCATATATTGAAGTGGATGCCGCCTTAATATAATTCAAAGTAGTTCATATACTGGTTTATTTTAAACTAGTTTTTTAATTAGTTGCTTTTAAAAACAAGTTAGTTTGTTCCTATAGGGTTATTATAGGATAGCAACAACAACAAGCAGACAACCTTGTCTTGTTGCCGAATTTCAGCATGCAGCACGACAGAGGGTAGAAACCATTATATAAGAACCCAGGTAGTATTGATAAGTGTTGATTTTCTCTTCTAAAGGCATGCCATAAGTTGTCAAAAACAGCTTTTCATGCAACACAGCTGCATACAGCTGACTGCATTCAGCGGAAAATTTGCTACGTAGCTCTTGAACAACTTTCGGGCTGAATTGTATGTAGCATAAAGCGCTCACACAATATGTTCCCTGAGCGGTCACCATTAATACTACACACTCCGAAAATTATTGTTGAAATTCAACAATAACGATTGTTAATAAATTTAACAAATGCGTTGCTAAAATTTTGTATTGATTTTGAGTATCAATTTTTCTTTTGGAAAATCGTCAAATTTAATGTACGATTATTAAATTTATTGTTGTTTTTCTTATTGTTGAATTTAACAATTTGATTGTTTACAATTTGAAATCGAAAATTTAATTGTCAAATCAATACAAAATTCAATTCAATATAATATTTATTCATGTTCTGAAACATGTGACGTGACTGCAATATAAAGAAAATAATTGCGAAAAATAAGGGTAAGCATAACAACTAGTTTTGTTAATTAATTAAGTGATTTAAATTCTAGCAGAGAATTAGCAAAGGCAACAAAAAGTTTGCAAGCATTTTGGATTTAAAAAAAGAAAAGAGCAGAGCGTTATCTTGTAGCAATAATACAGGTTTAAAAGCAAAGTCATAAGATTATTTATGTGTGTATTTTTATTATCTACATGCCACTTTTTTCTTTTTTAGAATGCACCCGGATTAGAATTGCCATCGGCACCATTGCAACACTCTAAGGGCTGTGCACAAAGTACGCGCTTCTTTTCTAAAAATATTTAATAATTATATATAATTATATAATGTTATGCAAGTTAAAGTTTAAAAACGAATTTTTATTTTAGGCACTATGTGCCACTTCTTTATTAAACATTCACTTAAAAACTAACCTACTAATTGAAAGTTACTCTAAGTTATACCTATTCTGGGCACATTGAAGATGATGATGTAGTTGATGTAGTTGTTGTTGCTGTTGTTGTTACTACTGTTGATATTGTTGCTGTCGTTGGTGCTCTGTTTGCCTCATATTTTGGCTATTGTTATTGTTGTTGTTGCTGCTGGTTTTCTACATAGTGGATCCTCCCACGTTAAAAACCATGCAGCTGGCAAATTTATCAAAAGTCACGTACTTTTGAATGTAGCACAGATTTTGTCTTCTAAGCGATTTCGACAGAATCTTGTGTTAACTGCCCCCCTTCTAAGTCTAGGCCGTCCGCGGCCGCTTTAATAAATTGTGCTACCCTTTTAACTTCATTGGTTTTTTTCTTGTGAGTTTGCCATCTTCGGTATAGAAAAATTATAACAATAATTATCACTATGATAGTTAGTATCGTTGTTGCTTGAATTGAACGCGTTTGAATGACCTCATGCAGCTTCTCTAAGTGATTGCGATTATTAAGATGAACTCTATGTAAGTAAGGCAAACTTAAAATTTCCAAATGCTCCGTAAAGTTAACAAACTGGGTCGATGGGACTCCAGGTTGAAGCATTGCAGTTGTTTTGTTATTTAAGAAAACTCTGCTATTTATGCGTACCATTTTTTCAAAAGTTATAAGAAAGGTGCCAGATACAGTAACTGAAGAATTGTTCGCTTCCAAAACTTCTACAGTTTGGTCATTAATGATGATAAGGCCACTGTCTACTTCAACAAGTGGGGGAAGTTGATTAAATATTGTTTTACATGATGCTTTATGATTGTTGAAAAGCTGATGCACGCATACGGTATCCGTTGCTATTTCGCAGAAACTGGCTGTTAGTGCAGCTGTACAATTTTTTACTGGAATTATTGAATCTCCACAATCCGCAACCGTATCAGTTTCCAAAAAAATTGTTTTGTTACCTTGTGCCACCGGAAATACCCTAACTAAACTACATAATTTTTTAATTCTTGGAAATTTTATTATAAAATAAATTACATATTCATTTTGTGAAATCTTAAGCTTAGAATTACTTATTATATTACTTATACTAACATTTACGTACTCAGTGATCATTATTTGCGAAATTTCTTTAGAGTCTAAGATAACAGGATTAACTATATTTATTTTGCCTAATATTATAGAGTAAATTACATTGTCCAAGTCCGTAATAACTGCTCTGTTCCTAGCCATCAGTAACTCAAATAAGTGTCCAGTGTCAATTTCAGTTTCCTTGGTGTTTTTCAAAATCTTATTTACTGTCTCGGTAAGTTTATTTACCTGTTCCTGTATTTGGGTGTTGATGGAATACTGTCGCTCATTGGCTTCAATGAGTTGATTTTCCTTAATTTTTACCTCATTAAAATCGTCAAAATCAGGGATGCCGGCGATGTACTTAAGTGCAGTGCCAATTATATGTATACTACGGGCATGCCTATGGTGGATTTGTAGGGTATCAAGTAGTCGGAAAATCTGATCAACGTCCGATTGAAGGAGTTTCCGCATATGTGATTGTGGAAAAAGGTGGAGTATGTCTGTGGTCTCACTTACAACATTACTATAAGTTGTTAAATTTGTACAATGTACAATATAGTCATAGCTTTCCCAAATTGCTACTTTTCCATCGGTAATTGGTATGAAATTTGATTTTGAAAAATCAGTTATTTTACTGTTCGATCCCTGAGCACTTACTAACATGAATAGTAATCTGAAAAATAAAAAAAATAAAAAAAAAAAAATAAAAAATACGTTCTACCTCAACAGATTATTATTAATTAAAATAAACCTTATTACCTAAGGTTGCACTTGTGAACCTTCCTGTTGTCAATTAAAACAGTGGAGCCTAAATCCTTCTGAACCGTTTTTTCTATAAATACCTTAGTAAACTTATTACCTATTCTCTTATTGGTCTTAACGTAGACTTTGTCTCCTGGTTTGAAATTTCTAGTCCTTTTGTTTTTATTATTTCTTTTTAGCTCTATTTCCTGTGCTTTAATGATTTTGGATTTAATTTCTGTTTTAAGGGCAGTAGGCATAGAAAATATTAATTCGATTGGCTTCCAACCGGTAACAGAATGAATCGATCTATTGTATTTTGACGTTGCAAGAAGTATTAACTCATTTGTATCACTTATTGCTTGATCAAGCTTAGTACATCTTGCAATTTCTGTAAGGGTACTATGAAATCTCTCTACCTGTCCATTGGTTGTACTATGGAAAGGAGGAGTTGTGAAGATGTTTGCACCGAAATGGTCTCTAAGAAGAAACTTTACTGTTTGGGAATTTAATGATTTTTCATTATCGAATGTAACATTTTCTGTTTTATTGAAACAATTAAGAATTTGTAATAACGCTCGTTTAACGTCAACAATGGCTCTACTTTCAATAGGAATAACTATAGCAAATTTTGAGAATTTGTCCACGCAAGTTAAAAAGTGATGCTTATCGGTGGAATATATATCAATATGTATCATTTCACCAGGACGAGATGGTATCGGAGTTTTCCCTATTTCTGGATTAACCGGATGCCGCTGATATTTGGCTTCCTTACAAATTTTACAATTTAAAGCTATCTCTTTCAATTTTTTTCGCATATCTGGAAAATAATAATCATTCAAAACTTGCTTAATATTTTCTCGATCAGAACGATGCGCTCTATTATGTTCCATTGCAAGTATTTCATTCTGATCATCTTCATTGAAAATATCATTAACTTGTTTCGTAGTATAACGAAATTTTACAGATGGAAATTTCCTAACGACTTCATCTTGGATTTGCCCTAAAATCGGCAAATCACACAATATACCATTTACAACATCAGGATTAATACATTCCCCAATTAAGTCCATTAGATCCTGTAAGTTTTTGAATGTAATATGGTGTCTTATCTTCGATTTAAATACTATCTTCGTAACTTTTGTCGAACTTTTACCTCTTTCTAAAATAATCTGATTTCTAAATGAGTTCACAGGGTTTGCTACTATTGGAATTACTTCCGATAAAGATTCTTCGCTATGCATCGTATTGGATATTGAATTTTCTGAATGCTCTATTGCATTAATGTGTTGTCGAGTTAACGCATCGGCAACGAGATTATCCTTTCCAGGCTTGTAAAAAAATTGGGGCGAAAACTCCTCAACAAATGCTCGCCAACGCTTTATTTTTGTATTTGGATTTTTGTCTGAAACAGCAAAAGTTAAGGGCTGATGGTCTGTGAAAATGTTCAGCTGCCTCACACCGTATAAATAATTTCGCAGCTTTTGAAGTGCCCATACAATTGCTAAAAGTTCTCTCTCGTTTGTTGCATAATTTTCTTCAGCAGATGACAATGTTCTGGAAATCATTGTTATTGGTCTACCTCCCTGCGATAATTCTGCACCCAGAGCGTGAGCCGATGCATCAGTTGTTAGATCAAAAGGTTTACCGTAATCAGGGTATAAAAGAAGAACTTCTTCGGAGGATAAAATTCTTTTAACTTTCTCAAAAGCCAGTATTGCGTCACTATCTAATTTAATTTTAATATTTTTCGATTTATTAGCCCCTATGTGGCCATTTTCTCCTCTCAAATATTTTGTAAGAGGTTTTACTATAGAAGCGTAGTCTTTAACAAACCTTCTATAGTATCCTGATAGTCCTAAGAACGATCGTAAACCACGAAGAGTACAAGGAGTTCTATAATTTATTATATCATTGGTCTTATCAGGACATGTTTTGATTCCTTCCTTTGAAACAATAAACCCCAAAAATTCAACCTCTTCTTTCAAAACTTTCGACTTTTCCATTGAAACTCTCATATTTGCCTGAAACAACTTTGTTAAAATTCGTTTTATGTCCCTGTAGTGTTCTTCCTCATTACTTGAAAAAATTATTACATCATCGATGTAAACATGGCAGCATTTTCCGATTTCATCTCTGAGAACATCATCAATTGTTCTCTGAAAAATGCCAGGGGCATTCTTAAGTCCAAAGGGAAGTCTACAAAATTCATACTTCCCATTATTTATGGAAAAAGCTGTCTTTTCCCTATCTTTTTCCGCTAACTTAATCTGGTGAAATCCAGATTTTAAATCTAAAGTTGTAAATAAAGCTGACTTTCCCATATTTGTCAAAATAACAGAAGTATCGGGGATGGGATATTTGTCACAAATTGTTTTGCTATTCAGCTTTCTAAAATCGATCACCATTCGCATTTTCTTTTGCCCATTCTCATCAACCCCTTTTTTATCCACAACCCATATAGGATTGTTGTATGGTGATTTAGAAGGGCGAATAATGCCATCTCGCAATAAATTAGCAATTTCTTCATTTATAAATTTGGAAGCAGCAATTGGGTAAGGATACGATTTGGAATACACTGGCTCATTGTTGACAGTTCTTATTGTAGCAACCACGTTAGTATTAAATGGCAATGCTTCATTTGGATTAGCAAAGACCTTTGAGTGTTTCTCTAAGATTAGTGAAATCATGTCGCTCTCATTGGGTTTAACTGTAGGATTTTCACGTAATACTACGTTATTAACATCCTTACAGTTGTAATATTGCAACTTCTCTTGACCACCCTTGTAATGCAATATTCCTGTTTTTAAGTTCAATTTAGCTTCGATTTCCTTCATAAAATCAAACCCTATTATGCCATCAAATGTTTTTAATTCAGAAAGGATATAAAAATGTGTATTTCTTCCGAAAATATTAACACAACATTTTTCATATATCTCGGCGGTGCCATGAATTGATTGTACTCTAAATGGTTTATCGATTTCCTTTAATCCTTTTAGATTTGTATTATGTTTCATAAAATTTTTTCCCGCACCTGTATCAATTAAAAGCTTTATTGATCGCCCTGCCAGCTCTCGGCTTACATATGGCAGGAGCGATTTTCTCCTAAAAAATTAATTTCTTCAAAAAACTCGCTTTGGGCTTTGTCATTACTAAAATGTTCTTCATCGGTATTTTGATTTATATGGTTTATTCTTTGAATTTTAGGGAGAGTCTGCCTATCGCTGTCACGCTGTCTTTTAAATGCCTCTCTTTGATTATTATTAGGCAACGGCCTCTGATATGATTGACGAGTTTCGGAGGAGTCCTGTGCGATCCTCCAGTTTGGATTGAAACTATTTCTCTGTCTCAAATTTGAAGTAGAAGGATTAACATCCATGGGGGTAGGATTATTCTGAGGGTGTCCGTTAACTTGCCTATAGTGAGGAGAATATTGCGGCGCAAAGGATCTTCTGTTATTATGTCCTGTCTGATTAACTTCATTTCTATTGCTAAAAGAATTCGCGAATGAGTATCGGGCATGGTTAGCCTCCAATTCTTGCGCTAACGCCAAAGCGCTGGGCATATCCACAGGCTGTGACGAAAACATTATGTCGCTCATGGGCCTACGTAATCCTGATATGAATACCCTGAGAGCATCTTGCCTATATTTCTGGCATAATGACAAAATGAGATCATTATTACCCTCGTGTGACATTATAGTTTTATTTACAATAAGTGTTAATTTTTTTTCCACTTCATCATAAAATTCTACAATTGAAAGCTTTCCTTGACGGAGAGTCGACATCTCTTGTTCAATTAAATAAATGGGTCTTTTGTCAGCGTATGTAAAGTCTAAACGCGCAATAATTGCGTTGAAATTAAGGATTGTGTTGAATGATGATAATACCTGATCAGCCGGGCCTACAATTTTATTTCGCATAATTGCTACCGCTTGGTAGTGCCTCGAGCTACTTTCATATTTATCAAAAAGCTTATAAGCTGCAAAGGCAGCTTGTCTCCAACTAACATAGCGTGTCCTGTCGCCATTGAATTCAGGTAGTGATTTTACGATATCGAGAGATTCTTCGCATTTCACAGCCGGATTTATCTCAACTGGTTTATATTGTTCTACCCTAGCTGGTGTTTCTAAAGTCCTGATTCGTTCCGTCAGTTGTTCTATTGTCCGTTCAAATGCCAACCTAGTTCTTTCTGTTGCTGTGGTAACAGCAGCAGAAATTATTATTCTTAGTTGTTCGTCGGACATTTTTTTTTAAAAAAGAAAAATAATAATTTTAAAATTTTATTTTTTTATAATTTCTATTTTTTATAGTTTATTCTTACAAAAAACTTTAAATAATTTAATTCAATATGTAACCTCACAAAGAAGAAAAAAAAACAGATCACTGAGTACTTACATAAACATAATCATATTAACAGTTTATTTCCTTATCTCTTGATTTTCTTTTTTTACTTTGTTTGCTGTGTTCTTCTTCCTTTGCTATGTCGATCGTGTAACTCTCGTAAAGTTCTCCTTCGTTGTTTATTTGTCTTATTGTATTTTAATTGATTGTTTGTCCTTAGTTCTTTCAAAGCACATTAAATTTTCTTTCAGTTTGTTTTTGTTTGCCTTATGGTATTTTAGCACATTAATTTTCTTTCAGTTTTTCTTTTATTAATTGTTTATCCTTAGCTTCTTTAGAGCACATTTAATTAATTTGTTGTCAGTTTTAAGTTTATTCTTTATAAGAACTTCAGTTTTCGTTGGGCGCCAGTTAAAGTTTAAAAACGAATTTTTATTTTAGGCACTATGTGCCACTTCTTTATTAAACATTCACTTAAAAACTAACCTACTAATTGAAAGTTACCCTAAGTTATACCTATTCTGGGCACATTGAAGATGATGATGTAGTTGATGTAGTTGTTGTTGTTGCTGTTGTTGTTACTACTGTTGATATTGTTGCTGTCGTTGGTGCTCTGTTTGCCTCATATTTTGGCTATTGTTATTGTTGTTGTTGCTGCTGGTTTTCTACATAGTGGATCCTCCCACGTTAAAAACCATGCAGCTGGCAAATTTATCAAAAGTCACGTACTTTTGAATGTAGCACAGATTTTGTCTTCTAAGCGATTTCGACAGAATCTTGTGTTAACTTGCATAATTCCCAAATATTTTATATTCTGTTTTTGTGCATTAAAGCATATAATAAAGTTCCTATTTCCTATAATTTTATTTTTTACCACTTAATTTTTAATTTTACAATTTTTCAGACGTTTTGATTTTAACATTTTTACATTTCTGACGTTGCATTTTTGACAGTTTCTGACCTTTTATTTTTGATTTTTTGATATTTTTGTAACCATCGAAATTAAATTTCGAAAAATTAACAATTTCAATTGTTATTTTTAACAAAAAATTAACAATTGCCTATTGCTAATGCTATTTTAACCAAGATTATTGTTATTTTTATTTTTAAATTAACAATTTGTTCTGAGAGTGTACTGCTGCTAAGGTTGTTCTATTGCTGCACTTTAACATTTTCAACAATTTTTACGTTTTCACTAATTTATCATTTAAAAATGTCGAATGCGAAGGTTCCCCCTGCAATTGCAGCATTGCTTGAATTGAAGAAGAAAAGGAGGAAAATATGTAACTAATGCTACATATTCCGGAAAAATAAACAAAAACACAACAAAGACATCACTTCTTTCCCCTTTTCTAACATTTACTTGCAGCAACTGAAAAAAATCACTGCCTAGGAAATTTCCTTGCAAGTAGGCTGCAAGTCCGAAAATGTGAGTATGTTAGTAAAAATGTTTGGATGTATTGAGTTTTTCGAAAATGCACTTGCACGTATGGACCAGAGATCTGCAACGAGTCACAGTTTTGCATCAATGCGCCACTTACTCAAAACTGAGTATGAATGAGTATAAGTAGTTTCCATAGGCGTATTCGGATGTGATTGAATCAAATCAAAGTGAATCACGCTATTGAATAATGAGCCGCTTACTCAAAACTGAGTATGTATGACTATAAGTAGTTTCCAAAGCATTATTCGGATGTGATTGATTTAAAACAAAGTGAACCAAATTTTTGAATCAAGAGCCACTTAATCAAAAATGAATAAGTATAAATAGTTTCGAAAGTAGTATTCATATTTGTTTCATTCAAATCAGCTCAAAGCTCATTAATATTAGATTTTTAAACCCCAACGAGTACTGCGTAAGGGGTATATTAACTTTGTCATTCCGCTTGTAACGCCAGGAAGAAGTCGTGGCAGGTATAGAAAAATATACATATTTTTGATCAGCATCATCTCCTGAGTCTATTTCCGTGTGTCCGTCTGTCTGTCCGTCTGACCGTCTGTGGACACGATTACAGCCGCAATTTTAAAGCTATCGCAATGAAATTCAAAATATAAGTTTAGTTTTAAAAAAGGAAGATCAAGTTCAAATGTGCAAAATCGGATGAAAACCACGCCTACCTCCCATACAAATTGACTTTATATTAACCGTATAATGTCTCTAAAGCCCACAAAAATTAAAGAAATGCCTTGATTTGGCAGGTGAGCTTTGCTCTTCAGTCTTAATCCTGGCTAGGAAATTTAGAAAAATCGGATGAAAACCACGCCTACCTCCCATCAAAGTGACTTTATTTTAAAATTAAAATCTCTTAAAAATCTGATCAAATTAAAGAAATGTCTTGAAATTTTGTATATAGGCTTTGATATATAACATAGACAACCACAATGATATTTGGCAAAATCGAATAAAAACCACGCCTACCTCCCATACAAATTGGCTTTATTTTAAACGTTAAATCTCTTAAAAATCCACAAAAATTAATGAAATGTCTTGAAATTTTGCACTTTAGCTTTGATATATATATAAACCATCTCTATAATATATGGCAAAATCTGATCAAAATCACGCCTACTTCCCATACAAAGTGACGTTATCAAAATAGGAAAAATTTCGTTAATATATAAAACTGAATGTCATCGTGTATGTCGTGGCTAAAGACTTCGAATATACTTCAATATGGCCGCGGGGGTATTTTAGCTTCGGTACTCTGCCGAAGCACCACCCTTACTAGTTTTATATTTTGATTTAGAGTATTCGTAATAGATTGAAGTACTTAGAGTATTAGAATCACAGTTGATACTAATTGTGTTCATGGCTGAACTTATAAAAATTATTTGCTTTGTTTTTCAAGTTTAGTACATGTTCTGGTTGTGATAGAGGGTCGCTGATTTCAAATCTTATGCCAAAATTTTAAAAATAATTTGATACTTGGGTGGACCCTGAAATTTTTTTTTTTTTTTTTTAGTATTACTTCATGTTTTGAAAGTATAAGTGGGTCGCTGATTTGATTATGATTCTGATGTCATAATTTTAAAATTCAAGATGGTTAATAGTATTGCCACCTAAAATGTTTTTATTTTCACAAATTCGGTACTGGAGCAAGCACTAGGTAAAAATGGGTCGCTGAATCAAAATCCGTTGCCAGAATTTCAAAATTGATTAAGTTTTTTATAACAGCATTGCCACCTACTAAATTGTATTTTAGAGTTGTTTATCGTTTAACAGTGTTAAGGGGTCGCTGACTTCGAATTTGATGTCACAATTTTACAATTCAAGATGGTTAATAGTGTTGCCACCTAAAATGTTTTATTTTCACGAATTTGTTGCTGGAGCAAACAGAAGGTAAAAATGGGTCGCTGAATTCGAATTCATTGCCTCATTTCCAAAATTGTGTATTTTTTTTATACCAGTGTTGCCATCTACTAAAATGTATTTATAAGAGTTTTTTGGAGCGTCGTCGTCCAAACGATAGACATGACCTAGCCAGCGTAGTTGCTGCACAGTTATACGCCGAACTACGTCAATGTCTTCGTAGAGCTCATACAGCTCGTGGTTCATTCGGATGCGATAGTAATCGCCGACTCGAACAGGACCGAAGATTTTGCGAAGAACTTTTCTCTCGAACACCCCCAGAGCGGCTGCGTCAGTTTGCGAAACTACCCATGCCTCAGCGCCATAAAGCAGCACAGGTAGAACGAGCAGCATTACCATATGGGCAGTTAATCCTGTTTTGGGCAGTATTTTGAGCAGGCAGACAGGATCATATTTCTCCCAGGATTTGGGCAGGTTGTTTTTAATTCAGTTTTTTAATTTTCGTTGAATAAAAAAAATATAAATGATATGTTTATAAATTATATGTAAGTACTTATATAAAAGTAGCAAATAAAGTTGCTACTACTTTTTACATCCTTTCAAAAATTTGATCATGTGGCAGCGCTTTTCCTGTCATTGTTGCTGTCATCGTTTTTGTTAATTTCTTTTCGCTAGTCTTTAGCAAATTACAAATGGACAAATACTTAACAAAACCTTACTAGGAATATTAAAAGGAATAAGGAATATTAAAAATTTTATAATAAAATAATTTTAAAATATTTGTTTTTAGTCCTATAAGAGCAGTATTTTCTCTAAAAATACAGGATTTTTTTTTAAAATTACAGGATTTTCAAAAAAACATATGGCAATGCTGAGAACGAGCTTCTTGTAGAGTGTTAGTTTTGTCGATCGAACTTAGTTGCTTACTGAGCCCGTAGTAGCACCTATTAGCAATTATTGTTCTTCGCTTTATCTCCAGGATGACTTCGTTGTTGTTATTAAGGCGATGCCAACGTATATGAAGTACTTGACTACTTCAAAGTTATAGCTGCCGGATGAAACGTGGGAGTCTAAACGCCGCGCTCCCTTGTTAGTAGACAGCATATACTTTGTTTTACCCTCATTTATCGTCTAACCTCAGAAAATTCTTTGAAAATTGGCTATACAAAAAGCCTATACAAAAATATGTACATTGTTGTTATCGTTCATATCTTAATTATTTGATTACCGATTTTGGTTTTTTTACAAGCAATTACAATTTAATACCCTGACCTTTATATACAATTAGTCAAAAAAATCATGTCAGAAGAATTTTTCGGAATATTTTTAAAAGCAAATAAAAATTATAAAAAAAATTTTTCATTTTGTAAAAAATGAAACAATTTTAAACATTTAGGAAAAATGGAACACAACATTATCGTTTTATATTATCTTTTACAAAAAATTAAATTTGGGTAAACAGAAGCGAAGTTATGATACACTAACAAGGAAAGGTCCCCAGGTGTCACTCACCGATTTGAATAATTTTTGGATATGTGATAGAGGACAAAAATCTAAGGTCGACGTATTCTTTTATACGTGCTCAATCGATAGTTTACGGTTTAAAAATGACGTTTGAAAATCAGAGAAAATTTCGTTTCTTTGCCACAATTTCACTATTTTCCATAGAAATATATACAAATTTGGTTTCAAACGAAAGGTATTTTAAAGCCAAACATGATGCATCCATTTTGGAGAAAAAAATTTCATTGTAATTTTGTTGTTTTAATTTTTAACATTATTGAGTCGATATCATAAGGAGCGCATTTTCGAAATTGTTTCATTTTCAATTATATTTCATTTAAGAGAATTCTAAAAGTTACCTTTGTTTTGTTTTTTAAAATTTTTAAGTTTTTATATTAAAATTTTCTTTATTAAAATATGCATTTATTTTCTTAAAAAACAATTTTTTTTTAGAGATGAAGACCACAATATGGGTATCAAAAATTTTGTTTTTTCTCCAAATTTCCGTATGTGTAAATATTTGATCGGAAAGGTTAGTATTTAACAGGGCTTCAATACAACTATGTGCTTTTAACTTGTTTGCTCGAAGGAATGAGAAAAAACCATCTGAAATTTAAAAATATGACATTCTATGCAAGTATCTCCGTTAGTTTTCAACATATTTAAAAAATTTTTTTATTTATAAAGTTTAATAAAAGTACTTGCCAAAAAATATTTTTACAATACCAATTACTGTACATTTGTATTTTTAATATTTTTTTCAAAAAAGGCCCAAAATATTCAATGTTTCCTCAAAAATTTACGTAAAATTTGTTTTTGTTGTAAAAATAATTTAAATTAAAAATTGCATTTTAAACTCCCTTTCACATGGCATGACATTTATTAGCAAAACTTGATTCAGTTTTAAACAAAAATTTATTAACTATTCCTATCATAAAAAACAAGGGTTTTTTTGATTTTTTTGATGAAATTAATTTTTTTAAAAATGTTCTTTTTATATTTTTTATAAAAGAGTATAGCTTCAAAAATATATTATTTGAAAAAAATATCCCAATATTCTTTTCCAATCAAAAGTTATTACTCAAAACCTATTTTCATACCATGTGGATCTGTATTCACAAAACACCTTTTCTGTTAATTATTAAGTTTCTATATCCTTCCCATGCTCATTTTAAGAATAATCATGATCATTTTGAAAATCTCTAAAGAAACAAATATTTTTTAGACTTTTCAGTTATTAACCCTTGGCTGCCACAGCTCGCTGCAGTAATATAGCTTCCACCCTATGGTAACTCATTACCCCAACTAACCCAACTAACTTTTTTTATAATAGAAATAGTTAATAAATTTTTGTTTAAAGCTGAATCCATTTTTGCTAATAAATGTCATGCCATGTGAAAGGGAGCTCAAAATGCAATTTTTAATTTAAATTATTTTTACAAGAAAAACAAATTTTACGTAATTTTTTGAGAAAACATTGTATATTTTGGGCTTTTTTTGAAAAAAATATTAAAAATACAAATGTACAGTAATTGGTATTGTAAAAATATTTTTTGGCAAGTACTTTTATTAAACTTTATAACACAAAAAAAATTTTGTGATCTATGCTGAAAACTGACGGAGATATTTACATAGAAAGTCATATTTTTAAATTTCCGATGATTTTTCCTAATTCCTTCGGGCAAACAAGTTAAAAGCACAAAGTTGTATAGAAGCCCTCTTAAATATTTACTTTTCCGATCAAATATTTACACATACGGAAATTTGGAGAAAAAACAAAATTTTTGATAACCATAATGTGGTCTTCATCTCTAAAAAAAAATTTTTTTTAAGAAAATAAATGCATATTTTAATAAAGAAAATTTAAATATAAAAACTTAAAAATTTAAAAAAACAAAAAAAAAGGGTAATTTTCAGAATTCTTTTAAATAAAATATAAATGAAAATGAAACAATTTCGAAAATGCGCTCCTTATGATATCGACTAAGTAATGTTAAAAATTACAGGAACAAAATTACAATGAAATTTATTTCTCCAAAATGGATGCCATCATGTGTGGCTTTAAAATACCTTTCGTTTGATACCAAATTTGTATATATTTCTATGGAAAATAGTGAAATTGTGGCAAAAAAACGAAATCTTCGCTGATTTTCAAACGTCATTTTGAAACTGTAAACTATCGATTGAGCACGTATAAAAAATACGTCGACCTTAGATTTTTGTCCTCTATCACATATCCAAAAAATATTCAAATCGGTGAGTGACACCTTGGGACCTTTCCTTGTAACGCTGCAGCCACACGTGATAGTACTGGCAGGCCAGCAAAGAATATGTATTAACTACGAAAATGTTTCGAAATAATCTACAAATCTACGCTGCGGCCACACGTGAGAGTAAATGTTCGTTTGCAAAATGTCGTCAAAGGCAAAGGTTCGACCACTTTATTATTTCGGTTGCTTTTATGCAGTGATGCTTTATATGCCAACACAGTACGAAACTTAAATGGGATAAAAATGGGGAACTAATTATTTTGTAAAATCTGTTTATCAAAATGAAATGCAACTTATTCATATGATATTTTATGTTTTAAATAAGGGCAATTAAAATAATTGCATATATTTCACAACAAGACATAGAAGAAAAGTGCCTATTTAAAGTTCGAATATTTTAAGTTTTAAGTTTTAAATAAGGGCAATTAAAATAATATCATATATTTCACAACAAGACATGAAAGAAAAGTGCCTATTTAAAGTTCGAATATTTTAGGGAGAAAATACAACACTGTTTCCTTACTTCGATTTCGAACTGGATGTGGTTGTCAAAATTCACTGGCTCAGTAAAAGTTGTTGCCAGTGGACTGCCAGTGATGTCAAGGTGTCAGTGTATTAGTGAAAAGTGAGAGTGTATTGAGTTTTTCGAACTGCTACTGTCTTCGGACTGGCACGTGTGGCTAAGGGGTAAGTAAGGCAATGTTAGAAAATTCGAAGTGACTTCTTAAAATGGCCATTGGCGAAAATGTCGAAAACATTTTGGAAACGCAGAAAGTCATCGTCAAAACACAGCTTGCCAAAAGCCGAGGAACAAGGAAAACCAATACGGAAGTAGAATTTCTGGTTATCCGACAAGTTGAACACCGCACATCCAGCAGCATTCTCAGAAATTAATGCATCAGTGGCAAGAACCTTAAGCCCAGCACGCTGAAAAGCCTGAATTTTAGACACAATCTCAGCTCTAAATTGTTCGACTGGTATTACTGTTTTTTTCGCTACAAAGTTGTTTAAAGTAAAAGAAATGGTAGAGTGCTTAGGAAAGAGTACCTTAGTATTAATTGCATTGAAGATGGCTTCATATTTTTCGAACACTTTCTTATAGCTAGAGGACACCCTATCCGCAGCCATGTCACATTCATATAGTTCAAAATTATCAAATTTAATTTTTATACTTTCTTTAGCAGTTAAGTAGATAGCACGCTCATAAGGGGAAATTCATTTGCCAAGGCATAAATCACATGCACCGGTGTTGATGGGGTGGGCCCAAGGCATCTTCTAAGAGATTTGTTTTGAAATGTTGCAATTTTTTTATTTGTGGTGACAGGCGTACGGGACGCCGCACAGTGCGCTTTTTTCGATTTTAGGATGACATTGCTATTATTTCAGAAACTATAAGAGCTAGAGTCATGAAATTTTGTACCAATTATCTTTAAGGCAATATTAGTAATGTGACAAAAAATCAGAATTCTAGGTCAACTGCCACGCCTACCTCTAGCTATGCGGGTATTACGCCTCCTTTTTAAAGAGAAAAAACTCCATACTCGTATCTTTGCTAGAACTAAACGAAAGTAGCTGAAATAAAGAAGTAAAGTTTATTTAACTACATTAAAGCGCCCCGCCAAAAATTATTAAGATCGGTGAACTTTTAGGTATACCTTCCATACAACTAGACTGTACCAAAGAACTACTGATATTATTTATCATATTCTCATATCATATGCATGTTTTATATAAAACATATTTAAAACAAATATATAAATTTTTTGTTAAATTTTCCTTTTATTCTGAATCAGAACTATCATTTTGAGGTTCTGAGGAGCTTAAAAGACTTAGAACTTCTGAAGTAATTTTAGACTTTAATAATTAATAATTTAGTGTTTTCCGTAGCTCAAACGCAAGGAAAAACGTAATAATTTCAAACGATTTTTAATTTAGATATATTTATTTTAAAATCAAGACAATATACAAAACAATTTAAAACCTCCATAGCACTATGGTTTTTCTTTAACATACATTCTTCGTGACTGCAAATTTTTGCCCAAAATTAACAAAATTTTGAAAAAAAAAATTTTGACGAAAATTTTTTTTTTCAAATAAAAATATGAATTTAATAAGCAACAACGCCAAGTTAATCAAAAATGACTAATTTTAATTTTAAAGCAAATTATAAATAGACATAAAACAAATTGTCTTGCAAATCCATGCGTTTTAGTGCAAATATTGCATTTTTTAAGGGTTTTTTGATTTAAAGTGTTTTTTCTTATGCGCAGCTAGCCGCAGCAGGTTTTTCAAGAAACATAGAGTAGAAGTACTATATTTAATGGAAGTATAAGTGACCCCCCAATATAAGGTGATATAAGACTTTTTTTTTCACTTTATTTTTGTTACATTAATATTCCTTGAAAAATTAAAACATAAATTTCTGCGATTTTTCTATTTTATGTTTATAATTATATTCTTATTATTTTATAATAAGCTTAATTATTGTTAAAGCTTTAATAAACATAAAAAAACCGAATTGAAATATGTTCTTTTCGCTAGAAGTTATAAATGTTTGAAATTGCCCTTCTTTTATTTGTTTTGAATGCACTTATTTTTGTTATCAAGAAGTTTCAACTTTGGCGAATTATGTAAAAATATTCAAAAACAGCATCAAGTTTTTATTATCATTTTCATTTTAGTCATTTAATTTTCTGTTGCAAAAATAATTTTTTTTATGAAAAATCAAAATCAAAAAATTTACTGATGTCATCCTAATTTTGAAAAAAGCGCACTGTGCGCCGTAGTCCTAGCATATTCAATTTTGGATCTCACGGAGCTTTTATAAAAGTTGATCCCAACTCTGGGATTCAACCCCTCTTTTATAGATGCAAGCATCTTTATTAAGTTTGCATTTTTTTCCTGCTTTACATCATCACAATAATGCTCGTTAACTGTAAATGCGGAATTTATTATTCTTCCTAGAAACTTAATCTTTGAGACTTGATTTATTTCAAAGTTATCAATTTGAATGAACACCTTTTTGCGATTGCCCTTCGCTAGATAGATCAAATTGTTTTTTTCTAAATTGAACGATAGGTTGAGAGCCGCACAATTATTTCCAAAAATTATTAACTATTGCTTGAGATTACCTACAGCGGAGTCAAAGTCCCTATTGAAGGATAGAATCAAGAAGTCAGCAAACTGATATAAAAGAGTGGAATCATCCCCTATCTCATGGAGACCTCGCGTATACACATTGAACAACAATGGCGACAGGCAGCTTCCTTGTGGCACCCCATCATTGACCTCAACAACTTCACCACCCAATTTTAGGATTCTTTTGGCCAAAAACTGTGAATCCAGTCCCTATAGATTTGAGGCACATTAGCGTCACCTAAAATTTTATCTAATAAATAAACTTTTACACAATTGTAAGCATTACTACCATCAATAGCTAGTGCAATCAGCTTGAAACCTTTTTGTTTGAGACACGCAACACTATGGACTCTATGAAATCATGAATACATAATGGCGCTGACTTTCGTTTTCTATATGCAAAACATCTAAAGGGTGGTTAAATTTTAAGGGCCGATGTTGATTTTGAATAACACACAAATTATTTATGAAATTATTGTCATTTCTTTTTATCATGATAATATTGGTATGGTTCAATTATGAATGGAACAAAATATCGGTCAAATGGCTGCCGCGACCTTGGAGGCACACCTCCATCCGATGGTCCAAATTTTCGATGACGCTGGACATAAGTGAGGTTCTATGCCGTTAATGTGCCGAATTATCTCATCCTTTAGCTCTTGAATTGTTGCTGGCTTATTGATGTACACCTTTTCTTTCAAATAACCCCAAAGGAAGAAGTCCAACGGTGTTAAATCACATGATTTTGGCGGCCAATTGATATCGCCAGCACGTGAGATAACACGGTCATTGAATTTGTCGCGCAAAAGAGCCATTGTTTCGTTAGCTGTGTGGCAAGTGGCACCGTCCTGTTGAAACCACATATCGTCCACATCCAAATATTGCAATTCGGGCCATAAAAAGTTCGTTATCATCTCACGATAGCGAACACCATTCACAGTAACTGCCTGACCGGCCTCATTTTGGAAAAAGTACGGAACGATGATGCCGCTGATGATGCTTTAGTTCTTGAGTCAATTGCACCTTGTAAGCGTGTGAATGCAAGTCTTTATGCATAATGTTCATCAACGACGTGCGTGAGAGGTCCAATTTTTGGGCACGACGACGAGTTGAGGTGGACGGCTCTTCAGACACACCATCGCGAACAGCAGCAATACTTTCTGCAGTACGAGCTGTACGAGCTTGCACTGGTGTTTTCATATCTCCTACAGACCCGGTTTGCTCAAATGTTTGCACGATTTTTCCGATTGTACGCACATTTGGCCGATTAAATTGACCGAAAAAATCACGAAGTGCACGACATGCATTTTGATTTGAACGCCCATTTTCATAATAAGACTGAATAACTTTAACACGTTGCTCGATTGTGTATCTTTCCATGGTTCAAATTGAATTAGTCTGAAATTGAGAAATGTCAAATAAAATTTAAAAAAAAATATATAACGTTTAGGTGTGGTTCACATTCAACATCGGCCCTTAAAATTTAACCACCCTTTACTTGTTAAAAAATTCAAATCATCTAAAAGAACATTGATTATTTCCTTAACCATAAGATTTATTATTTTTAAAAAAACCGATATTAACGAAATTGGACGCCAATTTTTAAAGTCTTTCAGATTTTTTCCCTTTTTGGGAATTTGAACTATTTTAATGACCCTCCAGGACTCTTTGATTGATGACTCAAGAAACGCATCATTGAAAGCCGTAAGCAAGGATCTCAACGATATGTCTGGTAGCGCCCTTGTCTTCTCATATGTGACCATGCCAACACCACCTGCAGATGGTCCGATTTTTTTTTTTAAAACTTCCTTTATTTCTTTTAAAGCGAAACGGTATGTATTGCAACCACTCAGTACATACTCACCATTAGCCTCCGGCACACAGACCCCAGGAACCTGATCTTTGAGGAATTGTAAATATTCGCAATTATTGTCATCATTCCATGAGCCCATGTGGGTTGAGCGCCCACCCCCTGTACCACACGCACAAAGCGCCAGGCCTCTCTTGAATTCGGCAAGCCGTTTTACTCATCTATTTTCTGCCTCCAGCTATCCTTCTTAGCCAGCTACACCGCTGACTTCCAGTTTTCCATTGCCTTTATAGCTTCCTCAAAATTTTCAGGGGTTGGAAATCTATCACATTTTCTCCTTGTAGCAATCTGAAGCTTTAAAAGTTTCTTGAGACTGTCATTCCACCAGTACTTTGGAGTCCAGTTTTCCCTTAACTTAAACATCCTTTACGCAATTGTGAAATGTGGATTCAATTATCTCAAAATCTGGTTAAAGAGACACATTATTTAACGAATTTAACAGGACATTTTTGGCTAGAAATCTTTTGACAAAATGCATGCTTTCTGGGAACTCAATAACAACTGGGCAGAGGTGACTTCCGCCCAATAGCACAGGATAAGTTTTCCATACAACCTCAAAACTAGAGTTGGAGAAGGACAAATCTAGGACCGTGCCTCTCGAATTTATTAAATCTTTTTTAAACTTAAAAGAGCCATCATTTAAGCAGCTAAGACTAGAGGAGGGCATCAAGACCTGGAGTTTTTTACCCCTAAGGGAACCTAAATAGTCACCCCACTCTATTAAACGATCATTAAAATCTCCCGCCAAAACGACATTATCATAAGCTTCAAGAAAAGTTAACAGCCGCTCAACCTCAAAATCAAAACCAGCTATCAGAATGTTGGGTTCAAAATAAACTGAACACAAAACAAAGTTGTGACTTAAATTTATTGTTTTTATGACAAGAATATCAAAATCAGAGTTGTAATTAATTGTTTTTACTTTAATACATTTTTTTGCACATATTCATATTCATCAGTTCTTATTTTTTAATAATATTAAAATTCAGAAGTTTGTTAGCTTCTTTGGATTCATCATGTGAAAAAATTTCACTTAATAAACAAAAATCAAAGTCGTTATTATTAAGAAAATATTTAATATTACAAGCATTACTTTTTAATGGTTGACAATTATATTGTAGTATTTTCATCTTGTGATATCACTTTTGAGGCAGGGCCCTGTATTAGATGGCAATCTAGCTCATTAAAAACTCTATCTAATCTCTTTTCAAAATGATCGACCGCACTTATGAGGTTAGGATTATTTTCTTTTTTGACAAAATCGTCCACAAATCAACGGAGCTTAGATACATCTTTCTCAACCTGTGATACCTTGAAATAATTAGGATGCTCAAACGGGGGAGTGTTACTTGCAAATGAGGTATCCTTTTGATACGAAAAACCTTGAGGCAGGCTGTTTAACTTTATCGGCCTGGCCACCCGCTTGGCAACTTTGTTGAATTGTTCACGAATGAAATTTTTTTTGACCTCAGCATCACTGTTTTTGACTTGTTTTCCACGCACTGGAAGAGCAGGGAAAGAACTTTCAAATTCATTTAAAATATCAAACCTGTTTGTAGTCGTTGCAATCTAGTTCACAACCCCCTATATTCCCACAATTCAAACAACGCTTGGCAGAGCGACATACTTTTTGCGTATGCTCAATTCGCCCATAATTTTTGCATTGACGCAGCAATGGCAGTTTTATCTTTACTATAAGGAACAAAAGAAACACCATACACACAACTCAAGTGCTCAACCGCGATTGAATAAATTTGTTTGATAACAAATTCAAAACCAACAAATACTTACTAAGCACTATTGTTTTTGTTGAATGTCAAACTTCCGCGGCAATTAAATGTACGGGCATATAAATGCCAGCGAAATTTTGACATTATAACTATCCACATATGGTTGTGAACTTGGCTACACTGAGCAAATTTTTTCCTTCAACAGCGTACTACCTAGCGAAAAAAAATTCCTCTGCCTGTTCGTTGTCATAAAACTCAATGTAGTTCTTATGAGAGTTTTATTTTCGTTTTTAAGCTCGGTATGTTGTAGAAACGAAAATAAAATTATTATTATTAAATATTCTAAACTAAAAATATCAGCTACTCAAATTTATGAATGAAATAAATTTTTTTACATTTCATTATCAGTAGTAGAGTTGCCAATTTCAATTTTTTTCAGGCTAGGATTTAATATGAAAAAACAACTTAAGATATCGATAAGGTATTGCAGCGGTCTGTTCCATTAAAGCCATTAAATTAAAATGTTTGGATTGGTTGTTTTAGCTACACATAATATTTAGTATTTATTTAAGTCTTTGGATGAATGCTTCCAGACCATGACAATGTGATTTAACATATATGGACCTTAAATAACTTAAAGTTAAAAGTTAAAAAAAATAACATAAATATCTTTTATTAATCCTCAACGATGTTCATAGAAGATTAATTGGGTCAAAAACATGCTGGAAATTATAAAATCACGTAGAATAAAATATTTTGTTATTACTTGCCCAAGGATATCTATATATAATTACTTTTTACCTGTGTTAACTTCAACATATTCACATAAAACTATTATCGATGAATAAGTATTTCGGGTGTGCACAATTTTTATTCAAATATATTGTTATTAACAAAGGTAAAACTAAGCAAACGTAAAAACTCTTTTTTCCTAATAGGACAATGAAAACGAAACAACAAAATACATAGCAGCATTGCTTTATTAAACATCGTTGCTGTATCATACACGAGCAAGAGAAGAATGCGAGAGAGTCGCATACAATTTAAAAGAGCTGTGCATCATTATTGTTGTTGGTGCCTTCTCATAATTTCCCTCTCAACAACATTTATTATTGTTTATTTTGTTTAGGTTATCGGTTGCTGCGTTCAGGAATGTTGATATGGCCGAATTTCGGCCACAGGGGATACTAGTATTCATTATTTCACTATAACACAACATCATTTTTTTTTCTTTCGCCAAAATAAACACAAGTTTCGCCAAGAGTTTGCATTTTTTAAAAAAATTTACGATAATACATTTAGTGCGATCTATAGTTAAATTATTGAAAACCAAAATATTATAAAAATACTTTATTTGTATTCAAAACAGGTTTTTCGCAGGCAACCTTATAAAGGGTGGTTAAATTTTAAGGGCCGATGTTGAATGTGAACCACACCTAAACGTCAAGTTTTTTTCTACATTCCATTTGACATTTTTCAATTTCAGACTAATTCAATTTGAACCATGAAAAGATACACAATCGAGCAACTCGTTAAAGTTATTCAGGCTTATTATGAAAATGGGCGTTCAAATCAAAATGCATATTGTGCACTTCGTGATTTTTTCGGTCAATGTAATCGTCCAAATGTGCGTACAATCGGAAAAATCGTGCAAAAATTTGAGCAAACCGGGTCTGTAGGAGATATGAAAACACCAGTGCATGCTCGTACAGCTCGTACTGCAGAAAATATTGCTGCTGTTCGCGATAGTGTGGCTGAAGAGCCGTCCACCTCAACTCGTCGTCGTGCCCAAAAATTGCACCTCTCACGCTCGTCGTTGATCAAATTATGCATAAAGACTTGCATTTACACGCTTACAAGGTGCAATTGACTCAAGAACTAAAGCCTCTTGACCATTTCAAGCGTCGTTAATGGTCAGAATGTTGGCCAAGATGTCAATTGGCTGCCAAGATCATGTGACACCGTTGTACTTCTTTCTTTGGGGTTATTTGAAGGAAAAGGTGTACGTCGATAAGCCAGCAACAATTCAAGAGCTAAAGGATGAGATAATTTGGCACATTAACGGCATAGAACCTCACTTATGCCTCAACGTCATCGAAAATTTGGACCATCGGATGGAGGTGTGCCGTCGAGGTCGCGGCGGCCATTTGGCCGATATTTTGTTCCATACATAATTGAACCACACCAGTATTATCATAATAAAAAGAAATGACAATAATTTATTAAATAATTTGTATTTTATTCAAAATCAACATCGGCCCTTAAAACTTAACCACCCTTTATCACCGTGTTCGCAATAAAATAATCTTTATTTTGATATAAGTTTTATTGAGTAAACAAATGGGTGCAATTTACTAGTTTTGACTTAGCTACTTATGCCTGGCAACCCATAGTTATGACGGGGAAAAGATAGGCAACCCTACGTTAGCATATTCCACAGGATTCATACTTTCGATTAGTATATAGTTTGTTGATTAAACAAATGGGTGCAATTTTAAAAAAATGCATTTTTCCATTTTTATTTATTCAAAGTCTTGACAGAAATTTTTAGGCAACCCACTGCCGATATATTTTTTAACATACTAAATTTGATATAAAATAGTAAACGGAAGGTCGTTTCATGTTGGATCTTAGACTATAAGCACATAATGGGTGACAGATGGGGTGTGGGTGTGTTCAAAAGAGATGTTGAGAGGAAAAATAATAGGACCAGCTCATACATTCGACCCCTCGAGGGGTTCAGTTACGGACAATATAAACCATTTTCGACATATATCTTTTTTGTGTTATTGTAGGAAGACCCCCAAGAGGATGACAGATAAAGGTGGATACGTTGAGAAGAAATATTGGTGGTGAAAAAAATAGGACTTGGTCATACATTTTACCCCTCTATGGGGCACCCCGGGGAGTTATGAATGTTTTTTTCTTAGGACCACCTTAGGACTTTTTTTGAGCTAGTGCAAGAATTGTAATAAACTGAATTTGGCATTGCCAAAACTCGCGAACGAGAAACATTAAATGAATGAAATGCAGAGAGCGCTCTTCAAGTCAGATTTTTTGAGAAGCGCAATCAATGAACGAAACTATTAAAGAGGAACGAAAAAGCCTTTATCACTCTAAACGTATAAAAAATAGCAATCATGTTTTTTTTCTTCACGAATAAAGAAAGCAAAGTGAACCGTTCGTGAATTGAATAATTTTGATGAGGAGGAGTGTAATTATGCTCTTCAGTTGCGAGTTTTTCCGAACCTGAAGCAGGGATACTGAAGCAACATTCTAAGAGTGTTCCTGTGAAGTTTGGTGTTGATTAGACAAGAGGGCGTGTTACCTCCCATACAACCCAAATTGGCTCTATCGCCCACAAACCAAAAAAAATACTATGTATCACACGGTTTTAATCGTATAAAACTAAAATTTGGTAATTTTGTTCAGAAGGTAACTTTCAGTGACTGTAAAAAATGGGCGTGGTCACACTATTTCTACGCTCACTTTTCAGAAATCATTGTAATTCCTGAGATGTTCAAGTTTTGATAGTAAATCTTGGTATGCAGGTGCTATGGATCCAAAGGGCAGTCACTATGTAAATATAAATAATGTCACGCCCTTTTTTACCGCCCACAAATCAGAAAAAATGCTTTATATCAGACGGCTTTTGCCGTAGAAGACTAAGATTTGGTAATTTAGTTAATATGGTCACTGTCTGCAATTGTTAAAAAATGGGCGTGGTCGCACCATATCTGCGTCCACTTTTTCGAAATCATGCTTTTTCCTAAGTTGTACACGTTTTGATAGAAACACTTGATATGCAGGTGCTTTAAGTGCAAATAAAAAAAAACAAAACGAAATGGCCAATTTCACCTTTGACCGAAAGGACTTTGACCGAGCTTCTTATGATCAATTGTTTTGTGCGTGTAGTGGAATGTTTGCATTTGTGTTCAAACTGGACCCAAATCGAGAAACTGGATCAAACAGGATCGAGAAATGGACCTACAAGTTTTATGCCGACTCCGAACGGCTTATGTTCTCAAGAAGCTTTTCATGGCAGTTTTTACTCCCTGAGGTTTGCCATTGTCTGCAGAGAGGTGACGGCCGAATATAAAAATAAACTCAATTAAAAAAACTTTCTGTATCAGGTGGGACTCGAACGATGGTTCTCGAACGCCACGGCCACCACTTTTTTGTTACCCACAAATCAATGGAACTTCTATAAATCAGACGATTTTCATCGTTATATACTAAAATTTGGTAATTAAGTTCATACGCTTACTCTCGACAGCTTTGCAAAAAATGTGCATGGTAACACTAATCTGTACAAACTCTTCAGAAATAATCTTGTTTAATGTATTTATTTATTAATGTATTATAGTTAATTACAATTTAAGAATTATAACTAAGTAAGCACTAGCTGCCAGGGCTATCGGTTAGAAATAATTTTAATTCCTGAGATGTGAACGTTTTGATAGTCAAACTTGTTATGTAGGTGCTATGGGTCCAAGTGGCGGTCACTTTATATATAAATGTTCCCACGCCCACTTTTAACGCCCACAAATCCATAAAATGGATATATATCAGAATTTTTTACAGTAAAAGAATAAAATTTGGTAGATTAGTTCATATGGTTACTGCAGAAGCTTTAAAAAAATGGGTTTCTAAAAAATTTCTAAGCTGTACATGTTTTCATAGTGAGACTTGGTATGTAGGTGCAATCGGACCAAGTGGTGGTCACTATATAAATAAATGTTGCCATGCATACTTTTCTGCTCATCTATCTATCTGTAAAAATTTATGTATGTATACTAAGGCTCCTCACAAAAAAAAGGTGTTTGGGTCGGTTTCTCAAAATAACGGTTTATGTTATCATGATTCCCCAAATATTTCGACAGTAGCGATAGCCATCCGTGAGGGGGAATAGTTTGAAATAAAAAAAAAAAAAACGAAATGGCCATTTCAGCCCTTGAAAAGACTTTGACCGATCTTCTTATGATCAATTGTGTTGTGCGTGTTGTGAAATGTTTGAACATAAATGATCGAGAACTGGACCTACAAGTTTTATGACGACTCCGAACGGCTTGTGTTCTCAAAAAGCTTTCCATGCCAGTTTATACTCTCTGAGGTTTGACATTGTCTGCATAGAGATGACGGCCGAACAGAAGAATTAATTCAATTGAAAAACTTTCTGTGTCAGATGGAATGCGAACCTGGGTTCTATGGCATACAAGCCACGCACCTCAACTGTATGCCACGAAATGGTTTGAAATATCCTCTAAAAATTGAGTTTTTTGTAAAAATATTAACTGGTGTGGTCGTTAAAAATAACAAACGGTCAGAAATAATAGTAATGAAAAAGTTCTTCCAATCTGCACCAATTTCAATTTCATTTGGTCTTTATATTATAAGTACAATACAAGTTCTTTTACAGTACAAAGTGTAGATATAAGAATCATTTTGAAGTTTTTGAGGTTAAATTAATCCATTAAATTTATATTATACATATAGTTTAAATTAAATTAACAAATTAAATTGGAAAATAGCAAACAATTAAGTTAAGAAGTTAAGAGAAAAAAAGGAAAATAGAATACATTTTTTTTTTACAGTCGGACCAGAGGTAAAGTGGATTTTCATTAATTTTCTAAATTTTTTTATATTATTTTCACTAAAATTCAAATTAAATTTTTTTTTTTTTTTGCCCTGCCATGTTAATTTTGGTCAAATAAATTATCTATTGATGATAAAATATAGTGCAAATATTTTAAATATTTTGGGGTTCATCTTAACATAAGTCATGGACTATTTTGAAGAACCGGACTGGGCTTTGTTTCTAAGGAGCGTGAGGCGACTTAATGTATATACGTATGTATATATCATACGTATACGTATACGTATGTATATATCACGTAAAGACTTCGAAACCGTTTAGCCAATTTTTATATTAAAGCCTTGAGAGGGTTGCTGTGGAGTCTGGTGCCGATCGTAAAAGGCACTTTAAATACAACTAAAATACACCTGAAATTTTCGAATAACAGTTTTGGAATTGTAGGTCGCACAGCCACGGAATTCAGTATTCGACCTCAATTTACACATGCCGTTCCACTGGTAACATTTTATGGGCGTTGGACGAGGGCGTGGTACTTTTTCAGCACCCAAAATTTTCCGTTTAGCTTTTGGAATAAGTCACTAGCATGGCTTCACTAAAGCTATGCCCTCTTTTAGGGGATTAGCTAGTTAGTATATATTACATAACAGCACTGGCTTGCAGGAATAAACAAAAATATTTTTGCAATTTTGATAAATTCGGATATTCTGTGGAATGATTTGTTATTCAATTAATTTCAATGTTTACTTTCGATGACAAACGTTTCTAATTTTAAATCTGCATATGTACTGAATTGACGAACAGCATTCATTCCTTCATGAAGGCAGTGCGGCACAAACAGCAGTTTGCTCCAAATTACAATGAACTCAACGAAATAAACACGAATTCAACAGTGCCGTTTAAAAGGCAATAGACAATGCAACAAGCAAAAGCGGACACTGCAAAGCATTATTCACAATTCTTGATGACGAATGAAAACATAGCAGAAGCAGTGATTGTGCGAAAATAAAATAAAGGCAAAGCATTCATTGCCGGCCTCTGATATAAACCTCTGATAATTAGCTCGCGAGCTGAGCTTTTTCAAAAATGTATACGTATATAAACTCTTCCGCTGCAAAAAGCTTTCAGTATTAGGGTTGTGCTTAACAGTTCCGGAGACGGAACGGACATGGAACGTTTCCTTTAGAGAGCGGAACTAGTTCATTTAAACATGTCCGCGGAACTATCTAGTTCCTTTGTTTATTTGATCTGCTTGAGCTGCTTGTTTGTTGAACGTCTCTTTTATATAGCGGAACAAATAAATGGAAATATGTCCGCAGAACTATCTAGTTCCTTTATTAATCTGTTTGAGCTGGTTGTTTGTTGAACTGTAGAGGAAATTTGTAATACTCTAAGTATAATTGTAACACAACGCACTGACTAACCAAATTGAACACAATTTTTTGTTTATTTCAGTGTTTTCATTTCAAAATTAAAAAATGAAGGAAAATATTCATAAATTATTTAAAAAAGAAACTTTAAAAATTTGCTAAAAAAATTCATAAAGTTCAAATATTAAGTAACAAAATTGTAGCATAAGAAAATATATAAAAATTATCTAATAGTTCCGCAGACAGTCTTGCGAACAGTTCCGCGGACATCCTTATTATGTTATAAAATAAAACAGTTCCGCGGACATGCTTACTTTATAACATAATAAGCATGTCCGCGGAACTATCAGTTCCGACAGTTCTCTGTATTAATGGAAATGTAACAAAAGTATTCTAAATATCATTTCATGATTGTTCTCTTTCTTATGTTACAAGCAAAAACAAACAGAACAATGCATACAACAAGAATGACGATATATCATATAGTCTATTATTTCATTCATTCTCTCTCACATGCATTATCGTTTTGCTTGCCATCACTCAAACAATTCGTCTAAGCAGTAATATGTGTGCTGTAAGTGCGAAAGAGATGTCGGCTTATGTTGCTCATTAGAAAAAATTTCATTTCAATCGGAACTGTTTGGACATGATTAAATCGTACAGATGGAACGATTGGAACTATGTCCGGGAGTGAACATAGTTCCATGAACTATACATGTCCGGAACTACCCATCCCTATTCAGTATGCGCGCAGAGTCGAAGCAAATATGGTTACGTCGCTTTGTTCGTTGGATTTCAAAATAATTACGTTGTGTTTGTACACCGAAAAGAATAAAACAAGAAAGCGATTCTTAGTTCTGTTATATTTGTTTGCATTTGATACTTAAGAAACGCAGTGTTTTTATTCATGTAAGCCATCATTGTTTTCATAATTTGCAAGTTTAAAATAGTATATTTTATATATATTTTGTTTTATGGTAAATTTTATCTAATCAAGGCTTTATTAAAAATGCCGGAAAAATGTTACTAGGTATGTATATATATTTAATTTACATTTTGTTGATATTAAATGAAAAAATAAGGGAAGGAAAAAGGTAAGTACAATTCACAAATGTAATAAATAATTTTTTGTACTCTTTCTAAATTTATTTTTTAAATGAAAATGTTTGCTTGCCGAAGACGATCGCATAGATAGATATTCATCTAGAAGTATGAATGTCTTTATAATCCGAAGATGAAGGTCGCCTATTTTGGATATTTCTTGACACATTGTGTAAAATATTAAGGGGTTTCATGCAAATGGGCAAAACTTTTATAAATAAAGTTCATCAAATTATTTATACTAAATTTTCTATACCACTTATAAAGGTTTTTCTCAATTTAGCGAAAAAACTTATAATCAATTCTGAAATTAATATGGCATAGTGAATATAGATTTTGTAGTGAGATTAATTTACTTTGTAATTTAGTGATTTATTAATATAATGTAACTAACTCTCTTTTAAATGTATACATTATATAGACAATATAAAAATATTTGCAATAATAATATAAAATAAACATATAATAATAATATTCAACAGAAATAATAAAAAAATTAGATTGTGATTTCATAATTTTTCAAAGAACAACAAATTCATCAACAAATATATCAAACAAAAATTCTACATCTACACTTATGATACAATCGAAACTGTGTCTTTTTATGTCCTAATCCGTACGAGTTTTAATGCAAACTAGATGGTGATGATGTTTAAACAATTTTGTTGTTACAATTTTAAACTTGAGTGTTTTATTCAAAAACTTATAAAAGATTGGATATATATAGATACTCCTGATGTTTATAATTTAAACTTAAAATCTCAACCGTGCTATTTGCAGGAATAAACTAACTGATTTAAATGTTCTTGTTTTGTAAAAATTGAAAAAAAATTTAAAAATTAAAAACTAATTCATACAGTGCATATGAATATGCGTTAAAAACATTATTAAGAATAAATGAAATCTAATGAAATCACAGTATGTATTGAAAGAAGATTTATTTTACCTTCATTATTTTTCTTGGGGGTATTTTCTTGGTCTTGGTCGTGTTATCAACTAAGTAAATATTTAGTTTTTAGCAATTCAAGTTTTTAGCGAAATGAAATTATTTAAAGCTCACAAATAAAACATGTAGGTCCAGTTCTCGATCACTTATGTTCAAACCTTTCACAACACACACAACACAATTGATCATAAGAAGAAGCTCGGTCAAAGTCCTTTCAAGGGCTGACATGGCCAATCCGTTTTTTTTTTTATACTTGTGAATACGAGATTTCATTTTTGCGTCATAGTTTATAATATATCGAAAAATGTGGGAGTAATAACGATTTCGGTTTTACTGCTTTTTTTGTTAAAATTATGGGTTTTTAGCTTTACACACTTTTGGCTTGAATTTGTTGGCGAGACTGGCGAGTGCAATTTTTAACAAACATAACAAGCTTATGAGCTCTTTATTGTTTAATAGTAATAGTTGTTGTTTGAGCCGTTTTCGCTTCCCAGCAAGCATTTATTGAGAGATGAAGCATGCAAAACAATAATATATAGAATACGCAAAAGAAAAATAAAAAAAAAAACTATAATATATATTTATATATGAGGTTTAATTTTTATTCGTTCATTTTGGGAGGGGGTTTAACTCCAAAAATGATTCCCTGTGTTCGTCCCTGTTTCTTGATGTTTAAATTTCTTACTACTTTTTCTCAATATCATGCTTGTACTTAATTAAGCTCTGATTAATATTTGTAAAAGCCAAACTAAATATTTTTATTCGAATTTAATGAAGTTAATTTTGAGTGAAATATAATTTTAAAAATCAAGTGAAATAAAACGTAAGTCTAGGCAAATTATTTGGGCTATTCACAGTTTAAACTTAAATCAACAAAGCGTATTTATAGCATTTGTTATTCTTGCAACTGTGAGCACCTCAATATGTGTTTGCCGTATTCAATGATTTTGCAACCCTGTTATATATGCTGTAGATAGGGCATAAAAATACGAGATACAAAACACGTCCAAGGGCTACTTTTAATTACGCGTGTTTGCGTACTTGCGTTTGCGTGCAAAACAACAACAAAGAAAAATACGCTTACGTAAGTTGGCGTAAAAATAACAAATCGTAAATTAAACAGGCCTGTGTACTTAACCTGTAAATAGCCCAATTGCACTCATCATCAATTTGGAAAAAAGGAATTCGTTAGCGATTCGCCAAATCTATAAAAAGCAATTTGTTAGCGAATCGCCAAAACAAAAACCAACAATTCGTTAAAGAGTAAATTTTTTTGTACTGTAAAAGAACATTTCTTATAAGACTTTAATTTCTTATGTTTGTTGCTCTACAGCACAAAATCAAAATTTTCTTATTTTATGTGAACAGAATTAGCAAAGGATTAATTTTCGAAGTTTTTAATAACCAATGACAAGTTAACTTATAATTTATTTCACTTACAATTTATTTCAAACTTACCATGTCAAGAATCGAAATCATCTAAATGCTAGTTCAACACCTTAACCAAAACTTGAAAAAACATGTATTAAGGTAAAAGACGTTTAAATAACCGCGAACTAAAAAACAATACTCTTTTAATAAAAAAAAACTTTTTTTAAAAAAAATTTTATATTAATAAGTCGGCTTCGTTAAACATTTGAAACGAACACTAGATCTCGTATTCGCCATCTCGGACTCGTTTCGAATTCAAAACGAATTCGCAAAAGTCCAAATTAGTGAATCCGAGTATTTTTCGGGTAGCCTTTTTGAAAATGTAGATTTTTCCGAAAATATTATGAATGAAAATTACTGACATTAAAACAACCATGAAACAATATAATTAAAACAAAAATGTTCACCAACATTTAAAAAAAAAAAAAAATAAAAATTAATGAAAAAACAAGGTTATGCTTATATAAAACTTATAAAAAAAATGCACTCAAATTCCGTAGTTACAGCAGCAAGTTAATGCAAGATACTTATTTAAAATAAAAAAATTTTCATATTAAAAATTCGGCTACGTTAGCTTTTTTGAAAAACTTTTTTAAGAAAAGTTTTTTATTAACTTTCTTATTTTTTTTCAATAAATTTTATATGAAAAAAGAAGTGATGATTCGTAAAAGAGAATTGATTCGCCAACGAGTCACAAAAATGTTGAAAAGAGATTCGATATCGAATCGTTGAAACAGAAAAAAAATTTTTTTTGCAAGCAATCTTTCTTTAAGAATCAAGCCAACCTCTGATGAAGTCGGAGCGAAACTATTCGAAAACAATTAAGAAGCGCCACACCCCTCGCCACAGTGTTTATTAGGTTAGTGGTATTCAATCAACACCGTATTGGTGATATAAACACCGTATGTGCGGCAAGTTTACTGAAGCGTATTTTGCATCAACAGAATTGTACGTGAGTAAATATACTGAGCTTACCGCACAAAATCGTGGTGTAAGTAGCACGTATAATTCGTTAAAATTACTGTGGGCTTATGTGGCATTTTAAGTAACTTTGCGCTAGCGAAAAAATTCTACAAAGTGGTAATTTATTTCTATAAGTGAAAAATATCAATGTGGATTGAAAAATCTTTGTGATGAAAACTTATTTTCTATACAATTACACAGCTAAATTGATATTTATCAGGGTGGGTTCGTGGAAAGCCGCAGCGTAAACTTATAGTTTTACGCTTCAGTATATATGCGATATTCATTGAATAGCATTATTATTTTTTTATATCAATTCTGATTTTTTTGTTTTGCTTTAATTTCAGATGGACATACATGTATTGAGGATACATCCTTCGTACGACCTTTTGTGGCTATACTGCCAGCATATTTCCGTTTCGCACAATGTATACGACGCTTTCGTGATACCAAGGAAGCCTTTCCACATCTAGTTAATGCGGCAAAGTATGCAACCTCCTTTTTTGTCGTTATTTTCTCGTATAAGCTTCAGACAACTGACCGTAAGTAGAATTAGTTGAACGTAGTATAATTGTAAACGTTAGAATAAGAAGCACATCTCCGCAGATTTACAGGCACAAACCCTACAAATTTCAACATGGAATAAAACATTTAAACAGACGCCCCACTTCACTGCTCAAATTTCAGAAATCGGAAATTTCCGACGAGTTGAAGTGAATGACCGTTTTTAATGTTTTGTTTTTTTTTCACATGCATATGTCAACCTTAAAATCGGCATCGCTTCATTTCGTTTGTCATGCGATGCATGTTAGCAGACAACGAGTCTCCTTGTCACATGTACATATACCATATATGTACTTTATACATTTATAATTTTTATAAGCGGCCATCAAAACTATAAATCAATTAAAAGGAACTAATTGAATAGCAATTTCGTTCTAAATTGCAGAAATTTCATTAGCACGTAGGCGAGATTTGACAGAATGCTCTTCATCTTATAGAAATTATCATATTCACAATGACTCTGTAGCGGGGCTGAATTTGGCCTGACCGACAAATTTAAAAAAAAAAAACAAAAAAAAAGAATTTGATTTTGTGTGCGTCTGGCAATGCTGAGCGGTGATGCCGGCCAGTGAAGCAGCAGCCCTGACTTTATATTTTGAGGGCGCACTGTGAATGCGCCCCTGTGCACCTCGCACAGAATTTTCGTCAGGGCGCCTGCTCCCCTCAGCCGACACCAATGCTAATGGTCAGATGACCCGCGGAGACGTGATTGGCCACGACTGCACGTGCTGGGTTGCCTGTGTGCCGGCGGTTCGGTGAGATGTGGGGGGTTTCGCGGTGGCCAATCACGCGCGCCTTCCTCGCACAAAAAATTTTTTTCCTCCTTTTCTTTTCCCTTCTTTCTTTTTTTTTGTCTTCACCAAAGCAAACATTCTCCTCACTTGCCAGATAATAAGACATTAATTAATCATTTCAACAATATTTTCAAGTTTAATTCCAAAACAGCTTTCTTACTACAAGTTATAGTTAATCTTACTTCCTCATGACATATATCAAAAATTCCAACTATGTATGTATATACAAACATAAACTGGATTTTAATTGAATCGTATTTAGTTTCGTAAAAGTTAAGCTTACTTTTATTTTTTTTTCTTAAGTTTAAGGTAGTTTTCATTTCACGTTAAAAAAAAAAATGTTTATAAATAAATTTATAAATACATTTAAAAATAAAAAAAAAAAATTAAATTTAAATAAAACTCTTTGAAAGTTTACATTTTATAAAAAAAATCTAAACAAAAAATATAATATTTTTTCTTTTTATTAATGTTAAAATAATTATAATTATTTTTTAGTTTTTATTATTAATATTTTTCTTATTATTACGCATTTTTGTTATTCTTGTTTTAATAATAAAATATTTTTATTCTCTTCCTTTATTTTTAATCTTCCTTTAAAAATAATTTAATTTTACATTTTATTTTTAACTTTAAATTAAATAAAAAACAATTTGTATTTCATATATTTTAATCTTTATTTTAACCAAAAAAGTATTATTTAATTTATATTTTTATTTTTAATTAATAAAAAAATCTTTATTTACTCTTATTTATAAAAAAAATTTTATTTAATTTTAATTTAATATTTATTATAAGATTTAATTTTAAAGTTTTAAATAAAACTTTTATTTGTTCCTTATTTGTTCCTTTCCTTTAAAAATTTCCTTTGAATCTATTCTATTTCTTTTAGTTTATTTTTAGTTCGTTCTTATTATATTTGAATTATAGGTTTATTATATTTTCATAATTTCTTTATTAGTTTTATTTTAAATAAAGAAATAATTTTTGTTTGAATTGATAATTTGTAATTCAAAATACTCTCGTTTTATTTGTGGTTTTGGATTTAGAAATAATTTTATTTAAGTTTAGTTTGTCAATATAAAGTTTTATTTAGTTTTATTTTTAAATGAAGATTTTTATTTCATGTTATGGTTTAAATAAAATTTCTTTATTTAGTTTTTTTTTTTAACAAAAGTTATCTAAATTAATTCATAACTTTAAAAGCAGAAAATTATGAGAACTTTACAAACATGCTAGACAAATTCAAAGCATTGTAGCGTGCATAAGATTCATCATAGGACGGCGTACTTATAATTTAGGTTGTTAAAAAAATAAGATCTCTCTAAAAGCTGTTGCTGTCATTTTCTTATTGGTAATTTTGTTTTAGTTGCATATTACTATAATGTACGTTATATTTTAAATGAAGTATATTTTCTTTCGTATTGAGTTTCATACGCGTCTATCAAAGGTTAATGATGATGTTAATGAGGACAAATAAATATTTGTTCGATTTTATCGAGGAATGCAAGATAAAATATATAAAGCGACCGATGTTACGGTCGAGATCAGCTGCTTCTATCAGCTTACTTTATTGCTGCAGTAGGGCTTACGTGATTACTGTTGTTCGTGGTTCGTTGTAAGCGCTGTCTTCCTTAAGGGCTGGCATTAGGTGGGCGCAGAAGTTGGAGACGCTGCTGTTGTTGCTGGGGTTGTTGCCGCATATTGTGGGTGAGGTGCATTGAAGTGCCCCTGCGCTGCTGTAGTTTTTGTAGCCGCTGTGTGTGCTCTGCTTTGCTTTGTAGCGCTTACTTTGCCCACGCTTTAACAAGGTGCTGATGTTGTTGGGTGCGCTTACAAGTGCGGGCGCCGCTATTGTGGCTGTAGTGGGAACTTTCGGTCGCCGTTGCGGTGGTTATTGTCACCGTGTTGTGGGCGCTTGGTTGGCGAATGCGATCGCCGTGTGGTCGCAGATTTTGGCCACGGTGTGGGCGCTTTGTTGGCATATACGATCGCCGTGTGGTCGCAGATTTTGGCCACGATTGGGCGCTGCACAATCACAGTTGCTGCTGATAACTGTAGGGGGCACTTTTGGTCGCCGCCGAGGGTTTAAGTGCTGCTGCTTTTGGCGCTTTATTATAGGTGCCCACGAGCTACTGTTGTCGTTGCGGTTGCTTGTTTTTGCCGCCGTAGCGCCTTAGCGTAGCGCTTTAGTTATCAAAACGAAGCTAAAAGTATTCTATAGCGCTGGTCGCTGCCGCTAAAAAAACCAAAAGCCTTACCTTAATTTTTGTCCACGGTTGGTGAAGGTGCTGGTGGCCGCCGATTGTTGCGATGATGATGTGGATGGCGGCTGCCGCTGTTTGGGGTAGGTGGTGCTTCCGCCCTTATTCTTCCAATTTTTTCCATAAAAGAAACTTTTTAGGGCGGAAGCTCTCCATTTTCCGACCTGCCATGTTTATTTGACATTAAGGGCTTTCAGATGAACGTACATGTCAGCGTGCATTGTACGACGACAAAATAACGGGAATATTAGGTCTGTTCGCATACCAAAAAGATTTTAACAATTTGTAGAAATTTTACAAATTGTTAAATAAAATCCGTTCGCTTACCCAAAAAAGTGAGAAAGAAAATAAGAGAGTGCGATTTTTCTCTTCAGTCCAGTTTTGAAAATTTTTTGCTGGCTGATTTTCTACTTGCAAGAATTTTCATGAAATAAAAAAAAACAAATGTCTACAACAGATGTTTTAAATGTACAAAATAAATAAAAAATGGGTAAGCAAATAAAATTAATATCTTTTTAATATATTTTTAACATATGAGCTGCTCAGAGCACAAGTGGTGTAAGTCCATTTTTTAAGGAAATTGAGTTAAGTACATAGAAGTGGAGAGGAATATGTAACCTATTTATGACTCCGTGTTAGAAACTCCTAGCTTATGTAATCTCTAAATAAATTTGCAATACTTAGTTATTGTTCCGACAAATTATATAATTTTTTCAGAGGAAAAGTGGCGTAAGTCCATTCATTTTATATCTTCCTTAATAATGAAGATAGTCACTAGGTGGAAGTTTTGTTCGACTTCTGGAACTAAATGTTATGATTCCTCATCAAAACCTTGTTAAAAAATATCTCACATTAGATTTCTACATCGGAAATGAGAAATTTCAAAAGAAGTTCAGAGGACAAGTGGCGTAAGTCCATTCATTTTATATCTCCCTTAATACTGAAGATAATCACTAGGGAAAATTCTTAAAATTAGCTATTAGCTGAAAGTAGTATTTTTTTCTTGTTTTTTTTATTTTCTTTTCAACTTTCTGACAGTTCGACATGCATTGCAAATTTTAACAAATTTTCTGTTCGGGTACTTTTTTAGATTTTCATTGTATTGCGAGAGAATTTCTTTCTTACTCTCAAAAAATTGTTACTGACAAGTTTTTACTGTAAAAGTACGCGAACAGACCTATTTTGTTCAGCTTTCAAGCAATCGGACATGTACGACGACTTCATTACTTGTAGATTCTCACGCAGAACGCATCGGCTTAATGGCTAAAGAATTTTTGGATGCTGTTATAATTGACTGACATTTTTACTCTATTTTTGTATGCTTTAAATTTAATTTTTCATACATCAGCAGAACTAATAAATTCTATCCAAAATTTAGTGTTTAGACCGCTTGCCATATTTATATTCTTCATTATTTGTTTCCGCTCCGTTGTTGTTCACTCGCTGACGATTTTAATAAAATGAAAAATGCACCGAGTCGGGCCGACATGCTTTCACATGAACGACATGTTGGTTCAGCAGAAAAAACAAAATTTTTTGATTTTGATCCGACATGTCGGTCCGACCCTCTCATTTGCTTTCGAACGATCGTACATGTCGTCGGACATGCCCAAGTCCGCTGACATGTTCGTTCGTCTGAATGCCCCTATTTATCAAATATGCCGAAAGGGGGTGTTCAATAGCTTTGTTCCGGTTTCCACTCGTCAAGTCATGACGGTCAAGTTTTTGACATTCCCTTTTAAACTTGACGATTCAGCTTACACACATCAAGAGTTGACGATCAAGTCCGAAAGAATAAGAGAGAGTTGCACATAAAAAGATTCATGTGTGCAAGTGAAATAGAATAAAAACTTGAAGGTACATTCAAGTCTGTTCCTTCCACTTTCCTTATGTTCCGTTATCCCACAAACTCAACTTGCTTTTAAGAAAACTTGATGTGTGGAAAAGGGGACTTATACATAATTTATTTGCTTGGGGAGTGTGCCAAGTTCACAGTGCATGCCACACTGGCGAAGAGAACTTAATGCACACGGTTTACAGCCACTACGAACCTTTCAGACCTCACAATGTTCAATTGAACTATTCACACTGACGCATTCGAAGTGTGAAAGCCGGAAAGGACCTGTGACAGCTGTCTGAAGTAAAGAAAAACTGTCAGATTTACATAAATTAAAACTGTCTGATTTAATAATAAAAAAAAAATGCCGGAATTGAATAAACGAAAATTGTCAGATTAGAATAAAAACAAATGTGAGAATTAAATTAAAGGAATTGTCAGATTTTACTGAAAAATAAATGTCAGAATTAAATGGAAGGAAATGTTAGATTTGAATGTACGGAGCTGTCAGAATTGAATTAAAGATAAACGTGTCAGAAATAAATTAGAGAGAAAAGTAAGCTGAAAGTAAGCAGAAAGTCAGCTGTCAAAGAAGACTTATTAGCTGACAAAGGAAAAGTGTTAACTGTCAAAGTACAAAAGTGTCAGCTGTCAAAGTCATCTGTCAGCTGTCACACCTCGAACGCGTCAGCCGTGAGATGAGCAGACAGACGAGTTTAAGATTAACAAGTGCACCTGCCGTAAGGCTTAAGCCACTTGGGTTATCCAAAACCTAGGGTAATAGTTCATGAAACAGAAAACCATGAACTTTGTGTTGTACCACAACACGGACTCGTTTATGTTTTAAAACAAGTAAAACATACGGGGCATCCGGTGTGGCAACACGAACATGGAAGCTGCTTCACAAACACAAAGCATCACCCAGTGCCCTGCTGATTAGGAGCATTATGTAATAAATTACATACTGCCCGTAATAGCAGTACCAGTTTAGACTTCCGTAGCGATGTACTTCCATCCATCTACTGGTGGAGACGAGACCTACCCAATCTCTTGCATATTAAGACGGATATGCCAGCCCGGTCGTACCATTGCGCGACCCCGCCGGTCAATGTAGACCTGCGTAGCATTCACTCAACCACAACCAGTTCGAGACTCCCCGAAGGTCCAGCCCACGACAGTCATCTGGGCAACTCGATCCCGTCAAATGAGGATCCACAACATCCCCGCAAAAAGACCAAGAACACACAAATACAATTACGAAAAAGTGCATTCTTACTCATGACCGTGCTCAATGAGCACTTAAGGGCTAGGCTAACAACTTGCAGTTGCCGACTCAGCTGGAAGCTATTGCACATGACCGGTACCTACTCTGGAGGACCTTCGCAATTGCCACTCTAACTCTGGCCGTTCGGATTTCAACATCCAGACATAGTGTATTGGCCATTGTTCTCAGGGACTGCCGTGCTCAGTATGAGAACCCTTAGATAACACAACTATTTATACACTTCCCTCAGTGGCTGCCGTGCCAGTTTGAGGGTGCGAGTCAAACTCTTGACTAGCAATCCACTTCGGAAAGCCGAAGAGCCTACATTTTGATGCACGCATGCCAACACTTCACATCATTTTAACCAGCCGAATTAAGGTCTCAGTACGGTGGATAGATAGGGTCTACCCCATTTGACAGGTAAAGACTGCCCCTGTACTAACAAGTTTTAAGGTCAATTGCTATATCTTCGCAGGCTTGTTTCATATCGATATACCGAATATGACCTGCTACCAAGATGGGCGCCACCTCGAGCTCTTGGTTGGCCCTATCAGTTTTTATGTTTGCAGGACGTATCCTACAAACAACCCTCCTCCTTTATCCTGGCTTGGGACAGGCAGGCGCAAGCTAGACCTGGCGGAGTTCGTGAGATGAGCAGTATGTCACTCATGTTTGCATACGACAATGCTATGGTGAATTCCGGTCTCCATGTTCAAATGTAAATTCAACTTCCCAGTCAAAGCCACCTTCAAATATGGAAGCAAGAACTCACCACTATGTGTGCCGTTACAACTCATACTCATTAAACAGATTCGCTTATGATTATTGAACACATCTTTTCTTCGCAAAATTCCGACGATTATTATTTTTCATCAACTCATTAGATGATTATATTTAAGCAAACTTCGGAAAACCAAAACAACTACAATTGCACTGAAGATTTCGTAAATTTTAGAATTTCTGAAATTTCAGCGTTGAAGTGAATACCCTTATTAATAACAATGATGAAACGAAAACAAAATTCCCATAAGATGTATATTGAGTTTTTTTTTTTGACAGCGAACAGGCAGCGGAATTTTTTTTCGCTTTTTCATTGTAGCCAAGTTCATAACCATGTGTGGAGAGTTAAAATGTCAGAATTTCGCTGGCATTTATATGTCCGTACATTTAATTGCCGCGGAATTTTGACATTCAACAATAAGTATGTGTTGGTGTTGAATTTGTTATCAAGCAAATTTATTTAGTTTATTAAATGCTTTTTCTCCACACAAAAAATTTTGACTACAACAAAATTTCGCGTGTAGAATAATATGTCCAAAAGTTTTCGTTCCTAAATCAAGATATTGTATTTTCTGTTATCCTGAGTTAGCTTTCACATGTATTATTTAATAAGCGGTTAGGAAATGATTTTAATATTTATACCCCAACGCGTACTGCGTAAGGGGAATATTAACTTTGTCATTCCACTTGCAACGCCAAGAAGGAAGCGTGGCAGATATAGAAAATATATATATTTTTGATAAGCATCACCACCTGAGCTGATTTACGTGTGTCCGTCTGTCCGTTTGTCGACACGATTACAGCCGCAATTTTAACATAACATGAGCCCTTAGCTAACCTAAACAATTTTGAACAAAAATGGGTATGATAAACTCATTTATTAGCAGTTAAGGAACTTTTATTGTTTTAGTAGGTATCATCGCATAACTTGAATGATATCTACATAAATGTTTCTTAACGATTCATGTACTTGATGTAGACTCCATTACACATAATACTTTACAACAACATAGAACTTTCCGAATTTTATGCCATATACCATACATCACTGCCATTACCATACCATACATTGTCACAGACCCTAACCACCACTACAACCATTCGAATAGACAGTTTTTGAAGAATAACTATTCTGTGAAGACATTAACTAGTTCTGGCTTATGCTCTCAAATACGCATAATAACTAGCCTAACGTATTAAAATACAAATTGCAAAGTCTATCATCCGTATTAAGAGTTTGGAAACATAGGCTCTGAAACGTTATTTTAAATGCTTTCCTTGGCGATGTAGCCAAAACGGAACTAGCAAAATCACCCAAAAAAGCTGACTTCATTTTCTTCGGTTGAAAAATCTATAATTGTGAGGAGCAACCATCCAGTGAAGACACAAATTTAGTTCTGGCTTATGCTCTCAAATGCATAAAGAATCCAGTTGTGTATGTAACATTCACTCCCTTAATTCTTTACACATTAAGAGTTTGGAAACATAGGCTCTGAGACGTTATTCAGTTGCTTTCCTTGGCGATGTGGCCAAAATGGAACTATAACCGAGTACTTCATAACACGGTTAACATCACAAAAAATGAGTCACCAAGGATAACCATCCCTATGCAAATAATTGCCTAGTTCTGGCTTATGCTCTCAAATACAATAAAACCACACTATGCATAATATACATCAGCTAAGGTCTTATTATACTAAGAGTCTGGAAACATAGGCTCTGAAACGTTATGTAGTTGCTTTCCTTGGCGATGTAATCAAAACGGAACTATGAAAAAATTATCCCACAAACATAGTTAACCTCTCGCCAAAATTTTCGGCCGAAGACCGTTAAAAACTTCAAACTGTGCAGCACATAATCAGAGTTCAAACAACCAATTACTTAGAGGAAAAACACAGTTATTTTACAAAAACCTGTATTAAAGAACTTTAACATATGTCCAAAGTCACCATTACCTAACTTGAATGATGACTTATTAAAATATTCCTTAATACATATTCGGTCATAATGTAGAGTCCATCAAGCAGTCAATCACTACCCCAGCAATTAAATCCAAAAATCCCCACATAAAATCCCTAACGCGTAAAAGACTATTGTGAGTCAGAAACTATCCTACTGTATGGCCTTCAACCCTGCTTAAAATCTTATGCTATAACAACCGCCAAAAAAGATTATACAAGTTAACACCAGAAATATTCATTTTAACATATTTCATTAAAACATATTAACATAAGCATTTCGGTGCACGCGCATCCGTTCCCAGCAAAAGTGCTGACGGTATGTCTGGTGCAACCAATGTGATTCCAGGTAATCCACATTGCAGTTGTTTTTGCACAAATACAAACAAACCGAATAGAATAAAACAAACAACGCTGGCAGCGCAGCGAATAGCTTTTAAGTTACATTTTAAGTTATAAAAATTGTTAAGTTCAGTTTAAGTTCAAGTTCCATCTAATAAAGAGCTTATGCTCAAAAAAATAATTTTTTTAAGTTATAAGAGTAAGTAATAAGTTTTTAAGTTTCAGACTTACAAAACACTAACGGCGCCCGAGCAAAGTAAATTTCGGTACGGAAAAAGAAAGGCAGATCGGTTGCCTCCAAGTTATAATTAACTTAGTAAATAATAACTAAATAACTAAGTGTGAGACAAGTTGCCCTTCATTATAAAAGAAGCGCAAGTGCTACCTTAACAAACAAAAAACATAAACACAAGTGACTATTAAAAAGTGAGTCAGTTACTCTTCGATAAGAATAAAAAGAAGTGCAAGTACCACATAATAGACAAAAAACACTAGTGAAAATTAAAAAGTGAGCATACTTGACGTTAATATAAAAAACGCAAGACTCTCTTGAGAGTGCAAGTTTAATAAAATTATCTTGCCAAAACTTGGAGCAATACTTCACCGACCGAAATAAAAAACGTATCCTCGCGGGAAACAAAGGCACCCAAGTAGGTTATATCACCAAAAAGGACGTCCACGATCGCCAGGACAGCCAGCCCGGAAAAGGAATACAAACCAAGCAGCTCAACAACAACTACAAGATATAATTCGAGAATGTTTAAGCTGATATTAATGTAAGATTTATATTAAATAACTATATTAAAAACATACTTAAGAAGAAAATATTTTAAACAAATGTGTTAATAAAAAGTAACAAAAATAAACAATCGCAAAGGATTAAACGAAAATAATATTTAATAATACAATAGCTAAAAATAAAAAATAGGTGAACATTTGAAGAAAAATTTAAAATTAAATTAATTTTATAAAAATGGCAAATCCAAATAATTTAATTAGACCTCCAGTGTTAGGGATTCAGAATCCTCAACCACCAACTTCAAATCCTAATCCAAATCCCAATTCCTTACAGCCAACCCCTGAACTGACAGAACTGATTAAAAATTTGGTAATAAATGTAATTAGAACAGACTGTGCAGCTATTATACAGAATATAACAAGACCCAATCCTGACGTAATAATTGACCAGACCATAGACCAACAATTTAGCGATAACCTATCGAAAATGGATAAAATTCCCGATGTAGTCAGATCACTTAGAGAATTTAGTGGAAATCCGATTGAATTCAGTAGTTGGAAAATAAGCGTTGAAAGAATATTAAAAATTTATGAGAACCAAATAGGCAGGCCAAAATATTTCGGAATATTGAACATCATCCGCAATAAAATCGTAGGAAAAGCGGACCAAGTACTCGAATCATACAATACCCCATTAAACTGGAAGGCAATCTCTAAATGCCTGACGACACACTATGCCGACAAACGAGACTTGAGCACTTTAGAATACCAGATGACATGCATAATACAAGGACGTCAATCCGTAGAAACCTTTTATTCCCAGGTGTATTCACATTTATCCTTGATTTTGAACAAAATATCGTGTATGGAAATTAGTCATGAATCCATGCAAATGCTATCTCAAACGTACAGAGACAAGGCATTAGATACTTTCATTAGAGGACTTTCAGGAGACCTCGCAAGATTATTAGGAATGAAAGAACCGTCTGACTTACCAGAAGCCTTACACCTGTGCTTAAAGTTGGAAAATCAAAACTTCAGGGCAACACATGCTTATAATTATCAAGGACAACAACAAAGACCGGGAAAACCCCGGTATTTACCACCCCAATTGCCTCCAAGGCAAGTAGTTCAACAAAGATATGCTCAATTCCGACCACAAAACTTATCAAATCATAATCAGCAACCACAATTTCACCCAGAACTAGCTTATATGCCGCGCACACAACAAGTATACGCGCAAAACCCTCCACAACAATTCACTCAATGGCATAACCAGACATTTGACAAACCTTACAACAACCCCTATTACAACCCACCAGGAAGACCAATGGCACCTAAGCCCCAACCAAAACCAGAACCGATGGACATTGACGAGAGCATTGGGACACGAAATGTTAATTACGCCAATAGACCAAATTTTCGATACGCAGGAAAAAGACAAGAAAAATCTAACCTTACTGACCCACCTATGAAAATTCAAAGGAATTTTCATGTTACGACTACCCAAGATAGAGTAGAAGACTCGTCACCAGAGAATCACGAATATAATTCTTCAAACACTTACGATAATTCCCAGGACTTCACAGACATTCATTTTTTAGACTAAAAAATTCTTCGTTGCCTTACTTTGAGTGCAAAACGAAGAATGGACAAATACTCAAAATTTTAGTAGACACAGGGTCAAATAAAAATTACGTACAGCCACATCTTGCCAGAAAAATAATCAAAAATGACAAAATTTTTTTTGCAAACTCAGTAGCAGGACAGATAAAAATTACACATTACACATATGTTAACTTATTCAACTTACCAAATGTAAATTTGAAATTTTACCTTCTTCCATCCCTTATATCATTCCATGCTATATTAGGCAATGATAGTCTTAAAGAATTATCCGCCGTCATCCACACCAAACACAACTTCATGACAATCAATAACTCAGTAAAAATTAAATTAAAACAACTTATTTCTCAAGATGTTAATCATGTGGACATAAGAGACAGCCACATGAACGAAACACAAAAACAAGCAATGAAAGTAATACTTCGTCAACATTCCGATCTTTTCTCAGAACCAAATGAGAAATTAACCTATACTACAAAAGTTGTCGCCACAATAAGAACAAATTCTGATACACCGGTATACACAAAATATTACCCATATCCCATGTCCCTAAAAGAGGAAGTAGATAGTCAAATAGAAAAATTATTAGCTGACGGCATTATCAGACCTTCAAGGTCTCCTTACAATTCACCGGTATGGATAGTGCCTAAAAAACAAGACGCATCTAACGAAAAAAACTACAGACTAGTAATCGACTACAGAAAACTCAATACAATTACAATAGCCGACCGTTACCCTATCCCTGATATCAACGAGGTATTAGCTCAGTTAGGTAAAAACAATTTATTTTCGGTGATAGACCTAAAAAGTGGTTTCCACCAAATTCCATTAAAGGAATCAGATGTGGGGAAAACCGCCTTCGCAATAAAAAATGGAAAATACGAATTCACACGCCTACCTTTCGGCCTAAAAAACGCTCCCGCAATTTTCCAACGCACTTTAGATGACATTCTAAGAAGATATATTGGCAAGATATGTTATGTCTATATAGATGATATAATCATATTCAGCCAAGACGAAAAAACGCATATCGAAAACATCCATGAAATTTTCAAAACCATCCATGAAGCTAACATGAAAGTCCAAATAGACAAATGCGAATTCTTCAAAGAACAAATAGAATTTTTAGGTTTTATAGTTTCTTCTAAAGGAATCACAACCAACCCTAATAAAGTACAAGGAATAGTTGACTTTCCCGACCCAAAAACACTAAAAGACCTAAGAGCATTTATTGGCCTCTCAGGATACTACAGACGATTCATACGAGACTACGCAAAAATAGCCAAACCTCTAACTAATCTCTTAAGAGGAGAAGACGGAAGAGTATCAAAAAACCAATCCAAGAAAACTTTAATTCATTTAGACAGCACAGCAAAAGAAGCATTATACAAAATAAAAAACGCACTCATCTCGGAAGAAGTTATTTTAACTTATCCCAATTTTAAAAAAGTTTTCCAACTAACGACAGATGCTTCAAAACACGCCATAGGCGCAGTTTTAGAACAAGATGGGAAACCTATCACATTCATCTCTAGGATATTAAGTAAGACTGAGGAACATTACGCAGTGAATGAGAAAGAGATGTTAGCCATCATTTGGGCTCTGAAATCTCTCAGGAACTACCTTTACGGTACCGCAAAAATTCAGATTTTCACTGACCATCAACCGTTAACTCAGTAATAAAAATGACAACTCAAAATTGAAAAGATGGAAAGCTATTTTGGAAGAATACGATTACGAACTTAAATATAAACCAGGACGCAATAACATTGTAGCCGACGCACTTTCACGACCTCCAGAACTAAATTCCCTCTCAATAACATCCCATTCTGATGAAAGCTCAGGTCACATTCTTGTACCAATAACTGGAACCCCGATCAATGTCTACAAAATTCAAATTTGGCTAACATTAGGTCAAGAAAATAGCTATCAGTTTAAAATCCCATTCCCAACATATCATAGACATATTTTTATACAACAAACTTACTCTGAAGAAAATATAATTGACATATTTAAAAGATACTTAAACCCCTCAGTTATCAATGGAATTTATACCACAGAAAATTTAATGGGCATCATACAAGAATTTTATCCCACTCATTTTAGCACTTATAAAACTCGTTTTACACAAACTTTAGTCAAAGATTTAATAACAGTTGAAGAACAAGAGCAAGAAATCTTGAAGGAACACAAAAGAGCTCATAGAAATGCGGTAGAAAACAAAAAACAATTTTCCACAAATGCAAAATAAAGTTAGATCAATAGTTAAACAATGTAGGATATGTTCAAAGCATAAGTATGACAGACATCCAAATAAACCATATCTTCAAGAAACGCCCATCCCAGAATATCCAGGTCAAATTGTCCACATTGATATTTACATTACAGATAAAAAGTTAATATTAACAGCCATAGACAAATATTCAAAATACACACAGGCTAGACTAATCGAGTCCAGATCTGCAGAAGACATACGCGAGCCACTCAGACAAATAATTTTTAATTTCGGAGTACCTCAAACAGTAATAATTGATAACGAAAAGTCACTTAATTCCAATTCTATAACATTTATGCTCGAAGATCAACTAAGAATAAAGATTTACAAAGTACCCCCCCACATGAGTGCAGCGAACGGCCAAGTCGAACGTTTCCACTCAACTCTAGCTGAAATTTTGAGATGCTTAAAATCAGAAAATATAGAAAGAACATTTGAGGAACTTTTAGATAGAGCAGTTTATGAATATAACTATTCAATACATTCCACCACAAAACAGAAACCCGTAGAAGCTTTTTTTAGTCGCAGAGTCTATACAAACCCCGAACAATACGAAAACTCCAGACAAAATAACATTCAAAGATTAAAAAAGAAGCAAGAGAAAGACTTAGAATTTCATAATAAAAACAGAAGACCGTTAAAAGAATACACGCCAGGAGAAATCATTTATGTTAAGATTAATAAAAGATATGGGAATAAGCTCTCAGCTAGATATAAAAAGGAGATTATACAGGAAAATAAATCCTCGACAGTCATCACTGAAACGGGAAAAGTAATCCATAAAAGTCTAATAAAAACTTAATAATAGCGATAAAAATAAAGTTATAAAAAAATTAACTTAAGAAAAAATATGACCCAATTCATTAAAATCCTCATATGTAAGGACAAAGTAAATTGTAGACATAAGAAATAAAAAGATTAATAAAAATTGAATTTGAAAATAAAATGACCCAATTTATAAAAATCCTCATGTGTAAGGACAAAGTAAATTGTAGACATAGGAAATAAAAAGATTAATAAAAATTGAATTTGAAAATAAAATAACCCAATTTATAAAAATCCTCATGTGTAAGGACAACGTAAATTGTAGACATAAGAAATAAATAATATAACAAAACAAAACATAACCAAACAAATTAAATAAGTAATACGTTTAAATATATTACAGGTTTATTGTAGCTACAATAGCAGCTGCAAACGTACAAATACTTGACTATTCGACATCCCAACTTGTCACTATTGATACAGGACCGATCAAATTGCAGACAGGAAATTTCAAAATTATACATGTAATCGAACTACGTTACTATGAAGACATATTAGACAGTATGGAAATAACTGTAAACACAAAATTAAACTTACATCCCCTTCATCCTATCCTTTCATCATTAATAAAACAAGCAAAAACTTATTTGAATAGAATTAAAATAAATAAAAAAATAGAAAAACGGTCATTAGATTTCATTGGATCCGCCTGGAAATGGATAGCCGGCAGTCCGGACCATAGCGATTTTAATATTTTGATCGAAAAAATGAATAACGTTCTTGAAAGTAATAATAGACAAGTGATAATAAATAAATTGACAAATGCAAAAATTAACGAAATTACAGAAACTACAAATAAAATAATAAAATTTGTGCAGGAAGAAAAGAAAATTGGAAATGATCTTATTATACAAGTCAAATATAAGCTAGAAATTATCAAGGAAGAATTAACAAATATCGCCTACGCAATTCACTGGGCAAAAGTAAATGTAGCCAATTCATTTATTTTATCTAATCAAGAATTGGATATTACAAAAAATTTTTTAGAAAATGAAAATATTCCTTTCGTAAATGTGGATGAGGCATTTGAATTTGCGGAAATTAAAATAGCCTCTAATAACGAATGTTTAATTTATGTTATAAGCTTGCCAACAACGGAAAAAAGCGATTGTAGGGCATTAGAAGTAAGAACAGTTAGAAGAAATAAATTTGCAAATAAGATAAAATATAATTCCTTATTAGTTTGTAATGAAAAAATTTATGGTAAAAAGAATAATTGTAAAGCCTATAATAATTTATCAATTTGTACAAGAAATACAGTAGACGATATTACAAACGGCACGTGCATAGCACACCTACTAAAAAGTAAAGTCGATAACTGTACAAAAATAAATAATGATCATATTGAATCTATAGAAGAGATTACACACGACATAATATTGCTTAACGAATTTGAAGGAATTATAAATTTTGATAATGAAACCATAAAATTAAATGGGACGTTTCTTATTAAACACTATAATACAAGTGTTACAATAAGAGATAAAAAATATATATATATAAAGTTGTAACAGAAAATAAACCATTACCGGCAATATTGCAGCCGATGTCAGATAATAATAAAATTGAAGAAATGTTATCTCTCAAATCCATTAAGCAATTCCAAGTTAACGAAATAAAAGATATAAAATTATTAGAAATAAAAAGTAATATTTACCTTTTCTTAAATATAACACTAATTATAATCATTATTTTTCTAAGCTTAATTCTTATAAGAAAGATAAAATCAAAAATGTCAAAATCTAAAAACGTTAAAACAGAAAATAAATTCGAAATAGGAATACAAGATTTAAACAATTATGCGTTAGCACTTCGTCGAACGAGGACGCTCGAATTTAGGGGCGGAGGAGTTAACACCAGAAATATTCATTTTAACATATTTCATTAAAACATATTAACATAAGCATTTTGGTGCACGCGCATCCGTTCCCAGCAAAAGTGCTGACGGTATGTCTGGTGCAACCAATGTGATTCCAGGTAATCCACATTGCAGTTGTTTTTGCACAAATACAAACAAACCGAATAGAATAAAACAAACAACGCTGGCAGCGCAGCGAATAGCTTTTAAGTTACATTTTAAGTTATAAAAATTTTTAAGTTCAGTTTAAGTTCAAGTTCAATCTAATAAAGAGCTTAAGCTCAAAAAAATTATTTTTTTGTGTTTTAAAACTTACAAAACACTAACTTACACAAGATTATTGCAAGTCAGGGCATACCAGCTGATAGCCCTTCAATCCCACAATGAAACCCTTATACTTATCTAACCTACTTTAGGCGACATTAGTTGAATACCTGCCTGATGGCCTCCGTTCTGTAATCAGTACCGTTAGTGTTGTGCAGAAAAGTATACAGAATACACTGACCCTTTTCCATTAAAAATGAATGGGAAAAGAGGCAATAATATTCACAAACATATCCACATCAAGTTATCGTTGTAGACGTACATTAAGAGATCATAATTAATGATCCTCTTGGAAATGCATTATCGCAGTTTACCGTGTTTTTCAGATATTTTGTAAAAGGTTGGTCAGAGAGTGTGATAACAGATGATTGTTAGATTTATATATGATTATATTCTTAGTTTATGTTGAATCATTCAATTGTCTGTGTCCAAAAAATTTATTGATTGACATTTTAACGGTTTTGTCCGGAAAAAGAGCATGTTTGATGCAAGCGACTTATTTAAGGCGCCTGTTCCTTATGGATATTATTCAATAGCTGCCTTGAGTAGGTTAAATTCTATGACTCGTAGTGTCATTATTGTGCAGAATAGATGTGGCTCCCTTTAGTGTGGAGAATCTGCTTGGTCAAAATAGATAGTGAAGCATAGTAATATCCGTTTTTTGTGTTGAAATAAATTTAAGTTTTTCCTTTTAATATACTAGAATTTGTTTGGTTTTGTAAATTCACATAGTTGTATAAAGTTTAATTTGTAAATTCACGCAGAATTTAAAGTATTTGCTTGTCTGTCCGAAAGGAATTCCAGATATGCTTCCTTGGTAATGGGTAGCAATGTATGTACTTTTTTCCTAGTGGGTAGTTTTTTGTCGAGTGAGTGAGGCCATTTTGTTTTTTTATCAACCATCTTTATTTATTACTAGCTTATACCCGGCGCGCTTCGCTGCGCTCAGCGCTTATCCCCTAAAAGAGTTCGTACCGAGTTTTATTGATGTGTGACTTATTTCGAAAACTATACCGAATATTTGGGGTGCCGAAAAAGTACCACGCCCCTCGACCAACGCCCATAAAATGTTACCAGTGGAACGGCATGTGTAAATTGAGGTCGAATACTGAATTCCGAGACTGTGCGACCTACAAAAAAAAACCAAAACTGGTCGATACCGAAAATTTTAAGTGTATTTAAGGAGCCTTTTACGGTCGGCACCAGACTTCATAGGAACCCTCTCAAGGCTTTGGTATAAAAATTGGCTTAGCGGTTTCGGAGTCCTTAAGTGATATACACATATACCCACATACGTATATACATTAAGTCGCCTCACGCTCCTTAGAAAAAAAACTTGCTTAGTCCGGTTCTTCAAAATAATCCATGGCTTATGTTACGATGATCCCCAAAAAATTTCGACTAAAAATATTGCCTGGTATGGTAGTTAAAAAACAAACAAACGGTCAGAAATAAGAGTAATGAAAAAGTTATTTTGCATCAAAAATCTTCAATTTTTTCCGTTGGACCAAAGATAATGCGGATTTTTTTGGATTGTTTTAACTTTTTTCATATTATTTTCACTAAAATTCAAATTGATTTTTTCCCATACTACTTTTAGTCAAATAAATTGTAAAATGTAAAAAATGTGTACATTTTTTTGTAATTTCATTCAATTTAATTCTTCACTTTACACTATATTTTATCATGAATAGATAATTTATTTGACCAAAAGTAACATGGCAAGACAAAATAACTATTAAGTCTGACCGTTTGTTATTAAGAACATAAGAAGATCGGTCAATGTCCTTTCAAGGATTGAAATGGCCATTTCGATTTTGTTTTGTTTTTATTTCAAACTATTCCAGCTACTGTCGAAATATTTGGGGGAACATCATAACAAAAAGCGTTATTTTGAGCAACCGACCCAAACACCTTTTTTTTTTGTGAGGAGCCCTAGTATATAAACAAACATTTAGGCATGGCAACATTTATATGTATAGTGACCGCCACTTGGTCTTATTGCACCTACATATCAAGTTTCACTATCAAAACATGTACAGCTCAGAAATTACAATGATTTCTGAAAAGTCGGCGTAGATAAAGTGCAGAGAAACTTTTACTGTAAATTTTGATTTATATACTTTCACGGATTTGTGGGCGTGACAAAATTTATATAAAAAGTGACCGCCACTTGGACTTATAGCATCTGCATACCAAGTTTGACTATCAAAACGTTCACATCTCAGGAATTTAAATTATTTCTAACCGATAGCCCTGGCAGCTAGTGCTTACTTAGTTATAATTGTTAAATTGTAATTAACTATAATACATACATAAATAAATAAATTAAATAAAATTATTGCTGAAGAGTGGGCCCAGATATAGTGCTACCATGCACATTTTTTGCAAAGCTGTCGAGAGTAAGCGTATGAACTTAATTACCAAATTTTAGTATTTAACGATGAGAATTGTCTGATTTATAGAAGTTCTATTGATTTGTGGATAAAAAAAGTGGAGGCCGTGGCGTAGTGGGTAGAGTGTGTGGTCCACATGGGATAGAACCCTGGTTCGAATTCCACCTGACACTGAAAGTTTTTTCAATTGAATTAATTTTTCAGTTCGGCCGTCACCTCTCTGCTGGCAATGGCAAACCTAAGAGAGTAAAAACTGCCATGAAAAGCTTCTTGAGAACATAAGCCGTTCGGAATCGGCATAAAACTTGTAGGTCCAGTTCTCGATCATTTCTGTTCAAACATTCCACAACACGCACAACACAATTCATCATAAGAAGCTCGGTCAAAGTCCTTTCAAGGGCTGAAATTGGCCATTTCGCGTTGTTTTTTTTTATTTGCGGGTGGTACAAGTTGGCGTGGCAAATTTTATATATATATATTGAGCGCCACTTAGAGCACCTGCGTATGAAGTGTTACTATCAAAACGCGTACAACGCAGGAATAAGCATGATTTCGAAAAAGTGGGCGTAGATATGGTGCGACCATGCCCATTTTTAACAGTTGCCGATAGTGACCTTATGTACAAAATTACCCATTCTTAGTCTTCTACTGTAAAAGCCGTCTAATATAAAGCATTTTTACTGATTTGTGGGCGGTTAAAGTGGACGTAACAACATTTGTATATACATAGTGACTGTCACTTGGATCCATAGCCCCTGCATACTAAGATTTCCTATCAAACCGTGTACAACTCAGGAATAAGCATGATTTCGAGAAAGTGGGTGTAGATATAGTCTTCTACTTTTTTACTGATTTGTGGGCGTTGAAAGTGGACGTGACAACATTTATATATACATAGTGACTGCCACTGGATCCATAGTACCTGCACACTTAGATTCACTATCAAAACGTGTACAGCTCAGGAATAAGCATGATTTCGATAAAGTGGGCGTAGATATAGGGCGGCCATGCCCATTTTTTGTACATTGGCCGACAGTAACCATACGAACTAAATTGCCAAACCTTTGTCTTCTACGGCAAAAGCCGTCTGATATAAAGCATTTTTACTAATTTGTGGGCGGTAAAAGTGGGCGTGACAACGTTTATTTTTACATATTGACTGCCACTTGTATCCATAGCACCTGCATACCAAGATTCACTATCAAAACTTGAACATCTCAGGAATTAAAATGATTGCTGAAAAGTGGGCGTAGATATAGTGTGACCACGCCCATTTTTTGTACAGTCACCGAAAGTAACTATTTGAACAAAATTACCAAATCTTAGTTTTATATGATTAAAACCGTCTGATATATAGCATTTGTTTTGTTTTGTGGGCGATAGAGCCAATTTGGGTTGTATGGGTGGTCCAATCAACACCAAACTTCACAGGAACACTTTCAGAATATTGATTCAGTATCCCTCAAAATTTCATAAAGTTTGGTTCGGTGGTTTTTGAGTCTATACGTGATATACACACATACCCACATACCCACATACATACATTCATTTTTATATATATAGAGATAGATTTCTCCTTAGGCACATTGAACGGGAGGTGTGGCCTATTTGTAAATGTGCTTCATACCCAGTAGAAAAAATGTAAAAGGAAAATTGTATTTTAATATAATATACCCAGTGGTAATTTGGATTATTCTACAAAAATGTAATGTGAAAATTCATGGAAAGTTAATTTGACCGCGGATGTCATTATACATTTTATTGTCTGATATCTACTAATTTAAAAGTAGTTGATTAAGTAGTTTTATGTCAACCACAAGTAGTTGAAATTCTGACTTTTTTCCATAGAACGAACTAACATATTTTGTACGGTGATGTCCGCTAAATAAGTCAATTGACTTTCGCCTGCATATATTTTCAACTACTTGTTAAATTAGTTGAATTTAAATTAGTTTTTAACTACTTTAAAATAACTAATTGAAAACTATTACTGATGGCCTAAAGACAATAATATTTGATGAAATAACTTGGTTAAATATATATAAACTTGTAATCTAATAAAAATTTCCACTTAAAACATGCCAAAATCAGAGTAGTTGCCGCCTTAATATAACTCAAAGTAGTTTATCAATCACTTGTTTTTAACTAGTATTTCAATTATTTCATATATAATGCAAAGAAAACTATTTAGAATTGAAGTGGATGCCGCCTTAGTATAATTCAAAGTAGTTCATATACTGGTTTATTTTAAACTAGTTTCTTAATTAGTTGCTTTTAAAAACAAGTTAGTTTGTTCCTATAGGGAAGTTATCTGAATTGTTAATGTTATTGGTATTTGTCAGTGAGTAGGTAAGTTTTTTAGAATATCCCTGTAGGTAAATCAACTAATTTAAAAGTAGTTGATAAAGTAGTTTTTTGTCAACCACAACTAGTTGAAATTCTGACTTTTTTCCATAGAACGAACTAACATATTTTGTATGGTGATGTCCGCTAAATAAGTCAATTGACTTTCGTCTGCATATATTTTCAACTACTTGTTAAATTAGTTATATTTAAATTATGTTTTTAATTACTTTAAAATAACCAATTGAAAACTATTACTGATGGCCTAAAGTTAATAATATTTGATGAAATAACATGGTTAAATATATATAAACTTGTAATCGAATAAAAATTTGCAATTACAACATGTCAAAATCACAGTAGTTGCCGTCTTAATATAATTCAGAGTAGTTTATCAATCACTTGTTTTTAAGTAGTATTTCAATAACCTCATATATAATGCAATAAAAACTATTTAGAATTGAAGTGGATGCCGCCTTAATATAATTCAAAGTAGTTCATATACTGATTTATTTTAAATAAGTTTTTTAATTAGTTGTTTTTAAAAAGAAGTTAGTTTGTTCCTGTAGGGATATTAAAACATTTATATTATAAGTGGTTTTGTATTAGTGTAATGTTTATGCATGTGTGTGTGTGTATATTCATATGTTCCCTGTAGGAAAATCAACTAATTTAAAAGTAGTTGATAAAGTAGTTTTTTGTCAACCACAACTAGTTGAAATTCTGACTTTTTTCCATAGAACGAACTAACATATTTTGTATGGTGATGTCCGCTAAATAAGTCAATTGACTTTCGTCTGCATATATTTTCAACTACTTGTTAAATTAGTTATATTTAAATTATTTTTGTAATTACTTTAAAATAGCCAATTGAAAACTATTACTGATGGCCTAAATATAATAGTTGATGAAATAACATGGTTAAATATATATAAACTTGTAATCTAATAAAAATTTGCAATTAAAACATGTCAAAATCAGAGTAGTTGCCCCCTTAATATAATTCAAAATAGTTCATATACTGGTTTATTTTAAATTAGTTTTTTAATTAGTTGTTTTTAAAAACAAGTTAGTTTGTTCCTATAGGGTTTGTACACCGAAAACTCTGTGTATTGTGAGATATATACAATTTTTTTGGTACACGTTTTGCACGTCTACAGTTTATTAAGTTATTGTTATGTAAATTTTTCTTGTTAGTTAGTCTGACGAAATAATAGATATACATAAGGATTTCTATATGAGATGAGGGGTGGAAAGGGGCTTATTGACAGTGTAGTCACTTATGGTCGACAGTACTTTTTTGACAAAAACTGATTCTTAACTTACGTCTACAACGATAACTTGATGTGGATATGTTTGTGAATATTATTGCCTCTTTTCCCATTAATTTTTAATGGAAAAGGGTCAGTGTATTCTGTATACTTTTCTGCACAACACTGACGGTACTGATTACAGAACGGAGGCCATCAGGCAGGTATTCAACTAATGTCGCCTAAAGTAGGTTAGATAAGTATAAGATTTTCATTGTGGGATTGAAGGGCTATCAGCTGGTATGCCCTGACTTGCAATAATCTTGTATATAATCTTTTTTGGCGGTTGTTATAGCATAAGATTTTAAGCAGGGTTGAAGGCCATACAGTAGGATAGTTTCTGACTCACAATAGTCTTTTACGCGTTAGGGATTTTATGTGGGGATTTTTGGATTTAATTGCTGGGGTAGTGATTGACTGCTTGATGGACTCTACATTATGACCGAATATGTATTAAGGAATATTTTAATAAGTCATCATTCAAGTTAGGTAATGGTGACTTTGGACATATGTTAAAGTTTCTTTAATACAGGTTTTTGTAAAATAACTGTGTTTTTCCTCTAAGTAATTGGTTGTTTGGACTCTGATTATGTGCTGCACAGTTTGAAGTTTTTAACGGTCTTCGGCCGAAAATTTTGGCGAGAAGTTAACTATGTTTGTGGGATAATTTTTTCATAGTTCCGTTTTGATTACATCGCCAAGGAAAGCAACTACATAACGTTTCAGAGCCTATGTTTCCAGACTCTTAGTATAATAAGACCTTAGCTGATGTATATTATGCATAGTGTGGTTTTATTGTATTTGAGAGTATAAGCTAGAACTAGGCAATTATTTGCATAGGGATGGTTGTCCTTGGTGACTCATTTTTTGTGATGTTAACCGTTTTATGAAGTACTCGGTTATAGTTCTATTCTGGCCACATCGCCAAGGAAAGCAACTAAATAACGTTTCAGAGCCTATGTTTCGAAACTCTTAATGTGTAAAGAATTAAGGGAGTGAATGTTACATACACAGCTGGATTCTTTATGCATTTGAGAGCATAAGCCAGAACTAAATTTGTGTCTTCACTGGATGGTTGCTCCTCACAATTATAGATTTTTCAACCGAAGAAAATAAAGTCAGCTTTTTTGGGTGATTTTGCTAGTTCCGTTTTGGCTAAATCGCCAAGGAAAGCATTTAAACAACGTTTCAGAGCCTATGTTTCCAAACTCTTAATACGGATGATAGACTTTGCAATTTGTATTTTAATACGTTAGGCTAGTTATTATGCGTATTTGAGAGCATAAGCCAGAACTAGTTAATGACTTCACAGAATAGTTATTCTTCAAAAACTGTCTATTCGAATGGTTGTAGTGGTGGTTAGGGTCTGTGACAATTTGATGTATGGTATATGGCATAAAATTCGGAAAGTTCTATGTTGTTGTAAAGTATTATGAGTAATGGAGTCTACATCAAGTGCATGAATCGTTAAGAAACATTTATGTAGATATCATTTAAGTTATGCGATGATACCTACTAAAACAATAAAGGTTCCTTAACTGCTAATGAATGAGTTTATCATACCCATTTTTGTTCAAAATTGGTTAGGTTAGCTTAGAGCTCATGTTATATAATATAAATTATGTTAGTTTCTGAGATATTACTAATTATATTGCTAATGCTCTTGTTAGTTAATCTGCTTTGGTGAAGTTTTACTATGCTGCATTCCTCGAGTATGTGTTTGATTGTTGTTGTCTGACTGCTGCAAAGTGGCCATAATAGCGGCGATGTGTTATTCATTAGGTGCTTGTGAGTAAGGAGAGTGTGCCCCATACGTAGTCTGCAAATTTTTTGTATATCCTTTTTTTTTTGCAGTTGGCAGGGAACATAGGAGCGATACCGTAAGGATTTGTATGTTTGTAAAAGTGTGTATAGTTTAGCCAGTCCTGTCTACGTTCGTTAAAATGATATTGAGTTATTAGACGTTTGATGAATTAGTGGGGCAGATGTAGCGAATTTGGCAGCTTCATCAGCTAAGTTGTTTCCTTCGATACCGACATGGCTTAGTACCCACATGATTTTTAATTTATTGGTGTGTTTAATAAGTACATCTCTTATTTTGATGATTGTTTCGTTTAGATTAAGAGTATTTTCTATGGAATTAATTGTCGATATTGAATCTGTACATATAATGAATTTGCCTCTTTGTATTTTGCAAATGCTTAGTGCGCATAAAACTGCTTCTGATTCAGCTGTAAATATCGAGTCTAGCTACGTTGAAATGCGGATCAATTACAGCATATGCAGTTCTTGTATCAGTTTTAGAACCTTTAGTGAAACAAAATTTCCAGTTTTTGTACTTCTCCAAGACTTTGTTAAACTCCAACTTGTATATATGAGGATTTGTGTCATTTTTGGGATAGTCTGCTAATGATTTTATAAAGCTTTGATTGTTCAGATACCATGGTGGGTAGCGAGGTACATATCTCCATTGTGGTTGCCAATTAATACCAATATGTTTTGCTGATGTTTGAATATGATGAATTGTTGAGGGGACTTTTGGAAGTCAACGCTGTGCGATCTTAATAAGGTTAGGAATCATTTGGAGCTCTGATGGCATCAGGACTTTGACTGTTAGTTTTGCTGTCATAAATTGAATTCTGTGTTCTAAGGTAGGAAGTCCGGTCTCAGTCAGTATCTTGTAGATAGGTGTCGATCTGAAAGCTCCTATGCTGTAACGGGCGGCGGCATGGTATATCGATTTAATCATTCTCAAATTTGAAGCAGCTGTATAACCATAAAAGGCGAGTCCGTAGTCTATTTTTGATATAATGGCTTTTATTATATTGATAATAGTATTCGGATGAGCGTTACTGTGAAAACTCGCTAAACATTTAATTAAATTAAGTCTTTTAACTAGAGATTTCTTAATTTATTTACTTAATTTATTTACTTTTTCCATTTGGCTTGTATTTATGTATAAGTTAATGGGTGTACAATTTTTCTTTCTGCAAATATGCAGTATTTTAGATTTAGAACAAGAAATTAGAGCTCCTAAAGCATTACACCACCTCGAAATCTCTAAAAATAGATTATCAAAATTGTTTTGAAAATTATTATCACCCTTGTATTTAGCAGTGATGTACAAATCGTCTGCATAAATACAATGGTTAAACAATTTGTATTTCAAAATTATACGATTAAGTTGGTCAAAAGCAATCTGAAATAGGACCACCGATAGTTTGGGACCTTGCGGGATACCGTTGTGCAGTGGCCATATTTCAGAATGTGTAGAATCTATCCAAGCTCGGAATTTTCTGTTTGATAGAAATGATTTGACATAGTTCAACATTTTTTGCCCAATTTTCCATTCTAAGAGCTGGTTACTTATGACATGGTAGCCGATCCTATCAAATGCCTTTTCGAAATCAATAGATATAATGGAGATATGGTTTTTAGTATTCAGCGCATTTGCTATGTTGTAATCGAGAAAAAGAAGCGCATCTATTGCTCCTTTGCCATTTTTAAAAGCGACTTGATTTGTGTGTATGAGTTTATTTTTCAGTAGGAACCAACTTAATCTCTTTACAACTACTTTTTTTAATAATTTGCTCATACAAGAGAGGAGCGAAATAGGTATATAACCTTCAAGTTTATTTTTCGGTTTGTTTGGTTTTTGGCAGAGGAATAAGCGATGCGATTTTCCACTCTTGTATAGACAGGATAGAATTGTACAATTTAAGTAAATGTTCTTTTGCTAAAATTGGTAAATTTTTGAGCATAGGATAGCTAATTTTGTTATATCCTGGAGTTTTACCCTTTAGGCTGGATAGTGTAGCGTTGAGTTCTGGTAAAGATATGTCATTTTCTATTAACTGAGCTGAATTAATTGGGACGTAATTTATACGTGAAATGCAGTTGTGTTTTAAGTTTGTAAAGTCTGTACTGAAGTTATTATCAATCGAGTAGGTAAACCACTCTTTAGCGAACGAGGATGCAATTTGTGCTGGGTCGGTTATTGCAACTCCAGATGTTAAGGAAATGTTTTTAATGGTATTAGATGTGTTTTTACCATACAAGCGGTTAACAGTATTCCACATTAGCTTCATAGGAGTATTAGAATTAATATTTGATGTAAAATCATCAAAAGATTTCCGTTTAGCTTGTTTGGCTTCACGCTTAAAGAGTGCATTAGCCTTTTTATAGGCAATTATATATTCATTTGTAATATTGTTTTTCAAGGTTTGCCACATTTTCTATTTATTATTTCGTAAATCTGCTAAGTTTTTATTCCACCAATGTTTGGGGTCACTAGTATCCATAACACTGATATTTTTCAATGATTTCTGGGTTGTGGCTTTAAATGGGTTAATGCTGAGGAAGTGCGAAAAAGGTGTAGGAGCTGAACTCTATTGTTATTGCATAATAAACTAAATAAATTTGTTTAATAACAAATTCAACACCAACACATACTTGCTGCTTATTTTTAAAGTGAAACTTTTATAGCCTCGCTTACAACAATACGACGAGCTAGATGGGGGGTAAAACCAATGTAACGAAATGGTTCTTATGAAAACAACAACACAGCAATTCGCCGCACTAGTTGTATAAAATCGAAAAAAAATGACTAATTAAACATTTCTCATATTATTGCTTTCACCGAGGATTGAACACACTACGCTTGGAACCATAGTCGGCTGTTCTAACCACTGGGCCACGGAGACATATTTATTTGAGTAGCTCATACTTATGTTAAATCAAAAATCAGTTCTTCCTTTCTTTCTTTTATGATTGAATTGAGTCTTTCGTTCAATACTCTGAACGCACAGTACGGTCTAAAAATTTTCGTCTGAAAGTAACTTTTTTCAGAACATTAGCATACTTTTAGACATTTCTCAAACTGAGCAAACTGAGTTTATTTGACTTTCATCAAGCAAACCTGTACTGGTTTATTTTGAGTTCAGCGGTAAAACTCAACTTTGCACTGAAAACTCAAACTAAACTATCTGTGTAGCAGACCTGGGACTATTGCATTAAATAACGTAATGCATTGATAATTTTTCCGTAAATTCATCAAATCAATGATAATGAATGTTTATTCAATTATCATTAACTATAAACGCTTCAGTGCATTATTTTTTACATTGCACTTATTTCTTATCAAAGTAATGCATTAATATTTAACTATCACTAAAGTGTTGGAAAATAATGCACTAATATTGCACCATCATTTTTAATCTGATAGACTTTGCGTGGCGTATTTACCATGTCAGCAAAAGAAATCAAACGCTCAACTGGTACAGAAGAAGTCAGAAGTGTATTGTTATTGTACTATAAAATTGAAACCTCTCCTCCATTGGACATTCATGGGACCGATTTATTCATCCACTTAGAATAGAATCGCGTTCGCTTAATAGAGGTATTTTTTATTGTATAGAAGATATAAATTCGCACGCCTCTGGGAAAATAACGTTTATCAAAATTGGTTGGGTAGTTTGTTAGTGATAATGCAATAATAGTGCAATATTCATAATGCGTTTTAATGATAGTGTTATTAATCATTATTTATCATACACTTTAGTGATAGTTAAATATTAATGAATCACTTTGATAATAAATTAGTGTAATGTAAGAATTAGTGCACTAAAGCTGTTATATTTAATGATAATGTAATCATTTTTAGACTAAAATAAATTTTCATCAATTTAATGATAATGTAAAAGTAGTGCAAATCGCCCAGGTCTGCTGTGTAGACATGCTTTTAGCATGTATAAATATTAATAGAATGCACAAAAAGTATTGCCAGCTCTTCGCCAACTATCGCTTCGACTCATGATACAATAAAAGAAGGTAGCTGCATGGCTTAGAGCCGAGTGTCAGAATTGTCAAACAAAAAAAACGCAAAACAACACTGAGCGGAGACTCAGTTTGCCAAGTTACGGAAAATTATTGTATTGGTTTTGACAATTCTGACACTGGGAAAGAAAGCATGAGTAGTTCTATTACTGCGTTCTCCCGCTCAAGTTTTGGTGCTGTTGCTAATTCTTTTGCAGCAATTTAAACATTACCTACTAATATGCACTTTTTGCTAAAGGTAGAAAAGCGTACAAGCGGTGGTTGTTTATAAGTACGGCAAAAAATATTTCTTGCAATTGGAAGGCAAAATGATTATTCTAATTTTGATTAAATTGTTTCATTTGTTTGTTGTTTGTTTCAAGGTTTGCGAGCTAATAATATTTCAGTTTAATTTATGTATAGTTTTTTTATGAAAGTTTTTTGCTTATTAGGTGTTATGACCATTAATAATTATCTGGCAACTCTTCCACGAATAAATGAAATGTCAACTATATAAAATGTTCACTGGGTAATTCTATTAAAATGAAGAAAGATTTAATTTCAAAAAGATAGCGCGTGTTTTAATTTCAATTGAGAAAATATAGTAATCTTTAAATGGTAAGCGACATAAAAGTGGCGACGAGGAAAAGAAAAGCTGCGTTTCGATAGGGAAATCAAAACTCATAATGGATGCGGCTCAGTTTGCACAAATATTAGATGCTTTTAGCAAATCGCAAAATGAGTTGATTCAACAACTTAGAACGGACTCTAGTTCACAGCAATCAAATTTACAGCCAAATGCGACGCCATTACAAGTGCTGCTACCGCCTTTCGAAAATTTCGATGCCAACAAGGAAAATTTTAAACTATACCGCCAAAGATTCGAAAATTATTTAACAATGAAGGGTGTTTTTGCTAATAAAACACTTTGCCATCAAATGCTAATAAATTCAATCGGCTCTACACACTTCAAATTGCTCGTGGCGCTGGTCGCCCCGAAATCAGTCAACGAAATCGAGTATGACGACATAACAAAAAAGCTTGAAACTCATTTATGCCCGCAAAAGAATATTCTAGTCAGTCAACACAGATTTTTATCAACCTACCAAAGCGAGGAGCAATCAATAGCAGAATATGTAGCACTACTCCGTCGTGACATAAATGAATGCGGATTTGTATCCTCCTGTCAATGCAGTGCTGACATTTCAACAATTTTCCTGCATGCACAGTTTATTCGCGGCATAAAAAACAACACAGTCCGTGAGCAATTACTTCAATCTGAGGAAGCTGATTTTGAGAGAATTGTTAACAAGGCACTATCTCTAGAAGCATCAAAAATAGACAGCCGAGAATTAAATCAAAAGCAGCCAAACAGCGGTGATGTTAACCAAATTCAAACCAAGTCTACATTTCGCCATAGAAGCCACTCCAGAAATCGCGCTTCGAGACCACAGGTACGTTCAAAATCTAGAATTAATTACAGCCAGTTAGGAATCGATAATTTATGCATTCGATGCGGTAAAGACAATCACAAAACAAAAGACTGCCGTACCAAACCACATAACCTCAAATGCAAATACTGTGGCAAAACTGGTCACGTACAACAGGTGTGCCTTAAAACTCTAATAAAATCTTCAAACCATAATAATAGAGTTGCTAAGAACGACGATTTTGATGAAACAGTTCACCAAATTTATGGCATAAATCAAGTTGTCGATATTTATTCAAACCAACACTGTAGAAATGACACCGACAAATATTATGTCACAGTACAAATAAATGGGCGCCATCAAAAATTTGAAGTCGACTCCGGTGTTGGGTTTACGCTCATTCCGAGAAATCAATTTAACCAGCTAGGTTTAAATATCCCACTTCAGCCCTCAACAATTGCATTTCGTTCGTACACAAAGAACGTTGTAGTTCCAGATGGAAAAGTCTGCGTACAAGTTAAATTAAAAAACTTTACTTCAAATGAAGAAATGTATATCGTCCCTGACGAATATGATGCCCTTTTAGGTCGAGTTTGGATTCGACACCTGAATATCAACCTCCAGCAAGTGGACAATCAACCATTCAACAATATCAATTCAATTCGATTAAGTAATTTAAATTCAATCGCAGACATAGTCAATAATTTCCACGAAGTTTTTACAAGGAAAATAGGTTGCGTTCCAAACTTCGAAGTCACACTACAACTACGTCAAGGTGCTAAACCTGTTTTTTATAAAGAACGAGAAGTTCCATATGCTCTTCGAGAGCGTGTTGAAAAAGAGCTTTGTGACTTAGAAGCCTCCGGCATTATTTCAAAATGTGAAAGGAGCGACTGGGGATCTCCTCTTGTGATAATTCCGAAATCGGATGGCAGTGTTCGAGTGTGCGTCGATTATAAACCAGGTGTTAACCCACAATTAGTCTCTGCAAACTACCCAATATGCCGAATCGATGAAATTTTGAACAATCTTAAAGGTTCAAAATATTTCTGCTGCCTTGACTTATATAAAGCGTATTTACATCTTCGAGTGAGTCCAGAATCCTCAATAATCCAAACAATATCTACACATAAAGGAACCTATAGAGTAAATCGCCCTTCGTTTGGTATAAAAACGGCACCATCCGAATTCAATCGCATAATCGAACAAATTTTATCTGGTTTAAACAAAACAATGTCTTATTTCGATGACATCGTTATACATGGCGCTACAGAAGCTGAATGTAAACAAAATTTAGTTAAATGCCTCCAGCGTTTAAAAGAGCATGATTTACATTTGAATTATAACAAGTGTTCATTTCTTCAAACTCAGATAGAATATCTGGGACATGTCGTTCAATTCAATAAAATTTCAAAATCGCCTTCAAAAATTCAAGCAGTTGTAAACATGCCACGTCCAGCTACAATAGATGTCAGAAGATTCTTAGGCATGGTAACGTATTATTCTAGATTCATACCTCACTTATCTTCAATTACATATCCGCTACGACAATTGCTTCAGAAGAATAAACGATTTTATTGGTCAGCGAGTTGTGAAGCAGCATTTATAAAACTTAAAAATATTGTATCCAGTGATCAGGTCCTTATGCCTTTTGACCCAAACTTTCAAATCTTGGTCGCATGTGATGCAAGCCCAACAGGTGTAGCAGGCGTACTTTCGCACATAGTCGATGGCGTTGAGCGTCCAGTTGCTTTCGCTTCCAGGTCATTAACACCAGCTGAACGAAACTATAGCCATATCGACCGCGAAGCATTGGCCATAATATTTACAATCAATTACTTTTTCATATACATTTACGGGAGAAAATTTCAGCTTGTTACTGATAACCGTCCACTCACACACATTTTTCATCAGCACAACAAATTGCCAGCTATAACAGCAGCCAGACTTCTACGCTATGCCGAGTTCCTATCAAGTTTTGATTACGAAATAACGTATAAAGAAGGTTCAAAGCACATCAATGTCGATTGCCTCTCTCAGGCTACACAAGCTAATTTCAAGTTATCTACGGATAAATGCATCAATGAAGAGATAAATGAATTATGCTCTCTAACAATCTTTGAAATTTCAAGCGAGCACATAAACGCTGAAGTAATATCGGCAGAAACGGCGAAAGATCCAGAACTTTCAAATCTTTTGGCAAAGTTGCGCAATGGTGAAGATAGCGATTTGAGCGATCAAAGGCCAACGTGTTTTGATTCCGAAGAGCCTCCAGCCTCAAATTCTTTAAGAATTACACCACACTCATCCAGGAATCACAAAAATGAAGCAACTCGCCAGACGATACTGTTTTTGGAAAGGGATCGACAGGGATATTGAAAGAATGGTGAGATCATGCGAAGCCTGCATTCAAGTTCAAAATAAGCCAGTAAAAGCCCCACTCCATCAATGGGAAGAACCAGATGAGAACTGGGAAAGAATTCATATCGATTACGCAGGGCCTTTCCAGGATCATTATTTTTTGATCGTCATAGATGCAAAATCCAAATGGGCAGAGTTTCGTGTCATACGCGATGCGCCTACAACTCAAACTTCAATAAATCTTTTATCAGACATTTTTGCAACCCATGGATTTCCTTCGATAATGATATCTGACAATGCTACGATATTTACAAGCAATCACTTCAAAACATATTGTAACCAGCATGGAATTTTTCAAAAATTAATAGCTCCGGGTCATCCGAGTACAAATGGACTAGCTGAACGGAATGTTTAAACACTCAAACGAAAATTAAATCAGAACCTGGCTCTATACAAAAAAAGGTGAATGAAATTCTTCAAAGGTACCGAGCAACTCCCCTATGCTGCGGAAAAAGTCCAGCAGAACTTTATTTTTATAGACGTATTCGAATTAAACTGGATGTTTTGAAACCACCAATAAAATTTAAATCTACAAAATCTATTCCGGGAGTACGTCAAATCAGCGTGGGAGAAAGAGTGCAAGTTTTACATATTCGAAACAACAAAACAGAATGGAAATTAGGTACTGTACTTCAAAAATTTGGGGAACTTCATTATTTAGTAAAACTAGATGATGGTTACACATTAAAGCGTCATATCGATCAACTTAAAGTTACAAATGTTCAACAACGGCAAGTTCATTTTGCTCCAGTTATCCTTAATGATAGTAATCAATAAACTACAAATAACCAACAAGCTTATGATAACAGCCAATACATCTTCGAATCTTTAAGCTGTCAAGGAGCACCGGAGCCATCTTCAAGCCATCGGGAATCTTCGCAAGTATTTCCAAATTGTCAAGAAATTCCTCAACCAGAAACTTCACAGGCGTCTTTAAGTCACCAAGAAGCGCTGCTTCCTAATCAACAACATCCTCAGCAATGTCAAGATCAAGAGACTCGTAGATTTGGAAGGCAACGTAACATCCCAGCATATCTTCGTGATTATGTTCTTGAGTAATTATAGATTTTAATTGTATGTCAATATTATTATTACATTTTCGAAATTCTTAAAACATCATTTTTTGTTCATGTTATTTCCTTTTATAATATATCTTATATAGCGTGGGAGATTGTTATGACCATTAATAATTATCTGACAACTCTTCCACGAATAAATGAAATGTCAACTATATAAAATGTTCACTGGGCAATTCTATTACAATGAAGAAAGATTTAATTTCAAAAAGATAGCGCGTGTTTTAATTTCAATTGAGAAAATATAGTAATCTTTAAATGGTAAGCGACATAAAATTAGGCAAAAAATTTATCCATATAAGTCAAAATACAGTCCTGCCATATCCCTTAAAAAAAAACCAGTCTTTACTGAAGCTAGAAGGATTTCACAAAACAGTCTTCGAAAGCAAATTAGTCAAAATAAACAAAAGCTCAAGTCATTTATACATAATATTTTGTTTTTAATTATTAAACCTAAACAAAAGCTCAAGCGTTTTTACATATTACTTTTATTTTTATCCGACCAAAAAAATCCCAACAGACTATTTAGTCCCACAAAATTTTATAAAATTCAACAGGTGTCAACATGAACTCCGAGTTTGATAGAACATGGATATCAATTTCTCGGAACTCAACTCTAATGTGTCTACCTGGGTTCTTATACCATGGCTGGGACGAAAAAACAACAACAACACTGCAGAGTCAGCTGCAAAAACTAACTAGCTAGTATTTCAATTAATTAAAATCGATAAGTTGAAAAATTGCCCGCATATCTACCGCTAGATGGATGAAATTTTCCAGAAAATATCTGATACATTATATAATAATCGTTATATATAATATTATGTATAATCGTCATTATATATAATCGTTTGCAACGAAATATTATCGAAGAAAAATTTTGTATTTTTTCCTAATTGACGATCCAAAATCGAAAGTTATTTCATACTAGTGTTATCCAGTGTCCAGTAATAATAAAAGTAAGTCTGAAAGTGCCAAAAAGTTATACGAAAGTATCCACCTTACTTACTTACTACTTACTTACTTTTAAAGTAGAAAATATCATTTTCTTCGCATTTGTGTTGAAGAATTAATCGCTTTGGAATTGTAAGTGAATACTTTTTCGAAACATAAGAGAACCTTCGCTTACGAAGTAACCATTACGTCCGCCAAACGTATCTTTTTCGAATCGTAATCGATATCGAATTCGATTGTTATCATCGCGAACTATTCGTAAATTTTTAAATTTTCGATATCGAAGTCGGATTTTGTGCCGTGTGGGAAATAGCACAATTATTGTGATAATGTTGGAGTTTTTTCTATACACATACATGTCTGCAACTTTTAGCATTAAATATCGTTGTTAATGCAACATAAAATACGATGCAAGTCTTGTAACGAAAAACGCATCAACATTTTTAACTGTGTATGCACGGTAAAATAAACCCAAACAAGTATGCACGGTACAATAAGGTCAGAGCTTTTGACCACGAAGCGAAGGTTTAGTGGTCCTTACTGCGGTCGAAATTTTGTGCTTTTTTTAAATTAAAAATATTAACAAGCCTACCGGCAGTTTGTTTTTTTTTTAAGAAAAATTGAAAATAAGTTGTATAAATAGAGCCCAAATTATAAAATAGATTTATGATTATTTTGGATATATGTTTTTTTGTATTTGGATGCAAAAAAATTATTTTTGGCATCAATCCTAGGGAATAAAGTGGACGATACATACTATGCATAGGCTTGTTCGTATTTTGTTCGCTTTGATGCAAGGGATGCAATGGTGCGATGGTAGCACGTTCAACTTGCAGTCGAATTGTACGTTATTTCCGACACAGGTTTTTCGACAAATTTTTTGTTTTTAATATTTATAAATAAGAATACAATTTACACAAAAATAAAACAGCTAGATCTGCTGTCTGTGCTATCAGGATCGAGCCTGGGTAATACTTTTGTCATCAAATTAAAATAAAAAATTCCTCTTGATAACCAACTCTGTCACGAAAGTAAAAAAACTGGGGTCTAATTCTGTACGTGAATATTGAACTTTTCAGTAACTGTCCATAAACAAAAGGTACAATTGATATATCCCATGATATCGCCATGTTGAAAATACTAGTTGGCTTTATGAAAAAAGGCAAGGCGATCCACTGTCTTGCGATCTCTTCCACATCATCATGGAGGGGATCGTACTAAAGGACAGTGTGCATCGTAATGGTACCATTTTCTATAAAGGTGTCCAGCTCCTTGCGTACGCTGATGATATTGATATTGTCGGCAGAACCAAGAGAGATGTTACCGCTGCTTTCGCCGCTATCGAAAAGGAATCAGCCAAAGTGGTTTTGACGATAAATGAGGGCAAAACAAAATATATGCTGTCTACAAACAAGGGAGCTCGGCGTTTAGACTCCCACGTTTCATCCGGCAGCTATAACTTTGAAGTAGTCAATCGACAAAACTAACACTCTACAAGACGCTCGTTCTACCTGTGCTGCTTTATGGCGCTGAGGCATGGGTAGTTTCGCAAACTGACGCAGCCGTTTTGGGGGCGAAGAGGCGCCTGGCGAGAGCTGATGAGGTCGGCCGAAACCCGGACACCGTAAGTAAGTAATAAGTAAGTAAGTTTTTGAAAAAGGACAGTTCTTGAACTACTACTGGTATGAAGGCAGACTGCTTTTAAACAATTTGATTGCACTGAAGAAGGGTATGTTAATAAAATAAATTAGTAATCTTCCCAGAAATTCCATTTTATGGCTAAAAGATTCATTTCTACCGTGCGTGGCGGCCACACACATATTTTTTTATAAGAGTTATTATAAGCAGTGTAGGGTGTCAAGCAGTAGTGGCTGTAGAGTGGACTGAAGCTTCCCTTCTGGGAAGCCACAGCCTCTCTTTCATCAAGACCGTAAGTGCGCGGTGAAGAGCCACGTCCTGTACGATGTGACCCTACTTTTACAAAACACTACGGATCTAGACATGGGTTTCAAAAAAGAACCCCCTAATCCGGGATAGCCCGTGTCCAATCGGAGTGTTTGCGCACCTCACTGGTGCCTGCCCGCCTCAGTGAGTAACTATGGGCTTACCGTGATAGTGGCGGCTATGTCACGGTGGACGGTTCTTTCCTCAACACTCGTGGGATATAGATGGAAATCCAAAAGACATCAAAAAAGCAAGGGTGCGCTGAGGCGACGAGTCCCGAAGCGGTGGAATCCCAAAAAGATTTAGCCGGGGAAGGGTCCGGGAAGCCGCAAGGTAACCTGCCGGGCCTTGTGGACGATGGAACTCCGAAAGAGGTGAAGCGGTTAGCCAGTCCTGTTGAAGCTGCAGCGCCAGGGAACGCTAAGTCCGAAGTGGCTGTTAGCTCTTCGGCTAAGGATGGGCAAGGTGGACATCCTGTAAAGGTGGATAGCGTTCCACATAGAGAAAGGACGATGAAAGCTGGTGGACGACCCTACAAAGTCGTTAGCCAGTTCCAGGAAAACCTTGTGGTGTGTCAGCTCAATATACACCATAGTAGGTCAGCATCAGCAATGATGATGCGTTGCATGGAGGAGGATAGAATTGATATAGCAATGCTACAAGAACCTTGGACTCTTCACAATAGAATTAAAGGCCTCTCAGAGCGAAAGGCCACGCTGTTCCAACCGGTAACAGATGGCAGGCGGAGGATTTGTATCTTGGTGAGGCATGGTATACTAGCGGTATATATGCCACACCTATGTTCCCCAGATTATTAAATTATATGGTAGCTTCAGCGTATCTTTCTTACGAATCTCCGGACCAACCACCTTCAAAAAAGGTGGAGAATCTGGTAAATTACTGTGAGGAAAGGAACATTGGGGTGAGAATAGGATGTGATGCTAACGCGCAAAATATTGTGTGGGGAAGCACCAATAACAATGACAGAGGAGAGCAACTGCTTGAATTTGTGGAGAGCTATAATCTGTTGGTAACAAATACGCCAACGGAATAGCAAGAAAGTCAGGATTCCCAAGAGTACAGATCCTGTGAAAGAAAAGGCGAAGTTGAGGGAAACACTGACCCAAAAAGCTATAAAAGTACCAGGCAATATAGCGGAAGTGGAAAACCATGTCAAACATCTTAGTTCGGCCATGGTCGAAGCTTATGAGGTGGCATGTATTTTATCTTAAGTGGACGAGGGTGATCCGACGCCATGGTGGTGCACGGAACTTAAATCCCTGAAGAAAAACGTTAGGAAGGCCTTCAATCTGCACATGAGAGGGAGACCCCACAAACATGGGCAGACTACAAGGCACGGAAAAGGGAACTAAAGAACCTCATACGACACCGCAAAAGGCAGTCGTGGAGAGACTTCAGCCCTAGGATGGCAACTATTTCCATGTATGCTTCACAAAAGTATTCGGAATTTGATATTATTTTTTTAAAGTCGAAAAAATAAGAAGAAAACAACTAAAATGATATTGGTATCAATTTATTTCTAAGTTTGTTTTCAATGAATAATAATAATAATAATAATAATAATAATAATAATAATAATAATAATAATAATAATAATAATAATAATAATAATAATAA